>OX104041.1:14690693-15890693 GCA_944470415.2 Schistosoma rodhaini
TTGAGTATTTTGTTTAGAGAGTAATGATTAATAATGAAGTATATGTTGTTTATTGGTCTTTGGCTTTCAATAGTCTTGTTAGTAGATGTCAGTCTATGATGTAATCAAACTGAGTTTGTAGCTATTCTTGCAGGTAAACTAATCAGTTAATAAGTAGTTGAACATTTTACCTGTATGATAGTCGGTAATGAGTTGACTTCTGTCAGCACAGATATATATTCTACTAACAAAGCACTAGGATGGTAAAAATGTCAAGATCTGTAAAATTATGACAGTCCCAAGTGTTATAGTCAACACATATTTTAATTGACACCTGGTCATCAAATATTATGCTTAACTACTGTTTGATTGGTTATTGTCTTCCTGTTGGTCAGGTGCATTGAGATCAACTTGTTTTAACAACTGTTTTAGTTCACCTAAGCTAAAACTGAACATCACTTTAAGCTCATGACTTTACACATAGTTGAATACATAACCCTAGGGTGTGGTATCGAGTATGATAACACCATATTATTTAGCCAGAAACCAATAATTAAAGTTTTCACTTGTAGATAGTTCACAATCCATCCTAATTTTAATATACTACTAGTGTAGTGTGGTCTACTTATATCCATATAAGTAGTATATGGCGATGGTCAGACATAGAATGTATTTTGGCAGAAGACCGATAAGGAAAGAGCTGAAATGAAGCGCAATTGGTAGGAAAATGCATGAACGGTGGAATACAAGAAGATGAACTGATATTTACAGAAGGAACAGTGAAGATTGAGACAATTGATTATTATTTTACAAATTAACCGCTAACTGTATGGTTATCAGAATTAGTGAGATAGTCTGTAACTTGTGCTTAAATACATTCGATTGCCCCCTTCAGCGTTCTCATTTATTACACTAGCAGTAATAAATTTCTCTTGTCTCTTCCAGTCAATTTCATCGATTATTAATCATCCATTTAATTACTGGATTGTTTTTTTCTTTATTTCAATTCCTGATTAAACTTACATACAAACATTCTTATCAATATTGACTATCTTACCTGAATAACAGAGTTAGGCTAAATTTAATTGACTTTTATGTCAATATCCATACATATATATTCTATTCTTCATCAAGAAACTATGGATATGAGAATTTCAAAGGGATTGAAGTCTTCATAGTATTCAATCATCTCATTTTCAAATGATCAATTTAGATATTGTTATAAAGTTTGACATAGTCTATATTCTAACTTCCTTTCAACTGTCAAGTATTATACTCAACTATTGTTTGAATAGAAACCTAGGAAATTGCACTTGATCTTATATTAAATAATCAATTTGATCTAATCATTTAACATAGAATCGCTTCGAGGTTGTAAAATTCAGTCCATAGAATATTATTTTTCATGTTATATTAAATTTTATTTAAAAATGAATATACTATCTTAATAGTTGAGATCATGAATCGATTGAAGCTAGACCACCATGGAAAACCTGGAAGGACTAGATGACTGTTTAGTCTTATTATGGGACTCCTCAGCAGTGTCCATCCAGGATTCGGTCTCGCGAGATTCAAACCCAGGAACTATCAGTTTCGCGCTCGAACGCTTAACCTCTAGACCACTGAGCCAGCAACCAACTGTGTTTATGTCTAACGTCAACTAATCCACGAAACTGAGGGGCACATTCACATGGTTCATGATCTCAACTATTAAGATTACTATAATATCCACAAAACCCCTTCTGATATGAATATATTATCTATTATTTTAAGGTTAATTCTAGTTTGTGAGAGATATTCTATGGAGAATAATTATATTCTATAATTAAATAAGGTCATTTTATACAGTAACAAAATAATAATGCAGAGAGATCACGACATAATCAACTATTAGAAATATCTATGTGTTGAATTAGGTGAAGTGATAAAACTAACATAATAACAAGCATGAAATAATCAGAATAATGATGAAAATAGTAATCATGATATTAATACTTTGTTTTTTTCTTACATTATAAACTAACTTAGATTAGACAACCAATGAAACAAATTTCTTTCAGTTCAACAAGGGGTTTCTCAGAAGTTGGCATTCACAACCCCATCAGTGATCGTATCTATTAACCTTAGGTAACTCACTGAACATTTAAAGTTAAAACAGACATAGTCAAACTTCAACAGTCATGGCTTCTCAATTGGACTCTGAGAATCATCCCTCAGAACAAATTACTATTAAGCATATGATTAATTAGTTAACTCTTAAAAGCTGAAATGCGTCAGACAGTTGTTTTGTTGTAGGATGATAATTTATGTTTGATTGATCACTGAATGGTGACCAGTATCGTGTGTGTTTGGTCATTCGTGGATCGGATAGCTCTGTGGTAACGTCACTGAGCGTGAAACTGGATAATACGGGATTAAATTGGTCAGTAGCCATCAGTTCCCTAGTACAAGTACAACACGAGACCTAAGTTCAGGGCTTCCTATCGACTACCCCTATGATTATCACATGTTAATAGTATTATCATCGGTCAATTTAGGTCAGTTATAATGATAGCTATGAAACAAAGATCCCCCTTTGTCTCATCAGTCTTTGCTGACGTAAATGATCATTAGATTAAGGTCTTGTCATTACTTATAACCACAGGCCTTTTGTGATATTTATGAGTAGTAGCTTGAACTTTTTCTCCTATTTGAAACTTTTTCAACTAGATCCACCTGCCTCCAAGGCGTTCATATTCACATTGTTACTGAACGAGAACATTTAGGCCATTCGAATATTCTATACAACAAGATACTCACATTAATGATAAATGTTAAATAGTAAAATGAGTGTCTTGTACTTCAACTAAATATGGAACATAATAACAATTCTTTTTAACTATAAGTGAAATATTAGTCATGTATTCACACGTGACATAAAATATTCTGCTTAGCTTAATGTTAAGTGTCCTTAACTAGATTTAGACAACAAATGTCCTCTGCATTTACTTGGCTGAAAGCAACCAATGTAAATCTATAGCAGTTTTCCATGAACTCCAATATAAAAGATTGATATATGTTGAAATACTAAGTAAACTATCTTTTACAGTCAATGATTTTCAGGACTGTAATGGATCAGTCTCTTATATCACATATCTAACCTTTACGAATTGCCTCGGTGTACAGAAAAGACAAGGGCAAGTGCCACTTTCTCTATTTGACTGTACTTCATTCATGTCAGAGTTAATGTGCGATAGCTTTTTCGGTCGTGCCTCGAAAGTTTTGTGAGATGATGGAACCAGATCGAAAAACTGAAGCATCCGCAGTTATGATGATTAACACGAACGTATCAAAGTGTTAATAATAACCCAACGAAGATCAATCTATGACGAATGCATCTGTCAGTAATTTACCAATCTATTTGATTTATAATGCATGGAGTGGCAAAAGTAATTTATACATTTACTGTTGATGTGAGTGATATAATACGAGGAATTTATCGCGAATATTTGAAGAAGCATTTGATTCACAAAGAAGAAATAACAACTTTGGTAAATATCATTCTAAGGTTGCTTGTGAACCAAGTAGGTTCATATAGGACTCACTAAATCAGGGTCTTAGAATTCAACTGTAAAACAGGTTTCAAGCGATCCCAAACCCTTTAGGGTATAACCATCTGGATTACGCTTTCATTTTCTTACCTATATTGAAACATAACAGTGGTATGAAAGTTGTGGGTCTGAACTCCCTTCCAGATGGCATAAACATAGTGTCGTGTGATAGTATCTTACAAGAAAAAAATATTTACTATACAGTCTCAATAATATGAGACGGAGGTTTTACCAACCCAGTCAAAGCGCCGGCTATTCGAATTTCCTGCTCTCAATTTCGTAAATAACACCCCCGCCACGAGGAGGCAGTGAGTAGGACTTCCCTGGTAGTGGCTGTATACGCATGGTCATTTCGAGAGTGAAAGTGAACTCTCCTCACCTTCAATCGTACCAGGAAACAAAATTTAACTCATTTATAATAATAAATTAGTTAAGAACAGAACCTTAGGACCAAGGTGCACTTTAAATTCGTTACATTCAAATATGAGAGTTATGTGTCAAGCATAAAAGTAACCTTGTCAGGAATGGAATCAAAGATTGTGAAGTCTTACGATCAGATTGTTCCCTTTTAGAACACTGGGTTGAAATTCAATGTCCTGTTACTTTTTAACTATAATCAATAAAAGATGTGTTATAATTACAAAAATGATATTTAATACGTTTATATGATTGATAATCCATCAATCTTTTTCAGAGAAGTTTGCTTTTATCTCCCTTTTCAAAGTCTATTTAATGTTTAACTTGAATTAATCATATGAACTTTACTGTTTACCGAATTAATTTAGTCAGGAAATGTTCCAATTAAACAAGTTTAAAAGTAAACTTAACTAAACTAGAAAAAATAATTATTATATAGAATGAAAACCCATCATTCCTAAAGGTGTTTGTAGGTATACTTGAGTTTCATAGTTTATATCAACGAGTTATCTTAATTGGATAATCATTGGAAAGCAGAAAACATTAGACACTTGATTTGATGGTGTATAAGACTTCTCAGCACCAAGTATTCAAGATTTTACCAGGAATAGAATTGAAGATCTCAACGTCTTACAGCAGTCATTAAGCCTACCAGTGACATTGGAAAATGATTGTGGAACATAGTAAGTTTATTAATGTTAAGTATGTAAACTATTTAATGGCAACTTAATGGCCTTAAAATTTAATGGTTGCTACGAGGACTCAAATTCTTCAGTTCAATTCGTAATGAGATCGTGGATCTTTAATATTAAGGATTTGTATAATTGGTCGGAACAGGTGTCCAGTATTTCCTAGTTTTAGATAGTTACCTAATTAATATCAGTTTATGATGTAAACTGTACATTAACTAAGAATACATATATTCAGATGAGATAATTTAACAAATATTAATGTCAGAATGAGGATTGTGGAAATCGTAGTAATTTAATGATTGAATTCATTAGTCACTGGAAAACTGTCCAGCGCTTCCAGGTTTTCAGAGTGGTCTAGAATAAATTGATTAATGAATTCAGCAATTAAATATTTAATGACTCAGAATAATCAGAGATCGTTATTACCATTAAAACATGTCATTGACTTACACTAATTTTGATACTATCATAATTCCTACATTTCGGATCATGAAGTAATGTTAATTAGTTAACTGTTGAAAACTAGGGAGCATTTGGCAACTGTTTCATCTTAATATGGAACTCATCAGTAGTGGGTATCTGCGTCCTTACAGGGTATCGAGCCCGAAACATTGTTTTGTCAACTAGTAACTCTGATATGTGTCATTTTGAGGCGAAACAACTATCCAGTACGTCATCATGTTCAAAGGTTGTCTAAAATCAACTGACAATGTGAAATACAAGAAATCAACAATCTTTGCAAATCCTCTCAACATTACAATAATTATCTTTATTGTTTTGCTTTAAGTCTAATTGTACCTATGTAAAGTGTAACAATACAATTTGGGCCAGACCGTAAATTGTTTATGATATATACAGGTATAAACTTATATTCTCTTGAGATTTCACTTGTTAAGCTTTACCAAGTTGATATTAGTTGAAGCAAGACAGAAAAGATACAATTTTTACCAAAAACAAAAAATGGAATTAAACCAATGAATACAGTTAAAATTTCATTGAACAATTGGTTGAATGTAGTTCGGAATAAGTATTTGTCGTATAGAGAGAGAGAGAACGAATAGTTTTTCTCTGTTAAAAACTTAATGATGCATTACAAAACTTTGATGTCATTCTTCTTCTCTCTCTCTCCCTCACGCACATACCAACAGTACGCGCAGGCACGCAATCATATACACAGTGGACTATTATATAATACTATAAATATATATACATAATGAAATTACTTTACCACATCACATAATCCAGTTCAGTAGGATGTGAAAATTATGTTTCCCTTAACTTAAAAGATCTATGCAGCTACATTGGTTTATATTACTTACTTACTTACGCCTGTTACCCCTCGTCGAGGAGCATAGGCCGTTCACCAGCATTTCTGGTTAGCGTTTTTTTTGGCGAGTTAGCTTTTCTACGGGATGGGGTCGCTAACCCCATACCGAACCCTCCTCCTTTATCCGGGCTTGAGACCGGCAGTAACTCTCGAAGAGCTACAGGCGGAGTTTATATAGAAAACTTAAATATACATAGCTATGGTTATAAACTAACGTTGGTAACTTCAAATCATTAACTTCAGTAATTCATAGATATTTCCAAATTTATTCTTTATACGAATCATTAGCTTGTTTTGGTAGTTTAAGAGCTATAATGAGGCAAAATATCGATTAGTTATATTGCTTATCGTTAAAAAATTCATAATTATTTATTACCTTTAGTGATGATTTTGATGTACATGTGAAGGCGCGGATCGACAAAGCAAGAGCAGCATACTTACAACTGAAGAACATCTGAAACTCAAAACAATTGTCAAACAACACCAAGATCAGAATTTTCAATACAAATATCAAGACAGTTCTACTGTATGGGCGTAGATTTGGATAACTACGAAAGTCATCATCCAGAAGATACAGGTGTTCATTAACAGATTTCTACATAAAATACTTCGGATCCGTTGATCAGACGCCATCAGAAATATTCTACTGTGGGAGAGAACAAACCAGATTTCAGCGGAGGAAAAAATCAGGAAGAAGCGGTGGAAGGGGATAGACAGAAATTGAGGAAATCACCCAACTACGCGAAAAGGCAAGCCCGCACATGGAATCCTGAAGGTCAAATGATAAGTGGAAGATCAAAAAACACATTACGCCTGGTAATGGAGATAGACATGAGGAAATTGAACAAAAATTAGATAGAACTAGAAAGGAAGGCGTAGGACAGAGTGGGTTGGAGAATGCTGATCGGCGGCCTATGCTCCATCGAGAGTAACAGGTGTAAGTTTGTAAGTAAGTTTAATGCTGAATAACTCAGTTTGAAGATAGTTTACATCATTGAATGATATTAACTTCTCTAGATAATTATCAACATTTATCTAGGTACTAATTGAAACTATTTACTCAAAACTGTACACATGATTCAATATATAACTGTCAAATAATAATCTTCAATTTCAGTCAATTAATAATGTAGCAAGATTACAATCTAATCCTAACTATAAGAAAACGCATAAATCTTTATGACTAACATTATAAATCAATAGGACTATGGCAAGGGGGAATTCATTACTCATTTTATCACATTTGTTTCAAAGTGTATTATCACTTTCATATATGTTTCTTTTTTGTGTCTATCTTCAATGACAGTTGATTAATTGAATAAATGTGCCGAAAAAAATTAAAGTACTTTAAGTGTGTCACAATTGATTAATCACTGGGTGGTGATCAATGTCATGTGTGTCAAGTCCTTCTTTAGTGCTGATCGAATGCTATCGATCAAGTTGCAATGTGGCCACAAGTCTACGTGGCTCGACACTGCTTGGACTATATATATATATATATATATATATATATTGATAGAGCATCAGTTCCCTCAAGATTACAGGTACACCTTGCTGACGAGTGCCAAGTAGCACGAAATCCGGGCCCAGGGTTTCCTGTTGACCACCTCCAACCACCATCTTACTTTAAGTGTGTATACAAATTTGTATAAATCTTAATAATTAAACAAATTGTTTATACTGACGTATCATTAAATAGTGACATGTGTCATAATTTTATAGTCCTTTGTGCTGATTAAATTCTATTGATCACGTAGTAATATCACTATTAGTTTAACAGAATTAACATCATGTGTACTAAGTTTTGATATTAAGTAGTTATAAATAGTCGACAAGAGACCCTGGACCTAAGTTTAATGATAGTCGGCACTTATTAGGTAAGCGTAATTACAGTATTAGTGGGACTAATCTTTTCTGTAAAATTTACTCGTAATGTCTCGAAGTGTGGCAGCAAAGTTTGAACTAAGGTCAACCTGTGGAGCTGCTGAATATTGGCGGTATGAGTTTCGGCTTGTCTGGTTAGTGTATATATGGACGATGGACTCCTGACTCACCTGTAGTGATCCAAACTAGACAGTCTTCCCTATGCTAAAAGAGGCTTGGTCAAATAAAAAATCAGGTCTGTAAACTATTTCGTCTGAAAGAAAAGAACTATCAAATAAATAATAATGATCGATAGTGTCAAATAATGAATTACAATCTTAGTTACTAACTTATGCCTGTTACTCCTCGTGGAGGAGCATAGGCCACCCACCAGCACAAATGAGTGAATATAGGTGAAATATGGTGTGCAGTATAAAAAGAAAATATTTTCTCATCATCATCGGGATTGGAAATCGAATTAAGTCCATAAGAAATGGATTATAGTAATAACTAATTGGTAATGATTATATAAGAAGAGTATTGGAGTTTTATGGAGGTGATTCATTTTAAAGTTCGTAACTGATAGAATGACTTTACTCAAACAACTAAAAAGGATTGTGACTCACTGGATATCATCATTTACCCTACTGGGCTTGTTTGATATGATAACAAAATGACTATCCAGGGCAGTCCGGTCATCTAGTCAAAAGTAATTTGTAATGTTAATTAAAACTAAGTAAAATAGGGCCCCATTATTTTTAAAATACATCCCTGATATTTAGAGGTTATTTCAAGGTATAACTTATGATTCATTTCAACGATAAGTTTCACTTTATACGAGCAGAGTGATTCAAAGTTTTCATTCACTTTAGTTTGTATTTTCCATTCTCGACTAAACTCCTTCTGTGTATATAGTAGCAAAGACAATCGGATGTTACATAATCATTTATGCACCATTTTATTGCAACCAATCAATAATTAGTTTCCTAATATTTAATCCATAAATTCTCCTTATGGTGCTTCAATGTCCTATTCTATCTATAAAAAATCGATTTTATTAAGTAAGAAGTTATGAACAAATTTCATACTATTTAAGTAACTTTTAAATGGATTGATTTAAAATAGTTAAAAAAAATTAATAGTAGTCTTGTCAGTATCATATAACTAAGCAATCTTAATCCAGAATGAGTGGTTTGAATTCAAACTGTACCATTAGAATCCAACCCGGTGGTTTAAATTACTAAGCGTCCGCTAAAAGACCTGAAAGTCCTAGATTTTATCCTTGATGAGATCATAGATTCACACTACTGAGGAGTTTTATAATAGGATGAACAAACTGTCCAATTCTCACTAGATTTATACAGAACATTTATTGACATGATTCTCTGAGAAATACAACTTATAAATGATATATGCAAATCAGAAAGATGAGTATGATAATCTAATAATATTATCGTAGTTGAAAGTATTAGTCAATTGAAGCTGGACCACCAGGGAGAACCTGGAAGCACTGGACGGCCATTTCGTCCTATTGTGGGACTCCTCAGCAGTGCTTATCCACGACCTCGCCTGACGAGATTCGAACTCAGAACCTACTAGTTTCTCGCTAGAGCACATAACCGATAGACCACAATAGGACGAAATGACCATCCAGTGCTTCCAGGTTTTCTCTGGTGATCTAGCTTCAATTGACTCACGGTTTCAGCTATGAAAATGCTAAATCTCCACAAAAAACCCCTTGTGATAATGATAATAATATTCTATCGGAACTTATAAGTAATGTTGAGTATACATTAAACAGAATCCTACCAAATATTTACTGAATTAATAAGAGCTTATGTTTTCCAGTTGTTGATATTTAAAACCGCTATTATTCAGTTCTCTTCACCATAAATATACCCGGAGTTGATAAACTCGACAAAAAGTTACATCACAAATATTAATATAAGTGGTAAAAGACTAACGGTGGAATCCAGGAAACGTGTTTCGTTCTTATTGAGAATCGTTACGTGGATGCATTTGTATTCCAATATTCATGTTCACATATCCCAACTGAGACTGATCAATGGCATTCCTGAATATCAATAATGAGAATTTATAGACTCTTACATATAACTTCGTACTCAATGAAAATATTGATGATTATTTAGATTCAGTCGTTCAGTGGATAATATATCAATTACTGGATTCTAGTTTCAATGTAAACAAAAACACTCGGTTGTGGGTACATCTAGCTGAAGATTTACAAATGCAACGAAACATTTATATTAAGTCCAATTACTTGTGACACATCAAATATACTGATACATATACATTTAATTATTTCTATCAGTATTTAGCAAATAATCAACAATTTTTTCTCATAATTAAACCTACTAACACTTTCATTTCATATTAGAGGACGAAAACAACCAATACTTTCTTTCAATATAAATGAATGTCAGAACTGGTTTTTGTAGATATTTCAACATTTTCATAGTTGAAATTATGAGTCAATTGAAGCTAGACCACCATGAGAAACCTGGGGGCACTGGACGGCCGTTCCATCCTATTGTGGGACTCCTCAGCAGTGCACATCTATGATCTCGCCTCGCGAGATTGGTTAAAGTTAGACATTAACACCATTGGATGCCGGCTCAGTGGTCTAGAAGTTTAGTGCTCTGGCGCAATACTGGTAGGTTCTGGGTTCCAATCTCACGAGGCGAGATCGTGAATGTGCACTGCTGAGGAGTCCTACAACAGGATGAAATGGCCATTCAGTGTTTCCAGGTTTCCCATGTTAGTCTAGCTTCAATCGACTCATGATTTCAACTATGAAAATAAATGAATGTATTATTTTCATGTAATATATATCCACATTCATTATTGCGATAAACTAACAACAAATATATATCTTGATAAATATCAGAAGGGGTTTTTGTGGAGATTTAGTATTTTTCGTAGTTGAAAGCGAGAGTCAATTGAAGCTAGACCACCATAGAAAACCTGGAAACACTGGACGGCCGTTTCGTCCTATTATGGGACTCCTCAGCAGTGTTCGTCCACGAACCTGCACTCGTGAGATTCGAACCCAGGACCTACCAGTCTCGAGCCGGAGACCTTAACTGACTGGTAGGTCCTGGGTTCGAATCTCACGAGTGCAGGTTCGTGGACGAACACTGCTGAGGAGTCCCATAATAGGACGAAACGGCCGTCCAGTATATCTAGATACTTTTGGTTTAATTATTGATTTTGTTTTCCTCATTTCGTAAGGAATCCATTATCGAATTAATTCATACAATACCATAATACATAAACATATTTCTTTCTATTTTTTGAAAAACAAATTAGTTTTTCATAAAAACTTTAAAAAAAAAGAGGTCACTTGTAAAATAGTTTAATCAAAGTGGATAAGACTAGAATGACCTATATATATATATGGAGAGAGAGAGGGGATAGCTACTGAGTATTATTTCCTTGTCTTCATCTCTATTTTAATATGATAGACGTTATCAACTAACTCTATAAGGAATTATTTGAGAGAGTACTATTGACGTTTTTATTGATCTTGTTATAAAATTAGTAATGTTGTTTATTAGTTTGTTTGTTTATTCTTTTGTTTATGAATACTTTATATTAAATTCATTAAATATTCCCACTGAGATATTGAAAAAAAGACAAATTAATTGAAGTATTATTTTATTTTTAAAGTAGTTCTTCATCAGAAAGGATATCATCGAAGTACATCATGAGGCAAGCCAATACTTGGAATTCTGATGGGAGAAGGAAAAGAGGAAGGTTAAAGAACACTCTAAGTTAGGAAATAGAAGCAGATATGAAAAGGATGAATAGCAATTGGAAAGAAGTGGAAAGGATTGCCCAGGACAATGTTGGATGGAGAATACTCCTCCAGGAGGAGTAACAGGCGCAAATAAGTAAGTATATAAGCCATCAGAACTCTACATCAATAATATATGTTGCATAGGTGAGTAAAAGGTCAATAATAGAAAGATGGTAGTGAGTCAAAAATGGATTGTTCCGATAATTGTTATCAATAATCTATGTATTCCATAATTACTCATATGTAACATTCAATTTTTGACAATCATGATTATTGAACTTTTTCATTGCATTGTATATACTTGTTTAATCAATAGCTTATCACTGTGTACACTATCATTGATAATTATTTCATAATATTCCTCATTTGAACTGTTTAGTAAATTGAAATAAATGTCAACAGTCAATATGTAACTACTGTTCTACTCAACGAGAACACAGGTAAGGACAATCGAATGTATTTGAACACAAAATTACAAAATATCTTAGTAAAATCTGATAACCATACAGTAAATATTTCATTTAAAAAATGTCAATCAACTGTCTCAAACTTCACTGTTACTTTTGCAAGCATCAGTCAATCGTCTCAGACGTCATTGTTCTTTCGTTTCCACACTAATTATTCTCTGTTTTCGTTCTGTTTTCTTTGATCTTCTTAATCTTCTGCCTCAAGATATTTCACTTTCGATTGACGATACATACATCTGTGGTCACCAGTAGCACACACCACACTATATGCTCAGTAAAATATGGAATTATGAGCATACAATTTCACTACAAGTTTCGTTTCGATCTGCTCTTACAATTTGTTCGTCGCATAAGATATTTTGCTAGATACGATATTGTAAAAATTTCCATATTTCTGTTCACAAACACGAATTCTAATGTATTTGCATTTCGCTTTACCGGAATAATCATAAATGTTCAGATAATGTATATCTTCTACTTTCACTGATCATGTTTTGCAGTCATAGCATACTACTACTCAGTGTATCCATTCTTTCATTAGGAGAAGGACTCCTCTTGTAAATCACAATGGACGAAAGTTGACAAGCCATGTGAGAATGTTTGTGTCCTTGCTGAGACTTAGTTGGACATCAAGGCTGATGAGACTTATAAGATAAACGAAGTGGATAATATGGTTTAGCTTAAAAAACACAATGGTTACCTATCTCAGGGATAGATACATAACTGGTCATTTGAATCAAGTTGTTTATTCATCAACTAAATTAATTTTGTTCTCAATGATGTCACAACAATATACAAAAACTTAACTGCTAGTTTTACTAATTAAAACAGATTAACATATAGCAATTTGTTTTCTCTGAACTGGATATTTCACAAGACTTATATATATATAGAGAGAGAATATAAATGAAGTCCAATATGAAGATTATAAGGACATTAGCTAATAACGAATGACCTATTAAACTCATATTTCTTTTTATAATTACTTCCAATGATTTATGTTTATGTATCATATCACTGGTAAACAGTAAAGTATATTCAAATCTCTCTGTTCATAGTAATAATCCCACTTTGATAAAAGATAATCATCCTTTGACTGTTTTGTTATGTAAATTCATAATCCGACTCTTACATATTAGTAGAAGCCATGGGAATACGCATCAAAGAACACAACCTTCATATATAGAAAAAGCTTTTATAGCCTTTGAATATATCCTGACATTCGATTTAGATACTTTTACATGTTTTAATACCTTGCTTTATGTTCTCTCAAACGCTTTCGGAAAAACAATTTAGGTAACATTCAAAATTCTGATTCTAATCTAATGTAAACCATTTATTAACCCTATCTAATTTTTTCTGCATCCGTCCCTTTACTAACTTATTATTACTTTCACAGATAGCAAAAAGCATTTATTCATTTTTGCATTATTTGTTTGAATTTCCCATTTATTTGAAAGATTGCAATTGATCAGTCTCTTATTAGCATTATTTGCTTCGAGTAACAAACATTATAAGCAGAGATGGATGGTGACCAGAAATGGAATCAGGATGCCAGATTCGTTCTATTTGGGATTCATCAACTGGATGTACCTGTATTCCTCAGTTAATATTCACTCCAAGACTCGAATCCACTGCTATTCATTTCAAACGTTATCGCGTTATCTAGATAGCCACTAGATTATTGAATCATTTGTATTGCTCATTCGAATCTTCCCGTTGATGTTTAGGACTTCAGTTGATCTTCCAGCTGACAAGTCCCAAATAGGAAGAAATATGCTTCCTAGATTCCACTGCTGGAAACCATCAATTTATCAGAACAGTCTACTGATTATATTATATGAAATGTATATTGTTAAAAACACTGCAAAAATAAAATTACCTTTAATAGTCTTACAGTTCCAACGTCTAATAAGACACTAAATAATCCATATGGAAATGAAATTTACCGAAAGCTTCTAAACACCCTTAGCAGATGTTGAATTTTAACTAAAACTAACTGAAGTAATCATATATATATATGCCTTTGTGAAGTTTAGTTCGCAAGATTTAGGTAGTACCTGGTAAAAAAAACGCTACATTTTTAAAACAATGTGATCCTTAATCTACATGAAACATTTGGTTGGTCATTGGCTACTTGATAGTGCTATATTAGTCTGATCTTTTAGTGATCATTTCATCCTATCAATCAAGTTTCAATGTGACAACTAGTCTACGTGACTTAACATAACGTGCATAATATTTTGCTTCTAGATGTTTGGCTATAATCAACAGGAGACCCTGGACTTCATTGGCAATAAGAACTTGTTAGCAAAGTGTTGCTCAATGTTTGGCAAACTGATGTTCGCTGAGGGATTCCTATACACATCATCCAATTGTAGAGTCTGTACAATTATCATATATCTGTTTGAGTTGTGATTGACATCCGTTAGGAATATCGTATTTACAGTTGATTGACCACTGAATAATAAAAAAATATAACATAAGCATATATCCGTGTCATTTATTCAGTAGTGAATCACACTTCATTTAATTTAACACTATTGATTTGCAATTGACTGCTTTTTCATCTATGATGTACTGTGAATTGAACCATAGAGTATGAAGACTTGGTGGGGAAAAACAATTTAATACTTTATACAAAATCACCCAATAGTTTTGTAAAATAAGAAAAACATACACTGAATAAATTATTTGAATATTTTCTTTCAATTATTCTTAACTTGCTCCATTATTCTTTTAAATCTTTTACCATTCCGATTTGATTATTTTCATGAGTCAATTGAAGCTGGACCACCATGGAAAACCTAGAAGCATTGAATGCGCACTGCTGAGGAGTCTCACAGTAGAATGAAACGGCCATCCTGTGCTTCCAGGTTTTCCATGGTGATCTAGCTTCAATTGACTGATGATCTCAACTATTAAAATTAATATAATATTAACAAAACCCCCTTCTGATATTAACCATTATTTGTTTAGATTAACAGTATTTCACAATGAAACATATATAGCAATATTATGACATACGTATGTGTATCTATAAATTTATGTTTATTCTTCGTGGAATATTGAATGTTTATATCATAAAGTGTCTGACGTTTAAAGAGTTCAACTATACAACATAATCACCACTTATGAATGTTGAATATATTCGGAAAATATATATCAAAAACATAATTAGAATTTTAAACTTGAACAGCAGCTAATATTATCAAGCCTAGCCATTGGATCTATACAAGTAGACATTTTGATTGAAAACAATATAAGTCAATTAAAGTCAAATTAGGGGTGCTGGTAGTAGCCGTCGTCGTAGTATTTGTTGTAATAATAGTAGTAGTAGTATTAGTATTAGTAATCGTAGTATTCGTAATCGTAGTGGTAGTGGTATATTAGACTAAAACGCAAGTGCGATAATTCAATTTATTACTTTATTCTAAAACAAACAGTAGCTTTATAAAAGATGAGAATCATACATTGAATAAATCATTTGTATATCTTCCTTCAATTATCCTTTACATACATCATCATTCTTTCAAACCTGTCGTTATTCCGATTGCTTTCTGTTTGCCATCCAGTTCTCTTTATTTCAATTTCCACTCGTGCTACATACTACTCATTTCCGTCCGTATAAGTAATGTACCCAACATTTGTAGTGGTAGTAGTAGTAGTAGTCATAGTAGTTGTAGTAATAGCGGTAGTAGTAATAGTAATAATGTTAATAATATATGCTTTCTTACTTCACTTTTAAAAGTATTTCAATGACAATAAATTAAAATCTTGATCCATTAAAAGTATTCATCAGTAAATTACATTGAATAGTCGGTCACACACGACCTTTTTCCAGGTAATTTTTGTGTTAGCTCCGGATATCCGTGGAATAAGGCGAGGTGTGCATTTTTAGAGCCGACCTTTTCTAACCCCTTCCCTCCAAGTAGTAATGCAGCATTGCTGTTATACTGGTTGTCTGAAGGAAACACCTTACTGCCGTCACACCTCTGTACATTCAGCAGTACAACTTCTCGATTCTAATTGATCTCTTAACTAAGAAATATTTCTACCTTATCATTAGAAGTTTCGGGAACATGGAAACAAACCATTATATATATATATATGACATTAAATGAGAATATACAGTTTAATTTATGCAAATAACTTTCAACTTAAAGATCAAAAAAACATTTTTTCATTCTTATCAATGAAAAGGAAAAAAAATTTTATTTCACTGAATCCTCTTTATTTATCGCATTGATTTAATCAATCCAAGTGAAAGAAATTTTTTGATGACAATCATCATTCCCTTTTTTGTTTTTTTTTGTTGTACAAAGAAGGGGGAAATGTAATGAATGTTGAATATTATTAAGATCATAAACCGATATAAGTCAAACAACTGATAAAACTAGAAAGCATTCGACAATTCATTTGTCCATGAGTGAGATTCTAAAATACTGAACATGAAGGACCACACTACATTGGTTCAAACACAAGAAATTTGGTTTAGAGCTCAATATTCACATTAATGAGTCGGTATCCAATCTCAATTTACTTCGAATATGTAAATATATAACAAAAACACTGAGAGTAGCTCATTCACGCCTTATACGATCTAACTTTACTAATTATTAATCCAAGTTCAGCACAATTTTATCTCATAAACAGATGTAATTCAATGAAGAAGTGTATTCTTCACTAAATATTTCATTTCAAACACCTACAGTTATTTGGAAATATCTGCTGTGAACATGTCATTGCAAACCGACTAAAAACAACTGATAAAATACACAAGTGCACTACAATTAGAACCTCAAACCAAATCTCCATTCTAATCATACTGTAATTTGACTCACATAATGACCAAAGGAAAACAGCATAATTATGAAAATTCTTCAAACAAACACACACGTTGGACATTGAAAACAACAGACATCGGTGTGCTACCTATATCGAAATACATAACTATTATGTAACGTAAATCGTAAGTTTCAAACAAAACAACAGAATTCTAAAAGAATTAATTTGAACAGAACAGAAGGGAAAATAGAAAGCACTTGAGAACTTGATGAATCATACAGAATATGAAAGAAAAACGATGTAAATTCGCAAATAAAGTATCCAGTGTATACAACAGTACATTTCATCAAAATACTTTTTCATTTCGTCTTAAAATGCATTGAAAGTTCCCACCTGTGTTCTCCTTCACAACAGAATCAACAGATTCCTTATTTTCATTCTGAACTATTCGACTAAAATTAACGAAATAGTTTATTACATTCGATTGAAAATTTCATTCATTTGAAATTTGACAAATTGATGAATGGCATTGAATTCCATTTCCCGGTTGTTTAGTGTGAGAAGTCTGAATGATGGATTTTGGAAAATGATTGTTAATCATTCTCCAATGTCAGTTGATATGTACAGATAAAATGACTATGTAACTGTAAATGAATCCGCAAAATCAATAACACTGTAAGTATTTGACATTGAATGCTGACCACATTAGCTTTAATGAACTCATTTAGCTGAAGGAGCTCGATCATGCATCCGCACCAGATCACGTTTTAGACTGGGGTGCGCAACATCTCCTGCGATCATTAGCCAGATTAGATCAGTCACTTCTTGATATACTGATAACCCATAAAATATATCTTCCAACCTCCTCGCTTCTGACTTTTGATTTCAATGGGTAGGCGCAATTCGATTATAAGTGTTACTGGTAAAGTGTTGTCAAACAACAATACCTGTGGTATCTTCAACTGGAAGGTTGTTACATTGAAAGGAGTGATGAAATTATCATGTGAGGAGTATTGTATAACAGTGAATGATGATATTCACTAAACGCAAATTAATTGATGTTTAATGAATGTAGTGTAACAGTTTGCCTATTTCTCAGTGTAGTAGGATAGCTTGAGTCGATCTGTCGTTTTATCTAGATTCCACTGCTTTATTGTTGATTCTACTTGTTCCTATATAGACATTCATATGAGGATTTGTACAGCCAGCATGTTTATGACTATACAACTGAATGTGTTTCGAAATATATCTCCAACGATATCTATTAACCAACATATATTATTTTCTGCTTAGCGTTTTTTAATGGGTTACATTTCTACGGGATGGGGTCGTTAACCCCATGTCCAACCCTTGTAAAAGATGAATTCATTTGAACAGTATTTCAAATTTGTTGTATCATCTGATCATTACAGGCGAATACACATAATCTGACATTTATACGAGTGATCTTGCATACTACAAGATTTGTCCTAATTCACTGAAATAATTCATGAATATTTTCTTCACTTGTTTTCAAATTAAAGATTAATTTTTCTATGTTTTTAACATATATGAAATTATCAAAAGAGAGTTTTGTGGAGATTTTAGTAATTTTAGGTAGTTGAAATCATGATTCAGTTGAAGCAAGACTACCATGGAAAACCTGAAAGCATTGGATGGCCGTTTCATCCTATTATGGGACTCCTCAGCTGTGCGCATTCACGATTCTGCCTCTCAAGATTCGAACCCAGGACCCATCAGTCTTGTGCACGTGCGCTTAACCTCTAGACCACCGAGCTGGCATCTAACGGTGTTAATGTCTAACTTCAACCAATTCCTGAAATTGAGCAGTCGTTCACCATTGTCTTCAGTGAGTTACTATCTCGCAACAGACCCGATTGATCTCCACTGGTTACTGCTTTTCACTAGAACTGCAAGAAATACCTCAAGGAGCCAGTCATTAGTGAGCATGTGATCGTTATCAGAAATTAATCAATTAGTATGTGAATTGTTGAATCATCGATCACAATAATTGAGAATTGTGCTTAACAAGTGATTAATTGAAATCATAAAATATGAATCAGTTCAACAGTATAATAAATGTAATTGCCAGAAGTTTGCCGGTGAACCTTGTGTAAACAGTTCAATGGTATATTATGAAGTGTTCGTGCATTTCAGTTTGCTTTTCAATAATTCTCCAGATCACGTCATTATGTATCTAATTAAAAATCCAAATTTTTAGGGCACATTTTATTCATGATTATAAAAAGTCAATTTGACTTAGAATATTCACTGTTGAATAATCAATGGATAGTGACCACTGTCATGTATGCTCAGTCTTTTTGGTACCGGATAAATTCTGTCGATTAGCGTCCACTGTGACTGTTAGTCTAGATAATTCAACATTGAATGAAAAATGATTCGATATTAGGTGGTTGGATGTAATTTACTGGAAACACTAATTCGTACCATTAAGCAACTGATCGATAGAATTCGATCATCAGTAAAGGACTAAGTATCTATGATATTGATCACTAATCAGTGATCAGAGGATTCCAATTATTTTTATCTCTTAGGTGGTCCACGAAGAGCCCATTGTAAATGTCTTGAAGATTGGTGATTCAGTGTAAAATCTCACGGGGGGGGGGGCAATCACTTTTATCAGATTACCCAAGGTTTGTGCTGATGATGTAGTTCAAAAGGACGATGAAAACACCATGACCAAAGCATCCAGCTTAGAGAACAAAACTCTATCAAAATAAGATTACATCTAAGTTTTGATGACTCTTAAAAACTTACACAAAACCTACTTCCAAGCTTTCTTTCCAGCAACCTAACAACTAAGAATACTGGTTATTGTTGCCAGGTTTACTGTAACTACTGGTTGTTAATTGTCATCAGTTGTTTTCAACTCAAACTAAATTATTTCTTCTGTTCATTTATTCTTCATCTTTCTTAATAATTCAACAAGTGATTATCACTTTTTTTCTTGTCTCTTTTCTCATAATCTTTATTTTGTAGACTAAAGAATGACAAATATTCAATATTCATATTTTCCAAATTATTTTCATTCATCTCGCTCTTACTCTGGATAAATTGATTTACTTAACCTTCCATTACCATCTCATCACTAGTTATATCTTGTGACTGTGTAAACTTCGTAATTCTGTCTGAATTTGTTCTTATTTCTTGTTTTGTTGTGATTTGCCCGCACTCACTCACTTGCCTATTCACTGGCTCTCTCTATCTCTCGCTTCTTCTTATTATTCATACTCATCATGTAGTGTTTTCTACAGTAGAAAAAATATATGATTATTGTAATCACATTTAAAGAGTTCTTTGAAAGAAATTGGGAATAAATAACTAGTAGAAAATCTGTGACAGATAATAAGATGAACTATAAAAAGTACTAGATAGTTATTATCAAGTTAAGTGGTACGTTACATATTTTTTTATATATTTAGGTAGATATTTTTATACTTGATGGAGAAGCTTTGTAGGATGTGAAAACCTTTGCATATCTGATAAGCATCATTGATGAACACGGTGGATTTGATGCAGAAGTGAAGGCGCGGATCGGCAAATAAAGAGTAGCATATTTACAACTGAAAAACATCTGCAACTCAAAAGAACTATCAACCAACATAAAGATCTAAATTTTCAATACAAATAACAAGACAGTTCTACTGTATGAGCAGGAAATTCGGAGAACTACGAAAGCCATCAACCAGAAAATACAGGTGTTTATTAACAATTGTCTACATAAAATACTTCGGATCCGTTGATCAGACACCATCAGCATCATTATACTGTGGGAAAGAACAAACCAGATTTCAGCCGAGGAAGAAGTGCTGGAAGTGGATAGGACACACATTGAGGAAATCACCCAACTGCGTCACAAGGCGAGCCCTAACATTGAATCCTGAAGGCCGAATGATAAGAGGAAGATCAAAGAACACATTACGCCTGGTAATGGAGATAGACATGAAGAAATTGAACGAAAATTAGATAGAACTAGAAATGAAGGCGTAGGGTAGAGTGTGTTGGAGAATGCTGGTTGGCAGCTTATGCTCCATTCAGGGTAATAGACGTTAGTAAATAATTTAAATAAATACTGGACCACACAGATGTATATAACTTAAATAGGTAATTCGGTTCTGTTCGTCATAGATTGATCTCACATAGGATGCTATTAAAATTAGGTAATAATACGCAGCTGTTTTATTTATTATGGCAACTCTCTCATTGTTGAAAAGCCTGAAATTCACTAGTTCCCGGTTCTTTCTCTGATGTGGTCTTGAGTGCATTCAGCTGAAAAGTTCTGCAATAGGAAGAAACGGCTGCCCATTTCTCCCTGGTTTTCAGCAGTATCCCAAGGTCTGACTGTGAATTATATTTCTTACAAATTGAAGAAATGTTATGGTTTGGTTAATTTTTTTGGAACTGAATTTATTTGTTGACTGTTGTTTTACTGAATCAAACTTACTTTCCTATTCATTGGGACAAAACCATAAATATTTGTCAGTTATCTGTTCTGTGTAGATTCTCTACGAAAAGATCAATTATGAGCCCAGTTGTTTCTATATATGTATAATAGACCTGATAATGAAATCTAATATATAAACCTTCTACAATAAATAGACTCCAGAACAGTTATAACAACTTCTGGTATAAATTATGTCAGCTCAAAGAGAACGAACTACAAACTAAAACATCCACTTGAGTTGCGAGTCTTCTATATCACTTAAAAATCTTACATAATTAACACTTCACACATTTTTATCTCAGTAGTAAATTATTCAAGATAGAATATATTCTCAAAAGGGGGTTTCGTGGAGATCTCAGTAATTTTTGATATAGTTGAAATCATGAGTCAATTGAAACTAGACCACCATGGAAATTCTAGAAGTATGGAAGGCTGTTTTGTCCTATTGTGGGATTCCTTACCAGTGCGCATCCACGATCCCGCCCCACGAGATTCGAACCCAGGACCTATCAGGCTGGTGCGTGAGCGCCTAACCTCTAGACCACTGAGACGGCATCCAACGGTATTGATGTCTAATGCCAACCAATACACAAAATTGAGCAACCATTCACTAATGTTTTCAGTGAGTTACTATCTCCCAACACAATTTGTTGTACTCCACATTCTTTAAATGATTTAGGTTATTTTCTTAAACATCATAAGTGTATTATACATTTAAATTTAGGCACTTTTCTGTCATTATAATATTTCATTTTAAAGTTTTAGTATAGATTTATTTCTTGGATCATTGATTTTTACAATTATTAAGAAGAAATAATCTTAATTTACCATGGTGAAACTGATTTCTGGTTGAATGATTACAATTAACCTATTTGTATTTACATCTATTTTTAGGGTGTAAAACATAAAAAAAAGAAAAACAAAGAAACGGTAGATTCATTAACTGAATAATAGGCGATTTCGTGGATCGGTTAAAGTTGGACATAAACACCGTTGGATGCCAGCTCACTGATCCAAAGTTTAAGTGCTCGCACATGGGACTGATAGATCCTGGTTTCGAATCTCGCGAGGTGGGATCGTGGATACGAACTTTTGAGGAGTCCCACAATAGGACGAAACGATCGTCCACTGTTTCTAGGTTTTCCGTGGTAGTCTAACTCCGATTGACTCATAATCACAACCATCGAAATCCTTTTATTTATTAGAAAAAAATTGAAGACATTTTACTTCATTTTTATCTAAATTAAAATGAATATAATTTATAACTTCCGGTTGGCAAATGATAAATGGTTAATATATGAGTTTATTTAAAACTTAATATAATATGATCATCATATGAAAGAATAAAATGATAATGATAATTTTAAAATGTAAGTTATCAATGCAAAACCTTGATGGAAATGGGTGAATTTTTATCATTGACAAAAATGGATTGTTCTTAGATTAAAATTAAAAACTAGAAAACATTAGATAATTAGACGTTGGGAGTAGATCGGACATACATTACGGAAATCACCAATGTGCATCTCAAGGCAATCCATAACTTGGGATCCGGAAGGGAAGCAGGAAAGAGGAAGGCCAAAGAACACATTATGTCGGGAAATAGAAGCAGAGATGAGAAGGATGAATAGCAACTGGAAAGAACTCGAAAGGATTGCCTAGGACCGAAGTGCATGGTGGGCGGCCTATGCTCCTCGACAAGGGGTAACAGGCGTAAGTAAGTATTAGATAACTGGATCATTCATTAATAGGAATCAACATCAGTGTCCGTATATGATTCCAATATAAGGAATTGCCTTTAGGATATTTGAACTCTTGTAAGAGCTCTGGGACTTCAAACCACTGAGATAATATCTAATGATGTATACGTCTAACGTCTATCGACTCGTGATTTTGGATGATATCATGTATAATCTCTGAAAAATTTATCTTTAATTTGAACATTAGTGAAGATAATATTTATCAATTATTTTAGTGAATTAGGATAAATCTTAACTCCACCTGTAGCTCTTCTAGAGTTACTACCGGTCGCAAGCCCGGGTAAAGGAGGAGGGTTGGGCGTGGGGTTAGCGACCCCATCCCGTACAAAAGTTAACTCGCTAAAAAAACGCTAACCAGAAAAAATAATTCAAACCATTTAAACTCTGCCCTGGGAGTTGAAGGAATAATGACGTCTCATGATGAAAGCCGAAATTCTTCGGAAGTCACGAGACCGATGCACCTTCTAACAACCAGAGCAACACTCTTCATAGGTACATGGAACGTCCGGACAATGTGGGAGACAGGAAAGACCAGCCAAATAGCAATGGAAATTAGGATATACAACTTGGCAGTACTCGGAATAAGCGAAACCCACCCAACACAAGCTGGATAACAAAGTCTAGGTACAGGAGAGATGCTACTGTATTCCTGTCACGAAGGGGAAAATGCTTCACACACTCAGGGAGTTGCTCTAATGCTGTCCAAAGAAGCACGAAGTGCACTTGTGGGATGGGAATCTCATGGACCCAGGATAATCAAAGCATCATACAGAACAAAAAAGCAAGGGATCACAATGAACGTTATCCAATGTTATGCACCCACCAATGATAGCAACGACGATGATAAAGATCAGTTCTATGAAAGGCTGCAATCAATTATAGAGAAGTGCTCACGAAAGGACCTCACCATCCTGATGGGAGATCTAAATGCTAAAGTTGGAGTGGACAACACAGGATATGAAGATGTAATTGGACGACATGGATTAGGAGAGAGAAATGAAAATGGTGAGAGGCTTGCAAACCTATGTGCATTCAACAAATTGGTTATAGGTGGCACAACATTCCCACACAAACGCATACACAAAGCTACATGGATCTCACCGGACCACACCACAGAAAACCAGATCGATCACATCTGTATCAACAAAAAATTCCGAAGATCAATGGAAGGTGTGAGAACCCGGAGAGGAGCTGACATAATTTCAGATCACCACCTGGTTGTGGCCAAGATGAGACTAAAGCTAAAGAAACACTGGAAAACTGGACAAACAGCACTACAAAGGTTCAATACAGCCTTCCTTCGAATTATTGACAAGCTCCATGAATTCAAAATAACTCTCAACAACAGGTTCCAGGCTCTACAGGATCTACTGAATGAACAAGAAACTACTTTGGAGGACAACTGGAAAGGGATAAAAGAAGCACTAACTTCAACGTGTCAGGAGGTTCTTGGTTTTAAGAAGCATCATCACAAGGAATGGATCTCTATGAGAACCCTGGACAAAATTCAAGAAAGGAAGAACAAGAAATTAGCAATTAACAACAGCCGAACACGAGCAGAGAAAGTCAAAGCACAAGCAGACTACGCAGAAGCAAACAGGGAAGTGAAGAAAAGCATTAAAGCAGACAAGCAGAAATACATGGGAGAATTAGCATTGACGGCGGAAAAAGCTGCAAGAGAAGGGAATATAAAACAACTGTATGGTACAACGAAGAAATTGGCAGGGAGATATAGCAAACCAGAGAGACTAGTCAAGGACAAAAAAGGAAAGACAATCACTGAGATTCAAGAACAGAGGAAAAGATGGGCAGAATACTTCGAGGAACTGCTGAATAGACTAGCCCCATTGAATCCACCGAACATTGAAGCAGCCCACACTGACCTTCGAATAGATGTCACTCCACCAACGATCGAAGAAGTCAAGATGGCCATCAGACAAATCAAAAGTGGGAAGGCGGCAGGACCTGACAATATACCAGCAGAAGCACTGAAGTCAGACATTGAATTAACTGCAAATATGCTTCACCTTCTATTCAAAAAGATTTGGGAAGAGGAACAAGTGCCAATGGACTGGAAAGAAGGATATCTCATCAAGATACCAAAAAAAGGAGATCTGTGCAAATGCGAGAACTACAGAGGTATCAGTTTGTTATCAGTACCAGGAAAATTCTTCAACAGAGTGCTGCTGAATCGGTTGAAAGACGCAGTAGACGCCGAACTTAGGGATCATCAGGCTGGATTCCGTAAGGATCGGTCGTGCACAGACCAGATTGCGACACTACGGATCATCGTCGAATAATCATTTCAGTGTAGCTCATCACTATACGTCAACTTCATTGACTATGAGAAGGCGTTTGACAGCTTGGACAGGAGAACATTATGGAAACTTCTTCGACACTATGGAGTTCCTGAAAAGATTGTCAACATTATCCTAATCCCATACGATGGACTATAGTGCAAAGTCATGCATGGAGGACAGCTGACAGATGCATTTCCAGTAAGGACTGGAGTCAGACAAGGCTGTCTACTCTCCCCATTCCTCTTCCTTCTAGTGATTGACTGGATTATGAAGAATTCGACATCTGGAGGGAAATACGGAATACAATGGACTTCTCAGAATCAATTAGATGATTTGGAATTCGCAGATGACCTAGCCCTCTTCTCTCATACACACGAACAAATGCAAATGAAGACCGCAAATGTAGCAGCAGCCTCCGCATCGATAGGTCTCCACATTCACAAAGGAAAAAGCAAGATTCTCAAATGCAACACGGAGAACACCAACCCAATCACACTTGACGGCGAAACTCTGGAAGATGTGGAAATATTCAAGTACCTGGGGAGCATCGTTGATAAACCAGTAGGATCGGATGCAGATGTAAAGGCGAGGATTGGCAAAGCAAGGGCAGCATTTTTACAATTGAACAACATATGGAACTCAAGACAACTCTCAACCAAATTCAAGGTGAGAATCTTTAATACGAACGTCAAGACAGTCCTACTGTATGGAGCTGAAACGTGAAGAACTACTACGGCCATCATCAGGAAGGTACAAGTATTTATAAACAGTTGTCTACGCAAAATACTCAACATCCATTGACCGGATACTATCAGCAACAGCGTTTTATGGGAGAGGACAAATCAGCTTCCAGCTGAAGAGGAAATTAGGAAAAGACGTTGGAAGTGGATCGGACATACATTAAGGAAATCACCAATGTGCATCTCAAGGCAATCCATAACTTGTAATCCGGAAGGGAAGCAGAAAAGAGGAAGGCCAAAGAACACACTACTTCGGGAAATAGAAGCAGATATGAAAAGGATGAATAGCAACTGGAAAGAACTGGAAAGGAAGGCTCAGGACCGAGTTGGATGGAGAATGCTGGTGAGCGGCCTATGCTCCTCGACGAGGGGTAACAGGCTTAAGTAAGTAAGGATAAATCTTGTAATATTTAAGATTGATTTTATTGATAGAATGAGGTATATTACTCGTATAAATGTCAGATTATGTGCATTCACCTGTATTGATCAGATGATATAACTGTTCAGATGAACCCATCATTTAAAATCTCACATTCAGTAATTAAAAAATATTATACTTTGCAAATAAAATATATTAACTCCACCTGTAGCTCTTCTATAGTTACTGCCCGGGTAAAGGTGTAGGGTTGGACATGGGGTTAACGATCCCATCCTGTATATAAAAAAGAACGCTAAGCAGAAAATAATATATACTGGTTAATGGATATCGTTGGAGATATATTTCGAAACACATTCAGTAGTGTAGTCATAAACATGTTGGTTATACTAGTCGTTGGTTGTTCCTGACCTAGATGAGGATCAGTGAACCGTTCGATATTCAACGATCCGACTGCCGGATGTTTTGGCCCAGTGATATTTCACTAGCCCTACAGTACGTAATGCCATCAGATGCTTACTCACCGTTCTCTTATTTTTAAAATTACCTTCCGTGTACCAGACAATTTGGCGAACACATGTATTTTCATTAGTAAGTACACGCTATTACAATCTAAACAAAAGAATCATATTTATTCAACAAGATGATGGCTGTAATAACTCATTACTCCAGTAGACAACATTCTAACGTATATAACACTAAATACTAAATCCAACTCTTCAATAACCTCCAACATTGAAAAGCAGGTGCATTCGGCTGACGAGTTCCAAGGAAAATGTAACTCATATCAAGGATATTGTTAAGTAAATTGTCATTACATTAATGACTTTCTCCTTGAATCAAATTTCTCACTCGCATACATCATATGAAATTTCTCTTGTGAAGTAATACTTATGGTTAAATATAGTTGAATATAGATCACATTTCTCATGACGATATGATCAAACTTTAGTTCTATAGATTTTTGGTTTGGTAAATATTTTTGATCTAAACAAACCGTGTATATGTGCATGTGTGTTAGTTTGTATATCGAAAACGTTATTGAACTCGCTTTAATAAAACTAAACAGATATCCCTTAAAAGTGAAAATTACTATGAAAGTTAATCGGATCATCATCATCATCATCATCATTAACGGTCCAAATAATAACAGATAGTGGCATTTTAATGAACGAATTCTTGGTGGGGATAACCAGTTCACGATTATATATAAAATTATAGAGTTCTTTCATAAAATGTGAAAACCATAAGTTAAATACTTCAATTGTTCTTTACATCCTTCATTATACTTTCACTTCTTAATTACTTTCTGTAGCGCCTTCCGTTTATTCAGTTCAATCTTCTCAACATTCTTTTGACAGACATTCCATTTTTGATTGGTGTTACATACTATTTAAAGTAATCAAACAGTTATTTGTTAATGTATTCATTTTTACCTGTTTTACTGTTTCACCACTAGGAATCATATAACTCTTCATGGAAGATTATATTAATCACTTCAAATATGATATATTCTGGATAACTGAAGTACAACTAGTCATTTTTATCATTAGACTTATCAAATTATTAGCGGACAGTTGTTAGCTTTATACCATTTGGGTCGATCAGATTTATAATGTAGCAAGCCCATTCAACTACTATATTTTTTGTGTGCTCTCTGTAATCCTAACATTAATCCACTTTGTAAATTTATGTGTAAGTCTGATTGAGCGCATATGTCTGCACATCAATCTTTAATCTATTCTCTCATTGGTTGTAAACAAAGACAATCAATAATTTATCCACAACCATTAACACTCATCAATATATATGGATTTTTAACACTCACACACACACAGACACTCACTTGCTTCCCCTGTGTGCTTGCTATCTGAAAGCTTGCGGATTTTACCGAGTTTCATCAATAAACTATCTCTATAACTGGTGTTCAGGCTTTTGAATAATCTCGAGTAAACCCGTATTTCTACTAGGAGATTTAGCCTGCAGTAAATATCAGTTAGCGGGATATTATTTATTTATTGGAGTCAGATATAGAGGAATTAATTCTTCTACAAAAATAATTTGACTATTGATTTAAAAGTTTGGAAAGCGTACTACTAACTGACCACTGAGTAATGATCAATGTTATGTTTGTCTAGTACTTACTGATAACCGGATTCTATAAATGAACTTGCAAGGTAAATAGCAGTTCGCGTGTATCTCACTAGAGCTCCTAGATATACTTCTCGAAGTCACTAGTGAGCATATGATTATATTAATTATAGAAGGGGTTTTGTGTAGATTTAGTATTTATTATGGTGAATGGTTGCTCAAATTCGTGGATCAGTTGAAGTTAGACATTAACACCTTTGGATGCCAGCTCAGTGGTCTATCGGTTAAGGGCTTCGGCTCGAAACTGGTAGGTCATGGGTTCGAATCTCGCGAGAGCGGGTTCGTGGATGCGCACTGCTGAGTAGTCCCATAATAGGACGAAACGGCCGTCTAATGTTTCCAGGTTTTCCATGGTGGTCTAGCTTCAATTGATTCACGCTTTCAACTATAATAAATAAACTATAATAATAAATCTCCACAAAATCCCTTCATCAGATTTGTTAATTTTCATTAATGGCAAATTAGAAATTTCCCCTTGTCAAACAATAATATCTAACAATTGGACATTAAGCTGTTCAATAAAAGTTTATAAAAATATAGAATAATCGGAAAATTGATCTACTATAATCGATTAATTAAATGTGGTGATAAAAAATGATTATTGAGTAGTTCATTGAGTAGTATTTGATCTTATTAATAAGTCATAATAGGCAAAAGATTTGTCACATTTTAAAACTATGTAGTATTCCTATAGTAAAAGTTCATATTACTTACTTCCGTAATTACGCATGTTACTCCCAATGGAGCATGGGCCACCGAACAGCATTCTCCAACTCACTCTGTCCTCAACCTTCCTTTCTAATTCTATCTAATTTTTGTTCATTCTTCTCATGTCTGTCTTCATTTTTCGGCGTAATGTGTCCTATGCTCTCCCTCTTATCATTTGGCCTTCGGGATTCCATGTGAGGGCTCGCCTTGTGACATAGTTGGTTGATTTCCTCAATGTGTATCCTATCCACTTCCAGCACTTCTTCCTGATTTGTTCCTTCACTGGAATCTGGTTTGTTCTCTCCCACAGTAGAATGTTGCTTATGGTGTTTGATCAACGGATCCGAAGTATTTTATGTAGACATCTGTTAATAAACACCTGTATCTTCTGGATGATGACTTTCGTAGTTCTCCAAGTTTACGCCCATACAGTAGAACTGTCTTGTTATTTGTATTGAAAATTTAGATCTTTATGTTGGTTGATAGTTCTTTTGAGTTGCAGATGTTCTTCAGTTGTAAATATGCTGCTCTTTATTTGCCGATCCGCGCCTTCATATCTGCATCAGATCCACTATGTTTATCGCACTATTGAAAGGTTAATTTTCATTTTGAATTGTTTCTAGTTAAAAAAGAAACTATTAAAACACATAGATGTCATTTCAACAGCTCTTTCCCATGAACTTGATACGACTAAACAATTCATAATAACAATCTAATTAATTACTGAACACTAAGCATGTCGGTTTCTTATTAAAACTGATATCATTTGAAAAGCAACTCAGAATTTATTAACTTCATTATTGAATTCTTGAGTTAAATGATTTTATAAGTCACATTGATTTTCATTCATTCTCGTGATGATATTCATTTATTCTTGATGAAAAATTAATATTAATTGGATGATATAAGTGTTTGTAAACAATTGTCTACTCAAAATACTCAAGGTATGTTGGCTGGATACCATCAGCAGCAACATACTGTAGGAGAGAACAAACCAGCTTCCAAATGAATAGGAAACTAAGAAAAGACGTTGGAAATGGATAGGATATACATTACAAGAATCATCAAACTGCATCATGAGGTAAGGCATAACTTGGAATCCTGAAGGAAGAGGAAAAAGATTAAGGTCAAAAAACACACTGTATCGTGATTTGGAAGAAACATGAAAAGGACGAATGTTAACTGGAGAGAAGTAAAGAGGATTGCCCAGGACAAAGTTGGATGGAGAATGCTGATGGTCAGCCTATACTCCTCTATGAGGGATAACAGGCACAAGTAAGTATATATGATATAATTTACTCGATATTCTTCTTAAACAAATTGTTATTTAATTTGATCAACCAGCTTGCCAATCATGAACAAAAATCTGATTTCAATACATTTCAGTCTCATATTGATATATCACTTAGTTTTGAAATTAATTACCTAAATATAATGAATCAATAAAATTTACCAGTTTTTGGTGAAGCGTCGCCTCAATGTTTAGTGAACTACTTTGTATTTTGAAACCCTATTCCATATGTTTCGTTTTAGGTGTTGAAGTATTATCACAATTTTTTTAAACTTAAAAATTGTCATTAAATTAAGCAAACGAGCATAGAAATGATATTCATCAAAAATTCAAAATGGGGGAGCCCCCTCACTTTCCAGTCATAGGAACATGCTGAAGCCTTGTAGGCCCTTCTGGAGTAGAGTGCTATATCGAAGCACGGCACAACTACCGGGGCGGGATAGTTGTTTTTGCACTGCTTACGCAGAATCATTACATAATACTTTCATTCTTTTTTGTGGGCAGACTCATTTTTTACCTTCTTTTTGAACCTTCAGTAGTTATGCAATGACTCTTTGTAGTATTCGTAATTGTTTGTGTGTATAGGTAAAGTGGTTGATTAGGCCGATCTCTACCAACCGTATTACTGCTCACGTTAGTACATGGGATGATTGCCATGATCCAGTATGCAGGACAAGGATGTGTGAGTCGGATTTTGCCTGGTCCACGAAGGTTCTTGGTACTTGTGTGGTTGCGCCACACGATTGAGCTGTACTGTTCAGATTGAAGCATTGAAGCCCATATAGTTTCTGGTTCTCCTGTGGGGTAGGATTGAGCTGTACTCCTCGGGTTAAGCCTGGGCAGCGTCTGGCTCTCCTGTTAAACGGGATTGAGCTGTACTGTTTGGGTTGTCACTTAAAAGTCTGGATGATGTCTGGTTCTCCTGAAAACCAATGCAAAATTACCCTGGCCCACAAGGGTATTTTATATAACTGTGAAATTTGGGGTGCACTCAACTTATATTTCATTTCATTAGAAAACTATTCAGTAGTACATATTCATAAGAACATCAGAGATTGAACCTAAGACAATCGAATGTCACAGTGATTGGTTTCCATTAATACACGTTTCCAACTTCAACCATATTATGCTCTATTCCAACGATAATTCAATGACTTTGACAATGTGTGTGTTTCACTTCCAACATATATGAATTCCATTAATCACGACGTCTATTTAGAACTTTTGAAACATCTTAGAATAAGTCACTAATAAATTAACTATTATGAATCAGAAGGGGTTTTTTGTAGATATAATAGTAATTTTAACGAAATGACCATCCAGTGCTTCCAGGTTTTCCATGATAGTCTACCTTCAATTTACTCATTTTCTCAAATACATTAAAATTATTATGAATTACTTCAATATACTTCAACTAAGATCATTGTATAAGGAATACAACCTATAAACTTTCTATAATCTTTGAAAAGAACTCCCTCCCTTAACCATTCATCAATTTAGTAATATTAAATTCAATCAAATGTGAATGAAAATTCTACACTTTTCCCTCCATTTATTCATTCATTCATTTCCTCCTTTTTTTCTGTGTGTAGACTTCAATGGTAAATTTTCATAGAAAACTTTGTTGTTGTCTTTTTTATTTTTTATTATAAACTTCAGATATTTTTTCATCTGTTTTTTTATATTTTTTGCTTTTAATTAAACAAGTTGATCTCCCCCCTTTTTTTTCTTGGAAAAATCTCATTTTTAATGTTTCTTTTGTTGAATCGGTTTCTTTCGATTATTACATTTTCAATGACTTAAAGTATAGAAATAAACTATTTAGAAACATTTTGAATACGCTTTGTAGCGTAAGTCAGTCGATAGAATGCTTATAACCTTTGTTTTGTGATATATGTTATTTGCTTGCACCGATCTTGGATAATATTAAAGGGACTGGGACTTCTTACAATATTCGAGGATGTATAACTATTAGGAATAGAACGACGTTCAATGAGCGACAAGAACTCATTTATTTCATGGGGATATGAAGAGCCAAATTTGGATAGTGACTAACAGTGGAATCCATGATGCGCGTTTGATCCTACTTAAAACTCGTCAGCTAGATGTACCTGCATCTCAGAGTTGATGTTCACTCTTGGACTCGAACCCGGTACTTTTCGCTTCAAACACCAACGCATCAACCACTTAGCTACTGAGTCCTGATAGCCACTTACTTGAGCATTTTTTTATCATGTTTAACTGATTTGAATTGATTCGTGTAGTTATCAAGTTCTAATGGTAATAATGCAATTTCATTATTATTGAACAAGATACTTCACGATATATAAAAAGAATATTTAGATGTAACACCTAAAAAGGAAAATGAAGAAATAGTATTTAATTTGAATTCTAAGAATTTTAGGAATGATTATTATCAATAGACTATAGTTCAATGAGCGACAAGAACTCATTCATTTCATGGGGATATGAAGGAGTAGAAATTGATGTATATACAGTGAAATCATTCACATACACAACAAAAGTATTTTCTGTTGAAGATGATAGAACATGCGGAAGAAATTAAAAGTGAGAAAGAGGGAAAATCTATAAAAAATTTAAAATAGGATGTAATAAACACAAAAGTCAAGTTAAAGATGAAGTGAAATTGTTAAATGTATGATCGAAAATCTATAGACGACTAAGAAAAGTTTTGTGATGTAATCACTAATCTAATGATATATTAGATCAAAGACCATTTATTTGTTAACATTTTCTTGGATATCTAAGCAGAATTGTAGCTGAACAACTTAATCTTATCTGATCTAGTTGAAACGAGTCATACATACAGCATTGATCAGTCGTTTTCAATAGTTTACTATGTTATTATTATTCTGTTTATAGCCCCTTAAACAATACAAACAAAAGTCATAAGGCTTAAAAACAAATCATTATAGACTATGTTCCAGACTGATATGTTTCCTTAGTGATCTTCACATTTGATAAGTGAATAATCAATTTAACCAAAATGTGACTTAGCTCAAGTGATGTTAACATTCCATCAACGTTTATATATTTGCATGAATTCGGTTCATTTAATAGAAAAGGATGGGACATACATTACGAGAATCATCAAACTGCATCATGAGATAAGGCATAACTTGGAATCCTGAAGGGAGAGGAAAAAGAGGAAGGTCAAAAAACACACTGTATCGGGATTCGGCAGCAAACATGAAAAGGATGAATAACACTTGGAAGGAAGTGAAAAGGACTGCCCAGGACAAAGTTGGATGAAGAGTATTGGTGGTGGTGATTTAATTTCTAGAGAACTCAAGTGTATGCATGGTTGATGGGTCCTATACATGAATGAAACAGTTGTTCAGTGTTCCCTGTTTACCAATGCTATCAAGACTAACGCTATCTTGTGGAGTATAGAAAATGATACGATTCATTTATGAGTAATCTGTGAAAATATGTTTTATTCAAAGATAAATTTGATCAGAATCTAATATTGATAATGACATAAATGTGAAACATTAATGAGCATTGGATAGTGATTTTATCGTATTCTAAACCTATGCATAAGCGAATGTCCCCTACACAATACATTTGTCAATAATGTTTAGAAATACCAGTACTTAGTTGAAGAACTTTCGTAGAGACTCGTCTCATGTGTAGTTTCTATGGACAACGGACTAATTTCAGTCGAGGTATTGTTGACAACCAAGGAGCAATGCACAGCTCTTTCATCCTAGTGTGTGACTCCTCGTCAATGTACATTCATGAACCTATCTGAGAGTGAATCCAAAAATTCCAGACCTAATGATGAAAGCTTGAATATTAGGACTACAAGACCAGTTCCAAGTGATATAATCCCAACTCAAATCAATTTACAATAGAGCTCATCAATCATCCGATCCCAATAGTGATAACTGCTTCACTGCGGAAATGTATAATTCCATCAATCAATAATTCTCACTAGAACTTTCAGAACCTATCAAAGATCAGCTTTATTTGTAGACTATAAATTTCACGGACAGATTCATCGAAACTTCATGACTGCTCAATCTACTGCTAACAAACCTTACGATAAAATGAAAAAGCTGTCTAGTTCACCCTGACGAGTGTCAAGCAGCACGAAACCCGTGTCTAGGGTTTCCTGTTAACCACCTCCAACCACCATCTTATCTTAACATATTGCACATAGTGTCAAGCCACCTAGACTAGTGGCCACATTGCAACTTGATGCATAGCATTTGATCAACACTAAGAAGGACTTAACACGCATGACATTGATCACCACCCAGTGATCAATCAATTGTGATTACATCTTAGTCCTAAAGTAGGTCGGTCGCAGCCCCAATAGCTCAGTGGTAACGTCTCTGACAGTGAAGTTGGGTGACACGGGATCGAATCTGTCACGGAGCACCAGTCCCCTCAAGAATAAAGGTACACCTTTCTGACGAGTGCCAATTAGCACAAAACCCGAGTCCAGGGTTTCCTCTTGACCACCTCGAAACACCATCTTAGTTCACTCTAGTTTCTAATGATTTCTCGATCAGGATCAACTTATTATAAGTACAGCCTACAAATACCGGTACAGATTGTTTTTCAATGACTGTCTCTATTTATATGTAAATCTGTTATATAAGTCGTTTTTTGTTTTAAAAGGAAAAAACAACAACTAAGATTCGATATACTTAGAAGTTATTATTTAAGATGGGAAAAACAGAAGCATATATCTACTACTACTACTACTACTACTACTACTACTACTACTACTACTACTATTTATATTAGTAATTCCCTAAGGAATGATACATTTAAGTAAATGACATCAAGTAGAATGTAAAAAATCAATAAATTTCGTAAATATAAAGTGTTTCTTTCTTCACTATTTATGCTTAAATAAGATTTACAAAAATTGTAAACAATAATTGAACCACCTTGAATTTTATACAAAATAATTATTTTAGAGAAGAGTGAAAAAACTTCACTTGATACATTTAGCTGACGAGTCCCAAATAGGACGAAACGCGCATCCTGGATTCCACTGCTAGCCACTATTCACCTTTGATTAGAGGTAAAATTTGCTTATCATTTATAAAATGGAACCTAACTTTATAGTTAAAGAAGAATTTATTTGTTTTAATACTGTCTATTATAATTATACAGTGGTGTGTGCTACTGATATCGATAGATATAAGTAGTATGTAACATCAGTCGAGAGTGAAATATCTGGAGGCAGGAGGTTAAGAAGATCAAAGAAAACAGAATGATTCGTGTGGAAACGAATGGGCAATGAAGTCTGAGACAATTGATTGATATTTTGCAAATGAAGCATTTACGGTATAGTTCTCAGATTTTACTAAGATATTCTGTAATTTTGTATCCAAATACATTCGATTGTCTTCACTTGTGTTCTTGTTCATTACAACACAAATGATTTTTCTAATGATTATTTTTGGATACAAGTTTTATTATGTTCATCAGAATACTTAGCTGATTTACTTAATTGGCACTAAGAAATCATGAATTAAAAGAAACAAATAAGAATATGAAGAGGATAGGGAAGGATATATTTGGCATACAAAATGAACCAGATGATATATATGATCATACCAATTTATATTTGATTAATTTACAGTTAGACACATATTGAGGAAATCACACAACTGTGTCACAAGGCAAGCCCTCACATGGAGTCCTGAAGGCCAAAGGAAAAGCGGAAGAGCAAGGAACATATTACTCTGAGAAATGGAAACAGACATGAGAAGAATGAACAAAAATTGGATAGAACTAGAAAGGAAGGCGTAGGACAGAGTGGATTAGAGAATGCTGGTCGGCGGCCTATGCTACATTGAGAGTAACAGGCGTAAGTAAGTAAGTAATTTACGGTTATATTGATACTCAGATTAAATCAAAAATCAATTTATAACTTACTATGTGAACATATATTTACAATTTCATACAATCAAGAGTTTATACCAAATAGATATATCTAATTGACAAACACACGAAAGATGCTATGAAGCTAGATGTGAATCGCTACATATTTGGTGAACCTGTCTAAAGCTGAATATTACAGTATCAACAACCGTTCACCTCTTTGAATAGTTTTGCTCAAGAGATTAGAAATGTCATTTTACTTATTCAATTCTTTATTACTGCAATTTTTCAGCAAACCAGTATACAATAAGATTGTCAACGAAATACGATCGTACAAAAGACTCATATATGAATTTATTAATTTTTAAATGTGAATGAGTTGTCTCAGGAATTGTATGAAGTTTCATGTTTCGCCTAATTGATAAATGATAATTTGATCTTTAATACATCCTTCTATTATTTTTAATCTCAATTTTAATTATTCGCCATTATCATATTGTTTTTAAATGTATTCCTAATCCTTCTCATATTCATCAAGTGGAAACTTATCTGTCATATATTTCATTCAATCTTATTATCTCTCTTTAGTTTTAAATTGTCAGCAACTTTCTTTGACATATGATATGACGTATTAATCCTCCCATTCATATATATATATATATATATATATATATATATATATATATATATATATAATATGTAAATTAAGTGTAAATACGGTTGTACAACTTGAGTAATTGATATCGTTGAAAAGAAACTTTCCTTCGAAGAGTTGTCGTTAATTCTTGTCGATTGATAAGATGGATTACTTTGGTTATTTAAAAATAGTTTTATTTTTTCCATCAAATTGCACAATAGTATTAGTGCATTATAAATAATTATTATATCAATATGGCTTATTAGTTATACTAAGATTATTTAGATTTCACTTATCAACTTAAATACCTGATTTTCTGGATTAAATTATTGTCTAAATACAGGGATTTCTTTGACTCTTCTACTAATCTTCATACAAACAATATGAAAAGAATATATATCATTCATTTATTTTTTTTTTAAAAACTGAGAAAAATGATTTAGATAGAAAGTGATTTGATTTCAAGTGAATGAGCATTTTTTCGTTAGAAAGCATAGTCTGAAATCAAGGATTTAAAAGAAATTATCTTTGAGGGATTTTAGGGATTGTTGAGTTTTTGACTGAGATCATGAATCGATCAAAGTTAGACAATTGAATACATGAAAGCACTGGAAGGCTGTTTTGTTCTAGTAGGAGACTCCTCAGCACTGCATATTCACAACCTGACATGTGGAGTTTAAAAACCCAGGACCTTCAGTCTCACGTACGAACGCTTAACCTCTAGACCACTGCGCTGACATCCAAAGGTGTTAATGTCTAACTCCAACCAATCCATGAAATCGCGTGACCATCTTCTTTCAACAGCAATTAACATGTATGACCTTAAACAATACTATTTAAACAATAGATTCTTCATATCATATTTCTGTCTATCGATTTGTGAATGAAATGTATCAATTTTTTAGTTCATTTTCAAAGCTACTCAAATGTTATCAGCATACATGGCAAATCAATCGATGGTAACAGTAATATAAGTGATTGTTTATCAAACGGATAGAAGTAAACATGACTTATCATGATGATGATGATGATCATCATCATCATTAAACATTTAAAACAACTTTTGTTTATGTCTATTTTTCTCCTTCTCATACTCAAGCATTATTATACTAATAAAAACAAAGAAAATAGAAAATATTCAGGAGTTTTATTTATTAATATGTAGATGATTTTTTTTCTTTCTAATAAAGTAAGCTTAGTTGAGTTGATCAAACTTTAAAGAACAGATATTTCAGAATTGAATTCACTTAGTACTGTTTATTTGAATCTTCCCAATGATGCTTAGGACCGCAACTGGTCAGTCTCTTATTGGCATATGTGCATACTGTGCGTACTACCTCAATATTGCCTTAATTCACAGGCATTATAATCAAAGATAGATAGTGGCTAGCACTGGAAGCAAGTGGCTATGAGTACTCAGTAGCCGGGTGGATAACGTGATGGCATTTGAAGCGAAAGGTACTCGGTTCGAGATCCGGAGTGAACATCAACTCTGAGATGAAGGTACATCCAGCTGACGAGTCGCAAATGGGATGAAACGCGCGTCCTGGTTCCCACTGCTAGCCACTATACATCTTTGTTTATTTAAAAATTGTTTTTATAAATGTGAATACTTATTTCCTTCAAATTTGGAGCTACTGATTGGCATGCATCGATGACAACACATTGTATATTATTTGTATATTCAATCATGACTTGATTTGGTAAATTAATTTACCGATTCACTAGTAAAAAATGCCTATGCTACTGAAATGATTAAGTTAATGGTGGGACGGGAACATAACAACAATGTTGGTTGAGTATTGTATCATATTGAAAAGTAATGTACGTTAGATTTGATAAAAATCTGATGCCAACTCAATAGTCTGAAGATTAAATGGTCATTATAAAGCCTGAAGATTCTCGGTGAGGTCAAAGTCGTTGATTGTTAAAGAATCCTATGCTAAGAAGAAATAGTTATTCGTTACGTTCTTTATTTCAGTGTTTGTCAAATTACTGGCAGTCCGTAATGTTGAACTACAAAAAAATATTTATCGTGAAACTGAATTAACCTACACAACCATTAAAAACCAGTATGCAGTACATAGCTATTTTATTCCAGTTTAGGACTGTTCAACAATGCTTAAGTCTTATTCCACCATACATCAAACCTAGAACTTTTAGGTCTCTTGAGAATAGATTATTCCTAGATAAATAATTCAACATCCTTTGTTTTACTTCAATTAGTTAGAAGTATTGTACATATTTTCTCATAGCTGACTTCACAAATATCCCACAATAAGGTCAAATAAATTCTCGGTTTTCAATGATTATCTATTAGAAATCAATTCGAGATATTACATATTTATAAACTGAATAATTTTCACAAATCATTTAAGTTTTAATAGTTGAAATCATCCAGACCACCATGGAAAACCTGGAAACACTAGACGGCGTTTCATCCTGTTATGCGACTCCTCATCAGTGCACATCCACGATCTCGCCTCACGAGACCCGAACCCAGTCCGACAATAGGACGAAACTATTAAAATTACAATAATATTTACAAAACCCTTTCATCTATGTTTATTAAATTATATTAATAATAAAAGAAATCATTATGAATCACCTTACGTTTTTCACTATTTTCTATCCATAATTCAAATGCTTTAGCAAACAATCAATAACTGTAGTTATGTAATGAATTTCATGACTTGTTATTCTGTAATCTTTTCTCCTCCCAAGGTGTATTGTCAATTTTTATTGGGTTCTTTCTTGTTTACAAAAAATTACTGGATGTTATACATCTGTCTATGATACTACTATGGAAAGTTTGCTAGACGGTTCTTAATTTGGTGTGTTTTTTTTATTTATAAAAAAGACAATTTATAAATAAAACTAATTTATTTAAACAAATGAAATGCTTGATTGATGAGAGATAAAAGTTAATGGAAAGAAAGAAAGAATAATAGACTTGGATAAATAGTAAAATCTAACAGATTAATACGGTAATAGTTGGTAGAACGATAGAATCTACAACTGTGTATCCCATAGACAGAAACTATCTAACAAAGTCTGCTCATGATATATCGTTTAAACTGGCTATCAAACAGATTGATTTCAGTTAGTATAGAGATTTATAGTTGATTTATTACTAGTGTGATGAACAAAATTATATTTGTCCAATCTTTTATCATTGACCAAATTCTATCTATTATGTTGTAATATGATCACCATTCTGAATGACTCGACATCACCTACACCATTTCCAGAGTTAAAGTGGTTGTTGATAGCCGGCAAGAAACTATACTTGACCTAGATTTTGTAGTGGTTTTCACTTATTTGCAAGTAATGTTTGCGAATTTGAGGAAACTCATAAACCTATAGTATCTCTTATATGTTTATCGAGTATGGTGTTTTTCATCAGATCAAGGGATAGGTTTTATGTTTCCAAATTTTATTTCAATCAAAACATATTTCTTGACTTTAGAATTTCTGTCAGCGACTTAAAAGGAATTAAGAAACTATCAAGAAATTCTCAAATAAGCCATGAGTTGAACACGTTAATGGATATCTGGACACAGTAGATGATATGTCGGCATTTGAAACTTAAGGCACTGTCTTGTAAAGCCACTACGATCACAAAAAGACTGGTATTCAGGTACATAGTGTTGACACATCCTGCATAATATAGATATAATTATTATCTTTAGTAGTCTGCAAATTGTATGTAAATGGAGTTATTATTATTATTATTGTACATTCTTTCTATGGAATATTAATTAGGAATAAAAACGATAATAATTATGATTATTAACCTTATCATAAATAGAATAATCTGATATTCATAATGAAAAGGAATTTCTTATCTCATATCGAGACTTTCATAAGTCAGATTTACCTTTTTTTTCAGAAAATAGATAATAAGGTATCAAATCAATTGATGTATAAATCATTCCCCGTTTTTTTTAGATGCCCTGGTATGGCTGAGAGTGGAGAGAGTCAATTCTCCTCTTCGAAATACTCCCATATACTTACGTGTATATAACCAATGTCATGGAAGTCCTACTCAATACCTTCTATTGAAGGGGTGTTGTTTACAAAGTTGAGAGGACAAAAAGCAAATTTTTGGCGCTTTAACCAGGTTGGTGGATTCGGGGAATCTATCTAGAGGAGCTGAGAAACCCACATTCCAAAGCAATGGTGCACATCATCTTCAAGATCCTATGGAAACAAATGGCGTATGAATTTATTTTTGGTCACCGGCTACCATGGGACTGCATCTCCTAATGTTACTCCACTGTTTTGTGGATTAGACCACAAGATCAAAGGCTCGGGATGCGGGCCCCTAACAAAACTACCTATTTCGGTTTGGGCACGCAGGCAGTATCCCAGCTCTCACACAAATTGAATAATTTATCCATGATTTATCTATTTGGTACCTCCTTGTACCAATGTCTATGTGTTTAAATAAATAAATAAAATGGTTAATTTCACTTAGGGTTATTGTCGATGTTCAATAAGTATGTTATATCCAACACTGGTTATATTTTATTTCAATTACTGAATGAGTCTTTTATATGGGAAAGTAATTTTCATGAAAGATTTTATTATAAACCCTATTTCTCACTGTATGTGTGCTTTTCATCAGGTATTCAGCAGGTTGCATGACAGTGATATATTTATAATGGACAGTTTTAGGTACACCTCACCAAAGCGAACAGATAAATAGATGAAAGTGATGGAGAAAATGAATTTATCGAATATTAAGAACATTACAAATAACTTCAGTCATTATTGCAGATAATATTTTGTATGTACATACTGTTACAAGTAACAGTATACTTCTGATTAGTAAAGGTTTGTAATTTCCCATTGAGGATACTGTGTACAGTAATTAATCAATCTCTATTGTTGTCACAAGTTTTAGTAAATTTAGATTATGAATAGCATAGATATCTCATTTAGATATCATCAACTAGATCATTTAGTGGTGACAAAGATTAAGTAACTCAGTGGATAAAGCATTGAGAGTTCCCAGGGTAACGTACCAGTTACGAGTCTTAGTATGTACATCACCATTGGATTATAGGTACTTTTAAATAACATGTATCAAACTGGAAGTAACACACATCTTAAATTTCACTGTTAACTACAATCCAACTCCATTAAAATTTATCCATAGCTATGTGGAAATCCTTATAAAGTATTTTAAAAAAGGAACAGAAGATATGTATTAGAGTGAACAATTGTTTCCTAATACATTCATTATAAGGATTTGTATAGTCATATTTACAATGGATAAAATGGGTCATACGTGATTAAGTAAATTAAACGTTATATAGTTTGTGTTTTTTTTTTAAAAAAAAAGTTAACTATAATATTTAATACAACTAAAATACACACAGAAAAGTGTTACTTGGGTAGTTGAGAAGGTCATTAAAGGAAGTTGCTACATAGTATTAAGTGATAATGGATTTAATAGAATAAAAACATGATTATAATGCATAACAACAGAAATGTTATGTTAAGTTAATAAAGGGATACTATTAATAATAATGATAACATTCTGTCAATATGATGTTTAATAATAACGTTGTCAAGGTAAATACTGATAATAATGATAACAAGTTCATTTCAAACTGAAAGAAATGATCATACAATTCAGTACGAGATAGTGCAGGGATGTACGTAAAAATCAGAACTGGATAAAGGTTAGCATTTACAATATGTACCTTAAAGGTCATTAAACAGAGAGGTTAAATATATCTCCTTTGGAAATATTAATTAGATTTCTTAGAACTGACTTCAATAGTTTAGGCTATCCAACGAAGCCAATGTGTTATCCCTTTAGGTAGGTTGTGTGGGACTTCACATAAAACCGATAACTTTACTTACGCCTGTTACCCCCAATGGAGCATAGACGACCAACAAGCATTCTCCAACTCACTCTGTTCTAGGCCTTCTTTTCTAGTTCTACCCAACTTTTGATCATTCTTCTCAAGTCTGTCTCCATTTCTCAGCGTAATGTGTTCTTTGGTATTCCTCTTCTCCTTTGGCCTTCAGGATTCCATGTGAGTGCTTGTCTTGTGACGCAGTTGGGTAATTTCCTCAAAGCGTGAGCAATCCACTTCCAAAGATTCTTCCTGATTTCTTCCTCCGCTAGAATCTAGTTTGTTGTTTTAGCGAGTTGGTTTTCTACGGGATAGGGTCGCTAACCCCATGTCCAACCCTCCTCCTTTACCTGGTCTCGAGACCGGTAGTAGCCCCCGGAGGAGCTACAAGCGGAGTTATAAAACCGATAAACTTTCTTTTATTTCAATGTAATATACAAATATGTATATATACCATTGTTTTAACGCTTTGTCCCCATTTTCTTCAAAATGAATGCTACCTACTCAAACTTGTGGATAAGTTCTATTTTACAACTAAACGGAATTTCTACTTTGCATTTATCCTAGCTAATTAATTATTCATTTAACCCAACAACCTATTCTCATTTTTATTTCAAGGTAGAAAAAAAAATCACACAATCTATCATGAAGTTAAAAATTTTAAAAATCAAACGGAATTTGTATAATTTTCGCCTTATCTGTAGTTTCCAAGAAAAAGAAAAAAAAAGAAGACAATAACAAGACTGAAGCACATCGCTGAGAAACTACATACTTACACAAAATAGCTGTTCAGTGTTTTGTTGTCGTTATTGGTTCATAATGGTTGTTTAATTAAAGTTAATCAATAGTGTAAAGCTATTAAAAGCGATTATTGATATTATTATAAATACCTAGATTTAATAAATGTGATATTGTTATTTGTATTAAAGTTCATTATGAAAGCTAAAAATAAGTGAATTAACAGGTAATGAGATTAAATGATTAATAGTAATTACTGAGTGATGAACTGTGTATCATAATCTTAGAATCCAAGATGCATAGTGGCTAGCAGTAGAAATTCAGGACGCGCGTTTCGTTCTATTTGGGACTCGCCAGCTGAATATATTTGCATCTTAGAGTTAATGTTCACTCTGAGACTTAAATCCAGTATCTTTCGCTTCAAACGCCATCGCATTATCCACTCAATCACTGAGTCCTGATAGGACCCAAAAATTGGTAAGAAAATTATTAATGGAACTTCTACTACTGAATTATGTTAAAAAGGGAAAAATATATTATTTTCAATGAGTCTAGTTTAAAAACTATATATTACTTGGTAGAAATGGATGGTGGCTAGCACTGGAATCCAAAATGTGAGTTCCGTACTATTTGAGACTTTACAATTGTATATACCTTGAACTAACAGTTGATTTCCAATCCGGAACTCGAACCTAGTACTATTCGCTTTAAACTTTATAGTGTTATCCACTTAGCTACTGAATCTAGAGAGCCACTGGATTGTGCAATGGGATGAGGTTTAATTCATTGGTTTTGGTTGTTTGAATGTTGCTATCAATCATTAGAACAATCAAGTGGCCCTCTAGATTCAGTAGCTATGTGAATAACGCAATGGGGTTTGAGGCAAATGGTACTGGTTTTGAGTTCCAGATCGAACATCAACTCTGGCATACACGTACATTCAGTTGATGAGTCTCAACTCAGGTGAATTCGTGGTGAGCATCACTGACAAATTTAAATACTCTTCACAAAACTGCTTGATATAAACTTCATCAACAAATGACTTCGAAGTTTAACTATGGCACATAAAATATCATGAAGCTAAATTCATCTAATCAGTAAGTGAGCATCCTAAAGCATTAATAACTTGAATTATGTAATATAATATACTCTTATAATAATAAATAAGCTTAAATAAGGCTTCTTTACTAGTAATCAAGCGGTTAATTATGGTACGAACAGTGATCACATAGAAACATTTTCAACGGATTTAACCAAATCTTGGTCAGTCACTGGATCAGTCAGTCATAAGAAACGTATAACCTGACAATGATTCAAATAGACACGCTATATCAATGCAATCAAATAAAATTATGTAGATAAGTGTAGTCATTTAAATTGGATCCGGTTTGTATATTGTTGACGTAATATTTCGTAAACTTTCAATCAACGTTAAAATTTCTTATTAATTTAAGGGCACCTGAAGAGTCGGCGAAGCCAAAAGTGCTTGATATAGTGTCAATTTTAGACTTCAAATTTTCGGAAGTAGATATACATGTTCAAATTCCTTAAATATTGCAACAAGCATATTATAATATCAAACTATCCGGTCGGATAATTCAATATCATTTGATTTGACATATCACGTGTAAACTATATGTACTAGTCCTGACAGCTGGACAGACTGATATGACTCATTTTGAAGTAACATTAGAATGGAACATATGTATAATAATCTTAGTTTTCAATAATTCTCTGAAGAAACCAGGATTAATATGTTAAGTTATACAACTGAATCATTTTATATTTTAAGCTCTTTGAGACATATATGCCTCAAGGCAAACGTTAGACATTATTGAACATATGTATCTTTTCATTCGGTATTAATTAGCAAGAAATATCTCTAATATTGAAGAAACTGATGTGCTTGATGGGATATTGAACTTCTTATCCAATTCACTGGTCAAATAGGTTGTCATGAAGCTATCTACGCAGTAATCCGACTGTAACATAAGGTAACACAGTCCCATAACGAGGAAGAGCTTCCTTAAGATTTCAGATACACTGTGCTGTTGAGTATCGGATAGAATGAAACATAATTTACTCCCTATTTTCTCCAAACACCTAATAACGGACTTATAAGACTGAAAAAATACAATATACGCACTATAATGTATCTTATATCTAGAGCTTAGATTTTTAATATATTGCGTACTAATTGGGCGCTGGAACGCTAGAATACTCCCAAGTTGCAAATGAGAAGACAGAAAACAAGTGAAAGGAATGCTGTTCAAAACAGTTTCAATCACAGTGCAAAACTGTCAGACATTTATAGTTTTTTAGTAAAAACGAAGCCATCATTATAATCCTCCAATCCGCATACAGGGGGTCATTGGCACTTGTCCAATAGGGAAGCTACACGTAGAGATTCTGGAATATCCTTCCAAAAGATGATTAAATGGAATATCTTCAGCTCCGTCTGAGCTTCTTAGAGCTTCCTCGAGTTCACTCATAGGCCGTCCTCACAGTAAGATGACTGTTTTGAGATTTAGAGTAGATTCAAAGTAAATTCCAAAAATGATTAACCGAAACAGGAGATATTGAGACTTACACAACTCAAGGAAGAAGTAAAAAATCTGATTAAAAATGAAGATTTTATTCAATTGTCCAAAAACATTCATCTATTGATTTTGATGATTAGCCAGTAAATATTATCCATAAAATGAAATAATAGGAATACATCTTATGCCTAGCAATCAACATACATTGATTAAACCTAAATAAGGACATATTTTTATTTCCAACCAACATGAATCTTACAATGTATAATCCAACCTTGACCTTATATAATTAGCATACTATAATCATATATAATATATATAAATTCATAATACATGACAACAATTATTCGATGTCCACAAGACATTCAGTTTAAAATGTTATAAAAGGAATATAACGAATGATTAATAGACAGTAATGATTATCTCACAACAGATGTTGTTTGAACTCCACTAGTCACTGCTTCTCACTAGAACTCCAGGAATTATCTCTTGAAGTCAGTCACCAGTGAACTATGGCACGAGGCTGGTAGGTCCTGGGTTCGAATCTCGCGAGGCGAGGTCGTGGATGCGCACTACCAAGAAGTTCCACAATATAAAGAAACGGCCGTCCAGTGATTCCACGTTTTCCTTGGTGATATAGCTTCAATTGACTCATGCTTTCAACTATGTAAATACTAAATCTCCACAAAAAACCCTTTATGAGTAATAATTATAGTAAATTTTTAATAGTATGGAATATCCCATTGTTTATATGTTAACTGAAATTCGATCAGTCTTAGTTGGCATATATGTATCCTGTTCTGATTGCCTCGATTTAGTCATTTTAACAATAGTTAGTATATAATAGATGGAATATGGCAAGCGACGCGTTTCAATCTGTTGTATGCATTTGCATCTCAAAATATGGGGCCATTTATTTCATTAAAAATAACTTTTAAATGTATCACATTATGATATATCATTTTCACTTTGTCAGAATTGATGTGTTTTTCCCGCTATATGTCAAAACATTTATTGTCGCTAGGGTTAAAATTTATTACATCTGATAGACAAAGTTTCCTTTCAATTTAGAAGTCAACTAGTCGATTCAAATGAATAGATATTCATTTACAATTAATCAACCAATCATTGAGTAGTGTTCAATATCATGTATATGAGGCCCTTCTTTGGCGCTGATTGAATTCTATCGATCAAGTTCTAATGTGGCTGCTGGTATAAGTGACTTAACATTGTATTATGTTGAGATGTAAACTGGTGGTTGAAGGTAGTTGACAAGAAACTATGAACCTAAGTTTCATGCTATTTGACGCTCGAGTGCAAGATATATATGCATTACATAGTACATAAATCAATCAATTTCGTCCTAATTCATGTTATGTTTAAGTTTGTTGTTTATGATGAGGTCATATAGAAATCATTTCATCAGTGATCCATTGAATAATGGATGAGCTGGTGAACTAAGAATACTGAAAATATTTAGCCAATTTTACACATGAATTCATTATATCGATGATTCCCCTATAACTTCATTTCCTCCTTCCTTTAGGGAGTTTATTAATAGAGACTTTATGAGCAATAATAAATTTTGAGATGGTGAAGAAGATTTGTAGCTCAAGTAGAAGTTTGTGCCGTGTCGTTCAGAAGGACGACGAAAGCTCCACGACCAAACCATCCAGCTCAGAGAACAAAACTCTGTCAAAATAATAAATTTTCTACAAAACTAGTTGCTCGTGAGAAACATTCAGCAGGAATCCATCAACTCATATTATTGATATTGTTTGTGATATTTCTATAAATTTTAAGATCTAAAAACCGATTATCTACCTTTGAAAAACAATAAGCTTCCTAAAATCACAATATACTCTAACAGCATTCATTGTTTCTGTTTAAAATATACTTTGGATTTAAACAGACTTTCTACTGACTTGTTAAAATAAGCCTTTAAAACTATTTAGACATTTTAGGAAGCATTCAATCTGGTCTCCATATCATACTTTTATTATGTACACCAAAGTGTAAACCGATTATTTCTCGACCATTCCCTATCCTATAAGTGTATTTACTAATAGAAATTAAAACCACATACTGAGTCCCCTATATGCATTTGAAAACAATTAATTCATAAATATGAAAGCGGATTTTCTAGCAAAGCTCAACTTTAGCAATGTGAGTCTTGATGGGGACTTGACAGATGACATCAATCTATTCAAATTGAAAAACAAATCAGCTTATACAAAACTGTATCGTCCTTGGCACCATTGTGCTAATAGTCGGACTGTTAGAGATCGGTTGCACAACGCAGCAGTGAGAGCAGTTCTGCGCCAAGCTTGAGAAACATGCCCCCACACCCCTTCTCTTTACCTTAATTCCTCACCGAAGATAATGGTGGATGGTGGCGCAGTTTCGTGAATTGATTAAAGTTAGACATTAACACCATTGGATGCCAACTCAGTGGTCTGGAGGTTAAGCGTTCGCAAGCGAGACCGATAGGTTCTGGGTTCAAATCCTGGGGGTTTACGGATGCGCACTGCCGAGGAGTCCCATACCATACTGGGACGAAACGGCCATCCAGTGCTCCCAGGTTTTCCGTGATGTTCCAGCTTCAAATGATTTATGAATTCAATTATTAAATTACTAAAATCTCTACAAACCCCTCTTCTGATAACAATATAGGATTGTTTAAAACAACCGTAACATTACTTTTTTTTGATTATTGAAGTGAAAAATTTCAGTCCAAACTAACCGCTACAATTGTATGGAACTATATTCTTTTGTTGTCTTTTATTTAAGAAATAACAATGTTACACAGTTTGATTAGTTTAAAGAATTCCACTACCAATTACTTCATGAACTATAATAATGTATGTATAAATGTATGTTTAGTTCGGAGACTAGTTGTTCTTTCTTATTTATCTAATTTTCTTAGCTTTTAAATAAATAAACTTTTTCCCAGATTTTTTTGTTTGTGTTTAATTACTCGTGTTTTCTGCTTCGTTTAATTATAGTCTAATCAGTTGTCCAATCTTATCAGAGTTGTTGTTATCAATGGAAATACAGGTACGTGGTGTTGGTTGTTGTTCGACTGTCTGACAAGCCTGGATTTGAGTTGTGTCTTACCTAAACAACGAAATATAGGCTGAGACTTTAACCAAGTACATAGCTGAGGTCTTGTTTGTCATCTACCACCTACTGTCTGACATTGAGATGGCATATGGACATGGGCATTTAATATATTTGGATTCTGCAAGATTATCAATGTCTCGGTTCCGTTGAAGAGCTGTCAACCAGATATGTTTGAGTTCCAATGTGTTATTGTTCGTTACGAGACTCAAAAGTCGTACCCATATATATAGCTATTGACAAACGAGGAGCTTCTGTTTAACACACTAAATAAAAAAATTCACCTCTGTGATGCTGAAATTGTGACAAATTATAAGATAGTATAGCACATACCAACTCGTCATCGTACCAAAACAATCTAACCGCACTAAGATTGTGATACAACTTCGAAAATAAAGGAAAACAGAGTCACTGCATACTAAATTTAGATTGAGATATCCCATAGTAACGAATAGGAATTAGTGAATCTTAATAGCTCGACACTATACACTATGTGGACACATTACGTGATTGGAGATAGTCGTCAGGAAATCGTGTATCTATGATTTGCGCTGGTTGAAATTTATCAGTAAGTATTATATTTGATCTTATTGAAAGGAGAGTTACTACCTGTAGGATTCGAACCCGCTTCACTAAGCTTCATCTAACATCTAATCTCCAGTTTATGTACAAACACGCTTTCTGCGAACAAATTCTCTAAGAATTATCATTCAATGATTAGAAATGTTGAAAGCTGGATTATGATTCAATGGTTGAAAAGTGCAATTCTCGACGATAGACCTGAATTCTATACAATTTGGAAATATATGTACATACATTATTTAAGTGTAGCTACATAAAATAGCTTTACAACGATTACTGGTTTTTCTAATAGTTTAAGGCCTAACAACAGTACTCATTATTTACTATCTGTAATCAAATTGACTCAATATCTTAAATGACAAATTTTGTTTGAGTCCTAAAAAAATCAATGATGAAAATTGAAATAATCATTTCGGTAGAAACACTAATATACACCATAGAATTATTTAGTCGGTCAAAGAAATAGGAAATAACTCAATTTGTCTATAAATCCGAAAATTCATTTATTTATTTGTTGAGGTAAGTATCCACACATGCACACACATACACATCTACATATACATACATGCATATATATGTATGCAAGTAAGTAGTGTTTGGAAAACAACTAGTAATATTCCATTTTTATTATTAAAATTCAACCGAAGGTAAACTGTAATTAAAAGAAAAACATAAAATAAGTTCAAGGTGGACGACAACAAGGAGGTGGTTATGAAGACAAGGATAAACACCCGGTAAATCCAAACGGTAATTGTAATAATAATTTTCTTTAAAACGATTTTTGGAATAGAGGGAAAAAGACTATGTGTGAGAGAGAGAAACAGTTAGGTAAATCATCATCTCTGTGTATATGAAAAGTAGACAAAAAAACACCAACCATATTACCATTTGATAAATGTCTCATTTACTAAAAACAGAGTAAACACATGAGTACAAATTTTCTTTAAAAAAGTACTCATTTGTAATTTTGATTCATCAGCAAGAGAACAGCAGTAATTGTAGTTTTAGTTTAATCGAAAGATGAGACAGAAAACACAAAATGGGACAAAGTAGAAAAATGATGTATCATCAAATTAATTGGAAGCTACGATCAGATGCGGTACATGTTGAAGGAAATAAACAATATCATAAAATATATTTATGGAGTGTTTTATTAGGAAACTCATTGACTAATCTCTACAAAAGTAAAATATCAAAACCCGATACAAAATACACACACACGTACACCTACCTACGAAGGATGATTGTGTACCTAGTTCCCTTCTATTGAATATAAAGTAGTAGAATAGAAAAGGAACTACACGGTCACAAGAGGGGAAATATTTACTTGATATTAACAACATTGGAGGTGATTAGGGATGGTGGGTGTAGGATGTAACTGGTACTGATGTATAGATATTAGTCGAATTCGGCAGAGTAAAAAAAGGATCGAACAAATCAAGGGCTGCAAATATATATATATATATATATATATATATATATTTGCTAGTTTCATTCTGTCATCGTGTCAACTTGCATTTCGATCTTTCTCTCTGTATGTGTAAGTTAGTGCTTTGTTTAGTTTACTTGTAAAATAAATGACCAGAAAAATAGTACTAATAACAATGAGGAAATCGGAGATAAATTAGAGACATAAATGAGTAAAAGGAGTAATTTTGATGTCAGTATCAATCAATATGATTAAATAATATGGAAAAAAACTGTAGAATTCATTGAATCATACTTTCATAATTATTGTTGTTATTATCATTATGCTTACATTACATTATGTAACAAAAAAAATGAACATACTTTTCATTCAAGTCACAATGTTATCCTACAAATTTGACGATACGCACATAGATACACAGGAAGAGAAAGCGAGAGGAAAAAAGACATCACCTACCTCAATAACCGGTAGTATATATGCAGTGACAACAAGTATGCAAAAACTGAAAATAAGAGGTCATGATGAGAGTTGGACACAAAGATCATAATCATGAAGAAAACAAATCATGATTTTGGTTAGCGGGAAAATCAAAAGAAAAACTATATACGTTCACATTAGCATATACACATACATACAAAAGGACGAATAAGTCATGTAAATCTTCATTTAAAAAGTATAAATGACACTGTACACATCAAGAGAAGCAGAGGATACTTTGTAAACCTGGACGTACATGGATACATTTTAAGAATTTATTGACAACTTAAGTGTCAGTAATTCAAATCATAAAGTGAACGTAGTTACATAACAGAAAAAAAGTATAAAAAGGGAAGAGTGAGAAATAATGTGAATACAAGGGGAAATAGATGATTCATAACAACGATTTTAGTCTATCTAATTAAATAGCTTGAAAAAGTAATCGAACAAAAAAGATTAATGAAAACATACATCCAAACACTCATAAACAAATGAAAGATGACCAAACAGGAACACTTGGAAACTGCTACCATATGCATTTTAATTAATACTGATCGAATCGAAGACATGGATAATAATAATAATGATCATCATCGTCAATATGTTATCAAAATAATAATAAACCAATCAATGATGGAGACAAAAATAAAATTGGATAAAGTATTGATCGCTGACAACAGCTACAACATCAGAATATTAAACAAAATATCGCATATTTTAAGAAAATAATAATAATAACTTTTTCCCTCTACCTAATTACCACCTTTGTAAAACCAACAAAAAAAAACAAATTTCAAACATGAAAAATAAAAGCGATTCATGTGTACTTCTGCATTCTTTGTTTAGTTCGGATTTGTTCGCTTGGTTATTATTCAATACTTGTTTTAAATTAATGTAGACCATGATAGTTTCATTATTATTATTATTACTACTAAATATGCATATGTGGAAATAATAAACAAAAAATCTAATTTTGTTTAGAAATTTAGAAAAAAAACAAGTGGAGAGAGTCATGTTTTTAAAAAATGGAAGAGAAACTCATTAATTACAAAAAAAACGGTAATTCTACGCCAAATTTGAAGGCGAACACGACACATGAACAGACACACACATACAGGATAGAGACGTCAAGAAGCAACTAGACACAACAGGCAAAGAAATAAACAATAGATGAGCATTTTATTATTATTCTCATAAAGTATAAATTTACTGGTCATTTAATAGTTTTCTACCTTAAAAAGAAAATTACAGTTGACAGGTCGATTACCGCGCGCGCGCGAGAAAGAGAAAATAACTGACCATAAGGTTGGAGAAAGTTAAATCAATAGATAAAGAAATTAAGCTTGTAAGAAATAGAGAGCAAAATCTGACAAAGTTTATTTGATCGTAGTTTGGTATGTTCTGTGTATAATTTCACTTTTTATCAGAACATAAATTGGATAGTTTTTTGGTCTTCATATGTTTTTTTTGAATATAAGCATTAATTTTTTTCCATATAAGTACACACATTACTATTATTATTATCAAGGTAGTAGTATATATTTACAGTGTATCCGGTTAATCAATCATCTACACACTATGACTATAATGTCACTATATTTCCATGTGAATGTCCATTTTTCAAATATCTTTCAATTAGGAGTGAAGAGAAACAGTGGCGAACATGTAATACTATCATATTGATAATTTTATGTTGAAATTCAACACCTCCACCCAAAAAATACACGTAGAGGAAATGTACACAAAATAATCGAGAGGGAGAGAGAGATCAACATAAATGAGGAAAGAAATCACGAGAAACGTCACTATGATTATTAAACGGACAAACAACAGTAACAACAACTGACCAAAGGGAAAAAGACAACAACACAACCAAACAAGAAGAAAAATAAAGGAAATGAATTGCATAATATCTAAATATACGTATATTTATAGATTATATATCTGTTTGATTAGTTGGTTAGTTAGTTGTAAAATATAAATTTTCAGATTAAGTCATAGTGGACGTGGATAGATTGAATGTTCCTACGGATTGATGATTATAGGTTGTCCTTTTTTGATTTATTAGGTGTTATTGTCCTTATAATTGTTTTATTTTGTAATGTTGAACTACTACTACTACTAATAGTAGGAGTAGTAGTACTAGGAGTTTTAGTAGTATTGGTTAAATCATTTTTATTTGATTTTGTTGAATCAGCAGAACTAGTCGACTGGTAGGCATCACTTGATGTGTTGGTTATATCAAGTTGATCAGTTAATTTTGTTGATCTGAGATCATTAGCAGTATTGATTTGTTGTTTGAGCTTTCTCCTATCATTTTTGGCTTCAGTATCATCATCACCAACATTATCGTCATCTGATGAGTGTTCTTCACAAATCGATGGTGGTTTTGGCATTGGTTTTTGTGAGCTGGGTGTAAGTAGAGAATCATTATCATCGTTTACAAGTGGCTCACGATTAATGATAATATGTGAATCAGACAATTTATTTTCTAGTTCATCATTTGTATTAATTGATGTTGTGGAAGAATATGGCCAACATCGCTTAGAATTCATATCTAAATGTGGTGGCATTCGTTCATTGACTTTGTCAAATGCTTTCGCTTCTTCAAAACATTGAATTTTATGCGGTGTCCATGTTCCAGAAACAGCTATGATGTAAAAAAACATATATGTGTTAAAAATTACGATTGTGAAAGACAGAACAACACATATAAGTAAACAATATTGTTCATCAATAAGATCACAATCAGAATTTATTCTTAAATACTTGAATATTTATATGTTAACATTAAACCAAGTTAGGTAATATTTGTAGGATAAAGGATAGAACCCCATTAGGAAATGACGAAAGTATACAACAGATCATTCGAAATGACTTGGCTTGATGACTGTTAACTAGGTGCCAAGATACAGCTACGTATTGTCCTTTTCTAGCCATTTAAAGACCAAACTGAAAAACGTTCACTCATTCGTTGATTAAGTTACGTGATAGAAGAAAACTTTCTGGACAGTCTCATCTTCGTCATTATGTATACTATCAATAAACACTTTTTTTATAGAAACATCTGAACAGACCTTTTAAGCTCTGTTTGTGGGACATTACACTGGATATATATATATATATATATATATATATATATATATAACGAATTGTCTTTGTTTATTGTTATAAGTGGTTTGGGACATTGTGGAATTTCCATAATTTACATCACAAACTGATCCTATTTAAATAACCAGGAAGCTCTAGACAGTTGTTTCATTCTGGTATGAGACTTATCAGCAGTGTGCATTCACGATCCAACCTATTGACGATCGAACCCAGGACACTGAGTTCTAACGGAGATTCTACCAATGCGACATTCAATGGTGTCAATACTTAGTTGTGTTTTTTTTAAATCACCAGCTTATAAGCAACGGAATTTTTTATCCAAAACAATTAAACCCGTTTTATAGATTTTGTTAAGGTAATGAGAAGACATAGACCAAAATAAAAAATTAAACTAGAATAAAACCTTTTTGTGAAAATTACTCCAAGTCAAATAGAGATTTCGTCATTAATTTGATATCAGCTTGGAGAACTGTTGAAAACTAAGGAATACAAGACAACCGTTTCATTTGGTTTTTTTCCCATTCTACAGAAATGCGTAAAGAATCCAATATATCTCATTTTTCCAGTTCAGTTAATTTACCGATAATAATAAAAAAAATTACTATCCGCCCAACAGTTATATCGATTTCACTTCAGATATGCACGTGATTTAAACTCTAAGTAATCAATCTAATCTGTCATTAAAATCAATAATCTAAGTCACACGTAACTCATTATTAAGAGTTCAAACAAAAATAGTACTAATCAATAGAATAAAAAAAAGTTTTATGAAGGTTTTTTTCATTGTTCCTCAATAGTTAATGCATTTGGTAAATTGAATAGTCGAGATACTGACGTCCTAGATAACTCGTAAACTCTCACAATCGACCGCATTTAAAACCCAAATAGAAACAGAAAGCGGAGATATGAATGAAACTTTACTCCCAAAGTTGGTTTATATACAAAATAAGGGATATTTGTAAGACTACAGATGGCCTCAGAATTCAGTAATCCGTTAAAAATGACTGATGATTAATCAGAATGGATTTTGTGGAGATTTCAGTATTTTCATAGTTGAAGTTATGAGTCAATTGAAGCTAGACCACCAGGGAAAAACTGGAAGCACTGGACGGCCGTTTCGTCCTATCGTGGGACTCCTCAGTGGCAGTACGCATCCACGATCCCGCCTCACGTGATTCGAACCCAGGACCTCCCAGTCTCGCGCCAGAGAGCCTAACCACTAGACCACTGAGCCGACATGCAGTGCTAACAGGTTTTCTATGGTGGTCTAGCTTTAATTGACTCATGATTTCAACTATGATAAATAATTTTCCAATCAGATTTCAGTAAAGCATAATGAGTCGCTTTCTAGATATTTTTTTAGGAGATATCGAGATCATTAATTGGTCAAAGTAATTTTGTGCATTTTTACCAACTTCTAATTTGCATAGGATACCTTTCGATTTCACCGTATTCCAACCAACAGTAGAACATTTTCTTCAGAAGTTTCAAGTCATATACATTAATCGAAATCTATAAATTTTAACACTTTTCATTAACTAAACGCAATTTTATAAACATGGCTTGCGTACAAAAAAGTGACATGTTGCAATCACTGATCCTATAGAAATGAAAAAAAAGTAGAAATTTCCACCCAATATTACAATAGATTTGATTATACCATTGAATCATGTGTTCCGATATTTGATTAAAACATGAATAATAATACTGCACAATCAATAGGTCAGTCTGTTTATCTGATCAGTAAAATTGGAACAATTTTTAACAGAGAATAAGAGAACAAGCAAACACATGTATCTAGTGTACGTACATTTATGTATTTATTTCAAGGGGAAAATTATTTTCCACTAGGCTAAATCTCTATTTCTCTCCTTAAAACATTGACAGAAAAATGAAATTAATATGATAATGTGATCAATATGTTCTAGAAGAGAGAGAGAGAGAGAGAGAGAGAGAGAGAGATAAGGAGAGAGAAAGACAGAAAGTACATAAAGGAATTCAGATTAGTAATTATATATGTCTTCATTTATTTCTATCCATTTATGTATATATAATTACGTTTACATAACTTAGTCAAATTTATCTTTTTAATCTGACCTTAAGATTTAAAATTATTAGAAACAAATAAAATCTAGAATCATAAATATCGACAACCATTTGCTTTAATAAAAAGAAACAGTAGACAAACAATACTCTGAAGGAAAAAAAAGTTTCAATTGTTTATTTTCCAAAAATAAACAAACAAACAAACGGGAATTAATTAGTTAACCAAATTAAACAATTTATCTATCTAATTATAGATTATAGGTCTTCGGCTCGAGACTGGTAGATCCTGGGTTCGAATCTCGCGAGAGCGGGTTCGTGGATGCGCACTGTTGAAGAGTCCCATAATAGGACGAAACGGCCGTCCAGTGTTTCCAGGTTTTCCATGGTGGTCTAGCTTCAATTGACTCACGCTTTTAACTATAATTTATTTATCTATCCATCTACTTATTAATGCTCATTCGTTCTGTAAAAAAGTTATGCAAAATAAAAACAAATTAAAAATTGTTGAAAGCGTGAGTCAATTGAAGCTAGAACACCAAGGGAAACCTGGAAGTACTCGATGGCCGTTTCGTCCTATTATGGGACTCCTCAACAGTACGCCGTCCAGTGATTCCAGGTATTCCCTGGTGGTTTAACTGCAATTGACTCACGCTTTTAACAATGAAAATGCTAAATCTCCACAAAAACTCCTTCTGAAAAATAAAAAGCGCAAGTAGACAGTTTTTTTCAATAGAGGAGATATCTATTCTGTTGTGTGTCGAGAATGCTGAATTTGAAGTTTCATATTATGAATTGATTTAGATTAAATGAACTAATTAAAGTCAACGAGTATAATACAGGCACATTTCGTTGTAGTATAGTACTGATTATTATTATTATTAGTGACTATTTGCAAGAAGTGATTCACGGAACTCTAGTAAAAAGTCATGATTAATGGAATTTAAACATATAAGTTAGTAAGATAGCTACTTTCATTAATGACGATGGATGATAATAAAGTAATATTAAGCATTGATTAAAATTCGTCTCGTATCAGTATGAAATCTATCTTTAAAAACTTTGTTTTGTTTTCAATAGTGGTCTAACTAAGATCATAATCTTCATAATCATTATCTTTTTAATATACAAGTTTTTCAAATTTGAAAGTTATTTCATCAAGGACACAGTTAAACAAAGTGTACAATTCGTTTGTAAACTGTATTCTACAATTCGGTTATGAGATTTACTCACTATAAATAGATTACGTTATCAGATAATTACATGCGGAGGTAATTCAAAAAATACTCATCTGGTCGTTCGATCGATAACTGAGCTGATTGAAACTTGTTCACTTTTCATGCTACATAGTTATTTATTGATATCGGCGTAGGACGAAACTATTGCTTAATGTTTCCTGATTTACAATCATTTACCAGCTGATGTCAGTTGGTAACAAAGACGATCTGAAAACTAATACATTTTTATGCAAGCAATAAGAATTATCATGTGCTAATTAAAAAATTACTTCAAGAAATATTTTTTGAAGTAGTACTGAGGTGTGACCATTGGAGTTTAACTATATTGAAAGTGCTAAAAATATCATTGAAGGCAATGAATCACTGTTGAGCAATATATAGAACTGACTGGAGTTAGAAATATAAGCCACCAGATATCACCACAATGATCTGAAGGTTAAGTGGAAGCTATAAAACGTGAAGGTCTTGGATTCGATCTCCAATGAGTGCGGTCGTAGATGTGCACTGATGGAGAGTACCATACAAAAACTAAGGTCATTAATCGCATCAAACTGCTTACACTGAAAATTATATATATAATTGTGATATTGAAATCATATAATTATAATTATCTTACTAATAATTCTATATGTTCTAGCGAACTACAACATTAAAGCAACAGCCATTAAGATAATGAAAAATAAAGAAAAGCAGAAAAGAGGAATGGGAAGGAAGTAAAAAATCAACAGTTTGGTCACTAGGACAAATCTATCATAATTGATAATAATTAGAACTGGACTTATTATAATGTCAAGAAATTGTTTACATTGATATATATATATATATATATATATATATATATATATATATATATAATGTTATATATAATAACATATTATATATGTATATAAGTCCGCACATTAATGCACATGCATACACACCTTGAAATCAGTATTTACAAACTATATACAAATACATATACATACATACATCCATAAGTACATACACACACTCCACTTGAACTTAGAAACAATTGACTCTCTGATGATCTAATTATTATTAGATCAATAAAAAGCATAAGGCTAATATGTGTGAAATAGGAAGAAGAGGAAAGAGAACAGAAGAAATAAATAAATAAGTAAATATCAGAACGGGTTTTGTGAAGATTTTAGTAATTTATAGAGTTGAGATCATGAGTCAATTGAAGCTAGACCACCATGGAAAACCTGGAAGCACTGGACGGCCGTTTCGTTCTATTATGGGACTCCTCAGCAGTGCGCATCCACGAACACACTCTCGCTGGATTTGAACCCAGGACCTACCAGTTTCGAGCCGAAGCCTCATGATCTCTACTCTATAAATTACTAAAATCTTCACAAAACCCCTTCTGATAATAATCAGATGCTCACTAGTGACTGACTCCTTGAGGTATTTCCTGGAGTTCTAGTGAGAAGCATTAACCGGTGGAGTTCAACAAGGTCTGTTGTGAGATAGGAACTCACTGATGACATTGGTGAATGGTTGCTCAATTTCGTGAATCAGTTGAAGTTAAACATTAACACCGTTGTTGTATTTGAGGATCTTTCTTTATCCTTTGTGTATTTTAAGGCTGCTGCTACACTAGTTGTCTTCATCTGCATTTGTTCGTGTGTATGAGATAGAAGAGCCAGGTCATCTGCGAAGTCCAAATCTTATAATTGATTCCAAGCTGTCCATTGTATTCTGTGATTCCACTCAGATGTCGAGGTTTTCATAATCCAGTCAACAACCAGAAGAAAGAGGAAGGGGTGAGTAAGCAGCTTTATCTGACTCCGGTCCCCACTTGGAATTCATCCATCCGATTTCATCTATGCACCACTTTGCAAGAAAGATCCACCTCAGAAAGTCAAAAAATCTTATTCCAACTCAATGATCCACTTGGGCTCCAGGATGACAACTACTTTGCGACACATGTATATTTCGGTGCTTCCTTTGTGCTACTATTTATGTGTCCAAATAGATCAATAGGCTTACATCAAGAAATAGTGCGCGTGATTTCAAGTCACATAGAGTGAAGGTAATCACACTGCAACTAGGTCGATAGAATTTTACCAGCATTGAAAAGGATTCGACAAACGTGACATTAGTCACACTACTCGACGGTTAATCAATAAAGATATTCACTAGGATTGAGAAAAAGGAACGAGGAGGAGTAGAATACATACACAGTACAACAGTGTAAAATTAAACTTTATTGTTTAAATTATTTAAAAAGAAAGACGTGTATGTAAAACAAGATCGGATTAACTATGTTCTTTCCTTCCGAACACTAACTGTTCCTATCTTCTCTAGAACTCTGCACCTCTTTATTCCTCTTTCTCTCCCTCTCTCAAAAACACTTATTACATTCATAAAATGTTATGTATTTTTATGGACTGTATTAATGACAGGTCGATCTCACTCAAGGTTCAAGTGCGGGATTTCTCAACAAGGGGCACATACAATCTCATCAACGATTGAATATATGTCATTCAAATATGATAAAGTATGATTTAATTTAGGCGGCGGGACCTGACAATATACCAGCAGAAGCACTGAAGTCAGACATTGAAATAACTGCAAACATACTTCACCTTCTATTCAAGAAGATTTGGGAAGAGGAACAAGTGCCAACGGACTGGAAAGAAGGATATCTCATCAAGATACCAAAGAAAGGAGGTCTGAGCAAATGCGAGAACTACAGAGGTATCAGTTTGTTATCAGTACCAGGAAAATTTTTCAACAGAGTGCTGCTGAATCGGATGAAAGACGCAGTAGACGCCGAACTAAGGGATCATCAGGCTGGATTCCGTAAGGATCGGTCGTGCACAGACCAGATTGCGACACTACGGATCATCGTTGAACAATCAGTTGAGTGGAATTCATCACTATACGTCAACTTTATTGACTACGAGAAGGCGTTTGACAGCGTGGACAGGAGAACATTATGGAAACTTCTTCGACACTATGGAGTTCCTCAGAAGATCGTCAACATTATCCAAAACTCATACGATGGATTACAGTGCAAAGTGGTGCATGGAGGACAGCTGACAGGTGCATTTCCAGTAAGGACTGGAGTCAGACAAGGCTGTCTACTCTCCCCATTTCTCTTCCTTCTAGTGATTGACTGGATTATGAAGAATTCGACATCTGAAGGGAAATACGGAATACAATGGACAGCTCAGAATCAATTAGATGATTTGGACTTCGCAGATGACCTAGCCCTCCTCTCTCATACACACGACCAAATGCAGATGAAGACAGCAAATGTAGCAGCAGCCTCCGCATCGATAGGTCTCCACATTCACAAAGGAAAAAGCAAGATTCTCAAATACAACACGGAGAACACCAACCCAATCACACTTCACGGCGAAACTCTGGAAGATGTGGAAACATTCAAGTACCTGGGGAGCATCGTTGATAAACAAGGAGGATCGGATGCAGATGTAAAGGCGAGGATTGGCAAAGCAAGGGCAGCATTTTTACAATTAAAGAACATATGGAACTCAAAACAACTCTCAACTAATTTCAAGGTTAGAATCTTCAATACGAACGTCAAGACAGTCAGTTCTACTGTATGGAGCTGAAACGTGGAGAACTACTACGACCATCATCAGGAAAGTACAAGTATTTATAAACAGTTGTCTACGCAAAATACTCAACATCCACTGGCCGGATACTATCAGCAACAGCGTTCTATGGGAGAGGACAAACCAGCTTCCAGCTGAAGAGGAAATTAGGAAAAGACGTTGGAAGTGGATCGGACATACATTAAGGAAATCACCAATGTGCATCACGACTCAATCCCTAACTTGGAATCCGGAGGGGAAGCGGAAAAGAGGAAGGCCAAAGAACACACTACTTCGGGAAATAGAAGCCGATATGAAAAGGCTGAATAGTAACTGGAAAGAACTGGAAAGGAAGGCTCAGGACAGAGTTGAATGGAGAATGCTGGTGAGCGGCCTATGCTCCTCGACGAGGGGTAACAGGCGTAAGTAAGTAATGATTTAATTTATAACATTTATCAATCGATCATTGTTTATTTATTTACCTATTTATTCGTTTATTCTTTTTAATAACAATGAAATAAACTAACACATCGTTGATCAGGAACAGAATATAACAAGTTTTAATCAATTTCTTATGAAAGAACAGATATTGAACTAAAACAAAACACAAAAAGCATCGATTATTTCGCGTTTTGTCTTTGTTATTACATTTGTTATTCCTATTGTTACTGTTAGTACTGTTTGTCCTTCGCGTTATATTTATATTTACCTATCTAATTAATTATCTGCAAACATCGAGCGCCGTTTGGCATCTTCTCGACAGATTTTCAGACAATGGTGGAGACAATTCAAACATAAATCCCGATCCATACACATGCATGCACACAAACACTAATACACAAATGTTAATAACAGAGGAATAGAATGACATAGAATAGAACAAACTGAACTAGATTATAAATAACAGAACAAAAACTAGGTTTATGGATTTAATCTAATTGGATCGATATAACGGCCCGAAAAAAATCTATTAACTACTACCCGGTGATATATATATATATATATATATATATATATATATATATATATATATGCTGAATTGCTAATGATGTGGAACAATGCCGTGTCAGGTGTGAGGCAGTGACCCTCCATTGACTTTGGAAGATAATGAATTGATTGGAGCTTGACATGCACCGCTTCAGTGGCCTAAGGGTTCGAGAGCTGGTTGTTTGGCCTGAAGGTTTTGGGTTCTATCTTTAGTGAGTAGGGAAAGGTAAAAGAATACTCAGTGTTGAGAGGTCTCATACTAGGATGGAGCAACTGTCTGATGCTTCCCAGTTTGCAATAAGCGTCCAACTAAGATTAAACAGTGATGTAAACCAAGAAGTCCAGTAATTTTTACTAATCTTCTTGAACCATATAAAAATCAAACTAAATTGTTTCATCAATCCAAATAATATTTCAAGAGATTTTGAAAGGATCTGAACTCTCCCCATCCACACTATCAGAACACTTGGCTGAATAAAGTTATTAATGTTAATTGTAATTTACATTTTATTCATCTTCCAGTAATATGGAAGACAGGTAACCGATTTTATTGCAAGAGATTATCTAAAAGATATCAATGATCTCCTTCATACAGAAAACATGTGACTTCTTATGGTGACGATAAATCGTCTTGACGAGGAACTTTATATATATATATATATATATATATATATATATATATATATATGTATATATTGTTCAGAAGGTACATCTAGTTAATGAGTCCCAAACAGGAAGAAATGCATATCCTGAACTCTACTACTAGCCTTGATTCATCTCTTACATAAGAACTTGAGAAAATAAGACTATATGGAGGCAAGATGTACATCTGTTAACCAACATTGATCGAAGTTTAGCTAAGCACATAAACAACAGGATAATTAAAGCCCCTTCTACTGATGGTATAACTAGCTATTACTAATGAATAGTAGTGTTAGTTTCTATGTTTAATTACTTAAAAGTGTTAGGAACTTGCTTTATTCATTGATAAATCTTATGATATTTTATGGCTGTACACGAAAATGTGTTAAATGAATTGAAACTCAACAATTATCAAAATTACGCAAAAGAGAACTCCACAAATAGAATCGATCACTGATTCGAATTTTAAACACTATCGGTCACAATAATGCCTATGTTATCTATGATTTTATGGAACAGTACACTCTAACGTATTAGTAAAACAATAGTATATATGTCATCACAACAATTCAGCAATATGTAAAGTCACACACAAAAATTTAAAATGAGGGAAACACCATTCCTAGAAAATGTCTAAACTGAATTCGTTATTATGAAAAAGGTTTCAATAATTACCTAGTCATTATAGAGTATATGAATGAAGTTAGACATTACCACCGTCAAATCCCGAATCAGTGGTCTAGACGTTAAGTGTTCGTGAGCCAGACTAGAGGTCGTGGGTTCAATTCCGCGTGTACGGTCGTGGATGAGCACTGTTGAGTAGTAGGACAAGACGGCCGTACAGTCCTTCCAGGTTTCTAATCATGATCTAGCTCAGATCGACTCGCAATTTTAACAGTGTGAATCAAATTGTGACCCAGTGCTAAATAACTACATATTTCTTAGGTTAACGTTAATGTCATTAACCAAGTGTGCAAATCATACAAATTGGAATCTCATGTGAAGTTTCAATTTTTTCAGATAACCGTTTCTTCTTTTCGGCAAGTGCTAAACCTAAGTCAATCAGGGGTTTCTGTCAACTTCGTGTAACAAACTAATAGGTTGATGAACGTACAGCTTGAAGCTACTCTTTGTACATGTGTACAAGTAAATGAAACAACTACCGTATCAAACTGAATAGGAATGTAAAATACTGACCGGTAACATATCTGATAGTTGAAAAAACATAATGATTTAAACACTGACCAATTGCTGAAAAGTAGTAGAAAACAGCAAATAATAATAATTCTAACAAAAAAATAAATGACAACACTACGACTATATTCACCTTTGATAGCTTCTCGACCACCGGCTAATGCTCCTAATGGAAGCATACCAGTTGGAGTAAGTCCTTTGAGTTCAAGTATAGTTTCACTCTCTTCTCTGAAAATAAAATACAACAATATTAATTTAAAAAAAGATTAGTGCAATTTTTTTTATTAAGAAATGACTACGAAATAATACAATTCACTTATGTACGATCATCGCATAGTTGAATATACGAATAGAATAGTAACAGGCAGTAATAACTTTGTGACAATGTAAATTAAGAAAAAATGTAGAACATATAACTGCGAATACTAAAAGCAGTATCTTTGATTCAACCTATAATAAAAAACAAATAAGTATAGAGGAGTACGTGTAGATTAGATAATTTTCATGGTCACGAATCGATGTTAGTTGGACTAATATTAAAAGCCAAGGAACACTGGACAGTAGCTATTTCATTTTAGTGTCAAAATCTTCAGAATTGCAAATTCATGATTTCACAAGGAATCAAAACCAGGACATTCAGTCTCACAAGATATTACTTAACGTATAAACCATTAAACCGACACCATATAGTGTATATGTTTAACTTCAACAAATTTATTGATGAGTCTCATACTAAGTCGATATAGCTGTACAGTCTTTCCTGGTTTTCACTGGTGTAGATAAGGTCATTTCGTAATTTAAAATATGAAAAAGACAATTTGACAGTTATATCTACATTTACACTAATTGATAACCGAATAGTAACGAATATTGTCATCCTTATCAAGTTTTTTATTGTTAACCAAATTCAATCTACCGAATTGTAATGCACCCACTAGCAAGCGTGATTGAAATAGTCTTATGAGAGATGGTCAACCACAGTGCAATAGAAGGCAATAAGCTCAAAGAATGTATATCTATTATGAGAAGTGACAAGGCATTTAAATGATATACATACTTAGCCCTCAACAATCCATTTGCACTTTTTGATTTGTTCTGGAATCCGCAGTTTTCTCATGTGACCTTCAAGTGTTCTGCCAATGTTGCGCTTTCACTGTACTGAAACCATTCATTCCGTCAAACAACTTCGAGGCCACGTTCTGCAACATATTACTTACAGGTAATTTTGTGAGTTGTGTCCAATACAACAGTCCAAGCAATTTAACGGGACCGTCTCAAAGCTAGGCCACTTACGTTCTAATCGCATAAGACATATCAGATTCCAAGTATGCTTCGGTGAAGAGTGTTAACTAATACGAAACGTAAATCAAACAGAACGTCTTGACCGACTAACGTCCACCACCAAATATCCAATTATATATATATATATATATATATATATATATATATATATATATTCAAGAAAAAAAGTGGATGACTGGTAGGATGTCGAAGAAATAATGAAATAAGTCATACTGAATGGAATAATTTATTAGAGCTATTTGCCAAATAAGATATTAATCTAATCAAATAACAAATCGACTGACATCTAATCTTAAATCAAATCTTGAATACAAACAACGAATGAAGAAAACAGAAATAAATACAAACACAATTGGCAAAAAGAAAAGAGAAAAGATCTTGATAACTTGTACACAACATTTTTTCTCCCCTCTAAATTATATTTCATATTGATTAATGTATATATTCAGTTTAGTCTTTATGAAAACATGTAAATATCATTGGAAATTTGATACATATATATTAGGGAAACTGACCTTAATACAGTGAATACACGGGCCATTTTACCAATTGCTCGAATTTTATTCCTGATAACATCTTTACGTGCTGTGATTTGTGCTGTAATGAAGAATTGGAAATTAGGAAGGGATTATTTATCGCCCCCCAATAAGCAACGAACAAACGTAAGGAAAAATTTGAGGAGTGGCCCCCTAAGAAAACCACCTGCTTAGGTTTGGAAGCCCGAGCAGTTTCCTAGCCCACACACAAATTGAATGATGAAGTGTGGAGCATATATAATTGTTGTCCTCTTGTACTAATTTTTGTGTTTAAATAAATAAATACTTATATTGCGCAGTTGGTATGATTTATAATAATGATAATAATAGTAATTTTCATGCCATTGAACTCCATTGATCACGGTTCGTCAACACGACTCTCAAACCGATGATTAAAAAGATGCCAAATCATTCTTGATTTTCAATGGTTATTAACTAAGATCAGTTTGCGATGTAGACTATGGGACTTAACAAACTCTACAAACTCTTTAAACTAATATTCAACGTTTTAACTGAATTATTTTTGTTAGTGAAACACTAAAGATAGTGATAATCATATATGGGATTGTGAACAGGTATCTTTTTTGGAAGGATATTGTTTATTATCAAGATAAATAAATCAATAAACATATTGTGTATGAAAAAAACTGAAGAAGAAACGGTTATATATGACTCTTTAAAATGTCCCAATCTAAAGACATGTAATTTAAAAAGGAAAAAACAACTTACATCATTTACAGTGCAAATTGAAAAAAAAAGATAGCCAACTAGGTAGTTTAAAAAGCATGTAACTGTTTCCTTTTATTCTATCGGTTATTTTTTATTATTACTAATATTATTATTAACATTACGACTGTGATCGATAAACAGACAAACTAACCTCGATCATTATATAACTTTTGTGATAATTCTTGGGTTAATTCATATGATGTCATATTAAACAACTGGCTGTGATATTAGACAGTGATGAGTTAAATAACTCAATTACTATCAGGTACAGATTTGGTATACGTTAGTATCAAGACACATTCTAAATGTGAGGATTAATGACTTTAATTAGAATAAAGCTTCAGTTTGGATTGGATTTTAATCGGAGGTCAATAAACTACTAATATACTTCTCTTTACAAATATTAGTGTTACTACCACTACTCCTACACTGATTGATCCTTCAGTAACAAATATAGTTAGTCAAAGAGGAAAATCCCAATTCAACAGGATTTCCATTACATCCCTATATAATCTAATGTTCACGTATTTGATTGAGAAAATGACCGCCAAGCACTGTAATTGCATAGAAAGCAATAGGTTACAACCAAAATTAAAAATATCAAAGTTCATTTAAGCATGAAGCTTGTGATTGTCATCCAACCATCAAATAGTTCCTTAAAACCGTCTAAGTAGTGATCGCCAATTGACATGATAAACAATGCAAGTAAACCACTTAGCACATATATATGCAAATAATAACTTACATTCATCTTCTGGTGTATCCGACAGTAGTTCATCATCTGAACATATGTTAAGTACATTGACTAACATTTCGGTAACTAAATAATAAAATTTAATAAATATGAGAAAGGTAGTAATTAGTCAAAGGTCTCAGTCACTTGAAGAGAAAAAGTGGTAGCAACAGAGTAAGTAGTTCTATTAATTTAATTTACATGAAAATAGTTTTTAATAATGTAATGATAAAAAGGATTTGAAGATCAAGTGGATTGATAATATTTGTAGTGATGTTGTATTCTCTGAGTTAGATGACTTGATTGATATTTTTTTTTACTTAGATGACAAATCGTGGGCATGAATTTAATTGATGAAACTCCGAAATTCTGGATCGAAGGAACTTTAGGAATGCCAGAAAATTTCTACAAACTCGGTAACCAGGTCAATCGACAATCAAAAGATACCCCAACATATGTCCAGTATATCAATCCATAAGGAAGGGGTTAGTCGATCAAACAGTCACAGATCCACCTAAAAGGATCATCAACAGGAATCCAGTGTGATGAGACACTCAGAAGTGGCTAACCGAGTAAGTGAACATTTATGCATATTATTCGGTAGCTCGATAGACTTTTTCTCCTACTCTTGAAATCTCGTTCAGGTAGTTAGTTAACGCGTAGCAGGTTGTGTGTCAGTATCGTATTTAGGACACCACCCACCACAACAGGATTCAAAAACAAATAAAGGACAACTAATCACAGACAAGACCATTAAAATGAACTGATAAGCTCATTTCTATGTTTAAAAAATCTGATGATGTCTTCTAGAACGACAACCAAAGGTTTAAAATCACACCATCAAGCTAAGAAAAAACAATGCGATCAAAAGTTTGTACTACGAAATAAATCCAATTTTAACCAATACAGTATTAGCAAGAGAAAGAAAACAATAAAAAGGGGATCGTATCAGAAATAACTGATAGTAATCTTAAAATTCCAAACATTATGGATCGAACACTTGTGTGAGCATCTGATTGTGGGTCCACGCATTGTCTAATAAATCCGCACTACAACGAAACAACTGTTGGTTCAGTGCTCGCTAGTTTTTGCTGTTGTTGATTATTTATCAGATGCCATTACAACGTGATAGAAATCAAAAATGTGAAAATATTACTGGAAAAAAATTTATAACCACAATATTTTGAAATATAGACGAACAGTAGCTAGAAGTAGGATCAAAGAAGCACATTTCTTCCCATTTAGAACTAAACATTATTTTTTAACAATCAATTATTTACAATTGACAAACAATTCAAAGTTCAATGATGACTTTTCTTACAGATAAACGCTTATTCCAAAGGAGAAAAAAAAAGAATTTCTCACAGTTCTTCATGAAGAGAGACTCTATGTAATGAAATGATTAACACAAATCGAGAGGAAAAATATGGTCATACGTAGAAATGAGCATAATAAAACCTCAGATGAGGAAAAATATTTACAAGAACCAAATGTGAATTTTACAGATGTCTGTTTTATCTGAGCTGCATAGTTTAGAAGTGTATATGGTTCTATCTAGGAAGTTTGCATTTTGGCGATATTCTCTCGTTTCCAAACGGAAAATGTAATACACAACTAGACCGTTTAGCGTAGAGAATAAAACATCTTAAAAATCCTAAACGTTTTTCATTTAATATTAAAACAAACACAATTCTATTAGAACAACACTACAGATAAAAAATCAAGATTATGTTCAATGATAACGATAAAGATTTTTACATTAAAACAAAACAAATATCATTGAAGTGTCAATGTATCATTTAGATATGTTCTTCAACTAAGTAAATAATTCAGTTTAACATAAAGTTGGTGCTCACATTCACATCGTTATTAGTGGATAAAATGATGACTCAGCAGTTGACGCGTTCAACTTCACTTCATCGCAGATTTCAACCCCATCTTACATATTTCAGTCTGAGAAACCACGTGGCATTATAAACCCTTCCAATCGAAGTTTAGCTTATAGTCAAATACATAAATATGTAACTGATAAATGAGTATATACATAGTTTAGCTGTATTCAAGATGTTATGACAGTTTTAAATTAAAAAGATTTGTAAAGGTTGTTCAAAGTTGAAAGTTATTTTACATTATGAAACTTTTAAACACAATTAAAAAGTATTGAAGAATAGTTTTTTCGGTTTAATGTTTTTACATCTCCAACACTTCAATGATCAACAAGGACTTCAAAGTAAGATATTGATCCATTCACATCATGTCATAAACATGGCATAATCATTGAAATACTATAAAGTCACAAAAGAATTGCCCATATTTTCAATCACAATTAATATTTACAATTTCTATGTGAAGTAAGTGTTGATAATCTTATTGAATGAAAGCTTTAGAACTGAACCATCCATCTCAGAGAACACAATGTAACCAGCCCCCCACCCTCCCTACCTAAGCTACAAATGTTCTCTATCATTTCACAATAAAATACTAATCAGTTTGATATTTTATATTTGTCCCTCATTAACCAGAAAAACTATGTTAACAAATTAACGATAAATTATTGTAAATTATGAAATCATTGTAACATGGCTGAATAATTTCATTTTTTAGGAAATCCATTTTGGGAAAAACAAAACAATAAAAATTAATTCCTACTTATAAAACCCAAAACAATATAACGTTTACGTATTTATACGTGATATGTAAATAGTTAGTAAAACTCTTTTTTTTCCTTCAAAAAAAAATGTACACACGCTTTATATTTGTGTTCCATTTACTTCATCTAATCCATAAATCAGAAAAGAGAGAGAGAGAGAGAAAGGACGAGAAACAGAGAGTGAACAACTAAAAGAGGAAACATTTTAATTCTCATGTCAAAACGAGTTAAAATATTTACAACAATAACAAATTGAGCGGAAAAAACTGAATTCTCTGTTCATTATTAATGATCAATTAATTCTCGTTTTCAAATATCGTCACGAACACACACCTACATAGAGCGACAGTATACTGTGAGAAAGAAGTCGACAAAGATGGAGAACATAAACGTGAGCGTGAAAGGGAGAGAGTACTCATGTAGATAAATCACATAATCAGTCAATAAATACATTGAGACACGCATATATATGGGTTGTATTCACCCTCCTCCCCAACTTTGCAAATACAACGTGCATTCAAATGTTACGAAGAATTATATCATTGTGATGTTTTTTTAGAAAAAAATACAGAGAAAATAACATTTGAAAAGCAATTGATAACAAGTAAGATATGGACGACGTGAAAGTAGACTGTCAAATTGTGATAACAACAACAATAATAACAAAACGAAATCCATCATCATTAGTTCATTTGTGTGTGTATAAACACCGACGGTAGGTGATCAATGAGAATAATGATGCATACAAATGAAAAAGACAACAGCAAAGAAGGCGAGGTGAACAAGTGACGAGCGGCAAAGACACAACACAAATAGAAAAATGTCACAAGCAAAGAGACAATTATCCTGGGAAGAGTAGCAAATAAAGTTGAGAAAAAGGAAGATTATCCTTTGTTCGGGATTATTATTGTTATTAAAATGATAATTATTATGTAACATAAACAAGTGGCATTAGTATGAGCAGACTGAGTGAATGGGGTAAAAACATTTGATCAACGTCATCTCGACGACATCAAGAGCGTGAAAGTAATATTAAGCGAAATATGGACAGAATTTTGAAATTAATAGAACAAAATTAGTTTCTAATTGTTTAGTCAAAAGAAAGCACACATACACACCACCATCACCCACCAATCCAGTCTCTATCAATTGGAAAATAACAACAGTGAGAGATAAAGAACAAGAAGAGACAGGCATGCAGTATGTGAAGGACATTGCAAAAGTACCCTCTTACAGGCTGTGTCCATGATTGTCTAGAGATCAACATAGATCGCTTGATCTCCTAGCGTTATTTCTGAAGACTGAATGATTTTGTTTCTTTATATGCTACCATTAATTTAAGGAACATTAAAGTTTTGGCATATATATATATATAGGGTTGTGGAGATTATTAAATTTTACAAGTGCACAGTGCAGACAGACTTCAACCAGAGAAACTATGAAAATAAGGAATTACTGGGCAGCTGTTTCGTCCAAATATAGATTTGTCACCAGTGAGCATTTATGAATCTATCAGAGATAGAACTCAGGATCTGAAGGCCTATTGGTCTGAGGAATAAAAACCAGTAACGAGACCAGAAGGCTTTGAATTCGATATGAAATTATGAAATAAATTATAGGCCAATAAACAAATTGAAAATTTATCAGAATATTAACATGTTGAATCTTGATGAGGAATGAACTACACTGTTAGAAGCAGAGATTTTGTAGTAAAAATGGTATTTATAAAACATAATGAATATCTCAACATTACAGTAAAATAGGTTTGATGTAAATGTCAATAATTTAAAGTTTGTTACAAAAAAGAGATGGAAAATGAAGATTGATCAAGAATGCCAGATACAAAACAATATTTATAATAAATTCTGTGGAGCTATGCAAGTAAGCGGTTTGTCGCATTCAGGAGAACCTATGTATATAGGTATAAAAAATAGGTAACACAGAGAAATTAGGTCATTTTATTTTGCAAGAATGTTCTTTATTTAAAAAAAACCATTTGTAGTATTCAATTGGCAGATTCTGATTTACTATTTAACCTACATTAGACTGAAGAAGCTTTGCCAATTTATTATTAGAAGTCGAAGTAATGTCAATAAAGCGTTTTATAAAATTTTCTTTTTCACTCTCATAAAAATATTTACTTTATTATTATCAGTATTATCAATAATAATATTATAAAAGATATTTCTACTTAAAATTAATTCTTCACTATCATTCATTTTCTGATCTTGGTTAACGATACTCAAATTTTCATAGTTGAAAGCATGAGCCAATTTAAGCTAGACCACCATGGAAAACTTGGAAGCACTGGATGGCCGTTTCGTTCTATTGTAGGACTCCTCACCAGTGCCCAACCACGATCTCGCCTCACGAGATTCGAACCCAGGACCTATCAGTCTCGCGCCAGAGCATTTGACCGGTAGACCACTGAGCCGGCATCCGATGGTGTTAATGTCTAAAATTAACCAATCCACGAAGTTGAGAAACCGTTCACCAAATGTCTTCAATGAGTTCCTATCTAAAATTAACTTTGCTCTCTTTTGTAACAGCTGAGATTATCCGTGTCATTTTCGTGTTTTCTAAACATGCTGTAATCAGCATGACTTAAGGTTGACTATCTTTATGTTTTCTAATCGCTATATCTTTTTGTGATACACTGGATATGCTCATAGCACAAAGTTGTAAATACACTGCCAGGTCTTTCTTCTATAACAATTTAGTTTAAATTATGTAGGTGAATTCCTGATCACTATTAATTTTATTCTACAAGTGTAAAGATTATAGGCTTATAACTTATTTGTATAAGAAAGTTTTCTTTGACTAAAAATTTATAAACAGTTGTCAGAAACGGAATGTTTATAACTGGATTTATGAAAGTAATAAATTCTGTCAACTATATTATATGTGAATGATGAACAAACATCAATGTGATATACAAACAACAATAATAATATAACAACTCTAAAAGTTAAGCAACACAGAAATAGGACAAAAGACTATATATTTGCCGGTTGAGAGGTACTAAAAATAAAGATTAATAAAAAAAGTCCTACTGGCCCTATACTGTTAATAGTAAAGGTTTGAATCAGCTATTTGTTGATAATCTTGACTGAGCTATGATTAATATTTTTGTTAGCATATACAGATCGACAAACCTATTTTTTACAAACCCTATAAAACACACTAAATATGCCTGAAGCCTTTTTATGGTTACTGCCGGTCCCAAGCCCGGATAAAGGAGAATTAGGCATAGAGTCAGCGGCTCCATCCCGTATAAAAATAAGTCTCCAAAAAAACGCTACCAGAAAAAATTATTCAAATCCCTTAAACTCTGCCCTGGGAGTCAGAAGGTCTCCATTTAGAAAAGTTATGACACCTCATGATGAAAGCTGAATTCCTCGAGAAGTCACAAAGCTGATACCCTCCTAACAGCCAGAGTAACCATTAAGTACATAAAATATTCGGACAATGTGGGAAACCGGGAGAGTCATCCAAGTTTCTGCAGAAATGAAAAAATACAACATGGAGTTGCGTAGAATCAATGAAACACACTGGACGCAGGTTGGACAACAAATACTATCATCAGGGGAGCTTCTGTTATACTCCGGTCATGAAGAAGAAAATGACACACAAGGCGGTGCACTGATGCTGTCCAAAAAAAAACACAAAAAGCACTTATAGGATGGCCATCCCATGGACCATGGATCATCAAAGCCTCCTTCAAAACAAAGAAAGAGAGCATTACAATAAACGTCATCCAATGCTATGCGCCTACCAACAATTATAATGAAGACGTGAAAGATCAGTTCTACGATAGGCTTCAGTCAATAGTCACGAAATGCCCAATAAAGAACCTAACCATTCCAATCGAAGATTTAAACGCCAAGGTTGGGATAAACAACACTGGATATGAAGACATCATGAGACGACATGAACTGAGAGGAAGGAAGAAAAATGGGGAGAGATTTGCAAACCTATGTGCCTTCAACAAACTGGTCATAGGCGGCACTTTATTATCACACAAACACATACACAAGGCCACATGGAATTCACTGGATCACACTACACAAACAAATTGGTCATATCAGAATCAACAAAAGTTCAGGAAAACGATTGAGAATGTGAGAACCATGATAGGAGCTGATATAGCATCAGATAATCACTTGCTGGTCGCCAAGATGAAATTGAAACTCGAGAAGCACTGGACAACATCATAAAAGTTTAGTAGCGCTTTTCTTCAGGACAAGCTGAATACACAGAAGTAAACAAGCAACTGAAGAGGAGCATCTAAAACCGATAAACCTAAATATGTGGAGGATTTAGCAATGACAGCAGAAAAGGCTGCAAGAGAAGGGAACATGAGATAATTGTAAGATACAACAATGATACTCGCTGGAAATTACCGTAAAACCAGAACGAACAGCAAAAAGCAAGAAAGGTAAGGTAAGCACCAACATTGGAGAACAACGAAACAGGTGGATAGAACACTCCAAAGAACTCTTGAATCGATCAGCTCCGTTGAATCCATTCAACGTCGAAGTAGCACCTACGGACCTCCTATTCGTTGTTGGAACACCAACATGGATTAAACAGCAAAATCGTGCATGGAGGACAGCTTACTGATCCGTTCGAAGTAAAGACCAGTGTCAGGAAAGGTTTCTTACTCTCCACTTTCTCTTTCTTCTGGTGATCGACTGGATTATGAAGACGTCGACATCTGAGGGGGAAGCACGAGATACGGCGGACAGTTAGGATGCGACTGGACGATCTTTACTTCGCAGATGATCTGGCTCGTCAAACACACACGCAACAACAAATGCAGGTGATGAAGACCAGTGTAGCAGCAGCCTAAGCAACAGTAGGTCTCAACATACACAAAGGGAAAAGCAAGATTCTCTGTTACACCACAACATGCATCAACCGAATCACACTTGACAGAAGAGCTCTGGAGGCTGTGAAAAACTTTACATATCCGGGCAGCATCATTGACGAACACGGTGGATCAGATGCAGATGTGAAGGCGCGTATCGGAAAAGCAAAAGCAGCATATTTACAACTGAAGAACATCTGGAACTCAAAAGAACTATCAACCAACACCAAAGTCACAACTTTCAATATAAATGTCAAGACAGTTCTGCTGTATGAGGTGGTAACTTGGAGAACTATGAAAGCCATCATCCAGAAGATACGCGTGTTTATTAACAGTTGTCTACGTAAAATACTTGGGATCCGTTGGTCAGACACTATCAGCAACAACCTACTGTGAGAACAAATCAGATTCCCGTGGAGGAAGAAAACAAGAAGTGCTGGAATTGGATAGGACACACTTAGAGGAAATCGTCCAACTGCGTCACAAAAAACTCCCTCTTATGAAATCTTGAAGGCCAAGTGAAAAGAAGAAGAGCAAAGAACACAATACGCCGAGAAATGAAGACAGATATGAGAGGAATGAACAAAAATTGGATAGAACTAGAAAGGAAGGCGTAGGACAGAGTGGGTTGGAGAATGCTGGTCGGCAGCCTAAGCTCCACAGCAGGTAACAAACGTAAGTAAGTAATAAAATAGATCGGTTGAAACTTGAAACGGAAACCATGTTGGTATTTGGATTGAAAGGTACTGGTTCGATTGTCAACGTGGACATCAACACATTTATTTGCAAGTAAATCTAGCTGACGAGTCTCAAATAGCATGAAATACATTTATTAAATTTTCATTATAAACCGTTAGTGATTGAAATGATGATGATGATAATGAAGATTTGTAATTCAGATAGATGATTTTTTTAATGAGTAATGTGTTCTTTGAACAAGATGAATTTAGCAACTTATTTCATATAATACAACATCACCCCAAAAACCATTAAGATGACAGGAGAAAGTGTAACTACTCCTATCAATCATAATAATATTAAATTTCATTTTGTAGTTAACAACAGAATATCAGGTATGGGTTTTCTTTTAATTAAAGATTCATTAACTGAGTGCATTTGTATAATAAAGTTGATATCCACGTTTGTCGCTCCTTAACGCGAACGTGTTATTCAATAAACTAATGAGTTAATTGTTATATCCCCTGTATCATTGCACGTTTCATATACAATAACGATTGTTATACGAGTCATAACAATTGGCGACGGGGATTCTGGAAAAAAATACAGCACCCAAGACAGTTCGTACGATTTCAAGTATCATTTGCGTCCGATCAATAAATTCACTCCTCTCTAAATTGGCGTTCATATAAATTACGGGCCCATACGATATAACAACTGACGACAGGGTAAAAAAATGGCTTTAACTTCCGATCAATTTCAGTTGCTAATTCAGAGACAAGAGCAGCGTTTTAAAAAGAGTCAGTTGGATTTCATTGACAAGTTACACGCGACGCTGCTGAATCACCCATGCTTTGGGGGTGCAACGGAAGTTGACGCATTGATTTCTAAATTGCGTACGGAACTGGAAGTCGATTACAGAACAAATGAATATGCAGAGGAAAGCCTCTATGAATCCGCGAAAAACAGAAATTTAGATGCAGCAGTAACAGTCCTACATGATCAGCCCAGTAGTCCGGTGCTGCCTGTTTCAGAGACATGCCCTATACACGGTCCAAGTCCTATTAACCCCGAAAACGGACGTGCAAACAGTGGATCAACCTGTTTACAGAAAGACAATGTTTTGCTAAATGCTCATGAAATTACTGTAGTACCCGCCCACGAAGAAACGGGAGACAAATCGAGCAGTATATTGAATACAGTGGCGCCAAATGAAACTAATCATGATACGAAAAATGTTTCTAATGAATCTAATGATCAAAATTCTGTAGTTGTTCTGCCAGATTTGTATTATTTTGATGATTCATATGTTCCTGTTGAATTCTCTTATAAAAATGAGAGAAAAATATCAGATGCATTAAATGATAATCAAGAATCCAATACAACTTTCATAGATACTGATTATCTTAATGATTCATTATTTACTAATGAGGTTCCGGGTAAATTCAAGGAAACTGTTTCAGAAGAATCAGACGCTGGTGACCTCAAATCGAATGTCGTCGATCCTCACGATCTAATAAGTTCTCGTGGATTCTCAGTTAAATACGACGAATATGTTTTAAATAATGTCACAATAATGGTAACTTGGGTTCATGAGGATCCAACAGTCTTTCGTGGGGGAGGATGAATTCGAGAAATTTAAAATCCGGATGTCAACTCCGTATTCCTCAAAAAGGGGAGGTGTTATATCCCCTGGTGAATTATGAATGGTAACTCTAAGGACTATTTATCGACCAATGTATTATGCCTATTTCCTACTGTACAATTGTTACGTAACTAAATTATTCATATTCGTGTTTTCTATTATTTTGATCTTTGATTTATGATCATACGATTCTTGAGTTATAATCAGTTTATTGATTACTTTGCTTTGTATAAAAACTCAGTATGTTTGTAAATAATGATTCATATTGCCGAGGCTGTTATTTGTGTTCTGGACTTAACGGGCTGGGCTAGGCAGATAGGAAGGACCGAATAGCAATCAAGACAGCTCGTACGTATTTCAAGTATCATTTGCATCCGATCAGTAAAATCCACTCCTCTCTAATTGCACGTTCATATATATTACGAGTCCATACGTTATAACATTAATACATAGGTACTAATTTGTCAAATGAATCTAATATTTATTATTCGTAGGGGTTAGTCATTTTCCGTTTTTTATATTTGGGATCTAGTTTATTCATTTATCTGAAGTTTAATGCTACCCAACAATCGAAAATTTATCTATGTAGATAGCACTAAAGTAGTATCCTAACTCTTTATAAAAAGAGACAGAGCCAACCTCATAAAAAAAATGAATTGATATATTTCTAAAATGTTTGTCCTATACACTTTTTGTCTCAAAGCTCTTCACTCTGTAGAGAATGATTTGCAAATATACCACTGGTGAAAATATATATGACCAGAGTTGATAGTGTTAGAATAAGAAGCCATTGATTAGCTTTCCACCAAAACGTTTGATAAACATACAGAGGCAAATACGATTGTACAGATCGAATAAATTACATTATCAATAAGGAATATCGCCTTGATGAATGTTTTCAAATTTTTTGAGTTAAATTATATGAAACATTCAAACTAATTCTACAGATTTCCAGTTTCCATTATCTAATCGTAATCACAACGCCTTTATTATTGATAATTGTTGTCGATAACCTTCATTAGAAATGTAAGTGTATTCTTTATACTAAGTGGATCATTGTCTCACTCTCCTTGCTTCCAGATACCCATACACAGTATAGTGCACATTACACCTCAACAAACATCTTACGTTCTTCAGACTAGACGTAAACCCACCGGAGCCTGAACGTTACAATATTATTATAGCTAATCGTGGTGTATGAAGCTATATGCAGTAAACCATTGTTAACTATTCCAGATAAACAAATATCTTTTAATAAAGGAGGGCTCAAAAAGGGGAGCATAAATAAAGGGAAACATCAAAAAAGCAATTTGATTTTATTCGGAAAATGATAGTTCCCGTTAGCTTCTTTGAAACAACCTCAGATTTTGTATGATAGCGGAATCAACAAACTTCAATTTATAGTAATCAGACAATGCTTTCAAATCTTTCTGTTGTCAATAGCTTTTTCTTGTCATACTGTATGCCCATTAACTATCAAAAAATCAACTGGCTTGGCACTCATTATGTTGACTAGTAACATCCCATGCCTGTCGGTTATCTATAACTGCTTACCATACCGACAGAATCCACGTGCTGTTGGGTTACTTAGGATGGTGATTACACTGGAACTTAATCGATAGAATTGGATTGGTACTAAAGGAATAGAAAGCATGATACTGGTCGCAACTCAATGATCGATAAATTGTAAGTATTAAATTATTTCATGTGCAATCATAATATAATCAAAATTAATGAATAATAATCAAGTTATTAAACTGCACATTTTCTGTCAATACCCAAGTATAGTCATTTTAGAATGAATGACTGATTATCTTTTATTTGTGTCCTTTTGATGCTCGTTTTTACTGATATGTGCCCGTTTTCAATGACACCTTAATGATGTTCACTCCTTTCACTAAGTTTTTGTTGAAGTAGACCAATATAAATGTTGTTGTCAATGTCATAATCATCATCAATAACAACATTCAACGCTATTTAACTATCAATTAGGACAGGAAGTAAATACTATTTTTCATATTGAAACTCTTATAAAACTAAATTATTTACGAAGTAAAAAACAAGCTGCTTAGTCGACCATGAGATTATTTAACTTCTGTCAATAGTACTAAAGTCTTGCCGAAAACGATAATAACTGATTCCTTTTAATCAATTCAAGTTTTCTCATGATATTCCCCTTTTCTGACTGATGGACAATATTTTTCTTTAGTCAATTTTCAGTGCCTTTCAAGGTCAATCCCCGTTACTATATATACTGAGTTGTACCCTCACAAGTTATCTGCTATAATGACAATTTTTCCTGTACTTTATCTTTTCCCTAGATTAACTGCTAATTATTGAAGTGTTGTGTGCCAACTGTCATTGTCGAGTCCATGAGAGAACTATTTTTGATTAGACTAGTTCAATAGTTTCTTAAATCAGATGTATCATGGAACAACCGGAGACAACAACACCATATTCCTTGTTACAACGACTAAACACAACCAAACAAACATTGCAACAAATCCGTTCTCTTCTATTTATACCAATGATAATAATAATAATAATACCGTCTTTCATAAAAATAGTTGATGATTACGAAAAGAGGGAATAAAAATTAATTAAGCTGTAAAAACGTTTCTCCTTTATTATCATTTTTATCTCTTATTTCTTTCTGTAAAACTGGGATTTTTGTTGACCATAATTAAGAACAGAAAGTTAATGAAAATTTGAGGGAACAAGAAAAAGGATATCAACAATGTAGAACATACATACATAACAATTAATTGGAATAAAACTGATTATTCCCTATCATGATGATAACTGATTAAAGAAAAGAAAAGAAACAAAAACTGAAGAGAAAGTATTTTATTACATTTGTACATAAATTTATTTTTTGATCACATTGAAGATGTTAATTAAATAAAATTATACCGGAAAATTCAAGACGATGTTAATTACAAGTGATTTTTTTTCTCTTTACTCATTTATCAGATGCAAATTCATGCAATAGACTTCAAGTCATCCGTTGAATGTGAAAGCTACTGGTAATGTTATTCAGTTGCTCAAACGGAATTAAATAGAATGTGGTTCGAAACTGTAACTTATTAAATGAAAGACGAACAACTTAACCATTAAGTTACAGTAAAAATAACGGAACTAAGTCATGTTATCTTAAAAACCTGTCACGTTTAATTAGTATCACTATCTTTTAAGATACAAATAATTTAATTCAAAACTGAATACATAAATATATACTTAGTAAATGAGTTACATTACTCATTGATAGTACTTTCCTACAATTTTTTAATGATTGTTTTCATGAATAATTAAAACAAATAGTTTCTTTCTATTCATGTGTTTAAACTATCATCACATAAATGTATTTATTACAAATAAAAACAAATGTATGTTAGATAGAAAGTTAAATGCAAAATCATTCATTCCATATACAATCTCGACTACAAGTGGACTGTACTGTGTTTTGATGATGAGTTGCATAGTTGATTCTTTTTATGAGTATATGTTTCACACTGCTTGCTATTATTAGCATCAGTATAGTAAGTTGAAGTATTATTTCTTCTGTCAAACTAATCAGTTATCCACTTTGACCAACTATTTCTGGAAATATATATATATCAGATAACTATAACAAAATCAAGTTATGTACAACTCTCGCAATCTCTACAGCTTCTACATATACAAACATAAGAGCAAAAAGTTCCAACTTTAATCTCACCCATTCATATTATAAATATTATAGACACAATTTTCTTTTTTTTAATGAATGAACATCATCACCTACCTTTTTCACCAACAAATGGTAATGACCAAGTAAATACATCCATGAAATTCGGCAACCAATATGGATGTGGTGAACAGTTAAACTGACGTATATTCATTACATTATTTTCATATTTTAATATAGCGGCTAAAAAAACATTTAACAAAAATTATCAATTTAGTAAGCAATCAATCCACCGGTTGGTTGGTCAGCGAATTGGCCAAAAAAGAAAACAAAACATAACAAATCAATAAACCTAGGGGAAAATTAGTCACAGCATAAGTAAATAAAGAATAGCAGGAAAAAAAATATGGTAGAAAAACAAAATTCAAAGACACATGGGATTTCAAGTGTTGTTTTAAAATAAAACACTCAATTAAAGAACGAATATTTAGAAAAAAACAAATACTTTACATAAATAAACAAATATAATCACTAAGCTATAGTAATATTTAACGATGCCTTGGTAAAGTTGGATATTAGTTTGCATGGGAACTAGGGGTTCGAGTTTCTCCCCATTTGGGACTCGTCATTTGAATGTGTACCCGTATCAAAGTGTGTCGATGTCCACATTAAGACTTGAACCCATTACCTTTAGCTTCAAACGCTTAGTGTTATCTGCTGACCTAATAGGATCAAACAGAAACGAGCATAAGCAAAATACAAACCGTTACAAAAAAATCTCACGCCTATTGTACAATTTAATGGCTCTTTTGGCTCAATAGTTTAGTAGACAACAAGTTGAGCATCTGAAGTGAAAGTTACCAGGTTCCAGTTTAAGTTCAGGAATTAACACACTAGGATAAAAGTTCATCCGGTTGATAAGTCCCAAATCGCAAGAAATGTTCGTCCTAAATTCCACTGATTCCCACTACCCAACTTTATTAAAATACCTGTGACTAAATGGAGATATCAAAGCAATCTACTTAAGGATCCACATACACCGACAGAAACTGATCAATTATAGTAGTAGTACCATACTAGGGCGAAAGGTTGTCTTACTTAAATCGGTTCATGAATTCAGCAACCGCTATTTTTTTCCAAAATTCAATTACCAAAATAGATCCAAAAAAAACTTTTTTTCATTGTTGGTTAACCTTCATTAAATTAGAGAACTATACTAAAAAGCAAAAGAACTCTAGATGACCGTTTTGTCACAAAGTAGAATTTCCCAGATAACAAATAAATGAGCATGATTCTACACATAAAAGTCTAATAGAAATATCCGTTGACTTACGCTGATATATCTTATTAGACCGACAAGATAAATAACAAAAGAGATATTTATTTAAAAGGGCATGATTATTTTCAATTTAGTAAAATATGTACTATGTCATATGGCCAGATGTGAATAAAAGAGTAATCATGTACAAGTCTATGTATGTGAATGCGAATGTGTATGAGATACGACTTTATGCTCACGAAGTAAAATATTTTAGAGTCAATAAATCATATGACTACAACACACTAACTGAAGGCATCACGTCAATAAATGTGTTTTTTTTTCTTTAAAAAAAAATTATTATCTTGTGACCTCCGCTTTGACCTTAAAGTAACTTAATATTACTAAAAAATCGTGGCTACACCTATAATACATAAAATAGTCAATGATTGTACAGTATGATTATTTCTTACGATATATATGCTGATTTATACAGATTTATGAGTAGATGGTTCAAGCAAAGAAATCTTATCTTCAATGATGTTGTGATGCATGCTACTTGTGCAGACAAATATAAGTAGTATGCAGCACCAACAGAAAGTGAAATGCCGTGCAATAGAAGATTAACATGAAGAGAATAAGAAAGAAATTGGAGCGCAATCGAAATAACAACAAGATTAGAAAAATAATGAAGTGAGTACAGAATAACACAAAAAGGATGTGTAAATGATGTATTTAATGTATGATTTCCATATTTTACTAACCCATTGTGTGATTTTGCTTTAGACAATAAATTGTTCTCGGTCACTACAATGTAATTTACTTAAACGGTTTAAAAGTATTTATATTTCTTAACAGCTCCAAAAGAGAGATAGAGAAGGTGAACTGATAAATGAACACCGAAGTGATCAAAAACGCTAGTATACATTGGACCATTCTTCTGAATGAGATGCTAAATGGAGAAAACAATTCGGAATTTCAATGAGTAAATCTTTTTCAAAGATTTTTACGATTTATTCTTCGGTGTTTCGTTTTTATTAATCCAATGAGTCCCACTTATACATATATATATATAACTGGTTTACAAGAATTATCTTGTCAATATTTCGCTGACGCAAGATTTTTAGTTGATCAATAACTAATTGAGATGAAATTTATGGAAGGGGTTTATTTATTAAGAGAACATTTAACGTAGGATGTTGCTCTAATTTGGATGCAATTTCTACCTCAAAAAGAGTTACTATCAATTAAACGCTGAGTTTAAGACCTGAAGTTCCTGAGTTCGATCCTAGATATAATCATCCATATTCCCAAGCCTGGAAGAAAACTTCTTCCAATGATAACCGATTTTCAAAGGTTGTCTAAACAAGGTCAGTTCGTTATACCAACTACAAAATGAAAATAGTCACAAATTCATAATACTTAATGATGATCACATTACCTACATTTTTTAATTTATTATTGAAGTCAGTAAAATATGAACTGTTAGAAATTGTGAATCAATGATTGAAATATTCCGTACTCACAACAAGGTGATAGAGAATATTTATATCTCAGAATGAGGAGTTTTGTGTTGTTGTATTCTGTGAGCTAGATAGTTTAATCATGTGAAGCTTTCATTTGCCTTCTAGAGAATATTTCATTTTTCCCCTAACACAAGGAACATAAAGAAAGTCAGCAGATTTTTTCAGAAGCCTAACACTCCAGTCCCACACGCACTAACACATCAAAATCCGTCCAATCTATTAGGCAGCAAGAAAAAGGACAAACAACTGCAAGGTCAGGGCGAGAAAACACTTGGAATAAACATTCAAACAACAGTCACACGGAAAACTGATAACATTCCAGGTGAACAGAATAAACCGTCAACCAACTATCGTAAAATTCTAATAGGTCGCATTCTTTTAAAATATGCGATGATGCTGTTGTTTAGAAAGACAATGTGAAAGCTTCATATGATTAAATCATTCAACAAAGATATCATAACACGCTTCCAATATCATTACCAAGTCTTTAGTTCAACAATACATCAAGAAAAGAAACATGTTCACCAAATTAAATCAGTAGACAAGTAATTACATCCTATAAGAAAAAATTATCATTTTGAAAAGAAAAGAATCGGTAGATTGTTTAGATCTCGACTTCATGAACACACCAAAGATAAGAAACTAATTTAAAAACTTCCGTAGGATTCCTGGTACAGCTTTCTGACGAATAACAACTACCGTAAAACCTAGATTCAGGATTTTCTACCAATTTACTCCAACATATGTAATAATTAACAAAGCTAATTGGTCATATTAAGCTCTGTCAAAAACAAAAATAAAACAACACAGTCTATATTTTTAATTCACTGAAACAATTCTGTTTGAAGTTAAGTGTTTTGTGAAATGGAGATTTTTTTTGGTTAGCTGAGTAAATTGATCTACATTATGGATAAATAACCGTGAACTAAGGCGAACAACCTGGTTAATTACTCTATTGTACTATTTCTACTCATTTATACATATGAAACATTTATAAGTAATATAGTTTGATAATGAGATATAATTATTCTATCGTAGTTATCAGATAAAATAATCTCATTATACTTATTATAAACAGCAAAACATTTTGTATCCATGTGCTTTTTTGTTGTTGTTGTTGTTGTTGTTGTTGTTGTTGATGTACTCGATTAATCTCTAACAAAACAGTGAAATTGTTATTGAATTTGTGTAGGATTAGATTTTTTTTTAAAAACGATCTTTTGTTAAACTATTACCCGGTTGAATTGTCTTTATCCTAAAATAATTAACAATTATTTATCAGTTAGTTGCCATCTTAATAACAAGAAACTTTTGAAAATCTACACTTCAAAGAGAATACAAAATAAAAAAGAATGAATATGAAACAAAATTAGTAAATAAGTAGAGAATAATTATTGTCTGGAAATAATCTAATGGAGTAGGGGCTAGATTAGTGATTAAAGTATTAAAATGTAAGTCATTGAATGGTAGGTTCAAACTTAGCTCCACCCACTAAGGTTTGGGCAACTGAATAGTATCAATAGCTTTTATTATACCTAAAATGAGGCTTAAAGACAAATATATAAATCAGAGTTATTAATTGATAATTTCGGCCTAAAATCAGAAGGGGTTTTGTGGATATTGTAGTAATTTGAACAGTTAAGATCATGAATCAACTGAAGCTAAACCACCATGGAAAACATGGAAGCACTGGACGGAAGTTTCGTCCCATTGTAGAACTCCTCAGCAGTGCGCATCCACGAATTCTAGTTTAGATGAAATTATTCTTGTGATGACAATTTTAAATGATAGGTGGTTTTACAACAGATCGGTTGATTTCATTCGGGACAGCATTGAAAATCAAGGAACATGTAACAGATATTTCGTCCAAGAATAAGACAATTTAGTATTCGGCACCCATAACCTTTAAAGTATAACCACTAGACCACTGAGTTGTCATTTAATATTACACATTTCTAGCTTAAATCAAATTCATAACATTGAGTAAGTATCACCTAATGCCATTCTAGAGAAAAATTGCTTCACAAGCAACATATCTTAACCTAACCAGTTACGATTCCTCATCAGAATTTCAGGAATTCATCTATAATTAAGACATTAACAAGTCAATGCCTCCTTCATATTGAAGATGTTAACGAATTTCACAAACAAAATAGGGATCTATAGTACTTTTGTTAGTCTATATACGTCTATTAATAGATGTGAAAAGAAGCAATGAGATGTATGAAACTGATTTACAGTCAATCAGTATGTAACTATATTTAGTTAAATAACCTATAGAAAACATTTATTAAAAACAAATAAAAATATGTGATTGATATGTTCAACATTCCTATGAGTCAAGAGACAGATGACCGGTAAGAAAAACAGATTATGTGTAACAGACCCCATCAGAATATATCAAGTATTAAGTTTCATCCTTAAAACCATCATTAACCAATAACCAATTTACATCAATATCGTTTATAAAACATTTGGAAATAACTGGATAACATTAAATAGACATTTCAACCTAACTTAAACGATCACTGCACTGTATAACAAAATAAATCGAAGTTAAAATACTGTCAATTATTCACATCCTTGAATAATTTTATGTTTACTTCCATGATTTCAAATAATAGATCCTATTGAGAATTCTATTGAAAGATAGTATATAACTGAGGAATCCAAACTACGATAAGAAAACTGTCAGAAATGATCTTATAACAATATTCACAAACTTTCTTGACATTCTATAGTTGTGAAAAATTCAACTCAAATAAAAACTATTTTACCATATATAATCTCCGTAAATTTATGTCAATGTTTAAATCTTAGCGTTTCACAAATTAAATGGAATTTATAGTGTACAAAAACAGTTTACTAAATTTCTGGATTTAGTACCTCTTAGAATTACAAAAAAAAGTTTATCTTGTCATTTAGGCAACTCAACGAATTCTGTTTAAGCATCCATCATTAAACCAGTAGAGATTGAACAATTACTTTATCCTAGAATGAGACAGTTCAGAAATTAGTGAGCACAACTTTATCATAAATCAGGCGAAATATCTTAAAATCTTGTAGCGAGCGTTTAATCTTTAAACTGCTGAGTTGATGTTATACATTAGTTTATATATATAATCTTTAATAGTTGGATTCATGAGTTGATTTAGGCTAGACCACCATTGAAAACCCGAAAGCATTGGACGGCCGTTTCATACATGTATAGGAATCCTCACCGGTGCGCATCCATGATCACACACACGGTTTTGGAATAGAAAATGAAGACTGATTGGCAATCAATTCTACTTGCAATGGAACATCCAACTGAGAAATTACACATTATCATCATGAGTCGACTAATGTTAGACCACCATTTGAAACTTGGAAGCACCAAACAGTTATTTAGTCCTAGAATGGAACTCCTCAGAAGTGTGTATCCATCACCACCGCAACCAGGAGTCAAACTCACGACTCTCAATCTCACGAACAAACACTCAAAATCTGTACCAATCAGCTGACATTCGTACTAGGACGTAAAATGCTCCCAGGTTTTTTTACGGTTGTCTGACATTGGTCGACTAATCATTTCAAAGAAACTCAACAATCTATACAATCCTATACTTATACATCAATATAATAAGAATAGTGAACACAGTCACATGGTATTTGAAGTAATGGGTATGCATATAAGTCCTCAGTATTGATATGAACATCAACACTGAGATGAAGATAGATGTGTCATGTTGACGTGTCACATATGAGCTGAAATTCGCCTCTTGAATCTCACTATACAGCCTGTTAATATTCCAAGGTACAAAACATAATCACAGTTTCAAACTAAACATACAATTTAGGCTTGACTTCTTTTTAGAAGACTAAGTTTACTTGGATGTGTTTAGAACGGGATATTGAAAGATAATAAATATAAGTTGGATAGTAACTGGAGTAAAAAAAACTGTCGGTATATAACATGCACAAATTTGTAATAACTAATACAACTGATAACACAATTACACTCATTTCATTAATTAGATAACTAGCAAAGCTATATATAATAAAAGCTTGTTCACAGTTTTATGACTGTACTATACATTTAAGTAAAGAATCTTTATTAAAGTTTGACTGTGAATTGGACTGAAATTCAAGACTCACACTTACTATTCGGATGTGAGAGCATCACAGAATTATTGTTCAAATAGAGATTTGAGTCCAATAAACGTTGCTACACACGCCATAAATAATCCACTAAGCTAGTTAGTTTAGATTATCACAGATTAACACAAGATTTTATTTTAGTCAATAGAAATTTCGGTAGAGAAAAATATTTTTTCTTTCTTATTTTTAAAGAAATGGTGTATACATTCTTTATCTTCCCTTAAACTATGAGATTAAAATTGCTTCATATCCTTCTTTCTTCCTGTATTATATCCTTATATGCAATCTTTATTTTATATATTACCACCATTAAATTAACTACTTCTATGAATTTGGTGTTCATCTTGTCATGCTAATGAGGTATGGCAACTTGGACCGATGCATATATGTGCCTAGTCCTAGGTTGTAGCTGACTGAATGATATTAAATTTCAATAGATTAACTTCGTTTATCACTGATAATATTAAACACACACACGCACACACGAAACACAAGTTTTTCACATTTCCATATTGTCATTGAAACGCTAACATGTTTATACAAACAAACAAGCAAACATCTAGTCAAGTCAGATCTAACTAGCAAAAATATAAGTAGAACAAAATGAATTAACATGATTTACTGTTGCTGATGATAACGATGAAGACAATGCCAGGAACAAATTAAAAGCATACATGTATAGAGAGCGTGTTTACAGTTTCATGTTTCTTTTATAATCTTTATCTTTGCTTTAATTGAAGTTTAACTTCTTTTAATAAGTTTAAAAGTGGATCGAATATGTCGTTTTGTGTCGATGTGATTGTTTCTTGATTTTCTATTATTCACTTCTCGGATTTAGATTCTTTTCAATTTCCTACTGTAAAAAGTTAAGTCAATTAGTTCACAGAAAATAAGCCTGAATAGATCAGAGATGAACTTCACAGACCATGAAATTGGATGATGTAGGCCCAAATCTTGAAAGGGGATATTATAAGTTCCCTGAAGATTACAAGTTTGAACACTAGCATCGAATCTAGATATAAGCTATTCTCATATAAAATACTCATCAATCGCTTTATCTTAATGTTGATAATGATACTTAAACAATCAGTAGTGCAAAATGTGAACAACTCTACGTGATTCGGGAGATTAGGAAACGAGTGATTGTACAAACCCTTAGATTTTAAACTTCAAATTTTACTAAAATAATAGTAGTAGTGTGGTGTATGCTACTTATCTTGACAGATTCACTTGTTGACTTAGAATATGCCGACGACATAGTTTTATTCGGTGAAAACGTTGACAAAATGCAAAGTCTTCTGACCACCATAAGCAACAATGAAAAAATGTTCAGGATGTGATTCTCTCCCTCGAAATACAAAATGTTACTCCTGGATTAGGTTGCATCGACACCCGAACTAATGATAGATAGTGAAGCGATTGAGCGTGTCGACCACTTCACTTATCTTGGGAGTCTCATCAGCCCTTGTGGTCTGGTGTGTGATGAAATCTCAGCACAGATACAGAAGGCTCGTCTAGCTTTCGCCAACTTGTGTTATTTATGGTATAGGCGAGATATCCGTCTACCAACCAAAGGACGGGTTTACTGCACGACAGTTCGTTCCGTCCTACTTTATGGCAGTGAAACATGGTCAATAAGAGTAGAGGATATTCGTAGGCTACTAGTATTCGGTTATAGGTGTCTTCAGAGCATCGCTCGTATATCCTGGGACCGCCAACTACTGTTTATACTCTTACTACTTCTACCACTATGGGATTTGAATTGACAACTGCATCTATGTGCTAATGTGGTATGGTCACTCAAACTGATGTACGTACGTATGCAGTTCTAGGTAGTGACTGACTGACTGAAGTAGTATTTAAAACTAATCGGAAGTGGTATGCATACCAGAAGATTGAGATTGAAATGAAGAGGACAGAAAGCAATTGTAATAACAACAGAATTAAAAGAATCATGAAGTATATAAAGGACAGCTCATGGAAGATGTACAAATAATGTATTTAATGTATAGTTCTCATTATTTTATAAAGGCACTCTGTAATTTGATCTCCACCAAGTCTTTGTTCACTACGGTAATAGTAAGATTGTTACCTGAACTTACCTTTATTATTATACACATCTAAATAATTGGGTGCTGAGAAAATAGTAATTAAAGCAGGAAATCCAGTTTGTCGACTTTTTCTGTACATTCGATAACTAAAATTGAAGAAAACGAGAATAATGTAGGAGAAAAACAATCCAATAAAAGTGATGATATTTAAACGAGTTCCTTTTTTTAAAGAATTAATAACGTGCACTAAAAATGGTGATTCACGTATTTTGGTATTGTTTTTTCAAAAAAAAATATTTTTTTAAAAAGTGAAATATGGTTGGGACATGGATTATATGTGTACAACTATCACCTACATCGACGCATGATATTTGTTAGTGATAGGAGTACGTTGAAAGAGTGCTATAAATGGATCAACTGAGACATAGAATCAACCCATGCAATCATTAACAGTTAGATTGAGCCATGTTGGTAGTTTCAAACAATCTCGTCAAGGTCTGAACGATTATTACGACTGACGAATGGAAACAATAGTTGTTATGGTTCAATTATTGCTCGCGATGGAGTAAATCCACATACGTTTTTTCCCTCAGATATTGGGAATTGAACATCATCATATACCCTTTATTTATCCTTTCCGAACCATACTATCGATGCCTGACCTTTTTTTCAATATCACTAATATTACCAAAACTTCCACTACTCTGACATTTATCTTGATAACGTTATTTCTCTGTACTGATAAAGTATGGCAACTTGAACGAATTTAAATGTGTCAGGTTCTATGTTCCATGTGACTTATCGACTGTTAGATGTATCTGATCAATGTTAAATAGTATCTTTCTAAATATAGATGTGTTTTTTCTCATTCTAATTACTAAAGGTGATATTTTTCTTAAATTGTGCAAAACATCTTTACTACATCATCAATGATACTAAAATATGTCAACACAAAGACAATTTATAACATTATAAGAAAATGAAGTATCTGATATTAGCTAGACTACCATTGAAAATCATGAAGTAATAGATAGCTGTATCGTTCCAACAAAAGACTCCTCAATGATACGTACTCATGACCTAACCACGAGAGATCAAACCTGAAACCACCAATTAAGTATATGCATTATTGGACGACAGGCTAAATAGTTTAGGCGTTAAGAATTCGCACGTGAGACGGGTCCTTCATGATTTTCGACAGTGGTCTAGCTAAGACCAGTTCGTCATTCAAACTATGGAAAATACTAATATTCACAAATCTCCAATCCTAATATAACAGATTTGCAAATACGTTTAATAATGATAGGTTGTACACCTACTTTAGGATTCGCTCATATACTACAAACATTCACTGACAACCAACTTATGGTTTTTTAAATGATTTAAGTGAGAATTAATGTAAATACTTCGAAATAATCTATTAATTAGCATTAATCACCTCCCATTATGTAATTAATGTTAACAAATTGTAATAGATTATACTTATAAATAATTTATATCCCTTTAAGAGGATTTATGCTAATATTAATGAAGTTAAATAATCATTATAAGTCTTGGTAGCCTTACAACCTCAAAGACATACATATTGACATACAAATTTTTTCCAATTTATTAGCCAATGTATTTTACAATGAAATTTAACAACAAGTGAATATGAATTGTTGAAGAGTTCCATATACTATAATGAGACAACTTCCAAATGCTCCTCGGTTTTCAGTGGTATCATCGCCAAATATGGTCAACCTAAAAGCTCTTCATCAGTTTTTTTACTGAAGTTAACATCACGGACTGACGTTAGTCAAATAACACATGAAAGCTATAAGGTATTGGATGGCTATTTTGGTCCTGGAATGGAAGCCCATGGCAGTGTATATACATCGAGAACCAAACACACGACTTTTATGTTCGGCGCCGGACAATTATTTTTAAACCATTGAGTTCGCATCAAATGGAGTAAAATAACATAACTTTAATGCTATGTTTATATAATAACTGTGTCAGAACTGAACAACCTGTGATCAGAGAAAGGATTAACTATTCCCACAAACCCCCTGTACTGAGTACTAATGACAAATTTCCAAAGATAATCACTGAATTAATGGTGAAGGCAATGAACACTGATGTTCAATTATATAAGTTATGACACCTATCGATGGTATCGGAAGTCGGTTGTACCATACAGTACTGACTGAAGTTATATATGTAAATTGTTGGATCCCAGCTCAGAGGGCTGGAGGTAAAGCGCTAGCTCGGAGACATGAAGGTCTTTGGTTTGACTCCAGTGTGTGGGTTTGTTGCTGCACACTGATGAGGAGTCCCATACTAAGAAGAACAGATTTCTATTGTTTCTCAGTTTTCGATGATTGTCTAACTAACTTTATTTCAATAATTTTCGATCGTGCCTTCTTCATAGGATAGATACATTTTTATAAATAACAGAACCTATCAACAGTGTAGAAAAAATCATAAAAACCTTGAGCATAATAAACAATGGTGAAATTGCTATACATATTACATCTATTGTAATTAAAGCTTTCATTTATATACACAAAATGTTACGAAATCACGTCTTCTTAGTCCAGGCATTTATGTAAGTAATTTTAGAAAGACAACTGAAACTACAGATTTTTTTCTGCAAACAAAAACACAAGTTGAAAAATGGTTATTATTACAGTGTATCTCGAAGTGTTACGACAAAAGCTACCGAAATATTGGCTACTCTATGATAATGGACCTTCATCATGAATTGTCATCATCTGGGAAATTGTTGGAAAACAAAGAGTACTTGTAGGTTATTTCGTCCTACCTTGGGACTCCTCACAACAACAAACCTACAACCTGAAAGCATCTCAGACAATATGACACTGTTCAACAAGTAAGTCACGATAAATATAGTATATTTCATGCATTTTATGCTATCAATGGATAACTGTTAGCGTGATTAACCTTTGAATTCAATTGTAATTTGGATGATAGATGAGTATATATAAGAAGTCTCAAACTATAATAAAACAGCTTTCCAATGTTTTCTGAAATTGAGACCACCATGAACGCTATAAGATGATAAAATTGGTGATGGAGAAAAAATGCTACATCGACTAATATAGTTTCTTGATATGTATTACGTATTCCAAGGTACCGCTTATTGTATATTAATATAGTATGTCAATTCACAAATAAACACATTAAAAATGCTTCCTACTAATCAATAATTGACATCAGCACATGAGGTTAATGTCTAATTATCTGGGATGCAGACATTTACATTATAAGAGTCTGTAACATATGTGTATTTATGTAGTAAATGAGAACTCAAGTGAAAAGACCAATTTATTGTTTAGTACAAAATTACACAGTGTTTTCCTAAAATATGAAAACCCTATACCAAATACATAATTTACACATCTTCTCCTAGTTGCTTCTCACAAACTTCATCGTTCCTTTATTCCAGTTGTTGTTACAATTACTCTCTACTGGCATTCCTGTCCTCTTCGATTCGATCTTCTCAAACTTCTGCTGCCAGGTATTCCACTTCTGAGAGGTATTACATACTATTTATATCTATCAACATAATTAGCATACACCACATATATACACAGTCTATGATTAAAGAACTTAGCTGATATGATTTGAAAGTGATTACAATACCGTGTATTTATTGAATCTTTACTTGAAATATTTATTTGAAATCTTTTCATCTACTTTTTTTTCTTTGATATTTATTACAATTTCTACTACCAGTTAATAGAATAATCTTGACTTATATATTTCGATAATGTAGTAACTGAAAACCATCGAAATGTATCCAGTTATCAAGATAATAGAAAATTTACAAAAAAAAACTATTGAAAGCATAAACATGAAAGATGATCAACATTTATTTAACGAAAAAAAGTCACCAAATCACTATAGGGATTGAAAAGAGACAATTTTCAGTGATGACAACTTTATGAAGATATCATTTTCTGAAGTCGTACAATCGTATTTATAGGTAATTTTTAATACATGTGACATTTCACGGTAAAATAGAAGTTTTACAAAATTATCAAAAATAGTCCAACTTATTCAATCGTTAGATGTGAAAGTCAAGGAATTAGTGTTACATAATATAATCAAGATAATCGAGGTCACATCCTACCACGTGAATCATAGTCCAAAATACTCTACAGAGTAAAATCTACTGGCTCTAAAAAAAAAGTTTGGATCAAGAACTTGTGCACAATGGATAGTATACCTATTCGCCATTTCAAACCCGACCTCTGGGTACAAAAGAGTCATGTTCAATATTTCATTTTTCGTGTGGTATTGTCTCATCATTACTCCGAATATTAAAAATCGTAAGTACTAATTATTGTTTTTTGACTATCTTTGACAATTTTGTAAAACTTCTCTATTTTGCCGTAGACTATTACATGTATTAAAAAATTATCTATAAATATTATGATTGTACAATTTCAGAAAATGATGTCGACAAAAAGAAAACGTTCTTTTCCGAGAATAGCCTTCATTTTTTCTTCTTAATTAGTTTAATGACAAGATGCTGAAAAAACATATCAACTAACCCGGCATCTTGTGCTTCATGGGCTCGTATAATAGACAGTAAATTATTAGCTTGTAAAAAATGACAACATGCATTAAAGCTGTAGAAATATGAGCATCCACGGACTGTATTATGACTGAAATGTTCTGAATTTCTTTCTTGACCAAAATCTTCACATGGATCAGCCCATAATAAATCACACATTGCACCAAATGCCGGTGGTTCTTTAAATCGATCCAACTTTGAGAGAAAAAACATTGAAACTTATTGTATAAGATCTTTAAATTTTGGACACTATTAATAAATTGTACATGACTGAGATTGATTATGAAATGAATTCACACCAAAGAGTAGCATTAGTTCTTTCAAAATTGACGGTAAACCTTATTGTAGACAAGTACCATGTAGTATAAAACTTGGGTTAAAAACGGTTTACTGTCGACTAACATCTTAACATAGTGTACACAATGTTGAACGTTACTTAGACTAGTAGTAATAGTCACATTGCAACTTGATTAAAAAATGGACTACATAAACGTGATATTTTGTCACTACTGCTCAGTCAGTGATCAATTTATCGCAAAGGTATGAATTTAAAAATTAGTTCAAATAAAAGACTGATAATAATCAACTTAACGAAGAAAAATACTTCAATCCCATTGAACAACCTTGAAATAATTCTTATTGAAAAAATTCCCTATGAGTATTTAGTTCTCATTACAGAATAATTTCCAGAGAAAGAGAGAGGGAGAGAATAGTTTCAAATATATGAGAGCAATAAAAAGTTGCTTTGCTCTAATATGAGACTTTTCATCGGTTTTAATGTTATTAAAAACCGAAAAAAGACGACGATCAATTAAAGCCACTGATTATTAATAAAAGAGTTTAATGGAGAACAATCAATTTCCATAGCTTGCATTATGGACTGATATTAATTAAACTATCATTGAAAACCAGGAAGCATTGAACAGCAGCTATTTCATCTCAATATGGAATACCTTAGTAACAGCGTGCAATTACAATCCAACAGATTATCAAACTCAAGACATTAGTTATCTTACAATCACTTCCTAACCTGTGAATCAATAAAATTTATCAATTTATTTCCAACCAATCTATGCGTTAAAGTAGATAACTATTCAATTTGTCAGTTATACCATGTATTATCAAAATAAATAGTTAGAAAAATGTAACAAAGTGAACAATAGAATGGAAAAAAATTACATTACCTTACGTATATCATTCAATGTATGCAATTCAGGTGATAGTCCACCATGTACACATAAAAATTGTTGATTGATCAATGCAGCTAATGGTAAAAGATCAAATGCTTCCATACAAGCTTCATAAACCTGTTCCGTACTCTTCATGATACCTAATATTGTTCAAGCACAAAAAATGTAGACATTTACAAAATAGGAACAATAAATAATAATGACGATAATAATAATAGTCACAATTATATTACTACTACCACCGTGTACGATATAGGTATAATGTCGACAGGAAAAAATAACAGATCAGTACAATGCATGTATATTTGTCAAGATTTACTCTCCATATGGCTATTATTAGTATTAACATAATACATTGCATTGCATAATATGATATACAGAAAAAACTATATATATATATATATATATATATATATATATATATATATATATATGGAAAATTGTTGATAATATCTATTAATTGAGACAGATTGAACAATCCTATTGAGAGATGAGAACAACATTTATTGTCACAATGGAGATTGTAGTATTTTAACAGTTGAATTCACAAGTCAATCTAAGCTAGGTTGCTGTTGAAAATCCCAAAGCACTGAACGACCATTTCATCATTATATGGGACTTCGTGGCAGTGCTCATCCACGTTCCTGCACGTGGGACTCGAACCCAGGACCTTCGGTCGCAGGCGAACGCTTAACCACCAGACCATTGAGCCGAGATCTAACGGTTTTAATGTCTGGATTCAATCGATCCATGATCTTGAGCAATCTTTTACCCATTACTTGAAGCGAATAACTGTCTCACACACGACATGGACTGGAATCCACTGGCAACGGCTTCTCATTTGAACCTCAGTTCTTGGTTCGAGTTCAACTAGCAGGATTGTAACTACGCATTGCTCAGGAGTCCCATTATGAATGAATTAAATCAACTTAAATTTAAATAGTGCAAAGTAACAAAGCAAAAATATTTAGGGAGGTCAATCAGAAAAACAGGTCTGATCAAGTCAATGTCATGTCCTTTCACACCAATTACCTTGACAGGAACGACATAACATTGACTTGATTAGACCTGTTTTTTGATCGATCTTCCCAAATATTTTTGCTTTTATTCGTTTGTATTATTCGACTTCGAGTTAATTTAATTTATTTAAATAGTCACTGAAAAAGTGGCATACATGGAGTGGTGAAACAACGTCAGATAATTTAACTTTTCTTCCTCTTCGGGATTAAGCGTTCGCCTGCGACCGAAGGTCTCGGGTTCGAGTTCTGCGTGCAGGAACGTGGATGAGCACTGCCACGAAGTCCCATATAAGGATGAAACGATAGTCAAGTGCTTTTGGATTTTCAACATTAACCTAGCTTAGATTGATTCGTGAATTCAACTGTTAAAATACTGCAATCTCCACAAATACCTATAGTGATAAGAATTCTATCAGTTAATGAAAAAAGGGTTCGTCTTATTTAAAATTACAACATAGAATAGCTGAAGAATTATTCGTATGAAGAGATGTTATGACGAGAAAAATAAAATAAATCGATAGACTAAATAACCTATTTTTTAAGATATTTGTTTATTATGTGTGATATTATGAATAATCGCGTTATGCTTTTTTTCTTATAACTCTAATCTCCAGTTTTTTTTCTGATCTACAAGCTATTGCTATATCTTATTCCATTCTCAAACTATTGTTATACTATAGTTACAAGATTATTATTCGGATTTTCACCCTAAATGACCTGTTTTCGGTATACATAGTATTTTTTTACCTTATTGTGCATCTCAATCTATATGTTTTTTTGTATTTAACCATATAACTTTCGAGTGAGCATAGCTACGCATCATTAGCTAGTTCAGATATACAGTTAATTTTACTAGAGTTGTCTTATGTTCTCGCAAATCAATCAGCCCCCACTTAGTTGGTTATTAGTCGACCTTTAGGACAATTTTTGATCGTGAGGCCAAATCGGTTACAACTGAAAGCACTCATTCAATGTCACGGTCACATAATTCCGCCTATCATATTAAGGACGCTTACCAGTTCTGAGACAGCTTCCTTGTAAATCTAGTAGCCGGACTAATGGGCAGATAAAATTCACCTGAGTGGTCCTGTATTAAAATAACACAAATAACTAGTGTTTCCTGATTTCATTGGTTGTTTAGCTAAAGATGTAAACTATGGAATTGAAGAATGATTCAAAAGTAACAAAAATTATGTCTACTTTGAATCTTTATGTGGAAAGCAGCTTGATAGCTGAAGTTATCATCAGAAAACAATCAACATATTAAAGCCATAATTATCCAAAATACGTCCAGAAAGCTGAAAGTATTCACAGTAGGATGAACCGACTTGATCTGTTTCACGGTTAGTGGAAAGCACTGACTTTTTTGTTTCAATCGCCCAGAAATAAAAATTTTGTTTACGATGTGATGTCTAATTTGTAGTGTATGGCACTATGTCAAGCCCATAGAGCTTAATCTAGCTTCTGAACAGACCTATTTATTCATTCTTCTCAAGCCAAATGTTGACCTCATCAATTATTCGCTTATTAACCCTAACTGTTTTTTATGCAGTTGTTAATTACATACCCTACTCATTATGTGTCTAACTTATTTTTGCCTGAATATAAATATTAGGTGAAATCAAGTTGGCTCACTAGCCTTCTCCACTGTGCGTCATTTCGTTTCGCTTCGCTCTCTCCTCGTCGCTTACTTCGCTTTGTTTCTATGATCTGTCTGGATCAACGATTGTATGGAATATACGTATTCGAAATCCATTCTCGTATTTGACTTATTTAATTCTGTTATTCACTAACACAATTTAAGTCTATGATTATACACGAGGATAGCCGGGATGTATATTTCGGTAGTAATCATCATACGATATAACTGGAGTCAGATATAGGGATACATAACAAAGTGCTCGATAGAAATCGATTAGTATCAAAGACCAGAGAAATAGATGAAAGGAGACCTTACTGAAGACCTCCACTGACTTCCAAAATGATCTTGGAACAGTAAAGCTTGCTTTCAACCAAACGGAATGCAGATAATAAGTAAAAACTCGAAAAAAGGTTTCAGTTAGGATTTAGGATTAAAGTTGAGTTTGTGTTAAGATCTTGACTAATGGCTAGAAATAATGGTTAGGAATGAAGTGGGAAACTGTTACTTATCCAGACAGACGAATACATATACAGTTGAAATTCTTTGATTCTAGATATCAAAAACCATTAAGTTACCTATAAGACTCTATAAAACACAGTACCTGTTCTTTATTCTTCTTAAGTTTACCAATAGTGAGCATCTTCGTAATCAAGGTCTGGTAAAGTTTACTTATTTCTTAATTAGCCTTTAATAAGATAGAAGTTATCAGTCATTGCGTTTTAAAATCCACGCAAATTTCCAATAACCTCCGTCTTAAATCTGATTAATTCATCGGTAACGCATACTTTTACCGACAAATATGGTATTGATTACTACTATTCTATGAAAAACCAGCGTAAGTACAACCCCTTTTCTCGCTTTAATATAGGCTTTATTCTATATATTCAATAAAAGAATATAAAAAAAACACTAATCATAACAATAGTGATAATAATGATATCAATAAAACACTTACACTCTTGTCGGAATGTAAAATATTGTGTTAAATGACGACATTCATGATTACCACGTAGAAGAAACAGACTGCGTGGATGTAGAATTTTCAAACTAAACAAGTAGATTACACACTGAAATATAAAACAAAAGTAAACAACGTTAATTATTATGACCCGTTTCTTTCTGTACAGATTTACATACAGGTAACAGAAACTATGTTAAATATATAAGAAAAAACAACTCATTTCATCACTTAAAATTCATATTAAATAACTATTTCAAAACGTAAAGTTATTCGACCTTAGTACATATGTATAAGTTGATAGTTGATACCTACGTACCTGTCCAATCAATTAAATATATAAAACGAGATAAGCTGAACTGGATGGTTTAAACCTTTATAACTTAACAGGGAAAAATTAAATATCACAAATTTACGATTTCAAAGTATACATACGAAACAGTAAAACAAGTAAATTTGAGACTAATAAGTTTATCTATACGTCTATAGATTAGTAATAATTCAAATCTAATAATTTCTACCTATAGATGCTATCTCGACGTGATGGCTAGGTGTTGTATAATATAGTAACTTAGTCAGGTTATATTAGCTGGAAAACTTATCTCTTTAGATATTATCACGCCACACATCAGTTGTAGGATGAAAAGACTAAAAACTTGGGGTCCGGGGTGAGGTCATACGACTGAAAGTACTGGAATATGTTAGCAATAAGGCGTTACCCCCAGACAACTAGCATCTGAGGTAATCCTGCCATCTCACAAAGAAGGGGGAATAAAGAAAATCGGATATAAAATAACACATTTTAACTAAGACCCATAGTTCTCCGTTACCTATGATAAGGATCTAAAAGTATGATCGTAACACACCTAGGACAACCTGCAAACAAGGGTTGTGCGTGAACAGCCTCTAACAAATATCCCCTATGAGTTATGGCCACACTACTAGGTTGTCAAGACCACTACTAACACAGCCTCTTTCTAAGATACTCTAAGAAGAAGCACTCTTTCACGATAAATGAGACCAATAAGTGAGCCGCCTACATACTTCTAACAATATCTAAAACACCACGACTGTGTCGGTGCTTAAACCAGATTTACAGCTCGGTGATGTTCATTTGTTTGTTATTCCTTGTTTCCTACATTATATAGTGTATGGAATTAAAATAATTGAAATTTAATTGGAATACCTTTAATGAGGTACAAATATATACATTGTGATTTCATTAAATAGTCAAGTAATATTGATTAATGATGTCCAATACTGTGGTTGTGTACTGACCCGAAAGACTTAAGATTTATTTTAAGCATCAGTAAGCAACAGTAAGGTAGTTAGTAAAAATTCAACACTATCAATTATTTTAATTAATTCAATTTTTTTCTTCAAAACGAAAAAAGTTTAAACCTATTTTAAGTATTACAATCTTAAGTTGGATAGAAGTTTTTATAGTCATTCTAGACACTATCATCATTAACGCTTACTTCATGCTGTTCAGAAAGACAATGAAAGCTGTGCAATTTAATCGATCAGTTTAGAGATCACAATATGATCAAAAACTATTCATTTTAGCTAAAACTTCTCTTCAGCACTTCTTTAAATTTTTATTACATTAGTTTCATAATTAAGACATTTATTTTGTAGGAGATACATTAACAATCAAAAATGTAACAGAATAGGATTTTAAAACAGTTTACATATCAAGCAGTGTAACTTTGAAACATCAGCAAGAGAAGAGAAAAATATGCTTATTTAAGTGGTAAGCTTTGTGTAAACAGTGATAAAGATTAATTTGAATAAACTCATGATGACAATCAATTCAGAAATGAAATCTTTCTCAATTGACGTAAGTAAATCTGTTATCTTTTAATCTCCCGTTCTAAACACATCCAAGTAAACTTAGTCTTCTAAAAAGAAGTCAAGCCTAAATTGTATGTTTAGTTTGAAACTGTGATTATGTTTTGTACCTTGGAATATTAACAGGCTGTATAGTGAGATTCAAGAGGCGAATTTCAGCTCATATGTGACACGTCAACATGACACATCTATCTTCATCTCAGTGTTGATGTTCATATCAATACTGAGGACTTATATGCATACCCATTACTTCAAATACCATGTGACTGTGTTCACTATTCTTATTATATTGATGTATAAGTATAGGATTGTATAGATTGTTGAGTTTCTTTGAAATGATGAGTCGACCAATGTCAGACAACCGTAAAAAAACCTGGGAGCATTTTACGTCCTAGTACGAATGTCAGCTGATTGGTACAGATTTTGAGTGTTTGTTCGTGAGATTGAGAGTCGTGAGTTTGACTCCTGGTTGCGGTGGTGATGGATGCACACTTCTGAGGAGTTCCATTCTAGGACTAAATAACTGTTTGGTGCTTCCAAGTTTCAAATGGTGGTCTAACATTGATTGACTAATGATAATATTGTGTTATTCCTCAGTTGGAATTTCTAATGCAAGTAGAATTGATTGCCAATCAGTCTCCATTTTCTGTTTAATGACTTGATAGCTTTCTAAGATTGTTATGAGGACAGAAAATTCCGGGTCAATTGTATCGTGGGACCTGATATGTATGTACAAAGCTTCAAGTTGCCAATTCCTATTAACACAGAAAGACTAAATTATTAAGGTGAATCTCAGAGTACTAGAGGTCATAATAGAAAAGATTATGCATCGAACATATTATTCAAGAAAATAAAAACTAATGAAATAAAATATAATTACAATGAGTTTAGGAATTTATAATTTAGAAGAAAACAAAACATAGTTGCACCTGTGTCATTGCCAATGGGAATATTTCACAATCACAAAATAGAACGGAGAATAATTTCAAGTAACAATTGAAAAATAAATAAAACACTGAAATTTTTAACAACACCTTGGATGCATTTATAACTTAAGTATCTATAGTTTTATAATATTATGGCCAATATTATTACTACTAGCAACTAGAATTATTCCATGTTGTTAAAGTGAAGGACAGTAAGTAGTTTAGGGATCGAAATGTGACAATTACGATCTAAAGATATAATACCGAACTCTACAAAACCTCTCCAAATAAACTATAATAATCAGCTCACTAGCAACTTCAAAATATTGCTGGTGTTCCAGTTACGACTGGTGGAGTTCAGTTCAACACATTGCCAGTGATATTGGTTAGTCATCGAGCTATATCGCAAATCGATTGATATATATATATATATATATATATATATTGCGATTGTTTTTATTAAATTTCATACAACTAATCAACACAACCACAGTCATTTTAACAATTTCAAACGGTTTATAAACGATTAGGCCGATAAACAAATTCGTTCGAAATATTGTATTACCTCGTAGGGAAAATTAAACGATGTGACCTGTAGCAAAGAAACACTGTAAACTAGCGTTTTCAATAGTGGCCTAAAATTCATTAGTTCATGATTTCTATGAAACTCAACAACCTCCAGAACCCTATACTGATAATTAACATATTATTGAATAAGTTTTATATACGGTCTAAAGTATTTTATGGATAGACTGGTAAACAAAGACACATCGACAAACACCCCTATGCGAGAAAAGCGCCTACATAAAAATTAATGATTAATTGAGCGATAATAAATACAAAATGATTAATAGGACTGAAATGGTGTACACTCGTTAACAACATGAATTATTCTTTAAAACAATCTAGACAAGAATAAGACTTTATGGATATAGCCACTAATTAACTCTGCTTAAAAATGCTTGTGACTGATGATAATGTCGAAGCCAATCCAGAACCAAGTATCAATGATGTCAGGAAACATAATAACATTTTTTGTCAACCGCATCTAAATCAATTACGATAATGATATAAATAATTTCACTTGAATGAATGTTTCTCAAGCTGGAAACTAACACTGAGTTGCTTCAAATTAATCCTTACATAAGTATTAGGGCAGAAAACCGGTCTTGGAATATGGGAGAACTGAGGTATGCACGACGAAACAAAACAAAAATTAACGCCAAATGAAGATTTTATTAATCCTCTAAGAATAAGACGAATAATTTAACCAAATTCACTCACTTATGTATAAATCTTACTACCAATATTTAGTAATTAGTCAACAAATATCACATATAATCGAAATAGGGGGAAATACATTCATAGATTTTACAAAGAACTAATACAGAACACGAACTGTATATTATAATGAACAAAATACATATAAAATTAATACCAGATGGAAATTATACAGAGTAATTATCAAACAAAATGAAAAAAACGAATGTAATGCCGAACAAGAATCACATTGAGTTATCACACGGTTTTATTCTATCCTAACACCAAGTGTACACAAACAAACCCATTGCATGTAGTTTGGTAATGAATTTTTAATAATAGTAACACATTAAGTTGAATTATTATTAAAGTCACTATTATTATTATTGGTCAACAATAATAGTTAGAAAATATGGGGCATGAAATCAATCACTTTTCTTTAATCTAATCCGATCTTGGAAAGAATCAATGAATGTTTCTATGCACATTATATTTACTACCAGGCTACAGCGATAGAATTCATCTACTATTAATATCCTATTGATTGTTTACAAAAGTATCTAACAATAAATGAAATCATTGATTATATTGAATCAATTAAAGTTTTCATTGTTCAATAAGTTCGTGTTGTGTCCAACACTGTTAAGCAAATTTACATCTATTCATTTAATGAGTCCTGCATTCAAAAGTTTATTTCTAACGCTAATTTACGTCATATTTGCTTATAAGAGTTAGTGCGGATACTTTGAGAAACTTGAAATGAAAACTTTAGTGAAAATTACACTCTAGAATGTAATGTTCACACACTAAAATAAACAGAAATACAGTTGAATAGTATTGGATACAAGACATATATTGATAATCAAGAATATTGAAGATAGATTCAACCAAAGTAATTTTTTCATAAGATGAAAAAACTACGATTTCAGATCTAAATAACTGAAAAAAATTACAAAACACTTCATGATTATAATATTAAATTATAAGTAAAACTTTAAGCAAAGACGGAAGGTGGTTAGTAGTAGAATCCAGAACGCACGTCTGATCTTAGCCAGGACTCAGTTTATAATGATTGTGACTTAAGGTAATACGCACTGAATTCATATATATATATATGTACCGAAAAAGATTGATTAATTACAGTCCTAAACATCAATGGTAATATTCGAACAACCAATACAAATGAATAAGTGAAATTAAAAACAATAATTCATAATGTATCTATATTCTTTAAATGAAATAAAAAATAGCACATAAACACACATACCTCTAAGCTAAAATAACCTCTGTCAACATAATCTCCAAGAAAGAGATAACGTGTTGTTTCAGGTGGACCGCCAACTTCGAAAAGTTTCATTAGATCGTAAAATTGACCATGTATATCACCACAAACTAAAATAATAAATAGATATACATATATTATATTTATTGTAATAAAGATTATAATGATTTTAAAGCTTAATACTAAAATCTGTTTTCAATTATAAATGGATAGATTGAGAAGTAGTTTATTAGAATCTTATCAATATTTATTTTAACAATTATGCCAAAGTTTTAACTAATTTGCAGTTTAAGTGAACACTGAAAATTCCCACCAATATTCAATACTTAATTTATCACATCAAGAACATTTGCGATAATAATAATAATAATGTGATTCATTTATGATTTTCAATGATTGAATGATTCATTGATAAATATTGTACACAAATTAAGCTAAAATCCATTAGGTAAAGTAGTTTAAAGAGATTCTTGAATACGTAAATATTATAGCTTGAAAAACTGACATTAGTCAGATAATGATTATAAATCAACTAGGAATAGGTAGTTGTTTTGCATGATACTTCATAATAGTGCGTACAAACGAATACTCAATCAGGAAGAAACACTTTCACAAGCCTTTAGAATGAATGCTGCATTTGAGTCTTGCCATTCTTAAAATGTTTATTTGTTATACAGAATTTAAAACTGAATATTGATTGTTATCATTATGTGGATTTATGGAGATTGTAGTATATTAACAGTTGAACTCACGAATCAATGTAAGCTAAACAACCATTGAAAACCTGGAAGCACTAGGCGCCGTTTCATCCTAGTGTAAGACTTTTCAGCAATGAGCATCCAGGATCACTCTAGATCACTGAGCTGGGACCCAACAGTGTTTGTGTCTAAATCCAATCAATCCATGATCTTGTGCGAGATGATGGATGAGCACTGCCGAGGAGCTTCATACTAGGACGAAACTACCGCTCAGTGCTTCCACGTTTTCAATGGCGGTCTAGCTTAGATTGACTAATGAATTTAACAGTTTGAATATTGACTATTTTTAAATGTAAAATATGCTCTCCTTGAATTGTTTAACTCAATAAAGATTTGTAATTATGTAAACACTTTCAATGCAAAATTAATTCAGTGTAAAATTTATGTTTAGTAAAACTATCCATTCATTTGTATAAATTAATCCCATGTGATTTTTTCTTCATTTAACATAATGTTTACTTGCCTTAAATTTTATGTAAAAATTTGTTTAGTGTAACGAATTTCTTTCAAAAATAAACATAACAAATAACTTTATACATAAATGAGTGTATTTCAATGAACAGAATCCTTTTTGAGTGTTCAACAACAAAAAATCTTCCAGACAACTTAGAACTTCCATCTTTATTTAGCCGTCAAGTCAAAAGAGATCAAAAATTGATTTCATTCAGTACTATTAAAATCAGAGCTGGATATCAATAACCCAATGTGAAAACGTATCGCCTGCTAAGTATAATTGTTAGGTCAGAAACTCAATATAAAAAGGGGTTATGAAATATTAAAAAACCTTGCGGTAATATCATCTAATTATCACAACCTTGAGCAATTTCGATTTGTGAACTTCACGTTCACTTTGATCTAAATACTAGTTATCTTATGAGTAAAATAATGCGATTTGATAGTCTTATTTCAATAATATTATATGTATGGTTGATTATTCAGTGGTACATTCGTACGTGATCTGTACAATTGACAGTTTTGCAAGAACAATGGAAGACGTGAAAACCAGGAGAAGAGCTGACATAGCTTCAGATCACCACCTGGTTGTGGCCAATATGAAACTGAAGCTAAAGAAACACTGAACAACAGGAGAAACGGCATAATAAAGGTTCAATACAGCATTCCTTCAAGTTACCGACAAACTCAGAAAATTCAAGATAACTCTCAACAACAGGTTTCAAACCTTGCAAGATCTACTGAAAGAAGAAACTACTATGGAGGACAGAACTACTAGAAACCATCATCAAAAGGGTACAAATATTTATAAACAGTTGTCTACGCAAGAGACTGAATGTTCGTTAAATGGATACCATCAGCAACAGTCTGCTGTGGGAGAGAATAAATCAACTTTCAGCTTAAGAGGAAATTAGGAAAAGAAGTTTCAGGTGGATAAGGCACAGATTGAGGAAATCAAACTGCATCACGAGGCAAGGCCTAACTTGGAATCCTGAAGTGAATCGGAAAAGAGGAAGGCGAAAGAACACACTGCGTCGGGATTTGGAAGCAGGCATGAAAAGGATGAATAGCAACTGGAAAGTATTGCACAGGACAGAGCTAGATTGAGAATGCTACTGGACGGTTTGTGCTTCTCCATACCAAGATTCTACTTAAAAGGATAATTAAAGCCTTACTTAAAAAACCGTCCAGCTCGAAGAAGGTAACTGCAACAAAAAGTCCCCCAACTAAAGTTAAACAAATCTCTATATTGCTCAGTTTGTTTATCTGTACATTTTTCATGAACAACAATCGATACATCACTTACAAACTTCTGCGCGTCCATCTTTTTTCTCCCTCTATCTATCTTTTGCGCTCGCTTTATTATGCCATTCATAGATAAGTTGTTGTGGTCACTCTACTGGACGGCATACGTGCAAGCAATTCTTTCGTAAGTTGTACACTGAATAAATTTTCTCTTCTTACTCGTCTTTCTCCCTTTTCCAATTTAAATATAGGCATTGTATTGCATATTTGTGATACGGGTCATAATAATTACTGATCGAATTAGCTAAACAACAATCGATCGATTCATTGGAAAATATGAACCAATAAAATAAATATTCCAGTAGAAAATACTTTGAAATTTTCTTTTATTCGAAAATATTTCGAACTGGTTTTAATTCCAAACTGGTGGTCGATAAAACAAGCAGTCACGTGTTTATTTAGAATACAGAGAAAAAAATACATTTTTCGATTTAAAGCAAAAAATCGAAAAATAATTGTTCGTTGTTTGTAGTTGAATAACTTACTAAATTATTAATGCAAGCTACCTGTCATGGACAAGCACAGACCGCCCACTAGCATTCTCCATCCAGCTCTATCCTGTGCAATACTTTCCAGTTGCTATTCATCCTTTTCATGTCAACACATAAATTGGCAAATATCTTTTCATTCTCGATCCTTTATCCCAGTCAGACCATGTCGTTCCATGACACTTTCATATCTGGTGATGTCCGTTCCGACTTTCGTGTTTAGGTCTCTCATCAGGATGGTCAGGTCCTTTCCTGCGCACTTCTCTACGATCGACTACAGCCTCCCATGAAACTGATCCTTATCGTCGTCATCACAATCATTGGTGGGGGCATAACATCGGATAATATTCATTGTTATTCACTACTTTGTTTTGAATGATGCTTTGATTATTCTGGATCCATGAGATTCCCATTCTATAAGAGCTTTTTGTGCTTCTTTGGATAGCATTAGAGCAACTCCCTGAATGTGTGGAGTATCTCCTTCTTCGTGAACAGAGTACATTAGCATCCTTCCTGAATCTATCTTTTTCTGTCCAGCTTGAACGCGATGAGTTCCACTCATCTCGATCACCGCCATTTTTATCTCATTTCCGTAGCTATTTGATTGGTCCTCACGGTCTCCCACATTGTCTGGACGTTCCATGTACCTTCATCATGAAGCTTCATAATGCTCCCTTCAACTCGGAAAGCAGAGTTTGAACGGTTTAATTTGTTTAATCTGGTTGGCGTATTTTAGCAAGGTTGTTTTCTACAGGATGAGGTTGCTGAACCCACACCCAACCCTCCTTATTTACCTGGGCTTGGGACCAGCAGTAACTCTATAAAAGCTACAGGTGAAGTTTCGGAGTTGAATTGGTCGAAGAAAAAATATAAACTAACAATAAAACAGAATTTCTTCTGAGTTATAACGGAAGAATGTTATACTATTGTATTAACAATTAGTTGTTTGTTTATTACGCGAAAAACAACGAAACTTTTAGCTTTATAATGATCAACGAAATAGTCAATAAACTGTAATTTCACCAATAAGATAACATACTTTTATAAATCATAATTTTCATTAAATTACTGAAAAATCACTAGAAATTATGCAGCGACAGTGTGCTATGTGGGCTACGATAAACAAAGTATTGCATCTCAATAAAAAAAAGAAACGAATCTATCTAAACTACAGTGGTCATTAGTCGTAATTATATAGCTCGAATAACTTTTTAAAACTAAGGCTTCAATAAACCTTAGTATAAAATGGTGTATACTAAGGTTTATTGAAGTCTTAACCATATGAAAATTCAAACCGCCTTTGTGTATTCAAAAACAGTTTGTTCTCACCTTAAGCCTACCTTGGTAATATTAGCTTATGATCCAAAGTGATTAGGTTTCAAATTGTTTTCACATTATTTTTATTACTATTATTATCATTGTCTCCTCTTACCCCCATTTTCAGTCTAGTTGATCATTTATTTCTATATATAAATGTTCTTAACAAGTATATCTGTGATTAAACTGTTCGAAATGTATTGCGCTAATATATCACATATTTCTGATAATCCTCGTCTTCTCGTTACACTATGGAGACAATAAAAATGGTTAATTATTCACACAAACAAAACTTAAGACAGGTCAATGGTTAACAATAACCAATCAAGATCGAGGTTTACAGGAGAACCTGTGAGCGATAAGTGGAAAAATTCGAACATTTTACTTTTGCCAAAACCAGAAGTGTGTGATGATGATGTCGTTTAGAATAACGATGAAAACTCCATAACCAAACCATCCAGCTCAGAGAATTAAACTCCACTTAAAATCATCCACCTGAGTTACAAATCTTCTCCATTATCTCATAAATTATAGTCTCGTTGATTTTCTAGATATTCTCATTAGTACTAGTAATGAAATAAAAACTAACCTACTAAACTTCGCATAATATTCGGGGACTTCACCTAAAATACAGTAACTCATCTAACAAGTATAAATGTGTTCACTCAATTTTAAATTATACTCGATCAAATTATTGAATAGGGATAGGCTGATCAGAATATAGAATGTGATTTTTAAATTTTTGCGCAAGTTTTCCAATATGATGTGTAGGAAGCAGTAGAAATATCTTTGTATACTGTTTAAGATGTTGAAAATAATAGCGAAAAATTATTTTTTTTACATCAGAAAGTAAACATGACAGTGATTAATGTATTAAATGCTCAAATGTGTCTCTGTAAATTGTATGTAACAGGCAGTCCAATACTATTTCAAAGCTCTAATCCTTCATTCTGAAACAGACCGTAACTTGGTCTCAATATACTTATTTTTTTGACCTAACTAACTAGACAGAGCCTTTCAGATTTTGTAGCGAAATTCATTTAATCATGTATATACAAAGATTTTTTATATTATAACTTATTTCAGTTCGTGATGGAAACCCGAACCCTTACCTTAAATGCCTAATGAAAATCAGGAAAAAGATGGAGACTCTTCGAGATCTAGTTGTGACGTTTTACCGAGCCAACAATAAAGACATTTTTTATTTATAAAGATGACTTTAAGGGTGGCAAAGTAACATGCAGAAAATTTTAGTAGCTTCACTAAGTATGTAAAATCTGTTTACACACTGAAACTTTATTGTTTTCTTTTCTGTTTTCCAGCCATTTTTAAAAGTTATTTTATGATTCGTTAAAAATTAGCCTAAAATTTGTCACAGTCATGTTAACCCCGTCCCTATACCATATTTTTACCTTATACTTTAGCTATGTATGACGACCAGAGATAATACCCAGTTGCTTAAATCAAAGTGCAACCGGATTGGAACTTGTGGCGTATTGTTTGTGAAAGTAGAACGCTTTAACCATGAAGTCACTGCTTTCTAGTTAATTTTATTTATTTACACAGTCTTGTGAAGATATAAACGGGAAGAATATAATTGAAAGATAACGAGGAATACTCCTTACTTGTTTCATTATACTAAATTTTGAAACTTATCACATGTCTGTTCTACACAAGATCGGGTTCACAAGCTTTAGGTTACACAATGATCATAATAAGACGAAGTCTTATTACCGTCCAAATTCAACAGTATACATTTTTTGATTTCATTTCAACCGGTTACAGTTATTCACCACTACCAACTATGAACATATTTAGTGCAATCCAAATCACACCGGACAAAAAGTACAAATCTAGTAGTGAACGTCGGAGCTTGAAACAGAATCTTTGATTTACTAAAAAAATTACTGAAAGTATAATGCATGACACATTCTGTAAACATTGAAAAATTTACAAATAACCTTAGGGGTTTTCAATAATTTTCCATCGTTTTATGTCAGCTGACGGGAACAAAAACTGATAACTTATGAAAAATTTTAATCTACATTTTATTCTGATTTTATCTTTCTGTATGTGCATGTACCATCCATAAACCATTAGAAACAAAAAACAATTGAATTGGAAACAACACTAAGATTTAGTTTATTAATACAATGTGATCGCCTGGTCAATCTTACAACCATTTTTTATGAATGGATATCTGTTTCCTCTTTTTCTTGCAATAATAATCATTAAATAATTCTGCTAATGACAGTTCTACTGTAGATGCTTTCTCGCTTTACCTTTCTGTTTTCAAATATCGTAAAAATAAATTGACTATATTTTTTTAATAAAAATATTTTCGACAGATACAAATTAATATTTTTTACTTCAAAAAAATAATGATGAAAACTCTAATATAGAGAGAGTAATGAGGGGAGTAATTAACAAAGAAACAATAATAGCTAATCTGAAAATAAGAGCACTAAGACTGAATAGGTTAACGCTGAAAATAATTGAGAATGAGAGTTCAATTAGGACAGTTACATAAACTGATTTATTAGCTGAATTATAAATACTGAATCTAATTCCATACAACTGATCTAGATCTTTGATTGTCCCAATTTATAAGAAAAGACAAATCATCTCGTGATAACCACTGAAAAATCAGTTTGACTAAGTTACTGTCGAAAATATTGGCCTCAATAATCATCCAATGTTTAACTGGAACACATAAACAATGAATTCGAGAAAACGAGGCTAATTTCAAAATCAAATACCGAGGTATCGATCAAATATTCACTCTTGTCGTACATTGACATATTTACCGAGACCCGATTTGATTTCTCAACTTAAAGACATCACTCGACTTTATAGACCAAGAGGTTCTGTAACAGTGTTTGTCATTAAAATGTGTACAGAAGAAGCATGTAGAATTTATGAAGCCTCTTTATTCGAACAATATTGGTGAAGTAAGAGATTATGTAGAACTGTTATTAGAGATGCCAATCTCAAGTTGTTTTCGTCAGAAACGTCCACTTTCCCCCCATTTGATTTATTTTCGTCATAGACATTACTTTTAGAGATAACACATTTTTCTAACTTTTAAAGACTTTTATTCCACCGGGAGATTTGCTTATTAACTCAAAATACTCAGATAACATATTCCTGTTTCGTATATATTTAGGATTTATTTTTGTCCCTCCATACGCAAAATTCTCCCTCAAGACTGGTCTACATTAATCAAGAAACTAATAACGAAGAGTGAAGTAGTTGGAGGTATCAACCACTTTACTGATCTTGAAAGTCTAATCAACCCAGATTTCTAGTGCCTGACAATATCTTAACACAGATTCAGAAATCCCAATTGGTTTTTGTCCAAAGCTTTATCTAAAGCTATCAACTAGCCTATCAAGGTAACTAACACATAATTAAAACAACTTTCTCTAAACATCAATTGCTTCCTTCTATTAATGTTTGACTAGCACAAGACTAGTTGACAGAATAACATATTAATTTCTCTCAATTAAAAGAAAACCATAATAATAAGAAAAAAAACAATAATTTTCACAATAAATCATCCTATAAAATAATAAATATACTGGACAATGTTAGCCATTTTCAGTACGTAACAATGAAACAATACAGCTGATCATTCTATTTGGTTATTATATAAGGGGATGAAAAACAGTAGTTAATAATAGCATAATTGTAAGAATGTTTAACTTGAAAAGTTAAATCACTTCTGTCTTATTTAAAATATTTTAGATTTTTAAAAAAGAAATAAGAATAAGAAAGACATAGTACAAGGACAGAAGCAGCCATTGATATCTGCTGAACATCAAGAAGAAAAAAAGTGCAGCGTATCAAATGATGAGGATGGTTTGTAGCCCCCTCTTGTTTTAATATTCTTCTTCGATTTATCTCTTTTTCACATAAAGACGGAGTTTATCTTAAGATAATATCCTGTTTCAGTATTTAAAACACTAAAAGCATGAATTACAAAATGGAATTCCGTACACGTGGTTCAAAAGGTTAAAAAACGAAACAGACAATGACCGATCATCTTTACCTTATTATTAGGTGGAGGAGAAAATTTGGGGCAATCGTAAGAAAACTGGTTGGATAAAACATTAGCCCCATGTTGCAACCATAAAAGATAATTGTCATCGTTTATAAAGTAGATAATTGGTTTTATAGATAAATCAGATTTAAATTTGTAGATCATTTTCATCAAGGATCGATGGCAGTTAAAGTGTTATTGGAAACTATGGGGTACTGAACAACTGTTTCGTTCTAGAATAGGACTCCTGAGCAGTGTTCATCGATGACCCTCTCACAAGAAATCGAACCCATGAACTTCGGTTTCGGTTTTATTGAAGAAATCTTGTAGAGATTAGTTTTATTTTGTAGGCCATATTCGTCACAGATTTATCCCTAGTAGGTTGTGGATGCGCGATTCTGAGGAGCCCCTTACTAGGAGAACAGGTGTTCACTACTTCTACGTTTTCAATTGTTGTCTAAATAAGATCAGTTCCTGATGTAAACTATGAGTTTCAAATAAACTGTTACACAAATAAACTATCGCTAGAAAGTTTTATACAATGTATATTATATACATATATATTTAAGTTAACTGAAATTCTGTATGGGTGGTCATTGTAAAAGAAACCAAAATTGCTTTAAAAAGTAAGTTTTTTTTATTTATCTATTTATTTATTGATTTATTTAAACACATAAACATTGGTACAAGGGGGCACCAACTACATAGGCGCCACATAAATCATTCGATTTGTGTGTGGTCTTGAATACTGCCGAGGTGCCCAAACCTAAGTAGGTAGTTTTCTTAGGGAGCCACTCTACGAAACTTTAACATAAAGGTATAATCCACAAAGCAATGGAGCAACGTGAGGAGATGCAGCCTCATGGTGGCCGGTGACCAACAATAGGTTCATACGCCAATTGTTTCTTCAGGATCCTGGAGCCCATGTGCACTATTGGTTCGGAATCAGGATTTTTCAACTCCCCTAGGTGGATCCTCTATATTCATTAAGTAAGTCTTCAACAATGATCATTTCATTTTATGAAACAAAGATAATTTTGTCAAAAGTACACGTAATTACGTTTTGATTAAGTCTTTAAAGTCAACAATCAATAAATAGTTAACCAAGAACCTGAAATAATTAATTTAGTGAGAATGAAGCTGTTTCGGGATAGCAATTAATACCCACTACGGTCTACCAATGATCCATTCTTCTTTGGAATGAACATAGCATTTGACTCAAAACGTCTAAACATCTTACTCAGTAGAGAGTGATAAATTTTATACTCTGAGTTACATAGCCATGTACAGGTTTATACAGAATTGTTACATAAGGTGATGATAACAACTACTAGGGACTGAACAGAAATGTTCAATCAACTAGTTTATAAACCAACATTGAATGACAAGTTTGTTTTATGAACTATATACAATTGAAGTAATTGCCATAAATGGACTATCTAAAACATATTATTTTATTGCGGAGCTATGATCTGTGGAAGTGAGGTAGACACTTAGCGATAACATTGACTAATGATTACTCTATATAGGAAATTGGCCACTGCTTGAAAATATGTACCTGAAGGTCGTCATATGTACCTGAGTTTCAATTCCATATGAGGTCTTAGATGCGTGCTACTAAGGTGTAAAAAACTAGGACACAATAGTTGTTCATCCCTGTTTGGCTATCATTCCGTTCTAATAAGAATATATTTAATGTTTATTTAAAATAAAAATAAACGAGATCAACAATTCATGAGAAAAGCATTGACGATTGATTTATGTTATTCATTTTCAGTGGAATAATGTGGTTAAAATATTCATCGAATATCTTCAATCGGTTTTTATGATGATCAGTGTTAGCGGGATATAGATCGCATTAAAGCATGTTCCATGCAGAATTGAGTTGGGGCACGCGAGTTGTCTATTTCTTAACCAATCAGTACTAGCGGATACTTGGAGAAGAGTTTGGAATCTATCTATGCAAAACTCATAAATATAGTAACTTCTTTTCTTATTGTGATTCCTACTTCCATCTAACATTGTTTATTTGAAATATAATTACGTTCCTGTTCAGGCGTGTTCTGATTTGGGGACTTGTCGAGTGAATTAGAGTCCAAGAATACTAAGCAATTACAGTAGCTGGGTCACAACAAGCGAATTCCTAACAATGAAGATGGGGATTGGATTTTAATGGAGTTAACATTTGAAAATAACAACAACTAACAACATAATAATTATGATAGAATATTCAATAACCCAGATCAGAAATCCTCCTATAATGGACTAAAGTTGAAACAATCAACTGACGTAGTGTTAACCAAAAAGTCAAAATATTTTGATAGAACATTGTGAAGGGAAAATTCACAATAAAATTGTGGGATAGAGAAACAAAAACAAAGGATGAACTAACTTGTTATTGGAGCTTCTAATTCAAGCATAGTTTTTTCTGATTTTAAGATGGCTGAACAATCATTAATAATTCTTAGTATTGCTTCTTCTGTCAGTCGTCCCTCAGAAATTAAATGTGGTCCAATTATATCTAATTGAGGACGACCCTTAGAATCGAACACCGTACTTGAAGGCATTAATTTGCTCGGAGGAGAAGGTACACCTATCACATACAAAAAAGTAATGAATAAGTAAAATAAAGAAACACTAATGAGAGTAAGTAAAATTGGTTATGTAAAAACTATACGATCCAAAAAACCATTCACATAACCATGAATGACATAAATACAGAAACAATAAATCTCCTGGTAACAACTATGTATTCTATTTATACATGTATATACATAGATTGTGTAAAATGAATAACCAATAATACAATTCTTTGTCATGGGTTACCATTAACTATAGGACTAAAGTAAAACACTGAACATCTATTTCATCTTAGTACGATACTTCTCAAAAAAGAGCAAACATGGCGTTATCAAAGACCAAAGTCAAAACGTTCATGTTTAGTGTTCGGCGCTTAATCATTAGACCATCTAGTTGAAATTCAGTGGTCCATGTTTCTGATTTCAATCAATTTTCGATATTGATGATTCTTACAGATAACTCTTTAACTCAAAATGTTTCTTGAACTCCATTAAACACATCATTATAAAACTTTGTAGATCACATTCAATAAAAGTCAACAAAACAATTGAACACATGATTATTATTATCAAACTAAGAAGTTTATCAAGATTGTTAAATCTGAAATGGATAAGACTTGAAAGTGCCGTGTTCCATCGTTTTCATACCCTATAAGTGTATATTGATGTGAAGTAACAATAAACGAAAACAAAATGATTGTTCAATTGTTTCTGATCTTCAACGGTCATTACTCTAGTAGACGTTGAAAACTATTATCTTTGAGATTTAATTATTTTTTATAAATCTTTTAATCAATTTCTAAATTACTTTTAATAGATCAATCATTAAACAATAATTTTTTTATATTTCCTTGAAAAAGCTTGAACCAGATCGCCAGGAGAAACGTTGGATTTACTTTAAAATCATTCGCTGAGATATTACAAATATATTATTCCTATTTAATGTCTTACATCAACTCGGCGCTCAAATACTATGAAACTATTCGCTCTAATTTAGACGAAAGTTCTTATATTAAATTAACTATGTTACGTATATATGTACACACACATACACATGGATTATAACAATTAAACCAAAATTGAGTTAACTGTTCTATACAGAACGTCTCCAATATTTTCTTCTCATAGAATAAGATAAGTTTACATAACAGTACGTCAGACCAATATATTTGTTTAATGTTCATTTACAAAAATACAACAATCTTGTCTATGTAGTCGAAGTAATTGATAAACCTTTTAACTTAATTCATTCCCTACACTCACATAAATACATAAATTGACATATAAAGCACTGAACAAAGGGGCACAATTTCTCTTTGCTAACAAAAGAAAAAAACTAATTTTCGAAATGTTAAAATCACTGACTCTTTTATTAAAAGTAAAAATTTATCTAGGTTTCTGTAACAAAAGTGTTTTTAGAAACCAAATAGCAAGAATTCATTTAAATTTATAATGAAAGGTTTTGACAATTTCTTTTATTTAGCTTAAAGAAATAAAACTATCGATCAAATGAAAAAATAGGGCAATTCACGCGCAAGTACATATAACCCAGATCTAGGCCCTACTTAGTTGACAATTTATTGTGCATTTTCTATAATATTGTATATATGTCCATAGGCGCCTAAGTTTTCTACGCTCCCATCCCACAAAAACATATAATATGAAACAACATGCCCTATTTCATTTATCGCTAAACAGCACATTCTTAAGAGCTGATGGATTTGTAAAAGGATCACTAACATTTTAGTGTAAAATTCAAAAAACAAATTTCTAAAACGGTACAACTAAAACAATTGCATTAATATGGGTTCTCTATATTTTTTTAAGGAAAGGAAACAATGGATCAATAAAGATAAACATGAATACACGCACATAGACTATCATTACATAATTTTATGTCTAATCATTTTACCCAGGGTTGATTAAAGGAAGAAACTAAAACAGAAAGGAGAAAATAATTGGATAGAAGTAAATATGTATTAGTGTTTCATGTAAGATGACGTTCGCATGCATATACATGCACTCACACAGAGAGAGAGAGACATTCGAATTTACTTTTTTCCCGGGATGAAAACGACGCATTGTAAGAAAAGTCATATGTGTACAAAACAATAGAGAACAAGGTAAAATAAAAAACAAAAATGAACAAGGTTTTATTATGTAATCTTTTAACAAGGAGTAAAATGCTTGCTCGTCTTTCCACTACTACGGCTGCTACTATTTTTCTTCAGAATTTAAATGACAGTAACTATCAAGAGAACTATTTGGATATGTTGAGTGAATACAAAACATAATAAAGTAGTGGGTAGCTCAGTGGTCAAGACACTCAACTTTCAGACACTATGCATCAGATTCGACCCCTGCTCTACCCACTTTGATTTGAGTAATTAAGTAAAGTATCACTCATTATCTATTATCATACTTAAATTAGGTCTCGAAGACGATTGCATTAATCTATACTTGATGAGTTGAAAATAAATTAATAAATAAGAATACAACTACAATAGAATGAATACGATGCGATAGATTCCAGCTAAAGATGCATTACACATTAAGAAAAAATAATTCACAGTAAGCTTTATAATGATCTACAGATCATAATGTAATTAACAGATACGATCGATTAGAAAGTTTTAAAATGAAACATGTTGTCTAGTTTGTAGTACGATACAAATCGAAAAATAGAGGCTAATTACTAAACGCTGATAGTTTACACTGAATCAAGGAAGTGACTAGAGATATAAATCAGAGAGTCAGTCAGATATACTCAATGTAGAACCTGACACACCTTCATTAAATCAAGATGCCACACTATATGCTCACAATAAGATGAAATTATCAAGAAAAATCTCAGGGTAGTAGAAGTAGTAATGTTTTCAGTAGTAGTGTTGTAGACGCTACTAACAAGATTCATTATAAGTAGTACGCAACGGAGCATCTTATGGGAGTTGCTGCAGTAAACAACCAAAGACAAGAGTCTTAGGAAACAAAGAACACGGTGAGTTCAGAATACTTGTGAGACCAGAAGAGGAGCTAAGGAAGACAGTCTACAACCAGCTTGGATCGCGGAACACATAAAAGATGGAAATGAAGGATTGAAAACTAAGTAAATGCTTCATAAACAATCTGTTTGCAGCTGGATTTAGCTTGTTCGTAAATTACAGTAGTAGCAGTAATCGAAAAGATAAGTTATAGATAACATGATTTGTTAAGCATGAATTTATGGGATGAGAAACGTTAAGATAATTTTGAAACTCATGAACAAAGAGTTAATACATTAGAACCCAGTGTGATCAATTCTGAACCATAGTACCGAATGTCTCCAACCACTGGTCACGACAGTCGAGCGAACCCAAACCCGGCTGTAAGAACACACTAACAGGGTTCAGTCTAAATGTTAATGACCTCATGGACAGATACAACATCTGAGTTCATTCGCCTTTTTTTCTTTCAACCCACTCCCATACAAGCTAATATAGCACATCGAGTTTGTCAGCGGTTGGGCGTAGATAATACATGTTCCTACGATATAAAAATAAAGTTTCAACTAACTGACAAAACAATAACACACCCATTGGATGCTTTAAACGATCTGATCACTATCTCTTGAGACAATGTGTGTAATACAGAGAGATCACGACCATGTAATAAAAATATCAAAATAATAAACTTGGATAAATGGAAGCGATAAGGGTAATTTGGGCAAAAGAAAGACAATGATTAGAAGTAAAAACAGAAATGAACACAGAAAATAATAGTAGTATATATAGTAGAGATAAATTGATAAGTAAATTCTTCTCTAATAGTTGAATTATTTTGAGATAAATTACTACTACCACTATTACTGATATCACTTACACTTGTGTGAATGATCATTTTAAGCAGAAATAAGTTAATAAATAGTCACTTTATGAGGAGAACGGAAAGAGAGGCAATGTTGAATACCTATTGATTTATTTCATATGGAACATCATAAAATATGAAAATTACTTAGCTAATGTAATCCATATATTGTAATTTTATTAAAATCTATCCTATAACTAACGGTATTGTGGTGTATGCTACTTAGACTTACAGGTATAAGTAGTATGTAGCACCAACAGAAAGTGAAATACCTAGCAAGAGAAGATTAAAATAAAGAGAATAGGAAGGAAATTGGCGAGCAATCGAAATAACAACAGAATCAGAGGAATAATGAATTATATAAAGGAAAACGCAATGATGTGCAAATGACGAATTTAATGTATGATTCTTATATTTTACGAAGGCACTCTGTAATTTTGTATTTAGCGTTAAATTAGTCATCCCCACCAAGTCTTCGTTCACTACAGCATATTTATATTCATATATGTTATTAGTTAAAAGGTATTCTATTAATGTGTTGTTAATATTTAGGATTGAATTAATCAGTTTCCGTTAGCACATATATGAAACCATTTTAAATGTATACTTCAATAGTTTGAAGGGGGTAAAAATAAAACAACTATTGATGCACAATAATATCAGTTCATTTTAATCTGCACCAATATGATTTTTTTTCTCTCCTCAAGATAATAAAGAGATCAATGAGCATGAAGCTTTAATACTTGTTGAATGATAGCTAACAGTAAAATCTAGAACATATGTTTCACCCTATTCAGAAAATTATTAGATGAATACAATCGCATGGTATGAAAAAAACTCTATAAATCGTACAGAAAGTATTAATTGCTTTAAAATTACAAATATATTTTGCTAATGAGTGACAAATAGCACGAAATCTAAATCAAAGGTTTCGTTCCGACTACCTATAACTACATTACATATATATACTAATAAATTTGCAAATCAAGTTGTTAAAAAATACTCGCGAATATAACCATTTGTACCTTTTAACTCTTTTTAACAGATAATTGATTATACAACACAATCATTATGATAGAGATTTATGGACTTGGTTTTGACATTGTTTCATTTGAAGATTAATAATATTATCCGACTATTCAAAAAACGGGAATTAGGCAATGTATGCTTTAAATACATACCTTTAATGTTTGAAAGATAAGTACCTTAACTAACAAAAAAATATAATGTAGACAGCATTTGGGAATTATATTAGTTTTTACCATTATCAATTGAGGTATGTTTGCAAAACTAATTGCTCTTTTTAAACATTCAATATTTCTATAATTTAGTTCACGTTCATATGTATATAAAAATTACAAACATATATTGACATTATTTTGTACTGTAAATATGATCTACTGTATAACTGGAATAATACAAAACAGTAGTTGAGTGAAACAAAACAACGAAACTTTTAACAAGTGAATAGATACAAACTGCCATAAATGTAAAAACACCAATTCGGTGGTTTTATGTTTTTTAAGGTAGATGGTTCAATTAAAGAGTTTTCATTGTTATTTTGAACAACAATTGAAAAAAAAACAAAGTCAGCATGAAGAATAAAAAAGTGTAGGTATCAAAACCTACTAGTATACACAACCACACACAAAACCAACAGAATGAACTAATATAACACTTACGGAACAAATGCAAAGTTCGCTTGTACATGAAGTAGGGCGCTAATAATGCTGTTCAGGAAACAGAAGAAAGCTTTGGAATTTAGTCATATAGTTTAGACAGCATAACAGTATTAAAATAATCTATATAATCTGGAAATCTCCATCATATTTTATAATTTCTTAACAATCAAACTCACTTGTGTTTTAAGATTATGTTGCATCATACTGAGAATTATTTACTGTAAATTTGCTGAATAAGTCAGTCAGTCAGTCGGCTACAACGTTGGACCAGGCACATATATGCATCGGTCCAAGTTGCCACACTTTATCAGCACATAATGACCACCAAATACCGAATAAGGTCAGCATTATTACTAATATAGGTGTTTACGTAGAGGTTTACTAATGTGAAAGTGACTGAATCACTACCACTACTAATACACAAGTTAATGGGATTAAAGACTTCTAATAGTTCTATTTTGAAACATCACTTTCAGTAACATCAATCGACAATCAAATTTTATTCTTCTCAAGTTCACCGAAGCCATCAAACGACTCAAGTCGTACCTATGTATCTAAAAGGGAACAGTTGGAAATATTTTCTTACTATGATGACTTTATCGTCAATTTGTGACATCATTCTTGCAATTTTCTCTCTTACTCTCTTATTATAAGAATTGTATCACTTCTTTCAAATTTGTAACTTTATTTTTTAACTGACTGATCTCAACTCATATAATGTTTAATTGTTATTAATTTATGCTCAACTACTTTATGATAGAATCAATTAATTAATTTTTTTATTGTCGTATGATTCAGAATCCTCTCTCATATATTTATTTATTTACAACACTCTATATGCTTTTAATTCCATTACTCAACCATGATGTGATACAAATCCATTTTCACTGTTATAAGTAATGTAAACTTTACAATAACTTTGATTGTAAATATTATAGGTTGTAAACAGTTGATGAGAACCTTATGAAATAAAATGTATTTACTGCAAGAAATCAACCCATCTGCGCAAGTTCAAAGAAGCAACGGGACAGTATTTCAGCCTGGAAATTAATGCTTTGATGACCTCATTCATATTCTCTTTAAAAAAAAAAACACAAATTCTCGAAAACCTATGTTTTACAAAATAATACAATCTTGGACAATATAACACTAGTTAACACTTAATCATTTAATGAATGTCAGTCATTGGCTTTGTTACTAAGTGAAATGAGTTAGGATAACTATTAAAGCGCCAATTTTATCACAATTACAACAGATATTAACTTGCTCAACAATATAGTTGACAAGTATCATGAAATCTAGATCCAGGGTTTTCTGTTAACTGGACATCTCCAACTAACTAACATCAATCCCAAATAGATGTGTTAATTCGATAATGCAAGTATAGGAAGATTTCCATACACACTTATTTACAAAACAGAATATACAAAATATCTGACCTCTAGAAATTCTCAATAAAATATGAATCATTCTACTGTATACATTTTTCCCCACTTTCAAAGAACAAACGTAAAAGCATGCCCATTGAAAAAGAAAAAAAAAAAAAAAAATATATATATATATATATATATATATATATATATATATATATATATATATATACAATCAATTAGTTTTATTATTAATAATAGTAGTATTTCTAGCTAGATGTACAGTGTAAAATCCTATCGTATCAACAATACAGTACTACCACCAATCAATCAGTTTTATACACGATCGATCAACTGTTAAAGCGTCTTTTCCTCAGATGAAACACAAGCACAAAAAAAGAGGTAGATTAGGGCAAAAAAATACCTAAACTCCCATCCTGTAAAAAAATCGAACCAACCAACAAACAACAACAACCAAAAATATAAGATGCAAAGCAACTGTGCACTGTATGAATGCATGTATATAGGTGCACCCAGCGAAAACAACGTTCATCAAAACATATATATATATATATATATATATATATATATATATATATATAGAGAGAGAGAGAACTAGGGAATTGTTGCCAGCCTGTTTACAGCTGCTCTTTCATTTATCATTATCATATGTTCTCTTTTCGCTTGTTTTTCCTTGACTAACTAAATATGAATAAATCAAATTGGACAAAGAACGAGGTATTTAGGTCATGTGTATAGGATGCTTAACGCTAAGAGAAAAAAAATAACATAATAATAGTATTACTAATAATAAAACGGTGACATAATTAGTTCACCTAATATATATATATATATATATATATATATATCGCTAAAATACCCATACTCTAAACATTTGTTAAGATAAATTATTCCCCATGGGACATAAGGTAATTAGCAATGATACTCCGATTATCAGTAAACAAAATAGAGTATTTAAAACATCCTTGCCATGTAACTAATTAAATACTAATTTAAAGAGTCAAAGACAATATCAAGAAAAGTCAATAAGTTGAAATGTGCTTAGGAGTAGAATAAAAAAGAAGAATGTTGCCTCATTTTTGGATCCGATAGCTATGTGTAAATGTGTCCTAGGTTTTGATGTTCCCATTACAACTGGGATTCAATGCATTTTTGCTTGATATGACAACTCATTATCAACTGAGCTATTTTATCATCAAAGTTGATAACTATAGTGATTACGGTATAGTGATGATAATTTCCATAACGAATACCTGATACAGAAAACAATATCTTACCCTATGACATTATGTGAGTTAAACAAGGAGACTGATACATGGTATAAAGCACTCCATCTCACTTCACTTTAGGCAGACAAACAACATCACTATCTTAATCATGAAAAAATAAAGAATAGCTGATAGTCGGGTGTACAGTTATGCAATCAGTGTTTGTTTGTAAAGATTATCAAACAAACCTTATGATTAAGCTGTACTTTCAAACGAAACAAGTTAATTATCTGATTTATGTAATGTAGTCAGTTATTCAGTCATATAATCAGTATAGGAGCTAGGCATGAATGTGGATTAACCTAAGCTGCCGTGCACCATTAGTACAACAACAAAATAAGTAGTGAGAGTAGAAAAGACAATAATTTAGATTATTGTAAGGATGAATTAATCTTGGACAATACAGTCTAGAAAGTATGAAGTAACATTGAAGCTCAAGATTCAGGGAAAGATAAGTTAAGTCACTGCGAATGGTTTTAAGCCATGTCATTCAACGTTTCCAACTACTGGTCATGATGGTCAACAAGACTTCAATCCGGCAGTCTATCTACAAGTATATCTAGCGAAACAAACCAGTTTGACAGATAATGATTTCATGTATTGATCCTACATCTTCCTTCGGTCGCCCCCAGTTTTCTTTCACCATATATTCACGCAGGAATCCTAGCCGCCCTAACTTGGAATCCGGAAGGGAAGCAGTAAAGAGGAAGACCAAATAACACACTTCGACAGGAAATAGAAGCATATATGAAAAGGATGAATAACAAATGGAAAGAACTGGAAAGGATTGCCCAGGACAGAGTTGGATGAAGAATGCTGGTGAGCGGCCTATGCTCCTCCACAAGGGGTAACAGGCGTAAGTAATTAAGTAATATATTCACACTCCATGCAGCACTGTGCATCACTATAGGTGGTAGTTGGCTATAATTAACACATCCTAACCACCTTATATATATATATATATATATATATATATATATATATATATATACTCACTTAAAAATGAGCTATTTAAGTAATCAGCTTTAAATTATATGCATTTACTGCAAGAAATCAACCCTCAAACCACCCATCTGCGCAAGTTCAAAGAGGCGACGGAACAATATTTCAGCCTGGAAATTAATGCTTTGATCACCTAATTCACCTCTCCTCTATACATGAATGAACACAAATTTGTCACTTTATGACCAATTTTCTCTTGACAATAGTCTTCATAGAAAATGTTAGTTAATAACCCCTTTATAACATCAGCAAAAACTTTTGCTATCAAAACTCATCTATAAGCAAACCTACCTAACCCACTAAAAAAGGAACAGCAAACAATGACGTACAGAAAACGTCTTATGTTAACATGCAATAACATAACAATACAATGATCTTTAGCGTTGCTTTTGAATAATTAGACCTGTGAATATTTATTTAACTGTATTCTTTCGTACTGAAACTTATGGGTACGCATAATTATTATCATTTTTGTCAGTTGTTTAATTCCCCTACGTGAACAGCAAATTTCCATTTTATGTACTTACTTATTATTGTTGCGTAAATCAAGAACTGAATTATTTGTCTGGATTTTCAACCGACTATAAATCACATAGACACATCATACAGAAACAGGAAGGAAGAGAAGGAAAGTTATTCAACTTGAACTGGTCACTTTTCAAGACTTTCTATTCAGTGATCCATGATATAAACTCCTTAGATGTATAGATAAGATAGTGAAGTAGTGGATAAGTGGTTAAGGCATCCAACTTTCATCCACTAAGTCCAAAGTTCGAACCCCACTGAGCCTACCTCAGTTTGGGCAACCGGTTAGTACCACCAACCGATACTTAAGGTATAATTTATCCCCAAGTGTCTGGTGAATGATTTAATTACTAAAAATAAGACATAAACTGAACAAAAGAACATGAAACCTAATTGTTGTTGGAAATACTTTACAGCAACCATACGGACTATTTTTTATCTATTGTTTACCGACCCTCTATTTTGAGCTTGCTAATCAAACATTTGCGTTTTGTCTAAAAATGATTATTATCATTATCATGAATTCTTTTTACGTTTGTTCAGGGATTTAAATTTTCAGCTAAAATTAATAAAATTATCACCTTTACGTACAAACCACCGTGAGCATCTGACTGAAAAATAGGTCATTGGTAGTCAAAGTAAAATTCAAACTATCGAACAATCGATACCAATTGAAAGACTAAATAAAGGTATTCATCATATACGACTTATCTGATAAATTCACGAACAAGGATCGTTAGGATTTCATTTCTTACACTTTAAAGTATATCACCTTTAATTCTGTAAAATACGCACCATTTGTTGACTGGCTTCATCTATTTACATTATTTTAAACATTTCTGAAGGTGTTCACAGTTGTGCTCTTCAGATACCAGGTAATTTTATACAATTTCCTCAACCGCAAATGTATTTTTAGAGTCATGTGTACAGACGATTTCCCTAGATTCCCTTCCTTATTAATCATTTAGACAATAAATGAGATGGAAAGAACTAGATATACTGTACAAGTTAGACATTTACATCAACCCTCAGGAAGTTGGCAGTCGTCTTGACTTTGCACCATTCATCTGACCTTTATATCCTAACTGAAACATCTGATTTATTTAAAGGTTTGTTTTCTGTCATACGTTACTTTTATGAAGAGTATTTAACATTTGACGGACTTGCAGTATCTTTTTACAGGTTTGCAGCTTTCCTAAATAGTTAAATTAGTCTGCAGGTTCGATAGACACTCTAGACTGCTCGTACGGTTTTCGTGTGTCACTGTTCCAATCGATAATTTGCTGCTCTCTGATTGGCGGTTTTATCACGTCGTACATTAACTGGGCATCTACTCGGCCACAAGATATAACACTCCTTGAAAAATACAAATAAATCCCTAGAAAAAAGAATATCATAGTTCATACAAAAATTTGGCAAAGATAGTCTGTATTGTGACTGTGAAATAAATGTCTTTAACAACGTCGGTTAGTTGCAGATCCTGTCGTATATCTGTCTGAGCACCTAATTAGTTAATACAGTGAGTAACTGAGAACACAAAAGCTGGTCAGTTCACAATTTAAAGCAGAAAAAACTGGTTAGTGGAGCTATAAAAAACAGTAGTGATAAAACCAATAGAAACCAATCTTTCACAGGCAAGATAAACCTAAAACAGTGCACAGACTATTTGTTTGAAGACAAGATAATCATTTGTAAAACTACCATATCTGCTATTTTCAGGGAGATCAGTGAGAAAAATTAAATTCCGTAATATAACAAATAGACAGTTCGACGACAATTCGATTTAACATGATGACTCAAATGTTAAACATCTCTCTTTGAAATGATAAAAGTCTCTTATGTATAAGCACTGCCTGATTTCTCGTTTTTAAAGAAATTTAAAAATAAATTTCAGTCTTACTACAAGATCAAAAAGTCATATCAAAAAAAGGTATTAACAAATGCAAATGTAATAATACGTTTAGTAGTATTACTTTTATAACAAGTCTTGTAAACTTTGAACAAACCAAGAATTAATAAGTTTATAAAACAGCAAGAATAACTATTTAGCACATTTAATTGCTTGTCCTTCACAAATAAATGATTTTCTTTCACTTCGAAATGATAATACTAACTCAATGATTCTTTCCACTCCATAAACTCATGAAAACCAGACTGAAAACAGGAATGCTAGACCATGAGTTACCAGAGAAAATGTTTAAAAAAATCACTCTTCTAAATTGATAGCTTGCACATACAGGTTTTGGCAAAAAATATTTTTAAAAACCACGTAAATAACGCAGGTTGCGGGCAAGTTGGTATTTTAGTCATGCTAAAACTCTGCTTAAATAATCTTAAGATATTAATACCAGATAAACAACAACAAAAATACCCAGCAATGAAGACTTCGTAAAAACCAATAATAAAAAACTAAAGAACGTGGTTTTAGTCGAAAAATGTTACAGGTTTGAGTTATTTTAGTGGCTTTTTAACAAGTAAACAATAGAAAAAACTTAATCAAATATTACGTTATAACTTCCCGAGTTTTGTAAAAAATCTCTTTATGACTGTACAATTCACGGCAGAAAATCATTACTCCCGGAGTCCTAAACAATTCCAAGATAGTAGAGTAGAACAAATGAACGAAAAACTTGGGAAATGTATAATTCAATCATGTCAATACATATTATCAACAAATTTCACAGCAAATCAAACGCAGGGACTACAACCAGCTTACTGAAATACCACATTAACATACAAGCACACTTAGTTTTACCTATTTGTTACTACGATGAACATCCTAGTGAAGTGTCTTCAATGGAAAATTTGAAATTTAATCAGTTACGGAAAATTTTAAACAACTTATTGAAAAATAAGCGCTTGTTTTATTGCGAGCAAGTAAGGATTTTCGAACAATCTCCACATCCATTGGCATTTCGAACCCAAGCATGAAATTTGAAACTTAAATTGCAGTCAAGAAATTCTTTGAAACTAAACAGCCACTAACTTTGGATACAAATCTCGAATATATTAAACACGAATAGTTTAGGTGGTGAGACTATAACTTATGGACGAACCAATCAGACTTACGATAACAGATCTTGAATTCTAGCATTATAGTTGATGTTAGTTTATGATAAAAACCCTAAATCTAATTCCTAACCCTAACTATCAACCGTAAATATTAATCCGAATTCTTCACATTGGTTTACAACCCAGATTTGTCCGTAGTATCTACGCAGACATTATGAAGGTCTTTTAGCATGTCTCAAAGGTCGTCCATGAATTATAATGTCACTGATATTAACCCCTAAAACATTTGTCTAAAACGTTATTACAAAAAGACATTAAGTACCACTCATAGTTACGGCAGAAGTGTGCACAATTTCCAGCCTTCCATAAGTAAACCGAAAGCGCAATACAGAATACTTTGTCTTTTAGAGAGGAAATCACACACAACTTAAATTATTGGATCTATCAGTAATAGAGTTGATTATGTAAATTATCAAAGTACAAAATCCAACAAAAACCCAGAAGCATTCCCTTCTAAGTTGCAGCTAAATCCTAATAATTCCAAACAGAATTCTTTATTATCCATGATGATAAAGAAAAAAGAGAATTGTCATTCATAAATTGTCAAATGAAAGAACAACTGAAAATATTAAGCATTCTCACTTGTGACAATGCGATCAACTGTCGGCAGTTTTGTTTCTGATCGCATCATTAGTGTTGATTAAAATTTTAACTTAGATACTTGAAATTTCTAGTGACAGAGGAAAGGTAAGGATCTAAGTAATAAGCGATAAATGTGCTGAGCTTCGAAGTTATCGCGAAAACAAGAATAACCTTCTACGCTACTGGGTTAAACAAACTAACTCAGAGAGATCACATATACCTATTGCAAAATGTACTGACAAAAATTATGATGTTAAGTCAAGCAAGGTAATAATATGTATAGGATCGATCGAAGCTCCAAAGTGTGTGAGATTCATTTTATGCCCCTTACTCGGCTGAACGGTTTGAAAATTATTCGCACGCCTTACCCCATCTAGTCATGAATGTTATTCAATCGTAAGTGTGATTCATTATTATCCATGATTTTATTTATCTGTAGATAGGTTATAAATTAATTGACTGTGCCAAACATCCGTGTGAATTCAATGGTGAGCAAGTGATGTTATAACATGTTGAATACCAGCACGTCACAGTAGTTAGTGTCAATAGAAACTAACAGAAATGTTGCTCGTAAAATTAGTTTTCTGGTAGTTACTACTGGGAAAGGCTGAAGTTCTTTTTCATCACGGTGTTCTTCATGTCTTTTATACTAACTATGCTACTCTATCCCTATCCTTTTTATTCTTTAGAAGACCTTAGCGGCAACCGCTGATTGAAACTACAGATACATGTTGTAAGTTTCTAGCCTTTCATTCGAAAATTCCGTTTTTAAGTATCCGTCATACAATCTACTACAGCTACTGAGATCTTTTTCTAGTACTCCAAACTTATTATTTCATATAGTACTTGAAGTTGCAGACTGCTAATAAGATTGGACTTACGAATAGGACAACCGGCAGATGTTTCAGGATAAATACTACATACAAACCGTCTTAACAGTGTAACGCAAACCTGGTTGACGAATTTAGAAAACTTATATTTATGGCAAGACTAAACATATTCAGCAATTCCAAACTGGATTAAATGATTCAATTGTCACCGGAATGGACGTACGGAAAGAATATGGGGAATAAGAGAGCAATCAGTGGAACATTTTCTCCTATTTGTATGATTTCCATACTGTCATATTACTTCACCACAGTGACTACATAAACATGAAAGAAAAACCGTCGTTCAAGCACGAATCACACCGAATAAACACACTCCAGTTAATGGCATCTTCGTAGGATTATACAAGCGCCAATAGTTTCAGCATGCACCTTCCTTGACAATTACTCTATCGGACTTGAAAATATCCCCACAAAAAGTTATGAGGAAAGTCACTTGTAATTTACGAACAAGACAAAATCTTTAAGATACCCAGTTCAGTCTCATTCTTTATTGATCTAGCTACTCTGACAACGCAGACCAGCTGAACTTAATAAGTCGATTCTTAAACGTGGGTAAAATAATCTGAAGCTCCTACTTAATGTATCAGAGATCCACCTCTTGATGGTAATCGATTCCAAAAGAATTATATCCTAATACAAGGCTGAATGGGTTCTCAGGTTATCTATTCAGAAATCTCAATTTTATCACCTTAGGTAGCTAACTTTTTGTGTTCCACTATTGAGGCTGTAGTTCCCGGTCGTTCTACAGTCACTAAGTAGCTTGGAGGCTGTTGTAGTAGGTTTACTACCAAGAGGTTACGCAACTGAGGTACTTTCATAGTATGCTGTCTTTTCTCCATGGCATTTATCTATTTACAGCAAATCACCTCACATGACTTATTATACGAGAATAGGAGCTAGTAAGAGGATAGAAGATGAGAACATGAGACAAGGATATTTGAGCAAGTGTCGCAAGAAGACTATTTAGCACCATCTAGCACCATTTTCTAATGCTCTGTTCAGCTATCAGGTGTTTTATCACTTGGCCCTTCATCCCTCCTAAAGTAAAAAGTAACTCGAAAGAGAAACAGATGAAAAATTTGTCCAAACATGAAGAGTTATCCCACTGCCTTTATAAAATATTTATTTGTCAACAGGAACATTAGTTACGAGCGATAAATTTTCAGCTTTACTCAAAAGTTTTGTCTCACAGAGCATACTGGTGATCTAGAAGGAGATAGTGCAGAAATCTTGTTATTAAAAACAGGCATTAAATTGGAATGTAATTTGTGTGAACCTGAAAGTGGGATTATTTCCTCTACTCTTTCAAATATGTGGCTTTCAGTCTGCCACAATGGCCTTTTATGACCTGGTTTGTAACTTTCGATAGATATAGTGTATTCTGAGCAAGACTAATGAAAAATAAAAAACAATGAACTGGAGCCATGAAAAGAATTACGATCTAATTCGGTAGACATCTTTGTCCTTGTCACAATATTATATTTTTAAGCCACTGTAGGCAAACGTATGCACAGATGTCAAGTGGCTACTATGATGGCACTGAGCTCTAGACATTGTAGTTATTGGTTCTGTATTTTATATTGTACTATTAGACAGGAAACTGTAGAAATGTTAATTTTCTGACCTTGTTGCATTTTCTTTGCTTCTGCTCTAGGTATACTGTAAATTAGGTCCCAATGTTGGAAAGGATCCTTAAAGCCGGTGAAATAATCGAGGCACTCTTGACTTACTATTTGGCTAGCTTGACTTCATTATTCCTATAACAGTATGAAGCACACTTTCCCTCAAGCCATCTAGAAACCGGGTTGTTTTCCACCTTCAAGGTGTGTTTGTTAGATCAGTCACAACTAACGCTAATGACCGGTCGGAGTAAGGGAATATAATAGTTGGAATCTCTACAGTGTAAATACGTGGTACAGTATCTGACCGAACAATAATCTGAGTGTGTTGGGAGGGAGTACTTTAGTTCATGAATCTTTTAGTCATATGAGATGTTCTGTGAGTCCTATCTACTCAGATATCAAAAATAAATATAAGTACGTTTACTCAGGACAATTCATTGTCGCCAGAATATACGTAGCTTCTGTGACTTGCATACACCATTTACTAATCATGTGCTTCAAAAATTATAACTGATATCACAAACACAACGACTGTCTATAAAGTCTGTAAATTCGTAATTAAAATAAATTGGTGATGAATACTAACACCAACGGATAACAATATTGATAATAATAATTGTAGCAATGACAATAAAAGATTCTATGGGTCCAATGAATCGTCACCATGGACCTACTCGTATTAGAATCGGGTGGACGAGACAGTGGTAAGAAAAAGTAAATTCAATAGATGACGAAATGCTTTGAAAGACTGGGTAAGCAGCCTTTCCGTATGCGTACTTAGCAGGTCCTTTGTTCATGTGGTGGATGATCATAAAAGAGATACTTCCAGCTTGTTAACTACTGACAACGTTAACATCGATTAAATGGGAGTATGTGCAGCCATGTACCACAAAATACACGGGTGCCTGGTGGTCAAACCTAAGCCCACCTACACTTAGTACATGGATCGTGTCGTTGTTCGAAAGAGATATTTTGAAGACCCCATCATGGAAGATCATAGCAACAATATATAAAAAATGTGGTCGATGCCAATATAATTTTTGAGAGCTTACAATGGCTCCAGAGGTGAACTCTATGAGAGTCAGATGGATAAGTTCCTGCGCTGTACACTTTAATATTCCACAGCTGCAGAGCTCCTTTATAACATACGAAAGTTTGAAAACCATATAAAAGTAGTATAGTCAATCTAAAGTTCCGATTTTTATGACATATTTTGACTGTATGCCAACCGTATCGTGATTAACTAAAGATTACCATGGTCACCTAATATTCGATCAGAAGATATCTGTTCATTTTCAAGATAAAACTGAAAATAAAGAAGCACTGGACACCTCAAGAAATAGCATAACAAAGGTTCAATACGGCCTTCCTTCGGGATAACGACGAACTTAACGAATTCAAAGAAGCTCTTAACCACAAATTCCAAACCTTAAAGGATATGCTCATGGAAATTCACCGCGTGAATTGTCAAACAATATTTGTGCCAGGAAGAGCAAAACACAAAGTCATTATACGTGTCTTTTCATAGTTGTCATTGGGAAAACAAATACAATAATTCCAAAATAATGTGAGTCAATGCAACATTATACTCCACCTCCCTCAGATCTGTTCGTCTACGTTACCATGCATTTTACTTGAGTGGTCAATGTGAAATCCAAACTAAGGTTTGGCTGAAGAATAACTGTCTGGGCAGTTTAGAGACTCAGTATTACCACTTTGAATTCAGAACAAGGTGATTGGGGAAATAACGGTTTTAAATTTCATTATAAATACAAATGTGCATTATTACCTAAACAAATATTACTGCTCAGTAATTCAGCCAATAATTGTTCCCTCAATAATCGATCTAAATTACAATAAATAGACAGAGTGATAAGGATTATAAGAAAACTACCGAACGCACCAAAAAATAAGTGTGCGTTTGTTGCTTTATAACACAAAGTGTCTACGATTCGGGAAAAGTGCTTCAATTCATGATCAAAATGAACGAACTTAATCAACTCAAGCAACACAACCAAAGAGAGAACAAACAATATGGCTGCCGCTAACATTAAGTATCAACTAAAACAACATAAATACAGTTCACGAAGAAACGTGGTAACACAGGGAAGATGAAAGAAAAATGAGAAAACCATAATATGATAAAATATTAACATCTTAAATGGTACCAAAAAGATTGACAAAATGTACAACTAAAGAAACCAACAAGAACAAGTAGCAAATGTATGCATGGAGAGATTTCCACAAACGTGACCTTCATAATGGATCTTACATCGGCCCGCAAATTCCTTTCATACTCAACAAGTAACTTCGAAGCTTTTGGCCGTGGTTCATTATGTAGCACAGTCCACACTAAAAAAACGAGTAGGACTTACGACAGTACGCCTACTCGATCTGCCTTCATCGATATAACAAGCAATTGTTGCGATAAGTCGTTGCACTGGCAAGGTCGTGTGCTTTTGTTAGTTACAGTCAGCAAGGTATTACGACGTCTGTAGTGAGTCTAGTTGAGTACAGGTGAATAAAATTTAGACGTTTCATTTTTCGACTGGGAAATCTACCCAGCCTATTATTCGCTGTAACATTATTTTTGTCAGGGAACATGCCCTAGTAAAACCCTAGGTTTTTGCCTGGAGGTATTGGTGATCCACTGCTACCAGACACGGAAGCCCGTTAAGCGAAAGCTTCTTCTATTCCGTCCTCAACCATTTGAACCATTTGAATACTCTCATACAAATCAAACTTCTATTATCAACTACAGAACAGCAAGTGACTTATGCAGAGAATATTCAATAATCACCTGACAATCAGTAAAATAACTGACGGCAACCCGGAAACAGGGTGCTCTCAAAAAAGATAGAAAGATCACGAATGAAATAGATGCAATGTAAACAGAGAACTGTCCGTAATACTAAACTCCCCTAATAATCAGGAATATCATGGCAGATGTTCAAATTCTAAGTATTGAGAGAAATAAGAGTAACACAATAGACAAAACCCTAATAACATCCTAAAGTTAACAACACCTCGGTAATTGCAAACATATAGTAATTGTAATTGGAAATCAACAAAAGTGAAAGAAAATATAGGTAGATATAGTCACAAATATAAGAAACAACACATATAAACAAATAACAAAGGAATGCTCAGAGGTAAGGCAGTTCACTGGGGGATATTTTTTGTGTACTTATGCAAACGAATTCTGCACTCCTGTTGGGATTAAGAGACCATATATGGACGTTGGTTATTCTATGTAAGGATAATATTTCGTACTTCACTTTGTTCCATGATGAAGCACGTGTATTCAAAAACATTGATCCTCACGCTCCACTCACTGTGTTTTGTAATGAAAAGCATGAAAAATAGATCAAGCTGTGGGTTATCACAAACTAATTGCGTGTTATCGAGGGTTTCAGGTGTCTTTATTTATCATCTGTGAACAACGTTTTTACTGTCACATTTCAATTTCGATTATGTGCGCGCTTGTTTTACGGCATTTACCACAGTAACATTTGGACGTAGTACTTTTTGACCATCTGGACGAATTTTAAGTCAACTACAATGTGGTTATTTACATCAAACTAACTGAAGTGTACTGCACCATTTATCATGTCAGAGATAGGCTACTGCCAGACTTTTAAAACAAAAACGGACTCTTGAAACCTTTAAAATATAATGGCATTGGTTCTTTACCACACAATCTTTGAAGACGATGATCTTGGCAGGACGAGTCAGTGTAGACAATGATGGGACTTCCACGCAAAATATTATATATCAGGTAGTCACATCATACCAAATCTACATTTTTGGGATTGGGTCAATTATTATAATGGTACTAATAACGAACTAGACCATAATATTATGAACATACGACTTGCAAACCAAAGGAATGTTGACGAGCAAGGGAGACTTGAATTTGTTTAGTAAATGCAGGTTGAGGCGAATTTTCCTCAAATTATTTTTGAACATTATATACATTATATACTTTCAAAAGCGATTCTATCCATTACTAATATGTTCACTTTCTTGATGGGACATATCTGAGAAAAAATAACTGTGTAAATGAATACTGAGGCTGATGACCTTTCCTGCTTACTTTCTGATCACGTGCAGGGACCGTAATATAAAATTACTATGAGTGTCACGTTAATTGGTCACAAATTCTTCATAAGTATAGTTATGGATGTTTCTTTTAAACTGGTTAATTTATTTATGTTGTTAGTTGCAACTAATTTACGTGTCTGTTATAGAGATTGAGGGTGCACTACTATAAACAACATGTGCAACAACCAACCGAATTATAAACACAGATTTAATGTGTATGTATGGGTAATATTTAACCTTTGCTTTCCAATGATTTCGTATTATGTGTAAACCGAGAACCAGTACCAGTATTTTGAACTTCTTAACAAGATTTTTCAGAAATTCCATCGTAATACTTAAAGTTTGTGAATAGTTCGATTTGGTGCATAATATGTGTTTTCAAATACTTAATGAGTATGTAAAATCGTAAGACGGTTAGGGAATATAGGGCATAGTAAAAACAAGTAAAACACTCATGGCCGCATTTTATCGGCCGCTGTTCTATTTAAGTGCTGAGTTTAAAACAAAGTGACTTGATTTGGTAAGTTATTTACATATAAATAAAACAACTTTTCTCAAAGTTTTATGATTTTTGTAAAAGCATACTACAAGTGGAGAATACGTAGCGTCCCAGATCATTTGTAAGCTTGATGAAAGTTTGTAATATTTTACCTCACGGATGAGTGGTTGCTCAACCGCTCATGAATCGATTGAAGTTAGACTTTGACACCGTTGATTGTCGGCTCAGTGGTCTAGAGGTTAAGCGTTCGCTCGCGAGACCGAATGTCCCGGGTTCTAGTCCCATTGGTACGGGGCTGTAGATGCGCACCTTTCAGGAGTCACATACTAGAACAAAGCGCCCGTCCAGTGTTTACAGGTCTTCAATGGTAGTCCAGCCTACAACGACCCATAAATTCAACTATTAAAATTTCTACAATCTGGACAAACCCCATTCTGATCAAAAGCATAAATTATGTCCATCATCTTGTATTATAATAAAATTCTCAATGCTTCAAACTGCTGACGCGTTTGTTTGTAGTCTTTGTAATAACCAATAACTTATGGTTAATTGTTTTTAGCATTGTTTTTTTACGATAAGTCTCGGTAACTAAGGTAAAACTCGTCATGTTTCGTGACTTAATAAACCGGTCAAATCATATCATTCCTAAAATGAGGGGTAACAATCATTGCTTTGTGAACTCCTTACAAAATCACGGTCATTGACAATAACAAATAAAACAATTGTCACGTTTTAAAGTTTAGGACCCAGACATTATACATGCATCCAGCCACCTCTCAATTGTTTGCTCAATGTATGCTGAACATAAGTGTTTCAAAAAGAGATATATTTATCTGGCAACACTATCAAAATGCGCAAATCAGTGAGATGGAGTTGACGTTTCTAACAAACTTTTTATGCATTTACCGCGTTAATACTAGTTTTCAACAGCTCTGGAATTTATTTGCTTTCATTATCGACCACCAGTTGATTTTTGCTACGCAACCTCTACAAACAGTGACAACTCTCACAATGAATATTCTAGTCTTACTGGCATTCATATTCTGGCGTACAACAACGTATTCCCTGTTCCTATGACCAATGTGTCCCATAGCATATCAATCTGAGTAACTTATTACAGCATATACTGTAGCATTTGCAACAGTTTGACATTGCCCGTAAACTGCCATGTCTCGTGTAACATATTTTTTTCGAGAGTAATTTATGGCTATTATTGCTGTTAGGAAACGAAATTTGTACTTTGTTTATGAGCATTACCATGCCCTATGTAATAATAATGTAATATAATATATTTCTGTCGAGGCTGGTACACGCCATTTTTTCAGGCATGATCCATAAGCTACAACATTGGTTTGCTTAGAGTATTCTACTGAAGTAGGCTTGTTAAACAAATGAGATCAATAAAAACAGAAGATAGTACACTCGTGCAGATGTATCAGAGCGTTGATGGGTGAGTTTATGTTCTAGACTGAACTTAGTGCAGTTTTACAAATACTTTTTCCAAAATGGCGCACTTATTGCACACCAGGTTCAAACTCAGCATTACTATGTTAGAATTCTGGTCGTATGAAGTATTTGTGCAACACTTTTTAAGTTTATAGTTGTTATAAAGCAAATTTATAGAGCGCTTGGTATGAGTTGTGACCTAGAAAAAACAGGTATTCCAGGTGTGATTCAGGCCTCAAAAGCTTTACAGCTTTAGAGCATGATGCTGGAAAAAGAAAAACAAGAGAACACCAAGGCACTTAGATATGAAGGTTAAACAAGGATGAACATTTTTTGGTGGAACAGACTGATGTAAAACAAACTCATGCTGGCTTCCGTAGCTAGAGGGAAGTTTATTCAGGGCTTTCAGATAAGAGAATGCTGTAATAAGGAACAATGAGTTGTGATGTTCTACAAGGTGTAGTAGGTTCAAATAATGGAAAGTGGAAGTTAGAATGAAGAAGGCTAATTAGTAGAATGAAAAGAACATCAAGAGAGTAAAGCGTTAAAAAACACTAATAACTATATCTTTTTGTCCTATGTTTTTGTTTTTTTCACTGATGCCAGCCACAAGGTCCTGACGTAAAAGTTCGGGTTAGCATGTTATGGGTTTTTCTAGTTGAATAACTAATCCAGTATAACATTGGAAACATGGGTCTGAATGGTGGGCGTACGAGAACAACCTCAGTATCACTGACTGGTTCCCTCGTTCTCAATCAAGTTAGTCCTGGTGCGAACAAAATGTTTTGCCCCACAAACGTGAATAGATTGAAGTCATCGTCCTCACCGTCAACGCCTGCCAATCAGTAACTTCACCCTCCCTCCTTTTGTGATTCTGGGCTCATTTAAGCCTATTCTTAGATAAGTATTAAGGCTTACGCAATAATTTGTGCTTCACATGCCGTTAGGAAACATTACTTCTGTAAGCACCATTTTACAAACTTATCAGGCGGTTAAAAATTATGGAATATGGATAAGACATCGATGCAATACTTTAAATGACCCCGCCAGCTTTTCTGCCGGAAACGGTGAATATATTACAAATGTGTTGCATCTACTCTCTCTCGTGAACCAACTACTGTCGTAGCCAATCCTTAGGCTTTTCATAGGACTGCAAATTGTGATTTTTACTCTAACCTACTACACAATGATATCTCTCAGGTTCTTATTCTTTCGTTCAACACCCGCCCTCAGTCCAATAAAATCATTCATCCTGAGGTCTACTTGATGATTTTCTTTCTGAAAGTGGTTTGTTTCACCCATTGAATAATAATATATTTCTGCAAGAGCAATTACACGCCATTTTTACAGGCATGATCTACAGTTTACAACATATACTGGTTCACAGTATGCATCCCAAGCAGGGTTGTTTAGTGATTATAATCTGTAAAAGTTGATAGCAGTTCATTCGTTCACATATAATGTCTTTTCATCAGAATAGTTTCCAAAGGGGCATCGAGTCCACGTTACATACCCGATTCAATCTCGACAAAAAGTGTATTAGGGTTTCGGTAGTGCTAAGTATCTATATAATGCAGTTTTTAAGTTTATAGTTCTTATAAAGTGAACTTATGGAGCGCCTGGTTTGAACTATGATCTTGAAAATGCGCATTCGTCGAGCTTGTTCCATATGTCAGAATTTACATAGCTTCACCCTCAGAGCAAGTTTCTGAAGAGAAAAAAAGAGAAACCGAGGAGCAACAAGGCATTTGGATATGAACGATAACCAATGCTTAACATTTATTGGTGGAACAGACGGAGGTACGATACATTATTAGATTAAATTGATACTAGCTCATGTTGCTAGAGTGAAATGTGATCAGCGGCTCCAGAGGAGAGAATGCAGTAATAAAGAACAATGAGTTGTGATATTTATCAAGGTGGAGTAGGTTCGAATGAAGGAAGGGAAGTCAAGGTTGGAATGAAGAAGAACAGAAAGTGCATACAGAGAGTAGAGTGTTAAGTAAAATAACAACCACATCCTTTACAGTCTGTTTTGTTTTTCATCATCCGATGCCTGCCACACAGTTTTTGTGTAATAGTCCGGGTTAGCATGTTGTAGGTTGTCTTAGCAGAATAGTTAATCCAGCATAAAAAATTAAAAACATGAGTCTGAATGGTGAGTGCAATAGAACAACCTCAATATCACAGATTAATTGACTTGTTTATTGTGTTTATAAGTGATTTATACAAACAAAGTCCTTCACCTATCTAATTAATTAAAAACGAAGTAGAACCTTTGAAACCTTTCTTATTTTATTTTTTTATTCATCATAGTATCTGAAGTTTGCTTATGTTCATATTTATGATAATATTTATTACTATTGGTCGCTCGATACATTGGACACTCTTTTTGTCCCTTCGTTTCCTCATAAAAATCTAAGGGCTATAACTAAAAACAAATTATCTTATGTTACTATCAAATAGACTACTCAGATTCATTTTGTCTTCATCACATATGTACAACACATAGAAATTTATATTTGTTTATCCGTTGCCATCAATTATGACATCCATAAAATCATTCTAAATTATTATTGCACAAGAATTTTATGATAATTAGAAGTATTTGAATTGTAGTATGAACTAGTAATCCCAGGAATAACGCAATTTAATCAAGAAGTACCAGATGAACTCGAACGAATGTATTGTATTTGGAATTCAAAATTACAACAGTCATCAATACGAAGAAGTCATTGATTTATTTAAACATCACATCCGCCACAGCTCGAATTGGAGTGTAAGTGTCTGTAATCGATTGTTCGTCCTCTTCTTAAGTTCATCTTACATCTGTCCGACGGTGTATTGGATGTAGACTCTGTATTATCTAGAATGCACTCATTAGTATTAGAATTAACAACCGAAATTGGAACAGACTCACCTGGATTCTGGTATTGTATTTGATCAACGTGTCGGTTATGTATGGTCAAGTCATTGATATCCAGAATTCGCACCATAGATTTTCCAACATTCTTCACCACGATCCCCGTGGCTGGTCGAAGATCATTACCACGATAATACGTAACTTCTGCAGACTCCAAACACCTCATATTCGAACGGAGAATTCTTCCTTTTAATAGCTTTGATGGAGTCTCTTTCGTCACAGAATGCTTAGCATTTCTATATTGAAGTAGAAATGTATCTACTCCCCTCTCCAGTTCAGTGAATGTCGAAGCAGCAATAGAATCAATAGCAATTTTCAATGTTCTTACGAAATTTTCTGCCTGACCATTGGAACAAGGGTGCCTGGGAGCCGTAAACAGATGTCTGCACCCTATACCATTTAACCAATTAGTGACTGCATCTGCAGCAAAATGAGAGCCATTATCAGTCACCAACACCATGGGAACTCCTTCTCGACTAAACACCTTCCTTAATGCTTGAATTGTGAAGTCAGAATTCGGTGAAGTTGTGAAAAAAACTTCAGGCCACTTAGAAAAAGAATCAATAATTACAAGTGCATAGTATTTGCCAAGAAATGGACCACAGTAGTCTGCATGAATTCTCTGCCAGGCCTCAGACGATACTGGCCATGGAGTCCACTTCGAAGGCAGACTTTTTAGCTTATGACATTTCTCACAATTGTTTGCTGTACGACATATATCTGCATTTATCTCTGGCCACCAACATGTGAGTCTTGCTAAGGATTTCATTTTCTCAACACCAAGATGTCCACTATGAAGATCATCAAGGACAGGTTTGCGTAATGAAGAAGGAATAACAACACGATCATTTAAACACAAAATACCGTCAGGAGTAGTAGATAACTCGTCCCGCTTTGAATAATAGACAGGAAATCTACGTTTCAGATTAGCATTCCAACCCTTCCGTATAGCACTGAGTATACATCCAAAGTATCTACGAGTTTCTCTAATGAGATCTGGACGTCTCACCGGTAAAGGTTGCACTAACAAGCAGTCTGAAGTATTAACAGGTCTATCTTGTAATGGTTGTCGAGAAATGTAGTCAACGTGTTGAATTTGTTTTGCACTCCTGTGCTGAATCGTATAGTCATAAGCACTCAAAGCAATACTCCATCGTTGAACCATAGCAGCTGAGGAACGTGCTAAGGATTTGTCAGGATGATAAATGAACTTTAAGGCTTCATGATCAGTAACAATGGTAAACTTCTTTCCAAATAAATATTTATGAAGTCTTTTAACAGCCCAAAACACAGCTAACGCTTCTCGCTGCGTTTGTGAATAACCTTGTTCAGCAACAGAAAGTTTGCGTGAAACACATATAACTGGCCTACCTTCCTGTTCCAAAACTGCACCAATACCTACAGGTGACGCATCAGTAATAAGAACAGAATGTACACTGGGTGAGTAAGTTCGAAGGACAGCATCACTTTGAAGAAACTTTAGCAGACTTCGTAGGCATGACTCTTGTTCTTCACCCCATTTGAATGAATTGGATGTCAAAATATTAAATAAACAATTGGCACGACAAGAAAAATTAGGAATAAAACGAGAATAGTACTGAAGAGCACCCACTAGTGAACGTAATTCTGTGATGTTTTTTGGAGACGGTGCATTTGTCAGTGGAGCTAGTCGTTTCATATCTGGTCTAAAACCATTACCATCAACTAGGTATCCAAGGCATTCAAAACTAGATACACTAAATGAACACTTATTTGGATTCACTGTAATATTCTTCTCAATTAAACGACGCAATAAAGCAATAAGTCTCTGGTCATGGACTACTTTATCAGCACCATGAACAATGAGATCATCTTGATAAACTTCAACACCTTCAATATCGCTGACTATCTTATTCATGACCTCTTGAAATATGGCTGGAGAACAACTAAGACCAAATGGAAGGAAGTTGTATTTGAACAGACCAAAAGGAGTGTTAATTGTTGTCAAGATAGATGAAGATTGGTCTAAAGGGATTTGAAGATAAGCATCTTTCAAGTCAACTTTCGAGAACACTTTAGAACCATGAAGCCGATTTAGAATATCTTCAGCCTCCATCGTCGTGCATGTTTGCTTCAACAAACGGGAGTTCAGTGTCAATCTGTAATCACCGCATATTCTAGGGGTCTTGCCATCCGATTTCAATGGCGTAACAATAGGAGTACCCCATGCTGAGGACTGAACTGGTTCAATTATACCTTTCGCACACAAATCATTCAGTGACTTATGTACTGCTTCTCGAAGACCATAAGGAATTATTCGTCTTTTAAGAAAGACCGGATCACCCTGTACTTGAAGTTTAATGGGCTGAATTTTCATACCTCCACTACACTTAGCACACACAGCTATCAAATCCTTGAGTAAAGCATCAGAATTCTCTGTAGAAACTAGTAGAGACAATTCCACTTTAAGCCTTTTCAGATTTTTTAAACCCAGTATGGACAGTCCTGTTTCACTAACTAAAAATTCACAAGGTACGTATGAAGAATTATCATCTCTTATTAGCAATTTACAACATCCTCGTATAGGTAGTCTGTGTCCAGTAATCCCCAGTATTGAGACCTCAGTGGGTTTTACCACAACATTAGGATCTAAAGATTTCAAGTTCTTGAATGAAATAATGGACTCTATACTACCTGTGTCCACAATAAAGTCATGAAATGAACCAAGGGATGTATATAATCGCTTTTGAATATGAACATTCCCTTTTGAAGTAGTGGATAAAGATAAATGATCATCAAGAACAGCCGAATTATTGGGATCTAAGTTACCAGACTTAGTAATACTTGAAGCAAAGTGAACAGTAGTTTTGCACACTGACTGAATGTGTCCTATCTTGCCACATTTAAAACATTTAGCATTACGAAATGTACATGAATTACGAAAATGAAATTTGCCACAAGATAAGCATTTACCAAACTTATTCTCACCTTTGTTGTTTGCTTTGCAGTTCCTTGTTAAACCACCTTTCATATTTCCACGGGAATAGCAATCACGATTAAACGAACGCAAATTTGATCGACCCTGAGATTGTAATTCATCATGACGACTAAGCAAAGTATTAGAAATTTTCATCGATTGAATATCAAGTTCATTCACTGCTTCGTAGTTAATACATGCAGTTCTAGCATCTTGAAAAGAACAGTTCGGCATTCTTAACAGCTCCTTTTCCAGACCTGGTATGTTAATTCCAGCAATTAACCGATCTCTCAACTGTACATGAAGCTGATCACCAAAATTGCATTTGGCAGCTTGTCTTTGCAATTCAAGGATGAAGTCTTTAACCTTCTGGTTATCCTGACGAATCATCTTATGAAATTTTGCTCTCTCACGACACTCAAAACTGGTGCACTTCACATGGTTTAATAGTAATTCCTTGAGAGTTGTATATGGGAGTGAAATCGGCTTATCTGGATATGCCAAGGTTTTTAATAAACTGTAGGCTTCTTGACCGATGAATGTAAGAAAATGTGCCACAATTTTGTCACCCTTCATATCTTTCTTGGTCATGCTCCATATCTCAAACCTTTCAAGGTAATCCTCACAAGCTTCAGAAGTTGAATGAATGTCCAACTGTTGTATCGCAGGCTCCATCGCGACGCCAATATGATAATTAGAAGTATTTGAATTGTAGTATGAACTAGTAATCCCAGGAATAACGCAATTTAATCAAGAAGTACCAGATGAACTCGAACGAATGTATTGTATTTGGAATTCAAAATTACAACAGTCATCAATACGAAGAAGTCATTGATTTATTTAAACATCACAAATTTATACTAATATGAAGTTTCACTCGGTATCCTATTGCATAAATTTGCATGTATTTACCCAAGTGAACTGGAAAAAAATTAATGGATTACTTCAGAGGTCAATATTATAATACTTGAACCCTCTCACTAGGTGTTCAGCTTTTCTCTTAGAATTTTCTTTCACTCTCTTCCTTCTAAATAAATATTATTCAAAGGTATTCAAAGTTTGTAATGAAGACAATTTCTTGTATTATACTCAAATTAACTTCCCAGATTCGTTTCATCTTCAGTACGTATATGTGACTCATACATATTGATATTTGATTATCCTCTGCATCTAATTGAGACTTTCTTTGCATCGCTCCAAACCATTACCACGTAAACACTCATTCTACCATCATCTATTACTTCGGTAATAAATTGTATTCTTGTTTGTTTATTTGTAATCTTTTCCGTCTTCTCTTGTTGTTATTCATTTGGCGATACATACATAGTCGTTTATTCTTGTTCTGTGTTCACAAACATGCTTATAAAGCTATTTACGTACTTCGCTTTTCCTTCATTTCTATTCCCTTATTTTCTCCATTTCCTTCAAAATAAGCTCGATAATCTTCTCAATTACACAGAACCTAAAGTACTCTTCTCCTATTACCACTATTTTCCTTCTTCTCTTCTTTCTTTTTATTCAAATGTAGTAAACGTTATGCTGACCATTGAAACTTGGGTATTATTGCATTTCTGAAGAAACCCGAAGTGTTTTTTTCATAACACTTATGTACCCATAAGATATTTGTCAATAGTAATAAGGAATTGATTCTTACCAAAGTGGGCGGAAAAGTGTAGGAATATATTAGTTATAGATAAGGCAATGGGTAACGAAATAAAATTGACGTTAAGTCAACATAATGTACATGAGAGTAGAAAGCTAATGAAAAATAGGCAAGAAGGAACTTACATTAACTTGGTGCTGATGTTACTTTGTGCTGTCCTAACCGGTTGATGAGTTACAGGCTCCATAGACTAAAGACCACTGTTAGAAGGCAAAGTATCTTGAGGTTCTCTCAACAACTTTATAGGGTAGTAATGAACATTCCTTCACGACCGACCGTAGTTGAGCAGTGAGTTACTTGTCGTATTCAAGTAAAAATCATATCTAATACAACTGCAAAAAAGTAAAGGATACTATATTATTATTATTATTATTATTATTATTATTGTTATTATTCACAAACACCTTATGGGTACATAAGTGCTGTGAAGAAACCATTTCAGGTTTCTTCAAAAATGTAATACTACACAATCTTCAATAATGTTGGCATTACATATGCCATATTTGAGAAAGGAAGGAAAAGGAAAACAAAATATTATTCATAGAATAGTAATAATAATAGTAATAAATCAGATTCTGCGTAATTGGCAAGAATTTTGAACTGATTTTGAAGAAGGAAAGAAAGAAACTAAGGAAATAGAAATAAAGGAGTCGCGGAATACGTGAATATCTTAACGCAGAACAAGAATAAACAACTATGTATGTATAGCAAAAAAGTTGGCTACGGTCCATACAAGTAGAGGGCCTATTATGCCTGAGTCGGACGAAGATGTGTTATAGAGTGCTAGATCAGTACAAGTGAGGGCTTCGTCAAGAAGTCTTACAAACGTATGTGGTCTATCTGTCACACGTTTTTCAGTGAGAAGACCGTTCCATATTAACGCATACTGGACGAGAAAGAAGTTCTCCGAGTTCTCGATCCACATTTTTTAAATTATTGACCTAATTCTCACTATGAAACATGGGCACAAGTTTTTTTTATTCATATAACAACAAGTACACCTGTCATCACACTAAAAATTTGTACTTCTTAGTCATTATGTTTACGTAATCTATACCAATGAAGAGAACACGATTGGTATAACAGAAACAATTATTAAAACCAATTGTACCGGTGATTGTTTTACTGTACCTGTTAGTTCAAGTGTATCAAAAAAGACAGTCTTCCGTTGGTTTTGTGACCTTGCACAAACTCATACGTTCAGTAGTCTCGCTTGTAAACTACTGGAACGATATCGGTATTGTTTCCATACCACGAGATCGCCAAAAAATACATCTTACTACAACCTTCAATCGCCTTCTCATATTTGGCCCTCGGAGGGACCTAACCTAGTAACTGTCCCGAGGTTTACCTGTAGTGATGATCATAATCAACTGCGACTCGACGCCTACTACAACTGAACCATAAACCGCCTTGCTTGGTTCAATAGTTTCGTACATGCATATAAATATTACCGTATATTAGAATAAAGCCTGATGAAGATCCGGTCAAAAATAGTATTAAGAATAGTTTGGATATGGTGCAATGCTATTTCATTGACAATAATCAAAAAATTAGTCTACAACAGTTAACGTGCGTAAGATTTTCATTCACAGTTTACTACTTCAATGTCTAAAGTTATCTAGTCACCCAGACCGATACCAGGAAATAGTTCACTAAAATAAATGGTGTTGCATACATTCTTGTTAGTTATTACGTCTAATGGTATGTCTGAGGGATTTCCCAGCACCTAGAAAGTTATACGATCCATACTGCTGGTTGCTGATAGAGAACAAACACAGGACTGGTTATAAACTTATATTAACCAGCAAATGTGAGTAAATTGTCGGTGATAAACGTCAAACAGAGCCAGAACATCGTGTATTGTATTTCAATCACAAAATTTCTGTTCGGAATAATTTGTTTTCAAAGCATGCAACGCAGAATGTTCGACCAACGATAAAGAAAGAATAAATAAATCATTCATGAGCAGCTGATAAGTCAACAAAGGGATTTTTATATATAGCACAGATGAGTTGATAGATAAGTAGACAAGCAAGCAAACACCAGGATACTGGCATATATGGGTGGTGTAGCTGCATAACAAATCACTATTCATCACATCAGAATGAATTTAAAATGATTTACAGTACTGAAACAATCATTTCCTAATGACACGAGTTGACAGTAATGGTGTGAGATACCTACAATCTCAACATGAAACTTAGGTAGTTCTTTTCATATATGGTCGGTCGAACGTGAGTCGAGATTAATTAGCTACTAAGTGGTACTAATTTTATCAATGGATTACTCATAGCTGTATCTCACCTCAATAATCATTTTCGTGCGCCTGTCCATTTCCATTCCATTCTCACTACTACTAAAATACATCGTTTCGTTTTTACCGTGGAAATTATCCGAATTATAATTTTGAATTTTTCCGACTAACATACCTTCGCATCAGCTCAGTTATTACAAATACTGTTTATTAACCAGGTTACTAAGATTCTCTTCAATTACATAGTTTTTTGAAAAGACATACTAAGTTTAGTTACCCGATAATTATTTGTTGATGTGAGTTTGTTTAGCTGGACAACTCATTCTCGACCCTTAACTTTTCATGTGAGTTTCTTCCACCTTAGAAATGCAAAACCGAGTGGGAAAATATTATTTTATTCATATCATTTTCAAACCTCGATACCAGATATTGAGTGCGTAAACTGAAAGATGTACATAGATTTGAATTTATTGTCCTTAAGCAATCGCATGTCTCTAAAATTTTAAATTTCTAGAACGTATTATCGGGTTGAGCTTAGTATCACAATCAACGACCTTGTGTTTTTATGCACTCAAGGTCTCATCTATCACGTGCGCCAGGGTCACGAGGCGTAGGCCATGGCAACGGAGTGGTTATTTATGTGTTTTGTACCCGTTTGGGCATAATATTCATCATAACTGTCCCTAAAAATCATAAACATTCTTCCTAACTATTAATTCGTTGTTTTGAATGCTTTGATGCCATCGAAAATCAGGATTGTTTTGGAGGGATACGCGCGGTATCGTGATGGTAAGAAGGTAAGTAAGAAACCAGCTGTACTAAAATTGATTTTTGATGGATCCTTAACGAGTTTTTTTGTTTTGTTCTAGTGGAAGAAGCGGTACTGCGTGTTGTCACTCTCACCAACGACACCCGGTGAGTTCATAATTATCATTCAAATGTTTCACGATTTAATTCGAATTTATAGAAGAAATTAAGTTATTTCTCTAGTACTTTGTCATAATTGTAGTTTCCCATACCATCAAACGTCCCATGTGTGTTGTATTCTCAAGTTGATAGTCACTACTTATCTAAGATAGTACCACGACCTCACTACTCGCTTTATCTCACCTATCATTAAGTAAACGGTAATCTAACGTGCTAGCCTACATCAGTAAACACTTTTCCACTGACCATAAAACCCAGATCTCGGATAATTCAAGAGTGAGCCTATCAAACTTTGAAAATTATCATAAAGGTCACTTTACCGGTGAGTGCAGTTTAAACAGTATATGTTTTGCAACGACTAGGACGTAAAACTGAGTGGTACAATATCAGATCTCCGGAACACTCTTGGCCGACTAGAATAAGTAGGTTTGCAAGATACGAAGTTTCCTGACGCACATAATGTGTCAGTCTACAAAGTCTTTGGACCCAGGCCAAGTTTGTATGGGATGGAGGGTACAGTCAGTCAGTCAGTCACAACGTAGAACTTCGTACGTACGTATATCAGTTCGAGTTGCCATACTACATTAGCACAGAGGTGCAGTTGTCCATTCAAATCCCATAGTGGTAGAAGTAGTAAGAGTATAAGCAGTAATCGTAAAGATTAAGGTTTGAAGATGTTATTGAAGGAGTATAATCCAATGAAATAAATTTGGAAAGAGAAGAAAAGATAGGGACATGAAGAATTCAGAAGATTAGAATTTGAGAGAACACAAATAGTGGATGCGCCGTTGCCACTGCAAACGATTTTGAGCCATGTCAAACTCGTCAGTTGTGATCCATAGAATACTTGTAATTCATGGTAAAAGATTTGAGGTTACTTAGCTCGAAAACGATCTGTGTCGCATTTGTGTTCATTCTATATTTTCCCCTAAATACTAAATATGGTCTTATTCAGTGGACTATGTTCTCAGATCTGAGTTGTATCTTTTGGACCATATTTTCTGCTTGTTCGCAATTCCATCGTCACTACTATTATGGTCGACTCATGTTTGTCTCTGTTTTTATATTATTTGTGCCCTTCTGTGTAACTCCATCCAACCAACCAACTCGTTTTACGTGTATTGTTATCAAATGAAAATACTTATTACATTTGTGGTTCATCCCAACGACTTGCTTAATCTAGCTAATCACTCGTAATTGACAGTATTCATGAGTTTAATTCTAGCCCACAACTCAAAGCCACATTTGGTTACTAAATCACGGCAACTGTTTCTTAAATTCGCATGTTAAAAGCGTTAGTTAAATCAATTTAAGCTCATTTTTTAACTCATTTTAGCTTTGTGAGTACTAACTGCAGTTTGCTGGTGGCCTAGTGATGAAGCCACTCGATATTCAGTTTGGTCTAAACTTTGAATGCTTGGTATATTCAGAACGTACGGCAAACTGCCATCTAAGTTGTTAGTTTTGAGTTATATTCTTCAGAAATGTCTTTTTTAGACTTCGTTATAGGTATATTTTCAGCAATAACAGATTAATCTTTTCAGGGGATTTACTCCTCGACTCAGAAGATGCAATTGAAATAGTCCTGTTTGATACAGACTCCGATAATGAAAAATTCTGGTCGCCTTGAGCAACAATTCAAGGATAATTGGGGTGTGTTTTTCCCCTAAATCTATAATGTTGCTTTAAGGCTGGCCTACACCGTATATGTTGATTATCAGGGGTGATGTAGTCGAGTATGTCGACTACTTTACTCATCTTGGAAATCTCACTAACCCTGATGATTTTCAGTTTGACAAGATCTCGGTACGGATACAGGGAACTCGCTTCGGTTTTGCTAGCCTCTTTCACCCCCCCACGAGTATACTGCACAGCCGCTTGCTATACATTACTGTCTGGGAAACATGGTATACGTAAGTAGGAGACACACGTAGGACTCCTAATAAGTGTCTTCCAAGCACTGCTCGATTAGATTTGGATCACGAATTAAGCTATTCTGAGATTAAATAAAGGATACTAGGCAAGGATAACAATTCAGTTGGTAGGATTTTAAATCTTCATCAATTGAGGTGGTTAAAAATACATCCCACAACCACCATCTACTTCGACGCGTGATGTTAGTTGGTGTTGTAATTAAGTTGGCGCAGACAAACTAGAACGTGGTATCAGTCCATGAAGTTATTTACCGCTAATCTGAGTTATGTTGGTAGGTGTAGACTTCCTGATCGGTGTTGGGTTCGATTATCGTTACCAACATCTCAATCGAGACGTTGGGTGATATGGTTCAGAACTGGTCCCTGGAGTAGATCCATCCTTTTCCCATCTTACCTTAGATCCTGAGTTGTAGACTTATTTTGTGTTATTATTTTCTACCATTGATGATACTACTGCTTTAATATTCACCTGTTTAATTTCATTCCGCTGAGCTTATGCTATGTGTTAACTTGATCATATGGAGATTTGTGCTAGACTGTATATTGATAATGAAACGAAATGTTTAAACTCAGTTTCATCGACTTTGGTTTCAAAGGCTTGGTGGTTTGTAAAACCTGTGTTTAAAAGCTAAGTGAATAAACCTGTATGTGGTGTGTCATATATCATCTAAATAATGAGCGCGCTATTACTTCGTCTAGTCCCGAGATTATTTGGCAATTTTTTGGTTTGATAGCTAATACATCTGAAAGGTTCATCAAAATACTTTTTACCATTATTTATTTATTTATTTGAACATTAATATTGGTACAAGGGGGCACCAGATACATATACGCCACACAACAACAATGTGTTGTTGAGACGCACACAAAAATAATGGCCCCCAAATGCCCTGGTACGGCCGAGAGTGGGGAGAGTCCGCTCTCCCTCTCGAAATGCTCTCACATTGCCACGCGAATATATAGCCTCTGCCAGGGAAGTCCTACTCACTACCTTCTCACACCAGGGGCGTTGTTTACGAAAATGAGAGGACAAAAAGTGAATGTCCGGCGCTTAAACCGGGTTGGTGAACACGGATGGTCCACCTAGGGGAGTTTAGAAAACCCTCATTCCAAACCAATGGTGCACATGAGCTCCAGTATCCTGACGGAACAAATGGCGTATTAATTAATCGTTGGTCATCGGCTACCATGGGACTGCATCTCCTCATGATGTTCCACTGCCTTGTGGATTAGATCTTTAGGTGAAAGGCTCGGGGTGTGGCCCCCTAAGAAAACCATCTGCTTTAGTCTGGGCACCTAGGCAGTATCACAGCCCTCACACAAATCAAATGAGATTTGTGTGGCGCATATTTATCTGGTGCTTCCATGTACCAATATTTGTGTTTAAATAAATAAATAAAAACAACAATAATGAAAAGAGTGTAAATTGCGTATAAAGGAAAAGAGAACAATAACAACCACAAATTAGTGCATGGTAGTGAAAAAATAATAGTAATGGGCGAAACAGAAAGGCAAAACCAGAAAGAATTCTTTCAGTCAAAGAAGTTACGACCTTTTTCTATGAGGAAAGTAAAAACAGTTTACGGTAGGATCACCACTGGCTTCTATTCTTAGCCATATCTGTTAACATCTCCAGCCACTGTGTTGTACCATCTCTAGGACCCCAACCAGAGAGTCTCGAAGGTCTGACAGAAGCCAGTCCTGTGCAACTTTCTTTTATACCACGACACCATGTCATATACTGACCACCTCTCGGCCTTCTCCAACAAGTCCCAGCATCGGCAAATAATGCACAACGAGAAATTCTCTGGGACGATGTTCGTGGAACATGTCCAAGCCACCGAAGTTGATGTTTCAAAATAATGACACCAATTGGATTATCGTCTCTGCTCTCGAACACACGATGCCGAACCTTTGCATTACTAACATGGTGTTGCCACTGGACGTCAGCAATCTTTCGGAGACGATGATCAAGCACAGAGTCGTCTAACATCCTCAACTGAGAGAGGCCAGGTTTCACAAGCATAGAGCGAGACTGCTCTCACCGACACGTTGTAGATCCGGTCTTTAAGAGCCAGACTAACATCACGAAAGCTCCGAAGGTGGCCATGATTGGCATAAGCTGCTCTGACTTTCACTATACGCGAATTGATCTCATCACTCCCACCACCACAAGCGCTTGTGCAGCTACCTGGACATACGAACTTCTCGACTGCTGTATGCTCACCACTCATGGTGAGTACAAGATCAGGGTCCTGCCAGTCTTGCTTCGGTATTACTGACTGTTGCCAATAAATGCGAGTAGTTGAGCAACAACAATAATCGTTATGATTGCAATGGATGTAGACATCCTCATACTAAACTGTTAAAGTGGTATAAACGTAGGGTAAGACTTGATACTAAAGCTCAAGTCTGTTGGAGATTTCGACAAGACCTATCAGATTTCGAAAAAGTGTGAAAACTTTTTGAATATGTTGCTCCCACTTCATAATAAGCCACAAATTAGTCTAAATAGTCTAATCAGTCTAAATAGCTTGTTATTTCAAATAAAACAATATCTTTCAATATAATTGAACTGTACCTCGCGCTACCGAATAGCCATAAACAGCAAAGTTTTAGTAACCTGAAATGAAACAAATAGTTTAGAATCTTTCACGATAACCTTAGTAAGTTCCCAATGGCAATATACACATGATCAGTGTAAGTGTAACCAGTGTCCACATATGTAAAATAGGCAGCGATTTCTTCGAATGCTTTTAATTGTCCTCTAAGTGACACACATGTTTGACACAAATAGTCATCCTCGCACCTTTGGTTTCACTAAACAATGAAGAATGTCAGGAGTTGTGCTTTTCATAATATGTTTACATATACGCCTTACTCATATAAAACCTTAAAACTTATGTATCTCTTCGATCTTTAGTCAAGTTTCTTCAGCCAATAGTTGGGCACAGACTTATCGTTGTATAGGTCCAGGGCACTATTATATAGGGCTATAGTAAGAACATATTCAAACTATCCAGTTTTCACCATATTTGTGAGTTTTGCAATCGTTTCGTTTTCACTGACATCCCTTGTTTAATGGTCGTCTCCAATAAATCGTAGATAACTGGCTAAAGGTTACTAAATATTCCATGTACTCAACAACAGATCTGTGTCCATAAAGTCGAATTTCACGTGTACAGTACTTCCCTTTTGAGGTCGTAGAAATGTTACTCTTGCTTTGCCAATACGTGCCTCGATATCTGCATCAAATCATCTGTGCTTATCGATGATGCTGCTCAGGCACGTGAAACGTTCCACTTCTTCACATCAAGTGTGAATTAGATAGTACTTTCGGTTTTGTGTCTAAGGATTTTGCTTTTTCTCTTTTGAATATCGAGGTCAACTTCTGTTGAGGACGCTCCTCATAGCTGTTTTTGCCTTTGCTATTATGTATACAATAGCAGAGCACAATCATCTGCAAAGTCCATTTAATCTAGATGCGTGTTATTTTATTTTATTTTATTTAAACACATAAATATTGGTACATGGAAGCACCAGATAAATATGCGCCACACAAATCTCATTTGATTTGTGTGAGGGCTGTGATACTGCCTAGGTGCCCAGACTAAAGCAGATGGTTTTCTTAGGGGGCCACACCCCGAGCCTTTCACCTAAAGATCTAATCCACAAGGCAGTGGAACATCATGAGGAGATGCAGTCCCATGGTAGCCGATGACCAACGATTAATTAATACGCCATTTGTTCCGTCAGGATACTGGAGCTCATGTGCACCATTGGTTTGGAATGAGGGTTTTCTAAACTCCCCTAGGTGGACCATCCGTGTTCACCAACCCGGTTTAAGCGCCGGACATTCACTTTTTGTCCTCTCATTTTCGTAAACAACGCCCCTGGTGTGAGAAGGTAGTGAGTAGGACTTCCCTGGCAGAGGCTATATATTCGCGTGGCAATGTGAGAGCATTTCGAGAGGGAGAGCGGACTCTCCCCACTCTCGGCCGTACCAGGGCATTTGGGGGGCATGTAAGGTGTTCACTGTGCTCTGTCCTTTTCATGAGTTTTGTATGTCTCTATGTTCCAGTCAACAGCGAACAGAAAAATGAAAGGCGAAAACAGCTGGTCTTCTTTAACACCAATCTTCACTTAGAATGTATCTGTTAACTGCCTTACATATATGAGTTTTCTACTTTGTCCCTTGTAAGAGTCCTGCATAATGGTGATGATCTTTTTAAGCACTCTATAGTATCGATAATTTCACAAGATTTTTCTTTCCATATTATTGAATGCTTTCATAGTCAAAGAAGTTGATGCATACCGATGAGCTTCATTCAAATGATTGTTTAACAATGATTCACACTGTCATAATACTGTCAGTACATCATCAATCCAACCTATTACTTGAAAATCAGGAGCTTTATCCACTAACACACCTATCTACCAAAGAAATATAACGGCGTATAAAACTATCTCTAAAACAAAATCACTTGTTTTCTTTTGTACAAAAGTCTTCAGGTCTGACAGTTGTAAAGATGTACATACACGATTTTCTATTATCTGTAGTAATATAAGTCTTCTCTCTTTACTATCAACATCAATCCAATTAGTCTGAACAACACATATTATCTTCGTGACTCATTTTTATGAATACATATATTTTAAGCAACCAGAAATCGGCTTTCGGTTATACCTTTTTGCTAACCTTCACCCTGTCATCACGTGTGTGTCTCAAGGTCATTCTAAGGTGAACTCTGGTCTATATTATGGTCGAATTATGCTTTGTAAAGGAATATCGTTCAAAAAATTAAAATAATGTTTTTACTGAAGCTTTTACGGAATATCACTTATATGGAATCAATTTGTCTGGAATAGTTTTTTTTCTTCTGCTCTCTTATTATTTCATTTCAAAAGCTTCTAAGTGGTTTTTGCTATTCAAAGATAAGATAAAAGTTCCGGCATAACAAACGTTTAACATTCTACTCCCAGTTCAGATAATGATCTATTCTGTTCTATCCATATTTTTTCATTTAGATGATAAAAATCGATACTAGTTATCAATGTATTACAGTTGCTAATTGTCTTTATCCCTGTTATTATCCCTACATCGCCTTTTTCTTGACTGTAATAACAATTCAGAATGGGCGGGTTGTGGCTAACAGGGAAATTCAATATACGTATTTCGTCCTGTTTGGTACGTGTTGCCTAGATATATCGGCGTCCCATTGTTGATGTTCACACCAACAAAGATTGATTAAAATTCAGTCTTCCATACTAACAATGGAATAAATCAAACTCTTGTCATTAGTGATATTATTAATAATAATTGGTTCGTGAATAGTATATAGAAAAGACCCTACCTTATTGTATAATATCAGTCTAACTGAAGCATATTTTGTCAGCTTGTTACGTACATAACCGTCGTGACTATTTTTTCTTATGGAATACAATGACTTACATACTCAGTGTTCTTTATATTTAATCCCATCATAGTTATTTTACTTTTGTAAACCGATTCGTATGCATGTCATGTTTTGGGAAAATTCCATCACATAATTGAAGAGTTATGATTCAAATTGATTTCCAAAAAATACTGCTTATCATCTTAAGTAATTAACTAAAGAAATAGTTTTATACTCAGAAAGTACTCTGTTTTACAGGTTGGATATTTATTCATTCGTTTTTACACTTCATTATATCATAATTAAAAGTTTTAATTATTTTAAGTCCTAAAGTAAACCACTCATCGTCCACAACATTTAACAATAACAGACGATTGTATCCCCCTGTATTGTTGTATCTAAACACCGGATTATACATCCGAATTCATTGCTGCCATTCCAATAATTCATCAACAGTGAGCTTTCAAAATGCATCAAAGTAATTAGCAATCTGATTTTATCTTATTATTCTATCAATTGATCCATATTAGAATGTTTTTTTCTTGGTATTTTACTTTTTAGATGCTTTACATTTATACATCACTAAAAGTTACGACGATTTTGCAGCTTATCGTAATTCAGGTTCAGTGCTTACTGCAATGCTTCCACCTGTTCGCAAATTACATGAATTGCCAATTTCTCCGGAATCCCGGGCTTTACTTAGTGATACTCCCAATATTATACAAAGATCATCTGATCACAATCAAAATACTTTAACTTCTCAATCCTCCACATTAGCTAATTACTGTCCATCGATTACAACTTCTAGTGGTCCACTAATTAATACTGCAGCTCATTCTTATAATAGTGCTTCAGGGAACACTTTATCAGGGCTTGCAACAGCATCAAATTTAGCATCAAGTGTTGGTGGTCCAGCACCTGTGGATGAAATCACAGGTTTTGAAAGTGGATATCATATGGATAAAGAATCAAATATTATAGTCTTAATTGGTGGATCATCTGTGTATGCATTAGCTTTAGCCGGTATGGATGAAATGTTCTGTTGGGCTGATAATTTAGCTCGTATCGTTGTTGGTGAGTTTTATTTCTCAATTTAATACCTTTTTTAAACAACCTCATTTTCTCTTGATTTCAAATGGTTCATTAAAGAAACGTCATTTTACCGAAATCTCATTTAGTCAATTAGTAACAGCTGATTATTCTAACATTTATCTTAAGTAATTAGTGTGTATTTCCTACTTTCATATTTTTGAAAGTTGGTGGTCATCATCAACCGACTGTTTGTGTTATAAATAAATAATGTAGGTATCTCACTAAGATTAAAAAATAGAATCCCTAAATTCTTTAGCGCAATTCTATTCAATGCATTTCATGGAATCCAGTGATCATCAGACTGCGATGTATGTGAAAGTATTGAAGAAATTGGCGATGTAGGAACATGCTCAGTGGTTAATAATAATAACTTTGTGACTAAAGTTACACACTCTACGGCTTGCATATGTTCGAAGTTTGTTTGACCTACTTCGGGTTTAAATAGCCGGATATAGTTTTTACACACAAACATCGTACCACTTAAAATTTGGGCAAATAAATCTGTATGTGCAATCAATAAATGAGTTATAGCCTTTTCTACTTGATAACAAACATATTCGACCTATTCACTTTGAATCAATCTTGTTGATATTTTTTTTTTGCCAAAATTTACGTAGAATTTCCGTAACTAATAATGTGAATGTAATTGACTATAGAATTGTCCTGCTATGATGTGTTGTTATTTGCTTATACATAGCAAATGATATAAAATATTGTTACACCCAAAAACATCAGTGCTCTTTCAAAATGAAATGGAGAAGATTACCAACATCCTCCTAACTTACATTGCTCTTTTCCTAAAGCCTCAAATATCAATGTTGATTGGATTAGAGTTAGAATGTCATTACTGTCTACGTAATCCACTGTATGCGTTACCACCCGAATACTTAATTTCCATAATCAAGTCACTAAAATGTAGAGATAAGCAAGTTTATTAACTCGATTGTTACTTTCGGATTGCTCAACAGACCAGTTAGCATCGTTCAAAAATGGATGGTTTTGTACAGAGAAGTCCCATACTACGACGAAACACCCGTACAGTGCTTCCAGGTTTCCACTGGTGGTCTAACATCGATCAGTTCTTGATTTCAACAATCTCCACAAACCTTTATTGACAATCATTTAATTAAGTTATTTCGGAACATTAATTTCTATAAATTGTTAGCTCACGTATTCCATTACTCCGCATAAATAAACATTTCATGTAAATGGTTTCCTTTACGAATTTGGATAAAGCCAAAATAATAATCGAGGCAGAATAACATGAGTTCATGATACTTTATGCTTTCTCATCAACTGTTTACAACCATGTATGTATTAGAGTGTAACATTAAGATATGATACAATATGAAATAATCGACATTGATGACGGAAGTAACCAGAATAAAGATTATCAGTAATAACTATATATCTATCTATGTGCATATGAAAAGATGTAAGGTCATTTGGAGATGGAATTCAAGAAAATAGGCGGCGGGGATGAGGTAGTAATTAAATAAAGTCAGGAAGTAGGTAAGATAAATTGTATGATAATTATAGAAGTTGTAAAGAGTGAAGTTTTTGATCAATTGAAACTAAATATAGAGCTTAGACAAATGCAGTTGTTATTGTCTCGAATTAGAAATTGAAGGGTTACGTAATAACTAGACATTATTTGAAGAGTTTACATTGATTAAAAGAATTGAGTGATTAAAAAAGGCTGACAAATGAAAGAATGGTTTCGGCGTTCATGAAATGAGAATTCGTTTAACAAAGATCGCACAACAAAAATAAATACTGAATAATCGTAGTTCCAGGTGATATAAGTCAAAGTTGCGAATTTAAAAAGGTTGTAATAAGTTGATTATCGTATGCTTCTACTGTTTCGGTGGATCAATAAGACGCTGTGTTTCTTTATCTACTGATAATTTTTAAGGATTGATAAATGTCAACAATGTGCCCCGTATGAATTAAATGCTGAGCTATTGCATTAGTTAGGGAAGTTGCATCACTCAGTCTCAAATTCTTTAATGCGTGCTCGGAGATGCAGATATGTACTCTTGTCTTTGTTCTTCCGATGTAAGTGTTTTGGCACGTACATGTCAATTGGTAAATGCAGTTGAAGGTATCGAGAAAAGGGGATGTATTGATGTTACACTCTAATACATATATAGTTGTATGTAGCTGATGAAAAGCCACGAAATATAATGAATATATATTATTCTGCCTTGATTGTTGTTTCGGCTTTATTTACATTTATAAACATTGATAGTTGTAAATATTTTCTCATGTTAATTATTTTACCGAAATAAAATACCTTCCAACTAATTTTTCCTTGTTTATTTTGCGATAAAACAAGTTCATAAGTGATTGGTATGTGCTATAATCGATTCTAGGGTTAACAATAGGAATTTTTATTTCAGTAATCATAACCCATCACAACTAATTTGCCAGAATGTATCCCACATATATATTCTTGATATTAGACTGTTAATATTAGTTACTTTATTTAGTACTATAAATTTCGTTACAGTAAAAAAAATGCTTAGCACCAATTATTTATGGTAATAAATTTCTGCCTAACATACGTAATGTATCTTAGATAAGTTTCTCAATAGTGTCAACAATTGTCATTCATCTTGAGTTGCGAAAGTTCTCAATTAATTTAACTACATAATCACTTTTTTTCTTTATTATGCACCAAATCCATTAATTCCAATCCCCATCGCTTTTCGTTTCTTTCAAAGGTAGATAAGAAAAAAGATATTCTATAAAGAAAGAGATTTCGTTCTGAATTTCCCAGTATTTTTCATTATAATAAGTTGTAGGCTTATCATAGGAATATATAAGTACATATGGTTAACATCAAATGAACGAAGTGTGAAATAGGAACGTTCATCTCCGTATTTTCACAGTTGGCAAATAGGTGTCCCAAACGATTAAGCAGGCCTCTTAGTAATTACAATACACATATTTTCAACCAATAACTAATGGGTTGGAACTAAAATTCACCTACTTCTACTTGGATAGCCGTCACTCAATACCCCTCACACATTAAATGTGTTGCATTTGTTTTCTTGATATAAGATTTTGATATTACTACCACCGCTTGATTGACTGTTCCGGTGTATAATTTTCATTATAGCATGACAAAATGTCAGAAATCCAACGTTAGTGATAGGGTTAGCGAGATGGTTATGGGACTCTACTTCTATTGCGTCCCAACTTCGTACTCTGCTTCACCCACTTGGAGTTTATGCAACCGGTTAGTATCACTAATTATTGTGTATATAACGACGTGACTCAAATCTGAGTACATAAACCGTACTCGATGATTAAGTTACAACATAACCTCCAGCATTACATCATATATGAATTATAAAAGGTAGTGTTCAAATACAAAACCTTTGTTCAGTAATTAAGGTATTCAGCTTTCAGCCGCTAATTTACAAGTTTCAAAAAATACCATCTATTTCTCTTTGAAAAACTGGATAGAGTATCATTAGCATCATTGGCACAAATGCATGAAGTCAATGACAAGTGAACTGAGCCATTTTGGTAGATGTAGACTACCTGGTTGGGATCCGCGAGATGATATCAATCTATGGTTAGAGACCTTGAATGACATGACTCAAAATCGTTTGCAATGGCGAAGGTGCATCCACTCTTTGTGTTCTCCCAAATTCTAGTCTTCTGAATTCTTCATGTCTCTATCTTTCTTCTCTTTCCAAATTTATTTCACTGTACTATACTCCATCAATAATTTCTTCAAACTCTAATCTTTCGGATTACTGCTTATACTTTTATCACTTCTACCACTATGGGTTTTGAATTGATATCTGCATTTCTGTGCTAATGTGATATGGCAACTCGAACTGATATACGTACGTACGTACGTACGAAGTTCTACGTTGTGACTGACTGACTGCAGATCATTAGCTCTCACATTTGAAGTATAACTTGACGTTAAATTTATAAATCTGTACCGTGTAAATGAGTGATGTTCAAATGTGTACATATTTCCTAAACTCAAAATAAATTAACTAGTTATAATGTATCAAAGAATATTTTTTTTGTTATCATCATTGAGAATATTTATTATTATTATTATTTAAAATGTACATATGTACATAATTTAACAGAAAAAAATGTTTCATTTTAATGTTGGACAATTTTGATATTGTGCCAAAATGTTTGGTATTTTTCTTATCGGTAAAAACAATCCATACACAATTAACGCGTCATGTTTAAGTGTGCTGTTAGAAAAAAAAAGGAATAGTCTAGTGTTCTATTCTATCTATTTGTATCTTATTACACCAAGAATGCGCATATTAATTAGAGATTATTTACAAATATATATGTGAACTATGTCTGAGCCCTTTTTTTTAAAAAAAAATATATTGTTATTATTTGTCAAGACGGCAAATTACAGCCGTAGCTTAATCGAATTCTGTTTAATTTTAATCACATAATAGGGGTTATTTTTGAATGGAATCATTTATTTTTGATTGAGAAGATCACAATAGTATCACTTTTTTGTCGATCTTCGAATGATAATTATGTAAATTATACTATATTTTGTATGAGTTATTAGTGATACTGCTCTGTTGCCCACATTAGAAAAATAATATTCGAATCTGCTACGTAGTTAAATGTCAAGTACCAAACCACCGACTACCTCGACGCTCGATGTATGTTGGTATATAAGTAAATTGGAAGAAAGCTAAGGGCAGACAAATCAAAACTTGGTATCAGTCTTTGACTGTTAACCTGAGTCATGTTAGTGGGTACTGACCACCTGGTTGGAATATAGTTCATGCAATTATCTTGGACGGTGGTTGAAGAAGTTACCCTACATGATTCAGAATCAGTTGTGATGGTGCAGCCAAATGCATTCACTATGTCATCGCTTTAATCATAAATTTTCAGATTATTTTATATCTTTCTATACAAGTTTCTCTTTTCACTTATCCTATTCTCTCTCTGTAACTTTTCTTACTACTACTCTCCTCTTGATACTGTTATTACTTTTAGAGCCCTGTTTTATACATGACGTCACATTCCGTCAATTAGTGAGCAGTGATTTACGGATCGGACCAATGTCACATAAAAACCGTGCGAGCAGTTTAGAGTCCTTATCGATCCTGCTTTCCGCCTACCCCAGCCAGTTAAGTCAAGAACACTAATAGCAGCCTCTGCAATATGAATAATTTCAAGCATACTGGGTTTATATACCGAACAGACAGACCACATCGTATCATAAATAAGAAAACAACATTTGTACAAGATTTCGCCAAATGTGACTGTGAATAATGGAGATAGTAAATGATAGACAAGTCATAATTCAAGAATGCTAAATTGTATAACAATAGTTCATAGGTCAAAATAAAACTCATGATAAGGGGGACATGAATATGAATAGTTTAGTTATTTAACATTTATACAACAAAAATATACGCTAGATATAACATCATCTCACTGTGCTAATGCAGTGTACCAACTTGGACAGATAGATATATTAACTAAGTTCTATCTTGCTTATGACTGACTGAATAACTAACAACTATCCCAACTCTCCATTCTGATATATATATATATATATATATATATATATATATATAATTACTATCATTCAATATTATTTACTTATATCGGAGGTACTTTTTGGTATATACTTTTTTCTAAAAAGTAGTAGAAAACATTCATTTGACACTAAGACCATTTCGTATTCCATAGTATTGGACAATCATGCTTCTATTTTCAAATAACTATCTCAAAAATCTTGTTACATATAGTCAATTATTATCATTTTAGTGTGTATAAGTTTCAAGAAGACATTTTTTCAATCGACATCATATCCTCAAGTTTGTTGAGTGACTGTTTTTTTTAACTATGAAATAACTAACGACATCGTCAGTTATAAACTAACCAACCTTCCTGTCAACTAGAGTTTTCTTATATGATATAAAATCTATTTTATACTTTAAGTATTTTTCTATGCATTTTAGTTGTTCTGTTACCTGACTCTAATAGTTGTGCTGTTATAGTTAGGAGAACCAATTTCTTAAGTAAATGTCTTTTGCTTTCACTTTTAAAGATATATATATATATAACTTCGTACGTACGTACATCAGTTCGAGTTGCCATACCACATTAGCACAGAGAAGCAGTTGTTCATTCAAATCCCATAGTGGTAGAAGTAGTGAGAGTATAAGCAGTAATCCGAAAGATTAGGGTTTGAAGATGTTATTCAAGGAGTATTATCCAGTGAAATAAATATATGAATTCCCCTATCCCTTAGATATTTAATAGTTTACATTACGGACTATCTGAACAACAATCGAAAACCAGTGAGCACCCCTTAATCCATCGGGGATCAAACCTAGGACCTCCAGGTCTTGCGTGGAATACTTGATCTTTAGACAATTAAGCTGACATCTAGTGTACATATTTAATTTAGTAGTTTGCTAAACTTCTGTATGTCTGACTTCAATTTTTGTTAATATTTAAAGTATACTTACTAGATTATCGAGATCGTAATGTTGTGAAGTAACGAATTGAGGAATCACCAGTTCATTATACTCCTAAAAATGAGATGTTTTTACATTCTATACAAAATAACAAATTCGTTTATGTGAAAAAATTTCAATTGATACCTTGTTAATTTAAATTCTCTTTAATTTACTGTATACAAAAATTTTAAGTTTATACTCTTTCAGAACAAAGGTTTTTCATTTATTCCAAACTCAGTTAGTAATTTTTATCATTGCTCTTTTCTTGTATACAAGCGTTCTATTTTAGCATCTTCGATACTAAAGTCTGAGTTTGTTCAATCTCCGTTAACACATAGGGTCCTTATGTAATTGTGTGCTTCAATATCCCCTTTAATTACAGGTTTCATAATTCGTTGGTAGCCGCTAACCCTTTAAACGTAATCACTAATCTTTGCGTGTTCCAATTAACCTATCGTGTTGCTTATTTGCACCTTTTTTATAAAAGAAAGTTTGATGTCAGTGATATAAAACTTTGTTTTCGGTTATACTGTCTGGAAGGTCCATCTATTCAACATCAAAACATCACAGTCTGTGATGGTGTAAGCTTTATTTTTTCGTTATTCAAAAGTATCTTATTTGTAAATTATCTGTCATTGTCCTGTGGGATTCGTATTATCTGATCAACACAGTATTATTATTTGTTAGTGGTAGTAGTATTTCAATCCAAAACCTTAGTAAATTTTGTAGGCATTGGATAACACGCAGTAGTCATTCTAAAAAAAGTAAAACAAAACATACGCGTTTATCCATCTCTGCTTACCATGCTTGTGAATTAAGGCTATATTGAGGCAATACGCACAGTATGCACATATGCCAATTAGAGACTGACCAGTTACAGTTCTAACAAATCGATGGGAAGATTCAAACAAGCAATACTGAATAATTTTAAAACATACGCGTTTAGTTTGTGCATATTTCAAAATTTTGATAGCGTGCAGTGTTGCTTTTTGTTGCATACGTGTATATAAATCACATCAAAATAACGTCCGAAAGTTCTAATGATTATGCTCTTTTGAACTCGATAATTGACCTTATATGCCATTTTCTAGGTTATATTCTCTATGGATTTGATCTCAGTCAAAGGTACCACTGGTGAATAACTACTTCGTACTTTATATGGATAAAATCCTCCGAGAGTGAAACGTATGTCGTCATTACTATCAGATGATCATCTCGCTATAATAAGTATTATTAAAGTTGTCAATATGTACCATTGGATCTAATAGTTAAGCCCTCCTCGAAAGACTTAGTTTTAATCACTAACAGAGCTATGAGTACGGCAGTGCACTGCTAAATAGTTCCATAATAAAAAGAGCAGTTATTTTGGTCATCTCTACTTCCCACCAATAATTCAAATAAAACCAATTCGTGATGAATGCCATTTAAACATTAAACAGATCTCTCACAAAATCCCTGCATAATAATTATATCCCTTCTATTTAACAATCACTCTTTAGCAAATCCACAAATTAATTAGATATAATCAGGTCAAAATAATTCAGAATTAGTTTTTTATCAGAATGGGGGTTTGTGAAGATTGTAGTAATTTTAATAGCTGAATTCATGAGTTAATTTGTAAGCTAGACCACCAGTGAAAACCTGGAAGCAGTAGACGGCCGTTTTGTTCTAGCATAGGACTCCTCAGCAGTGCTCATCCACAATGTGTTGAACAAGTTAGAAGTAATTTTGATACTATGAAATTATTGTAAATAATAGACAATAAGTTTTAAATAAATTCTATTACTCAAGCTATTTCAACATTTCTATGTAAAATCTTATGTAGTTTTAAAATGTATACTCTGAAATCATCATTTATTAATTTAATCATGTGCTCAGTGGTGACTAGCTTCAAGATGAATTTCCTGAAGTTCTAGTGATAAGCCGTGACCAATGGAGTCCAATCAGTGTCGGGTGGGGACAGTTGTCCATTTCAGACAATGTATGAAAAGTTGCGCAATATCATGGATTGGTTGAAGTTAGACATTGACACTGTTAGATAACGGCTCAGTGATCTAGTGATTAAGCGTTCGCGTACAATTTTCTTTAGTAATTCTGAAATATAGTGTTTGGTTAAGAATGTTAAGTGTTATTTATGAATATAATGCCGAGAAATTAAAGTAATCAGCTTTTTAAAGCCAAACAATATAAGAATAAAATTGGAAGTCGAGATTAAACAAAATTGAAGTTGAACATGTAAGCCACTATTTGTAGAGGTAAGCTCAGAGTGATCGTAAAGTTCAGCGTTAGCTGTGAGACCTTCAAGTCTTGGGTTTTATGCCCAGTGGGATGCTGAGTGTGTAGTCGTCCCATACTAGGAAGAAAAAGCAGATATTCGGTACTTTTACATCAATCGATCAGTCTGTGATGCAAAGTATAAAACCGAGAAACTTTTGCCAGTTGTAAGTGTAATTAATTAGGAGATCAGGGAAAATTAAAAGGCTGCATAGATTTTCTCTGTATTGTTTTTAGTTGGTTAATCAACCATGAGGGATGATGCTCAAAAATACGATGATCTATTTATCTAGTTGTGCGCCGAGTATATCACTGGCTCCTGAGGAGCAGTTGAACTAGTGAATACAATATCAGAATCCACTGTGGGATCTTTTCCTCTCCTCACTAATATATATTGATTCTTTTAATTAAATACGCTACCTAATTTAGTAAAATTTTGAAGGGACTTTCTTTTGCTTACCTGTTCTAATTTTATCGAATATTGATTGGATCAGATCTTGGATAACAAAGATTATTGCTTGGTATTTTGTTTGTTTGTGTTTTTTTTGTCCGAAACTCGAGTCAAATCGTTTTTTTTTTTCACAAATTTAAAGTATGTGATCTCATATGGAATTAATTAGTTCATTTTTTTTGGTTACGTTTTGTACGTTTGGGTAAACTCAGGTTAATGAAATAATAACACGTGATACATTGTTATATACAGTCTATCAGGTGATATACACTAGTTTTATAGCTATGATCACATGTTTCACCTAACAGATACATACATGTAGAAATAGCTGAAAGTTTAAACTATTGTGTAGAATATGTCCTTGTGTTTTTTTTTTCAATTTAATTGTCATGAGTTTAATATTTCAAAGTAGATACATCCCCTTCCTCCCCGAAGAAAATCCTTGTAGTGATTTTCCTAACAGTACAATTGATATCTTTTTAAAAAAAAATTAACACAAAAGCACATACTTTATCTGAAGGTAATTTTTTATTATCTCTAAATAAATTTTCCTGAAGTGTATGATTAAAAATCACGAGATAACTATATTTTATATTGATTTTGTTCAATCATTCCCACATACATATAGACTTTCTGATGTAGTGGCTAGCAGACTACCTGGTTGATGTCCATGTTATAACCGCGATTAACAGTTGATGACGTTAGGTAATATGGTTCAATACCAGTCACAGTAGGATAGATTTATTCATTCTTTGTTATCCGTGAGATCGTGAGATTTAAAATAACGTTTTCATTACTTTTTATTTTGCGAGTTCATTGTTGCTTTACGAATCATATTGTGTATGCTTAACCTACTTTACCGTCATTGACTTACTAGTATCTTGATGTCTTTGTGACAATTGGAATCAAAGTACGTATATGCCGTATTATACGTTGCTTGTGATTGACTGACTATACAAATGGTATCATTGATATTAACCCTTATATGATAAAGACTTTTGTCAGAGATATTATACTAATCCTTTCTTTTGGTTTCATATATATTTGAGTGGTATTTTTTGTGTAGATTAATTCATGTACTTACTTTCCGATTTTTTTTACAAAAAATTCAGACAATCGATTTCGAGTCACATTACGTCATAGTGGTGATGGCAGTAAGCTATTTCAAGGTCTTCAAGGCAGTTTGCATGTACAACACTGGCGGCTGTGTTTAATAGGTGAACCGTCAACTGGATGTAAATTTATCTGTAACTGGCGACTAGATCATGTTGATAAAGCATATACAATGACAATGCCTGCTCAAAGTGCAAATCAATTGTTATCAAACAATAGTAATAATAACTCCACCAGTACTTCTACTACTATTACTGCTACGAGTAATTCTATGACAGGAATCACCAATAATTCTACGACATTTGGTTCAGCGAATTTAACAACACCTGCCTCTTCCATATCTTCATCTTCGTTTAATACTGGTAATCCATTAAATTTAGATCATCATAGAACTGGATTACGAACTGGATTAACAACAATGTCTACAGTGCCAACAGCAACATTAATAACATCACCAAGTACTACTGCTTTCAATAATCCAAACAAATATTTGTTTTTCATGGAATGTAGTCCAGCTTCAGGAAAAGGTAATCCATCATCTGTATTTTTGTCCACTGAAAATGAAACAACATTTTCATAATACGATATCGTTATTTTTTGTCATGTTAGAGTCGATGAGAGGTTTGGTTCTCATTTTATTTGTGTTTGTGTATGAGATAAAGAGAGAGAAGTTAATTTTTACAACAATATGACTTTACAAGCTCATAAAGCATTGGTTCGAGCCTGTGCTCCATATTAACTAAAAGTCAAATATTACTTCAGTCAGTAAGCCAACGCTTTACGTTAATTAAGAAGATTTGTTAACCTCATCTTAATCTGTATACGTCCTGTTAAAGACTGTGAAAGTTGCTTTAATTAACTTTGCTCATGCAAATATAAAGTATAGTCTGTTGAACCAACTACTTACCTGAAATACAATTGCTCTAACTACATAAAATCATTAGATATCAAGATAACAACTCAAGAGATCAGAATTTATACTATTTGTTAAAAACCTTAAATTAAAGATGAGTTCATTAATAAATATATCCTCAACTGTTGTTTTTTGCATATTATTTAGTATACATTAAAATACTTAATCCTGTTACCCCTCGTGGAGGAGCATAGGCCGCCCATCGGCACTCTCCATCCAACTCTGTCCTGAGCATTGTTTTCTAGTTGTTCAACCTTTTGATGTCTTCCTCCAATTCCCGATGCAATGTGTTCCTTGGTCTTCCTGTTTTCCGTTCCTCGTGATCCAGTTTGATGATTTCCGTGATGTATGTCTTATCCACTTCCAGTGTCTTTTCTCAACTTCTTCTTCAGCTAGAAGTTGGTTTGTTCTCTCCTACAGTAGGCTGCTAAAGATAGTATCCGGCCAACAAACATTAAATCTCTTGCGTAGACAACTTTTTATAAATACTTTGTTAGTCATGTCTATAACTATCCAATTAAATCGTTGCTTAAGTTCCCACCACTTTATTCTGGTCTGATGTGTCTGTCATCTATCCCTGTTGCATGTGACCTACCAATTGAAAGACATACTTACTTACGCCTGTTATCCCTCGTGGAGGAGCATAGGCCTCACACCTGCATTCTCCATGCAACTCTGTCCTGGGCAATCCTTTCCAGTTCATTCCATTTGTTATTCATCCTTTTCATATCTGCTTCTATTTCCCGTCGTAATGTGTTATTTGGCCTTCCTCTTTTCCACTTCCTTTTCGTTTTCCACGTTCGGGCTTGCCTCGTGATACAGTTTGGTGATTTCCTCAGTGTATGTCCAATTCATTTCCAACGTCTTTTCTTAATAATTTAAGCACACTGCACGCAGTCATATGATTAAATAATTTAATCCCATCCAACTGTTTATCGTCTTGTAAAACGGTCATGGTCTGTAGAGACTATTCAAATGATTGATATATTTTTGTAAATGATAAGCTCCAAGGTCTTAATTGATTGGAGAATGAATGACTCTCGAAAAATGATTTCTTCCAATAGTCTACAATATTCACTCATGTTTTTTTTTTAATATTTTACATATTAGCATATTTTATCACATAAAAAGTCTATTCAACTAGAGTCTTGTCTAACGATATATTTTCAGTTGAGGTCTTATATCAGTAATTCAGTCTTGTGAGAAGGAGCATTAACTCGATTACTTTATGCTGTCATTACATATTATCTGTCAATAGGCATCCCATTCATTCTCATGGTCGATAATTCTATCATCAAATCGAAAAGTCCCACACAACAATTTTTAACGCAAGTCGCTAATGCACTTATTAGATTATATCTAAAATGAATATTTTCTTATGCGTTTGCATTGCTGGATATAGCCACTTAAAGTTGTATGGGAATAATTTTAATAACTTTTTGGTTGGAAGTAATTTTGATAGACATTCGACCTGTCAGTCAACTATAAACCATGCAATACATGGGATATATGTGCTTCGGTTAAATTTGTCATACCCCGTATCAGCACAGAGAGATGAAATTATCATGACAAAAGGCAGATCAGTAGTAATATCGTCAATGACACTGTAAAACAGTATGATTCGAAAATAAAGAAGGAATCCATTAAATAGAAAAGTGTAATATAATTTAGAAATCCATGGTCCAAGGGAAGATGAAGAATCATTACATATTCACTATTTGAACTGATTTTAAGCCATGTAATCTGCATCAACCACTTCATCATTCTTTGATTTCATGAAGTGTAGCCATAATTTGGTTTGCCCCTTCCTCTAACTTTCTTCCATATATATATATATATATATATATATATCTTAATATCTTATCTAGGTCGTGGTTCATATATTTTTGAAATTGATGGTAGCCGATTAGCTGAGTTAACAATAGCTATTGAGCAATTTACTGCATTACGTTATAATCCAAACTTGAAACCGGCTACATGTGCAGAAGCGTCTCAATTAACTGTTACAGCTCAATCTAATTTAGGTACAACAAATTTTGGAACAATTGATCGTTGTAATAAAAATGATAATTTATTTCGTAATGGTAACCCTCCAATATGTACAATACCAACTAATATTGGTAGCAGTGTAATTGATGATTTAGGCATTGCATCATCATCATTCTCATCAGATACAAGTAGTAATCCACGATCTTTCTCTCCAACCCATCATCAACAACAACAACAGTTATCGAAAAGGCGTAGTCGTGATAGTATTTTTAATCCTTTACGAAAAATATCATCTGGACATCATAATTTTAATTTATTTAAAGCAAATGATTATCAATCTTCAACAATAGATCGTCTTTTCAGTAAACAAACTATGTCACAATTCATTGTTACTACTGCCACTACTACTACTACTTCTACTATTAATACTGCTACTACAACCACTTCCGGTACTGAACAATCATTAGTTCCTGTATTACATTCTAAATATAGTTGGAATTTCCAAAGAACGTCATCTTTATCTCCTCCAGATATGATTGTTAATGATTCCATATTGGATAGTTATAATCCTAATTCATTGTCAAGATGTGATCATTTACATGAAAATAGTTTTAAAGAACAATTTAATCTTAGTGGCGGTGGTGGTGTCAGTGTTGTTGCTACAACAATTGGAGTAACAACTAATGATAATATTCAAGAAGGTATGTTTTTTTACGTTATCATAGTTGTCTAATGCTTGTTTAACTCACATCTTTTCTTCTTATGAGAATATATTGGAAAGGTCCCCTAACTTTTGTGAATAAAAAATATATGGTTATATTACGTTTTTAAGCAATTATAGACTGGTTTTCGCTAGGTAGGTAAACAACCGTTGAGAATCAAGGAAATCCTGGACATTTGTGTTGTCTATGTATAAGATTTCTCTGTATCTATAACCCACAAAGTATTTCAAAATTCATGAAAAGTTTATTTTTTCTTTAGACTTTTCAATAAATATTATCAACAGCTCACAGTTTCAACTTTAATCACGCCGCAATGTAATACAAATATCATCGACGAATCTCAGTTACACTTGGTTCACAAATGACAGTTTTTTTAACCCCCACAAATTACGTCTTCTCTCATTACTATTACTTACAATTTCTTGAGGGTAGTGAACAACACAGATTTATTGTTAAGAAAAATAGGTTAATTATGAGTGTTTATGTCAAAGTTTTTTTTCATTACTCGATTCTGATAATCTATGTTTTTTGTTTAAGACTAAAACTTTCTCCTTTGTTATTGTTATTATTACACGAAATAAAAGCCATATACATTTACTCTATTTTGTTAATCACGTGTCGTTTTCTAAATAATGACTGTAGTAGGATCAATTATTAAGTTGTATACTCGGATTCAACTCACATGGTTCTCTCATTTGATAGCTAATCACATTAATATTTAAACTGCTGAAGTAGGTAAAGAGCAGTGGTTCAATCCTTTCAATCTACTGATTAAGTTTCCCTAATTTAACTATTAAGCCTTTTCTTACAGTTCTAAATTATCAGTAACAAAATAATTCAAACTCTTACTACTAATAGCGATGCAATCATTCATACGTGTTAAATATGTTTAATGAATATCTGAACTTTGTAACTCAATGGAATTAACATGTGTGTTAACATCTGAACCCTACAGGTATACTACTGAAATTCAGTACTAATATGTTCGACAATAATAATTTTAATTCTCAACTAGCCTAGTGGGATTACATGAGAACCAAAACAATGTTGGATTGATATTAATCTATCTTCTTGTAATGATAATAACCATTATCGGTGAGATTACAATTTGTGGATGACCTTTAAGCGACTCTAAAGTGATCTTGAGAATGCCCATTTACTAACTAGTTTTTAATGAAGATTATAAACTAGTGTGTAATTATGATTATGATTTACAGTGAGTGGTTAAATTTAGGGATAAAATTTAAGGTTTTCATCACGAGCTGACATCAGCTAAACTGCCAAAACTCTATTTGGCCAAATGAATGAACGAATGAATTTTCCACCGAAATGCAAGACATGTTATCTTAAATCTGATTGGATCGCTCATAAATTACAATCTCTTCTGACTATGTAATTGAAAGTTTTTCCCTTATTACATCGAGTACATATTACAATTTCATTGATTTAAGTAATATATATATATATATATATATATATATACCTCTTGTTTACGTATGTTTATGCACAATTTTATAAGTTCATGGAATAATATCTACATACATATATAAACAACTAAAAACTGATTAAATTCTTGCCCTTATTCAGCCATCCCACGTTTTGTTTCTTAAAAAAATCAGATCAATTTATCAAAATTTTTATGGCCATCGTTATTATTTTATTTGTCTGTAGCTAAATAGGCATTTCAAATTATGTAACTCTTCTCTGATATTGATCACAAGTAAACCTGGGATCTGAAATTTTTTTCAACTAAACTACACATGGACTGATAGAGGTGTTTAAATATTGTTAAACCTATAGATTCGTTTATTTTCTATGATTTTTATTTCTATATCAACAATCTGTAAATCACATATCAATCCCTAATATTTATTCCATTATGTATAATGTATCTATCGTGTATCATTTCTATACAATCAGTCAGTCACAACATCGAACCTAGTACGTATGTACATCGGTTCAACTTGTCATATCCAATTAACACACTGAGATGAAGTTGCCAGACCGGATCCCTGAATATTAGGTAGTAGCAGTATGAGTGGTAATAGGAAAGATTAGGGATCGATAATACTATTCAGAAAGAAAATACATTAGTAAAATAAAAAGAAAGTTGTGAGGAAATTAAAATCTCAGAATTTGTGGGAAGATAATGAATAGATGCACGTGCGATCCCGACATTATGGTTGAATATAGCAAATCAAAGATGGAAAAATTAGTTTAATATATATGTAAATATTACATGCATTATAAACTTTCCTTAACACATTTTAACATATTTAGATATGCTATTCCACGTCGATAATCTAGTGTCAATCTGTTTTTGTAATCTATGACCAGTTCGATACATACTGCTATCTCCTTATACTTTCTTTTTAAATGCTGTTGCTGGACTCGCGCAGCAGTTTTGAATTCATTTAAACGTTGTTCCTTTTTTGGGCACAAATAAATTTCTATATGTTTGGATAAGCGTCACCAATACGTAAGCTAAAGTCTTTATGTCACCCCTCTACCACATTGTTCTCCTTAGAAAGGACTTACACATCGGAGGCTAAATCAAACATATTCTTTCAATGTTCACTTTCATTAATTGCGCCCGTATTAGTGTGAACCTTTTTGTGATTGGTAGCAACTTCGATTAAATCAACTAAGGTATTGAATTATATTTCTTACTAGATCTGTGTAAAATAAAGCTATCCTACTTGTATCCTTGCAAAGAAGACTGAACAAAACTTAGTTCTTTACTGTGGTAATGGCTTTTAATTACAGAGTTTTTTGCACTATGTATTTGTGGTTCTCAGACTTTTTCTTGAAGAAAAACAAAGGAACAAAAAATGGTTCCATTCCATATCTTATATCTAACACTATTAATGTCTATGTTTATTATCAGTCAATCATCAATGTTAAAGCCTTGCACACAGATGTATTCCAGTAAATTATTACTTAACAGTTTCTATTTTCTCTTAATAATGATTTTAATAGCTAAAAAATATTTTGAACTAATCATTCCATAAATGATCAAATTATATATGCTAATTCAGAAAGAATGAATGTACAATATAATTTAGTATAACAAGTTTCAGACATATAACAGCACCATAATCAATCGTTTATCATCCATACAATGATTTACATTTGAAGAAATAACCTAACTCATCTATGAAGTACAAATTCGTGTAGTCAGCTGTAAGCCATCCACTGTTTGTGTGAAGATTAGATTTTAATCTTGAATGTAGTTTGTCGCTTCACTGATGTTGAACAATTAGATAATGCTAAGCTCAAATACTAATTTACTAAACTTTACTAAGCGTGTAATCTCAGTCTCATTTTCTGTTGTTAAAAATATTGTCGCTCTCTGCATATGCACTGAGTTACGTTTCTAGTTATTTTCTATTTGAATAATTTCCTCATATTTAAATCAACCCATTATTATTTTTTGGAAGTGACAGCTTCAGTTGCTACCTTAGGACATTAGTATTTAATCTAACATATCTTCCAAATCTGCTCACATATGATGAAAACGTAAATTGAATGATAATAGTAAGTCGTAGGATTTTTAAATAATGGCATGTCGATTGATAAAGGTTATAAAGTCTTATCATCTCTCATAGTTTGAAAAATGTGTTATACATCTCTTACCACCTCCTTTCTCAGCGTATCATACTTCCTGGTGTTGAATTAGGTCGAAAGATAGCTAGCCAGCAACCAAACGAAGAGGTTATCGGTTAAAGCAAACATTCAGGTTGTTAGTTTCCATACTACAATCTTAATCGTATGGTGTTAGGAGGCGTTAAATGGTTATATACTGTGCTATTTTCTCCTCGCTTCCAAAAAAACAAAATGTTATATAAACTAATCACCTAGAAATCAATTAAACTTTACCATAAATTATTCTAACTCATACTAATACGTTTTTGACACGGACTAACTTTGTAGTTTGGTTACCATTAAATCGCTGGAACTCTGTGGTCGTCACTAAGCAAGCTCATGAGAAGTTTAGTGACGTAATAAAATAAATAAATCCTTTCTGATGTTCACATTGATTTACTCTGTTAAATTTCATCTCATAGGCAGTATTAACTTAATCTATCAACTTTGAACGGATATATTCCTTGAAATTCAACTTTTTTCTCTTTATAAATCTCCAATACTATGTAAAAACTTATACTTTTAAATTTTGTTTTTTTTTGCCCACTATCAAGACACCTGTATTGCATTTGTTGTTATTATAAGTGAACAGAATAAAGTGTGTGTGGAGGAGAGAGAAACTGGTTGTATTGTGTTCCGTTTCTCAATTGTTTTCTTTTCTAAATAAATATTTCACTTAATCATCGAACACGTGCGTTCAAATACACTTGTCTAGTTTGAGTATTTCACCCACTATCAAATTTCTTTGGAAACAAGGGATTATTAAGTTTACCATTACTATAGACAAACTAGTTATATTGTTGTTTTCCGAAAAATGTGCTGAGATTTCGTCACACATCAGACCACAAGGGCTGTTGAGACTCCCAAGATAAGTGAAATGGTCGACACGCTCAGTTGCTTCATTTCCTACCATTAGTTTGAGTGTCGATGTAACCCAATCCAGGAGTAACACATTGTATTTCGAGTGGGAGAATCACGTCGATCATTGGTACTCCTTTTAGTGTAAAACATTGCCACAGAACCTCACGATCAACAGAGTCGAATGCCGCCTTAAAATCGAGAGATACTACGATTGTGGGGCGTCTGAATGTATGTCTATGTTCTAGGACCTGAAGTAGAATGAATATCTGGTCTATACAACCACGTTCAGGTCGAAAACCATCTTGGTTTTCTCTAGTCTGCTCTTCACGAGCTTTGGTTAGGCGACCTAGTATTATTGAAGCTAATATTTTAGACACTATATTAGTCAAACTGATTCATCTGTGATTGTCACAAAAGGACTTTTGTCCTTTCTTATAGACTGGCACAATCAGTGATTGGGACCAGTCAGATGGAATTACGTCTGGATCCCAGATTCTACCTAAGACCTCAGTCAATATCATTGACAATAGTGGACCGCCATCCTTAAAAATCTCGAGGATAAACCTGTGAGGGCCTGCTGCTCTCCCTCGCTTCAGATTTCCCATAGCTTTTTCAACCTCGTAAAGAGTTTGAGGACTTACACTACCTTGCCATTCAGATCGACTGGGGATCGTTTGAAACCGGAGTGTGGCTGAAGGCCCTCACAGGTTTATCCTCGAGATTTTTAAGGATGGCCTCCAAATGCAGTCCCCACACTAATCAAATGAGATTTGTGTATGTGTCCCCTTGTGCCAATATTCTTGTGTTCAAATGAATAAATAAATTAAAGCTAGTATTTGCAAAGAACAGGCGGTTATCTGATCATAGCTGAAACAGACGGTCGCCATTATCTGTTCTTTGAGCCATAACACCATAAGATCCACCCAGGTTTCTTTCATTTTCGCTTAGTGGGAGAGTAGACAGAGACGACGAAGAGGCAATGACGACTGTCCCTATTTTCCTTAGCCCTTACTGTTCCGTTTAGTCGAACAACACGTAAGCGACTGTCTACTGGGTTCCAGTCCAAAATAGCTCGTTCTGCCCTAGGACTGAATGTTATACCTACGCTAGCGAGGCCACTTAGAGCAGCATCAGAGCTTCCAAATACACAAAGTGTGAGTCGAGTTCGTTCTTTATTTTAACATGGTGAGGTCAAATGTATAACGCTACTCGGATCGTGTATACGCGTTTCGGAGACGCAGCACACATTGATGGTGCGAGATCCTAGCAACTACTGCCGGGATGACATGTACACTGTATGCATTTTGATTTTCTTTTCCCCTAAGAGATTGTAAAGAGTACAAAATATGTACGATTTTTAACGGATTTAATTTAACTGTTATTGACATTGTTTTATTCTACTGCTTTCGATTATTATTGTTATTGTTATTACTATTGACTTACTGTCTATTTTGTTTTCTAATTTAATGAAAAAGCCAATAAGGGATCAATAATTTCTTTCATTGAATCTACACTATATATCATTGAAAAAGTCATTACTATTGCTAGTACTGTTGTGATTTCTATTGTATCTGGTGTTTATGTAAATACATTTGGTAGATAAATAATTAATTAACAGATTTCACGATGTGTGTCACTCGTTTGATCACTTGACACTGTATTCATTTCGATGAGTGTTATTCACTAATTTAAAAGTAATTTGATTAAAAACTAATGCCGACCAAGCCAAATTATGGTATCAACTCATTGTCATTCATTTTTTGGTCTGAAGTATGTTCGTATATACGGAGATTATACTTGGTTGAGGTTGAAGCAATAATAGTGACCAGTGAGTGGTTGGAGAATTTGAGTAACATGATGTTTATAACTAGCTATAATAATGCAAGTACATTATTTCTTTATATTCGATTAGATGTTTAGTTTTAGTGGTCCTTCTTATATGACTTCATTGTGTTTTCAAACCAAGTACTTGATGCTTAGTCTTTGCTGTATTATTTCGATTTTACCATTTATCTTGTGCTAGTTATGGTATGCCAATTTAAGTCAGTGGATGCTTGAATGTGGTTGACTGTTATCCTGTTTAGCTTTATTTTTCACACACAGCTATACGATTTTTTAAAATCATGTATTTAATTTTTAATGGTTGTAGTTATAGTACTGATACTACTACTACTACCACTACAATTAGTAGTAGTTATAGCGCTCCACATAATATTACATACTACTAATTAGTTATCAACGTTCTAACTAATATGTGTACCAATTTAATAAACCATTAATCATATTCGTTTTATTCAATATTGAGTTACAAGGTGAAATGTATACAAAAATAATAACGTCAACTATATTTTACACTATTTCACAACCGTCCTAATCACACCATCATTATTCGTTTGTGTGTGTGTGTGTGTAACCATTACCATACGCTAGCGCACATCGTTCGTAATTCGAACAAATATATACGACCCGGAATTTTTTTCCAATTTAATCGATCAGTTTTTTAATAGTACACTACGCCTATATGAAATAAAAGAGCGATTTGTAACAAATTTTGTAACATTAAAAAAAAATCGTGATATATCTGTGTATGTATATACTATCACTTTGTGTAAATTTTATTTAATATCATCTGTGTTATCTGTGCTTAACATTTAAAAAACAAATTTATCGAACTAAAACTTTTTATCTTGAGTTCATGAACCGACAAGCAAACTATTAAAATAACCTGGAAGTGTTGGGAAACCATTTTTTTCTTATCATGGGCTTCTCAACTATGTGCATCCGCAATCCTACCATGGATCGTATCCAAGACATTAAAGTCTTGCATTAAGCCCCGTTATTGTTATTGTTCCTATTTCAGCACCCAAATGCCCAGGTACGGCCGAGAGTGGGGAGAGTCCACTCTCCCTCTCGAAATGCTCTCACATTGCCACGCGAATATATAGCCTCTGCCAGGGAAGTCCTACTCATTGCCCTCTCGCACCACGGGTGTTGTTTACGAAAGTGAGAGGACGAAAAGCGAATGTCCGGCACTTTAACCGGGTTGGTGGACAAGGCGAGTCCACCTAGAGGAGCTGGAAAACCCTGATTCCAAACCAATAGTGCACATGGGCTCCAGTATCCTGATGAAACAAATGGCGTACGAATAAATCATTGATCACCGGCTACCATGGGAATGCATCTCCTCACGATGCTCCACTGCCTTGTGGATCAGATCTTTCGGTCAAATGCTCCGGGTGTGGGCCCCTAAGAAAACCACCTGCTTCAGTTCGGGCACCTGGGCAGTATCACAGCCCTCAAGCAAATCGAATGAGATTTGTATGTATCTGGTGCTTCCTAGAACCAATATTTATGTGTTTAAATAAATAAATAATAAACTTAACATTTAGACCACTGAACCAGTATCTAATAGTTTACATGTTTAGTTTCAATGAATAGATGATATGACACAACCATCTCCCACTGTCTTCGGTCAACAACTACTTCCCACCCAACTTGGTTGAATTCCACTAATCACTGCTTATTACTAGAACATCTCATTATAGGCACATGATTCTTAATTACCGTAGGTATTAGTCTGTGATGTAACGTATGAAATCCACCACTTCTTCTGATTCAATTTAAACATCTAAATTATTGGATGCCGGTTAAAATATCCGAAAGCTGATCGTTCACCACAAAACCTAAAGATTTTGGGTTCAATCCTTAATGAAGTCATAAATTCGCAATGCTGAGAAATCCTATCATAAGACGAAGCGTCTATTCAATAAATTGTGGTTTTCATAGGAATTTTAAGTTAGATCTCTACAAACCCCCTACAAACATTAGTATGTATTTGTTTTAACAATTGTAGTAAATGTTTTTTTGGTGGTGTGGGACGGTAACTAAAATTTGGATTCGTGAGTGTCGAAAGTAAATTTTCAATTGAACGTATGAAATGCCACTTATAATCGTTATCGTCTGATTAAAACCTGACACGAATATGCATCGTAAACCAGAATAATAATAAGAGAAATTAATGATGTGTGAAGGAAATTGAGTGAGGAGTTAATTTCAATAATTCAAGCTATTTGCTACCAGTATTATGTGGACCTTTAGCTAAAGAGTTTGTTCACACTATTGTGTGTGTGGAAACTGGTAATACTAATCTCCATAAACTGTGAAAAAAATTAATTAACTCATTCATCAGGCACTTAAGTACGACCCTTACTCTAAGTGTGAAAATTAGTAATATTAAGCAGTTGCCCAAACCGAAGTAGATTGGGCGAGGTTCGAAACCGGACCTCAATAACTGGAGGTCGAACACCTTAATCACGGATCCACTACTCCATCCCCACCTCTAAACTGAGTTGGATAGAATTGATTAATGAGTGCTTAGTATTTTAGAAAGTGAAATAGACTACTTCTATGAATCAGACGTTCATCTTGTTGTGCTAACGAGGTATGTCAACCACGAATTCATTCCTAATCCTCGGATCATATTAATATTCTCTACTGTCACCGATACCACGACTACCTCTACTTCTCTCGATAATTTTGTCTCATTGTGTTGATATAGATGGTATGGCAGCTTAAACCAATACATATATGCGCCAGATTCTACGTTGAATGACTGATTGACTTATTTCACGTTTATTTTACATATTCTTCAGCTTCAATTATCTCTAATTCATTATTTTATGTATTAAAAATGCATATTACGTTAAACGTTTATTGAATTTGCTTAAACAAAGTGAATACATAGTGTTAGTCATTGAAATGATTGTTGTAGTTGGTTTGTTTCTCAAAAAAAACATTACAGTGCAATTTTATAAATTTCCAAGAAGGCGAATAGTCGACAGTTCCGTCACAGTCTCTTTGATTTTCTACTTTGTAATAACAAATTGATTTAAATTGTACAAAGCCCTTACTGAATTTGTTATTAATTTTTCTTTTTAGTTTGTCCTTACCGTTTTCAATATTCGATAAGTATATTGTATCCAGCGGTTTCAATCCTTTCTTCGTTCATTTTATAAATAATTAACCACATTAATTGTGATTTTCATTAGAGATTTCATTTTGAGCTATCCACAACTGGATGCTATTATTATGTCCAGTGTAGTACAGCCAACATTCTACATGAACAGTGACAATTTTTGAATTCACTTAGTATTGTTTGTTTGGATCTTCCCATCGATGTGTTTAGGACTGCAACTGGTCAGTCTCTAATTGGCATATGTGCATACTGTGCGTATTGCCTCGATATACCTTAATTCACAAGCATGGTAAGCAGAGATGGATAGTGGCTAGCAGTGGAATCCAGGACGCGCGTTTCGTCCTATTTGGGACTCGTCAGCTGGATGTACCTGCATCTCAGAGTTGATGTTCACTCTGGGACTCGAACCCAGCACCCTCGCTTCAAACGCCATCGCGTTATCCACCCGGCCACTGAGTCCATCGCACAAGCAAGTGGCTATCAGGACTCAGTGGCCGAGTGGATAACGCGATGGCGTTTGAAGCGAGGGTACTGGGTTCGAGTCCCAGAGTGAACATCAACTCTGAGATGCAGGTACATCCAGCTGACGAGTCCCAAATAGGACGAAACGCGCGTCCTGGATTCCACTGCTAGCCACTATCCATCTCTGCTTACCATGCTAGTGACAATTTTTGTTGTGAAACTTAACCTCCAATATACACAGCACCCATTCACTACATGGTCAAGAAAATGACTGAAAGGGCTTGGTTATTAGGCATAAAAAACACTATGGACCATGACCTCAGCTGCCGACTTTATACTCTAACAGTTCTTTTTGCTAAGTAGAACACACACATTTAATTGAAACTGATAAAACTAACAGTCGATGGGCAGTATATATGTTGTTATATGTATATGTATGAGCATCATGTGATTTATCTTAATTAGGCCATGGTCGCTATTAGCCAACGTACAAACCTTTTTCTCTAGATAAATATTTTTGGCACATTTCGTATTTATTTATTGTACCTATATAACCTCAGAATCTTTTATATAATAGATGGATTGTAACTGATAGAGGAATCTAGGACTCCCGTTTCATCCTATTTGAAACTCGTTCGCTGAATGGTACCTGCCATATCTTAGTGTATTGATCTCCACCTTAAAACGGTCAATACATTATCCAGCAACCTGTTCGCTCGGTATGATGTAGGTTAAGATAATCCAAACTGTTTTCTATGAATGATCTAAACCTCAAAACTGTTGGTTTTTATTCTGTTCATGTTTAATTTTCCAAAATTATTTTTTAGGTAACAATAGTCCAATTGAAATTTTGAATTCATCAGATAAAACCTCGCATAATGTTGGCGATTTCATTACAGTATCTAATCCTGATCAGTCATCTATGTCTAACAGTAATAATAATAATCCTATTACCTCATTTATATGTTCATGTTCACCATTAGGTAATACTGGGACTAAAAATAATAGTAATACATTCCCAATATCTTCATCGTCTCGTTTAGTTGATGATGTGAATGTATCATCTTCATCGTCTTCCTCCTCATTAATGATTGTTCGTGATATAATTAGAAATATGTCTGAAACGAATTATTTTCTTGATGATAATATACAAGTGGCTAAAGTTGCTGCTGGTCTAATTATTTCTAAAAAGCCACCTTACTATCATCACCATCAACAACAACACTGTGGAAGTGGTTATCCTACACGAATCTCTGGGTTAACACCAGTTTGTACAATTTTTACTGGCGCTTCTAATACGACTAGTACTAGTACTGCTTGTGGTGCTGTAAAAACTGGCAACTGTAAACAATCACTACCATCAACAGTCCCTTCATTCCGTGTTTCCTCTACATCTTCAACTCGCCATCATCGACATACTCATCATCATCGCTTTATTTTCGATGGTCCTAATTCTAGTGGTAATCAATCATCAAGTGGATGTTCTACAACTGCAGTTCTTCCATCAGTTCCTATTCCATCTATTGGAACTAATTCTGATATCAATCATAATTTTATGCATAGCTCATTATCATCTTCCAGTGAATATAATCGTACACAACTTCACCCTGAATCATTATTATCTAAACAAAGACAATATTCACAACAATATCATGATAAATATCATGATAGTTTATTGAATTTTATTTCATCTTGTCAAACCTATAATTCACTGAATACATCCACTTCAGATTTAAATTGTTCTACTACTACTACTACTACCTCGTCTTCAGTGGAATCTACATTAGATCAAGTTGATAATAAGAACATTTGTAATACACATAAAAATATTACTAATACCATTACTACTACTACTACTACAACTTGTGTTACAAGTATCCGAAACTCTTCTAATCATGAAATATTTACAGCAGATGAAGACTACTGGGATTTACGTGATAATAGTAACTGTCAACATAAATTATTAATTCAGTCATCAAAAATAGATTCAGCTATAGTTGGCGTTGCCGATACATCAAAGGAATCTGATAATCTCTGTGTTATGAGTAAGTTTACACTTTAAAAATGTGATCTTGTTAATCTTTTTTCATTAAGGTTTAACTTTCGATAATTTCAGGTTGTATCAAGCCAAGATTTGATATAAGTCAAAAATGTTAACTTGCATTGAAATTATGAAGTGACCTAAGTTAAACCATCATCGAAAACCTGAATGCGCCAATCTGAGGTTTCGTCCTAGTATGAGACACCTCAGCGTGCGTATCCTCAATCCCTCATGCGAAAATTAAACCTAGGACTGATAGAAATTAGATATTAACACCGTTGGATGCAGACTTAGGGGCCTAGGGTTTAAGCGTCCGCGTGCGAGGTCGAAGTCTGTGTGTTCAATTCCCATATGCATGGTCGTGTATGTGTAATCTTGATTAGTCCCATATGAGAGGATAAAACGGTCGTCCGGGTGCTTCCAGATTTTAAATGGTGGTCTAACATTAGTCGGTATATGATTTCAACGAAATTCCATAGTCTCCACAACCCCTACTTAAAATTGTTAACTGTTGGACTGAAGTGTGCTGGCAAGTACAAACTATCTGATTGACAGTCCCTGGAATTTAACGTCTTAACCAATGATTGCAGACGTTGAACGACATAGTTTAGAATTGGTCATAATGGAACAGATCCATTCCCTCTTCATTTCCCCTTAATGTTGAGTTTCAAAATTATCCTACACTTTAATCCTTGAGGTCATTTTCAATTTTCGAATCATATTGTGTATACATAATCTTTTCTACTGGTACTATTACTTTCACAAATTCCATTAACTGTGACATTTATCTTAACAATTTCATCTCTATTTACCAATATAGCATGTGACATCTCGAACCGATACGCGTATTTCCTAGGCTCAATGTTACTTATGACTCACGGACTTTAAGAAAATAACGTTGTTAACGGTATACATTATATCATTTTAAAAAGAACATTCTTTTTATACTTTTTTACGCTTTTGGTTACTTTTTTCTAGCTGGTACAATTCCATCTGATTCTGTTGAAGTGCATACATGTAAAGAATCATCGCCTTATCCATGTGGACTTAATCAGTTTACCAATACATCATTTATTTATCCTCATTTCTATTTGTCATCAATTGAACCTAGTCAGTGTATTTACCGACATCGATTACAGCAATATCGAGTTTGTAATTGTATATCATTACTTCGAAGATCATTTTCTGCGAATTCTAACATTCAGTTCATCGATTTATCAAATAATGATCTTCAAATTTTTAATTTTCGTCCATCTTTAACATTGAGAACTATGCGTTCATTAGACAGTTGTATTGTTCCTCGTTCAAAATCTATAAATGATAACAGTTCGATTGAAAACACTATTGGTGCTACTGATCACGATTCAAAGCTTTATAGAACTTTGCAATCATATAGTACCAATCCGCATATCTCTGTTCAGTCCCCGCTATGTAAATCTTTTTGTGGAGGACGTTTTCAAAAAATCCACAGGTAATTTTGTTGTTGTTATTTTCACCAATCGTTTTATACATGCTTAGTTTTTTCTTATGTTTCAAGGATTCACTGTTGATAAGTAATCTTAAGCTGAACCTAATCTATCGGTAAATCTTTCTCATCAAGTGAAGTGGTTGTGAGATAAGTATTACACGTGCACCGCTTATTTCGACGCGCTATGATAGCTAATGTAAGAGATGTAGGTTAGAAGAAACTTACCTGGTTTTAGAGTCCTCTGAATTTTCGTAACTAATGGTCGGATAATTTAGGTGACATGACTCGGAATCGTTTGGAATGATACAAGTAAATGCAATCTTTGTCTTCTTTCAAATTGTTACTTACGCCTATTACCTCCCGTGGAGCATAGGTTCCTGTTCAGAATCCTCCAACCAACTATCTCCCGGGCTCTCCTTTCTAGGTGTTTCTAAATGCCGTTCATTATTTTGATGTTGGCATCCTATTCCCAGTACCACTTTTCCTTTTGCCTTGAGAATCCCTAGTCAGGACTTGCCTTGTGATGAAGTGTAATGATTTTCGTAAATTCGATCCTTTCCATCACCAGCTTTTTTTTTCCTAATTTCCTTTTCGACTGAAAGCTGATTTGTTTTCTGCCACAACAGTTTCTTGCTGATAGTGTTTGGCCGACGGATCTGGATTATCTTTCATAGACAACTGTTTAATAAATACCTGAACCTACTCTATATCGACTGGTTAATCAGTTGTCGATCTTTAAACATTGTGTTACTTGGTAGCATATCGTACAAATCAACTTGTCTATTTACTTAGTTCTGTTTGTCCCATTACAGTTTATGATTAGTGATAGACTGTAATGATTGTGGTTATCTTTTTCTTAAAAAAAATTTATTCCTATAACGAGGCAAATAGTGAGCAAAGTTAAACTTTCAGAACTGTTCTACCGAAATTTATTATTTATGTTTTGTTTTTATCTACTTGTAAGCTTTTTCATAACACCCTAACTGTTATTCTCTGTTTTACATTCTTCAATTTATTGTTAATTGATTATAAAACTATTATCTAGTTCTCTTTCATTTATGGTGAAGTTGTACATAAATTGTTATTCCTTATGTTAATTTGCGGTCTGTGAATCAATGTTTACTTATCAAGCTAGTTGGAGTTAGAAATTGAACTTTACAATAAAGGTGTATTTGCCTGCAGTGTTTTTTGTTCTACTTTGGCTATTGTGCAAGCGAGCACGTGAAAACTCTATCCTAAAAAATAGGCTTTATTATTTGTCTCAGCCTCAACTCAAACTTTATCTTGTCAGGAGAATCGTACCATTAGTCAGAGCTTAAGATGCTAGGCTATGAACGAAATAGTACATATGAGATATAATAAATTGGCTCATTCATTAGGCAGTCATGTATTAGTTGCACTTCAGGTATGAGGGCTGACGGTACTCCAAGGTTTCCCGAACCGAAATAGGCAGAGTGGTATTCTAACCTGGAACTGGATGGAGTTTGATCACAAACGAGTGCTCTTACGTAATGAAATTGAGCAAAGCTTTCGTAAGGACCGAGAAGCCTGGTGATCGAAGCGTGCCAATGGGTTGCAAGAAGCAGCTGCGTCTGGTAACTGCTAGAAGCTCTCTCAACTCATCCGAGTCTGGTGTGATATCCTTCCCTGGAGGCAGTGTGTTGCCATGCAATCCGCACTTAATTAGCTGGCAGTCAGTGTCCATAGATATGGTATGTGCTTTGCACCTTCGAAGTGCAAACTACTTCTACAAGACTGGCAGGATTCTAATCCTGTACTCACTCTGGGTGGTGAGCAGATTGAAGTAGTCGAAAAGTTTGTGTATCTAGGTAGCTGCATAAGTGCTGGTGGTGGCATGAGTGATGAGATCAATTCAGGTATGGTAGAAGCCAGAGTGGCTTATGCCAATCAGGGCTACCTTCGGCGTCTTTGTCATGTTAGTCTGGCTATAAAGGTTGAATCTACAACGTGTCGGTGAGAGCAGTCTTGTTCTATGCTTGTAAAACCTGACCTCTCTCGGTTGAAGATGCAGACGGCTGTGTTTTTGATCATCGTTTTCTCCGAAGGATTGCTGACATACAGTGGCAACATCATTTTAGTAATGCAGATGTTCGGCATCGTGTATTCGGGCGCAGAGACATTATTTTGAAACATTGACTTCGGTGGCTTGGACATGTTCTACGAATGTCGTCCGAGAGGATTCCTCTTCGTGCATTATTTGCTGACGCAGGGATTTGTTGGGGAAAGCGGAGAGGTTGTCATGACATGGTTCTAGTCAAATCCTGACCAACAATATGTACACATTATTATTTCTCATTTCGCCAATCTCTATCTGATTAGCACAGCATATTAATAAGTTACTATTGAACTAATCGCACACATTTGTATAGCCTCATACTGTCCTATGTTTCACAATTTCCAATCATACCTTGAGATCAATCTTTGACGAATACAACTGAAAAATGTATTACATTACTATAACACCAATAGAATTCTGTAGTCTGTTTATAAAATAAGAAACCGATTGATAATTTTTCAGTTATAATAAAAATAAAAGCATATACAATTTTTCTTCGTTGTTCATCTACCATTATTGTTCTTTATTTTTCCGCCAAATAAATTACAGATTGTTTCATCGTAAACATCATTCTCAAAGTCATGATAATCTGGAATGTAGGAAAACGTCAATGGATAGATCAAAACTTTCAAACGATATAGATTTCGACACACAACTATGGGATGAAGTGAAATCTAAAAACATTTTATGTACTAATATACCGTTATGGAATTGTACTGGTAATGATGCTGATACTGATGAAACACATGAAAATCGTTGTGATAGAATTCTTGATCTTTCGTATCGAATCTTTATTTGCCCACGCCATGGTGTTCAAAGTCTGCACTGGAACTTTAGTAGTGATGATGGTCAACAACATATTTCACGATTAAATACTAGCAGAAGAGATAGTGTTTTTCAGTCTAAAAAGCTTTTAAAATCGACACCTGTTGATCAAAAGCATTCAAATGTATCAACTCTACCGCCTCACCTTTTAAATTCTATCGCTTTACCTCGACCACTATCCTTGGTACGTTTAACAACAGAAAAATCAAAATATCATTGTAGCAAAAGTTTTGAGCATTATACAAAGAACAAAGAATCAAAAGTTACAAATCTAAACTTTGACAAGGACAGTAATGATGGTAATAATGATATTACCTCTTCAATCATAGATGCAACAAGCTCCTACACAGTGAGTTCAAGTTTCTTTTTGTTATATATATATATATATATATATATATATATTCCGATTTTTGTTGGTAGTCATTGCACAATTTTATTTGACTTGACAAATCGGCGATCTGTCTTCGACTTTATATTTTGCTTTATGTGTTAAAGTTGTTCGACACAAACAGTATCTCTATTCAAGTAACTTTTCAGTCTTTACCAACTTACACTACTTTTGACTTAGGATAGAGATCCGTTTGTCAATCAAAGGACGAGTATACTGCATAACAGTCTGCTCTCTATATGTCTATGGCTGTGGAACGTAGTCTTTAAAATGGAGTTTATTCGTCGGTTTCTAGTACTTGATCATAGATATTTTCGGAATATTATTTTAATACGTTAGAACCACAGGATTACTAATGCTAAGGTTGGACAGAATGATAAGCATAGGTGATGAATCGATTAATGAAGTAACAAATCTTCGTTGACTGAAGTGGTTGGGACATGTTTTACTCATGCTAAACCATCATCTAACTTGACGTCCAATCATAGCTGGTGTAGGAGTAGGGTGAGAGAAACCTATTAGTGACCAACAAACCAAGATGTCTTCAGTCTATGAAGTCAATGACTATTGGACTTTACCGTATAGATAGATGCAGACTATCTGGTTAGGGTTCGCGTAAAAAAACTGTGATCAGTGGTTGGAAGACATGGTTCAAAATCAATCCAGATGCACTCTTTATTTTTCTATTTTTTAATTCCAGTAGTCGTTCATACCTACTTTCTTATTATACCTTTTCAACTCCTTTACTACTCTTCTTGTTAATTCCACTTTGTCATACTAATATAATGTGACAAATTGAGCTAACACATATTTTTATCTAGGTTGACTATTTGCTTCTCCCCACTTATATTCATATCATCCCTATTTTGAACGCGTCATTGGTAGCTACATAATCTACCTAGGTTAACTAAAGTTCATTTAAATCCCATGAGAAATCTATTATTATTATTATTATTATTATTATTATTAGTAGTAGTAGTAGTAGTAGTAGTAGTAGTATCGTTATTATTACTATAATTATTGTTATCAACATTTTTCTTTTTATCAGCTTCCTAAAAACAAAATTTCCCATTCATTACCACCATCAAATACAACTATCTCTTCATCAACTCTAACCAATCAACTACACAGTTTTCCTCCAAATAATAATTATTACTATTATGCACCGATTAGTAATAGATGTCCATCTTTAATATCATTGAATTCCTCATCATGTTCTGAACCATGTTTATCTAAAATTAATTTGATCCATTCATTATCATCATCATTCTCTGTAGATTATAATCATGATTTATTAGAAGGACATAAATTATTATCATTAAACAAAGACACTTCGGAATCATTCAATAATTCTCAACAATATGAATCATTAATTTCATCTTCATCCTTATCACGAAATATGAAAGAAAGAAATAATAATAATAGTGACAGTATGTTGTCAGATGCACAAAAATTATGTCATTCAGAGATGACTGTCGGCGGCTCAGTATTATTATCGCCATCCTCATCACCACCAATACCATCCATTGACTTGAAATATCATCCATTATTCCGTTGTAATAATACTGTTGAGAAATCTTTAGTTGGCTCTTTATCTAACTATTGTGATGTTGAATTTTTAAATGAATTACGCTTGTATTTGTTAAGCATGAGTTCTCATCATAATGTTATTAGTAATAATAATATGCCCGGTCTAATTGAATCTTCTCAACAGAGAAAAAACGTTAATGATACTGTTATCGAAAATGTTACATGTATACATGATATGCACCACGGTAGTCATGATGATTCTGGCATGTTACAATCATCATTACATTCTGATAAACAGACACAATCCCTTTCATCATCCGCCTCCTCTTCAGGAGGACTAACAACAACGAAAAGTAGTGATATTACTTGGTCTAAAGCACTTTATGGAAATAGCACAATCGATAGCAATATCAATGAATCTAATTATTCCATAAATCAACTGTCTTGTAACAGTAGTACTAGTAATAGTAACAATAGACAATCATATCTATCTAAATTGTTTGATCGTTCTATTAGTAGTCATGTTAAATCACTATCTCCATCAATTATCTCCCCTACAATACGAGCGAATACTTTACCAAGTACAAGAATTCGTCAACAATCAACTGATCATAAAAATATTTGGAATAATGTTAATAATCACCTCATTTGTGTTAATTCATCAAAAGTGGATACTACTAATCGAGATATTGTTTCTAATAGCAACAGCAATAGTAGTGTCAATCAAAAAGTCAATAATCGCTTACACTTTTTACATCATTCTGATCATCGAAATTCCGCTATGCAAGATAATCATCATTTTAAGATAAATACTACTATCAGTAGTGATAAAGTAAATAACATATTAACTCGGAAATTTTCCCATCAATCAGAAATCGATCACTTCTCTCGTATCATGACCGAAAATATCTCTAGCAGTAACAATAATAAGAATAATGTTAACAGACGATCCAGAAAATCCGATGGACAACTTAATGATAAGTCTACACTTTCCAATTGTAATGTTGAACAACAAATACCTGTTGAATATGTAAGTCCAATACCTAATTCATTCACATTTTATTTTTTTTATAGAGGGGCAAAATGGTGCAGTTCTGAATTATTTCTACAAAAAAGAATTATTTTTATTTTTAATCATGATTTGATAGGTCAATTAGTTGTGTAAAACCTAAGACCTAGCCTATTCATGCATCAGTTGGAGTTTCCACATCACATTAATGAGCATAACGAGATGAAAATCTCAAATTAAAAATAATATCAGTGATAATAGAAAACATTTGCTCGGCATAGACAATATGATTCGAGAAGAAACAATGAATTTGTGGTATAGGATAGTGTAATATATTTATGGAACTCATTATATAATAGAAAATTAACAGTTAATGGATCAACGGTATTATGACGGATTCTGACACATTAAACCCAATGTCTCCAACCGCTGGGTACGTTAGTCGCGTGAACGGCTCATTTGATACTTCACACCCACCAACTGGCTTTAGTTTAGTAGTCAATGATGTCATGGGGTGATATCACTGACGATGGTGTAATGCTTACGCAACAGCTAGTCGTGATTTCTTGCATACCAAATTGTGCCGCACATACACTGTGTGTTACTCACTGTTAGAAATTTGATTTTTATGGCTGATTTCCAATTTGTAAAACCCCGAAGATTGATTTATAAATACTTCGAGTATTAACTTGTAGACACAGCAACCACTCTCATCTATCAATCCAACTGGGTGCTATACATCTCTCCTGAACAGGACAATCCATACAATCTGAAACTGGGAACATTCCATATTAGCTACGGATTATTTTTTAACGCACTGTTTGGTGATGTAATATGTCCTACATAGGGCCAGTCGCGACTTCAATAACTAAGTAGCGTCTCGCTCCGTAAAACTTATTTTTTATTTTATTTAAACACATAAATATTGGTACAAGAAAGCACCAGATAAATATACGCCTCACAAATCTCATTCGATTTATGTGAGGGCTGTGATACTGCCCAGGTGCCCAAACTGAATCAGGTGGTTTTCTTAGAGGGTCACACCCGGAGCCTTTGACCTACAGATCTGATCCACAAGGCAGTGGGGCATCTTAAGGAGATACAGTCCCATAATAGCCGGTGACCAACAAAAGGTTCATACGCCATTTGTTTCTTCAGGATACTGGAGCCCATGTGCACCATTGGTTTGGAACTAGGGTTTTTCAACTCCTCTAAGTGAACTTTCCGTGTCCACCGACCCGGTTAAAGCGCCGGACATTCACTTTTCGTCCTCTCATCTTCGTAAACAACATCCGTGGTGCGAGAAGGCAGTGAGTAGGACTTCTGTGGCAAAAGGCTATATATTCGCTGGCCATGTGAGAGCATTTCGAGAGGAAGAACGGACTCTCCCCACCCGGCCGTACCAGGGCATTTGGGGGCAAACTGGAAGTCAGTCGCCTGCTGGAACCCGTAAAACTGAGTGATTAGAGTTCGAATCCCGTAGCAAACATTGATTCTGTCAAGATTACACGTATCTCATCCACGAGTCCCAATCAATATGAAACCCATATTCCAGATATATATATATATATATATGTATTCCACTTTTGATGACTGACTAACTTGTTAATAACATTTTAAATAGATAAATATAATATTTGAATTTGTACGCGCTAAATTCAATAGTCCAGTGAAATTGTCAGAATATATTAAGTGATACCAGTACTCAGTAAATTAACACTGACTGCATAATTTAGACTAATTGACATTGTTTAAGCAACTCTATAGATATTGGTAGTAAGGTTCTCAAACATACATTGTTTCATTGTTTTATACTCATGTATGTTTGTATGTGTGTGGAGAATTAACTGACACTTATCAACTGATGTTTATTAACTATTTACAGTAACTTTGACCTCTATGATTAACAATAAATATTGTTATAGCGTTAATACAATTCAGCTTTCTCATCAATATTTTGTATCAGTTTGAATCTGATATAATGTGTTCATCAATTCAACTTATCACATCATAACACAAAGAAATTATTAGTACTAATATAAGTAGTAGCAATATGAATGTATATGGTAGAAAAGAATAATACTGGGAGAGTACAAGCGTTCGAGTGTCCAAGTTGTAAGCGGAATAGCAAAAAGTTAAGTTTTAGATATAACAACAGTCAAAATTATTAGGGAAAGCAACCAATAGATAATTTAAAATCTTGAGATCTAGGGAAAAACAAAGGATGAATACATTTACATCAATGTAATAGATTCTGTAGCATGTCATCTATTATCGCGTAAATTGTAACCAGGTGGTCTGTCTTCATCAACACGATTTAATCTACAATTCAATACAAATGATTGATTCAAACCATAGATTCATTTTCTACAGCACTGTTTGTCTTTTTTACACAAAATATATTTTCGAATCTATATGATTCAATTCTTCTAAAGAGTTGAAAGAATTGTTTGCACTGAAGTTTATTACTTATACAATATGTATCTCTTTTTTCTTTATTAGCCTGTCTATAATAATTTGATTGAATTACGAGAAAATGTCCGTCCTCTGAGTAATGATGGTGTTGGTAGTATGTTGACTTATGATTTAAAATCGATTCCATCCCTTCTGTCCTCGGATATAACATCAATATCTGGAAGCTTACCATCTGAGTCATTATTATCATCGCAATCTCTACATGTAACTATCAGTGAAAATAATGGTTATCAACATCATCACCATCTCAATCAGTTTACAACAGCCAATTATGTAAACTTACCAATGTTCTGGTCTAATCATCATTCTACTACTACTCCTACACCTTCGTCAATGTTTTCTAGGTCATCCACATCATGTCAACGACAACATTCTACTGATGTGACGGCGACGGCAACAACGACAATTGAACCTCGATTGTATGCTAATATAATGCCGTCCAATACTATCAGTAAATATCAATCAGTTAGAAATAAACAACAACACAGTAAAACTGACTTCAGTTTATTATCTAAAAATCATATTCGTCATAGTGGTGGTGGTATTCCTCCCTCTGTGGCTGATTGTACTGGTAATAGTAGTAGTAGTAATAGTTCATTAACTGGCGAGTCACAACTGCCATCAGGTGTTGTGATTGATCATAATTCGAAAATTATGGATATATCGAAGAAATCTCACTCTCTGGACCCTACTTCAGTAATTAATTTTATCTCTACTACAACATCATCAACAATACCTCAATATTGTCCAGTAGCAGTAGTGGCGAGAGCACAAGAAGCGGCAAATTTATCCACTAACTCTGATTATTCAAACCTACCTGATGAGGTAATATGTTGCTTGATTTTAACATATTTACGTATTTTTGATAAGAGCGAACGTTGTGAAACGTTTCATTGAATTTATGAGCTGATCAATGTAAGACCACCATTGAAAACCTGTTTCGTTCTAGTATAGGACTCTCCAGCGGTGTGCACCCATTACCCCCAAAGTGGGAGTTGAACTAAAGACTTTCAGTCTCGCACACTAACGCTCGACTTGTAAACCTCTGAACCGGCATTTGACGGTGTTATTGTCTAACTTCAGTCAATCTATGATATCCATTGTCTTCAATTTGTAACCACTTCATTTTATTCATGTGAACACATAAATATTGGTACAAGGGGGCACCATTTATACATATGCACCACATAAATCAAATAAGATTTATGTGAGGATTGACCAATGCTACTAATGCTGACATATAAATAGTATGTAGCACCAACAGAAAGTGAAACGCCTGGCAGCAGAAGATTGCAATGAAGATAACAAGAAGGAGGTCTGAGATCAATCGAAATAAAAACAGAGTTAAATGAATAATAGAGTGTGTAAAGAACAAGCTAAGATGTGTAAATGATGTATTTAATGTATAATTTTCATATTTACTAAGCCATCGTGTAATAAATCGACTTCTCCTGCCTGAGATAACCTTCACAATACTATCACTTAATAGTAGTTTAGTGTGACAACTCTTGTACAGATACATATTGGTTGTAGGTTCTATGTTCCTTGTAGATGACTCATTCTTTTTACCTGCAATGTAGAAATTTCCGTATCATTCACTTCTAAACTTTGTTTTATTTCATGTGTGGTTGAGTCAGTCAGTCAGTCGCAACTTGGAACTTGGTACGCATGTACATCAATTCAAGTTACCACATCCTATTATTTCAGAGAGATAAGATAGTTAGGGTGAATCCCAGCGTAGTAGAGGTAATAACAGTATCAGCGGTAATGAAAAGGACTAGGTATGTAAGATACAATCCGGGAAAAAATGTAAATTAGCGGAAGAAAACAAGAAAAAGTATGAGAAATCCAGAAGCCTATAATTTAGGGGAAGATAAAGTACGGATGTATCTGCGCTATTGTAAACGATTTTTAGCCATGTCATTCAAAGTTTCTAACCATCAATTACGATAATCACGTGAACCCCAACCAAGTAATCTACATCTATTAAAACCGCTCAGTTAAATTGTCAATGACTTCATTAAGTGGTGTCATTTTTCTGTTCGGCTGTCCCTAGTTTTCCAACCTACTACTACGCCAAACATCGCCTGTCGAGTTAGGTGGTGGTTGATGAGTATTTGATGTAAGCATCGAACTTACGTTGAAATGTCGCTGTCCATACTTAATTGGAATCAGACCAATCCAGATTTGTTTATGTGCTTACATATTTTATAGAAGAAATCCTCTAACCACTTAAAAAAATCAGACTTGACTACTTGCATTCTATTCAATTCATCACCATACCCATCTCTTCTACATCCCTTTTCTCTCGTTCTTTCTCTATTCATTTCAGGTTCGTGATCCTAGTCGGAATTATGCCATGGTCGATTTACGACCTAGTCCAGCAAGTTCCACTATTCCACCTACAGAATTAACACTGAACATAATTCAACATCATAGCGATCATCGTACTGGTCAATTTACAACCTGTAACAGTAGTAGTACTAGTACTGGTAGTAGTAGTAGTAGTGGTGATTGTACGAGTGATGCAGCCACTCTAACATCGGATACTATTGAAAGTTACGAAACTATTGGCGCTTCTAATAATAACCATTCTTATAATACTAGTAAACTAAACAAATTGAAATCAAAAAATGCAATTGATACCGACTCATATGGTGGTCGTGGTGATGATGACAAATTATTATCTGCCTCAATTTCTTCATCACGTCGTAGACACAGTCACAGTTTATCATCAGTGACTACAACAGACCATCCATCAATTCTACTGAATTATATTCATGTTATCGCTGCATCCAATGGTCGTTTTACATCATTAACTACAACTACCGATGGTACCGTTCAATTATCTGGTCCATGTTCTGTAGGTGATTCTAATCATAACCATAATAATAAGAGTTTAATTTGCGATATAGGCAATTCACGTAACTCATCGAATAGTAGTAGTAGTGCTCTTGGTGGAGTTACATCATCATCGTCATCATCATCACATTCAACTGGATCTTCTTTGGTACCTGCTTCATCAACTTCATTTGGTGATACTTTTTCATGCCGTTCTATGACATCATCTGGTATTTCGTCAGTAGAAGGTGGTGGCGGTGTGGCTGTTTCAGACATGATAGAACTATCCAGTTGCTCACCATCTGATGAAAATTGCGTCAACTATACACAAATTGATTTTGCACGTACAATGGCATTAGGCGAAATATCTGGCGACATTATGGCTCAAGAAAACCAAATGTTGCATAAATTACCTTCTACTACAACCGGCATACGTATCGCTAATCGATGGAGTAGTAGTAGTTCAAATAAAATTGATCGTACTACATCGGTTAAAAAAACATTGTGTCGTTCTATACGCCTGATCGGTCGTGGAACTCGTAAAAAAGTTGGTTGATTTGTAAGTGAAAAAAAAAGAAAAGCAACTGGCATTTGTATGTAAATTCAGCTATTTGTAGTTCACACATTGTTATGTTGTTTTTGGACAGATGATGCGCTATTTTCTTCTTTTTATAAAGAATTTTTATTGAAATAGTAATATAGTGTTGGATGAATACTATGTGCAATTTGTTGAGGCTCTTTCTCTCTCTGTTATCTGTCTTTGTTATCGGATCCTTCTCATCAACCTTATGCATGAATGGAAATGTGGATAATATGTAATTTAGTGATAGCTTGACTGTCATCTGCCTGCTCAAATTTTATCCTTTCATCATTTAGTTTACTTATGAAAATTGACTTTTATTTTTTAGTGATTATTTTTCATTGTTCTCTTCTACGTATAAACTGAAATGTATATCCAAGCTATTATTACCACTACTACTAAATATTATTTTAATGGTGTCTCACTAGATTTTTATGTACTCCCTACCATTGTTACTTTTTGTCCTATATATATATATATATATATATATATATATATATATATATATGCGTGTGTGTGTGTGTTTGTCCTCACACTGCTTTTTTAAATAATCTTTGTGTATTCCGTTCCTGTTTACCTCATGTTTTTAGAAACAGTTTAAAAAGTCCTCATGTTTATGTACAACTTTTCCTAGGACACTTACCACAACCACACATAGCTATGCCTATACATGCACACGTGTACATACATTGTTTTACATTTACGTTTTCATTCTTTTATTTCCTTGTTTTATGCTTTCTCCTTAAATATCTAAGAAGAACCTATTTCTTCATCTTAGTTTTGTACTTACACCTAGATCATATTTGTCTGTACGTTCGCGTGTGTCGCCCCAACCGTTCGGGTTGTCTGGTTCCTTTTTTTCTCCTTCAATTAACCACTTTAATCACATTCTTTATGTGCATATTTCCTTCTATTCCTATTCATAACACACACATAAACACCATCTCACGTACACAGATACATTGTGTATATTTGTGTAAGAAAGAGGAAGAATTCTTATGTCTGATATTGTCATTTTCAGCTCCACAATCCAGTTTTGCATAAACACCACACCTGTCTGTTGTGTTTTTTCCCCAATTGGAAATGATTATAACAAAATTGTGCGCATACCAGAAGTAACCCTTGAACCCTAATAGCTGGTATTTGTGCTAAACAAGATTTTACATTGTCATTAGTTTTTACTCATTTTTTTATTAATTTCTATAATTACTTTCATTTTTCAAATCAATTTATTTGTTATTCGTGTATGTTACTGCCTCCCGTCACCCATTGCTTTTATATGTATGTTGGAAGAATACAGTCGAAGCAATCTTATTTATTTACATATAGAATACTCCTCCCCCAGAAATGTGACTTATTTCTGTCATATTTTCACTTTTCTTTTGTTTGCCCATTGCTTTGTTCATTAGTCCCTCTCCTTCAAACATATTCTTCTGCTGTGGTAACTCTTTTCTATGATTGTTTCTTTATATATATATTTGTTCATGCAAAATGATCTCCAGTTGTTCCATGTATTTGACCATTGATTATTTATTAATTATTATTATTGTGGGTATGTCTAAGAGAGAAACCTTTAGACGGAGGAAGATGTATAGAGAGAGTTTAGAGTAGTTTGTACATAAATAATTAACCTGAAAAACTATACGATCTCAATTTTGCTTTCACTATTGCTTAACTGTTCTTCTCTTTCGATAATTGTTAGAGATAGTATTCGATTTATTTGTATGATTTTTGTTCTATGTATTTATATTCGCCTAAATTTCTCTGAAATGTTGTCATTGTTTGGTTTCTTTTCATATGCCTTGATAAGTTTATGTATATGGTTTTCGCAATAGTTTCTTTTGATTGGATTGGTTTTTGATCCCGTGTTCCCTTTTTTCTTTCCCCAGTTGGATTTCACTATCTACCATACACAAATGTCGAAATCAATTTCTATGTGTTCCATACATTATGATTATTTTTTACAAATATACAAAATGTATGTTCACATATTTGTCATTTTTATAATTATTTAAATTATTTTTATTTGGTGTTTCCTTCTCAACTAATTAACCGACTACCTAGTCCTTGTCCCTGAATTATTTTACTTGCTTACACCTGTTACCCCTCGTGGAGGAGCATAGGCCGCCCACCAGCATTCTCCACCCAACTCTGTCCTGGGCAATTTTTTCCAGTTGTTATTCATCTTTTTCATATCTGCTTATTCCTTCAACTCCCAGGGCAGAGTTTAAATGGTCTGAATTATTTTTTCTGATTAGCGTTCTTTTAGCGAGTTAATTTTTCTACAGGATGGGGTCGCTAACCCCATGCCCCACCCTCCTCCTTTACCCGAGCTTGGGACCGGCAGTAACTCTAAAAGAGCTGCAGGCGGAGTTATTTTACTTACTACTTAATATATTACTTATTCATCAGTATCAACTTTTGTTGCTGTCATTTACACATTTTATTGTTAAAACTTTTATTGTGTGTGATAATGTTAAGCTAAAAATAACAACATACGTTTCTTTGTTTCTGTACAGTTTTTGTTTCTCCATTTAAAAATCTTCCTCGATTTCTACCCTTTTTTCTCCTGCTCGCGATCATCAACCGGGTGTTTTTTTTTTCAATCGTTTTACATCACAACATCCTACACACAATGTTAAAACTTAAAATCCTTGATTTATTGAATTTAGAAGGAAATATGAAAATAATGTAGGCGCAACATTCTTACCTCTGCTATCCTCTTTCTCTCTCTCCCTACAATTTTATGTGCCGTTTAATTTTAATATTATCTTTTCATTACTGGTATTGTTTGTTTGTGTTTTGTTTTTAAATAATTATTGTTATGACTTTTATTATATATATATATAATTTGGCTGTCACAGAAGTTAAACAAAGAATCAATAATTACCTACCTACCTCTTCGGTTCTTTTCTTGCCTTGTTTCTTTCATCATTTATATATTCACTATTCTCACAATTTTCCCGCTAAATCCACCATATGTTTTACCGTTTTTTCCTTTCTTTGATCAGGAATATTTCCTTGATTTTTGTTATCATATATTTATATAGTACTAATGTCAGTTTCTCTCCCATCATACTCATCATATCTCTTCTTCAATCTTCAAATAATTTCCTTGATCTTGTTGTATAATTTTTTTCTTTCTTATTGTACTTAAGTAAAATATAAAAAAAAAACTCTTAATATTTTCTTTGTTTATATTTTGGTTCTAATTTGTTGTTGATTCTCTTCTTCATTCGTCAATGTTACCATTTCATGATCTCCTGTTTATTCAGTTGTTTTTTTCTTCTTTCTAATTATTATTATTTGGAACCTGTCACGTTATATTTTTTTATATAAATGAATATACTTAAATATGTATAAATTTTATTTACATACAAATAAATATAATGTATTCTCAATTGTATTTTCACTTATATATAAATATATCAGATAGTTGAAACAAATTGCACCCAATCATTAACATTTATCATATGTCCACAGCAACACGTGATAAGTTTGAATGAGTTCAGTCTATCAAATCCGTTTGCTTGGTTGATGGAATTGTTGTTAGTGTTCTAATTAGTTAGATATCGCCTTCATAAATTTAAGCATAAGATGAAAAGTTGAAATAGTACTGTAGTTGTTCACATGATTAGTTTTTTAACGTCCTCTCTTAGAGATGCAATTTCCGCTACTCTTTTGCGTGAATTAACAAAATATCTGTAACATTAAATAATGTATATCATGATGTTAATTCAGTTAATAATAATGATTAGATTAGAAGAGGTCAAATATAAAGTAGTCAGTTAATGTCAAGTGTTACTGACGTATCATAATCTTGAATGACAATTGCATATTCCATGGTTAGTGTGTTTGACTGACCTAATAGAGAAAAACAGTTCATGAACTATAAGTAATTGTATAAACGAACAGTACTATTTTCAATTTGATCTTCATCAGCCTTTAATATACAATGATACTTAAATACACATAAAAAAAACCTGATCAAAACAGTTTATAACCGTGGGACAGATTATTTAAATAATCCGTAAAAAGTACAAATTGATAGGTTTACTAATTCTGATAAGTGCAATAAAGGTTTGAATTCAGGTTTCACTTCTAAAGTATATCAAACGTGTAAGTCATGTTTTTTTTTAAAATAAATTACATGCGTCATTACGGTTGAGATGTAATACAATAACTTATTAACTGAAAGTTACTTCGACTAGATTAGGTCACTTCATCAATCAGTCAATAGTTTAATTTCCATTCACTAACAAAATGGTCATCTATGTCCCAGTTTTCCCTTCTTGTTCAAATAAATTTGATTCAATACACTTTTCTAATTATAAACCCGTCACGCCGATGGATGCAGTACACAGTCTTAACTTGATTACTGTCAATATGATCTTTACTCTCTAATATATATTAACATACAGGTTCAGTTAACAAAATGTCTTACTTCCGTGTACCTATTGATATTGGTATTTCAAATGTAGCATCACGTGAGCTGTGAATCTGAACAATAAAAAGTATTTGTGACGCCTCTCATCATTCGACTTCCTATCGTTATTCTAATAATAGGGGAGATTTTAACGGAAAATTGGAATTCCCTAGATGTATTGATCGTATGAAGACAAATTAATAAATTTATTTTTTAAAAAAAAAACAATAAAGGAAGGTTCACTAAGGCTTTCAACACGTAACTTTCCATTTTCTTTTTTGGGTACATCACAACCGGTTATTACTTATGTTAACCTGATGGTCTAATATTTTAGTACCAAACATTTTGTATGAATTAGTGAATAGTTCACTCCATTAACTATTTTTGGAATAGGTGAACAAAACATTGATCTGACTCCTATGGTATTTATTAAGTATTGGACAAGATTTCTGTCTTTTGTGATACTTTATAGCAAAATAATATCCGATTGTTTGTTGAACGATCATGTGGTGTGTAGCCATCATATCCATTTCAAGTTAATTTTTAAAATGGGGAAAAACATCGCCCAGATGTTCGTTTCTGTGTGGTGTTCCGCTTTTTATGAGTTAGATAATTTCATTGAGGAGCTTTTTTTCTGGACAATTGTAGAAGTCGACATAAGTTGTCAGTCATCAGCAAAGTAGAACGTCAATCAGTTCAAATCAACACACTGTATCAACGCAGTAAAATAAGATTATTAAGGAAAATGTTAGGATCTAAGGTGGGATAGTATGTGTATGTGCGCCGGTATGGTTGTTCCTAAGCCGTATTATCAAACACCAACTTTTGATCACAATAATCTGATGGACCCTACCCAAATAGTCTGCATCCTTATGAACTAATATCAAGTCTTGGTTTGTTCTCCGCGTAGCCTTCTTCTAACATATTTCCAGACCAACAAACATCACTTTTTAGCTGATTATACGTAACTACATCAGTTGTTGAAGACTACTATCTCATCAACTGTTTTGAGACTGAGTTGGAAAAAAATAAGGTAACACTCATTACATTATGACTCTCAGTGGAAATTTTTAGTAAAAGGTGAAAGATGTATCTATAACTGAGGAGACATCAGAGTTGAAGTAAACTGTTAAAAAAATCAACATTTTTGTGAATAAATTCCTTCATCAGTAATATTACTTTCAGGTATATTTTTATTTGCATTAACTGTTTTATTTGGTTAACTTATGATCGTCTGATTAATTTACTTTTTCAGAATAGGCTGCTAAATTAGATCTTAATATGCCCATGGTTTTCAAACTGAATTGGATGACATGCTTGTAGAAATTCTCTGACAATTTTATAATTTTCTCCGTCTAGAATGTCGATATTTTAGCGAATTCTTGTTTGTAGCGATCTCCGTAATGCATAGTTACGTTTCTTTTCACTACCGTTCTGTGTAAAAGGATACAATTACTTCGTTCAGTGTAAAGTTTCTCACAACTGGTACTATTTCTTTTGTAGATAATGTTATAATTAACTTATCTAGGTATATTATTGTTTGGTCTGGATGAAATAGAATCAGGTCACGGTTTTGTCGAATGTACGATAATGTTTTGGAGAAATTTTAAAATAATTTCATTGATTTCTAAAATGTTTTTCACACATACTAGGATGATTTAGTATCCCATGGGAGGATTCGCTATAGTTTATTGATTTTCTAGACACCTCTGAATAACGTCTTTAGGGAGTTCAGGGTTCTTTATTCTGTCTTTAATGCTAAAGTAATTATTCAAATGAATATCTGATAGTATCATGGTTTATAACAATATGTAACATCATGTGGTTACATGATAATCGCTCATAAAAATAGGTTATCTAGCTCACTACTACACTAGTTAAGTCACATTCCATTCTCTTTCTTTTCAAAACTGAATAACACATAGTCACAGACGTTTAATGGCATTTATGCTGAATGAAATAAAAACATACTTCAGTGCATGACAGTAATTAAATAAATAAGACAACATTTTAAACGATTAGAGTCAACAAGTGGGAAATTCGGTAAGCTAGATTTTATACTAGTTCACACTCAGCGTCATCTATATTCAGCCTTAGAGAAATCGATATGTCGTACGAGATTCAAATCTACATTGCTTGGTGTTCGTAACATCTTAGTCTCATTCACTTATAACATCTGTCAAGTTCAGCTTACAAGTATACTATGATGAATGTGAATGGTAAGTTTATACAAGCAAATATGACATTTTTATTCTATGCGTTATTTTCTAATCATTCATATGATTAATCATGAACTTTTATCAATATGCATTTTCATAATACTTATGAACTATGTAAACTCATGGAACAATTGTCTGCCACATCAATCCAGACACCTCATAATTCATACTTGCTGCAATTTCTGTTCATTGTTCATTTGGTGTGATTAGTTCGAGTGTTTAGAATACTTCTATCCTAAATAAGTTACTACGTTTTTGATTTCACTTTGTCAAGTAAAAATGATAGTTATACAATTGAATTTACCTAAGAAGTATCGAACAATTGAAGGGAAATTTTATTACACGTTACAAACTTAACTAATAAGCTATTCGTACCATAACTGATTTCTGTTACAACTATGATATTCACACTAATCGGTTACACTAAATAAAGTATACTTTAATGTTCAGTTACTTTTATCTAGTCACCTGATTAAGACTTTACAATCAATAGAATTCAACTATAATGTAAGGAATAAGACAAAATGTAATGGTTAAAGTAAAAATGATTGGAAATTTCATAACAGATTGATAACAGATTAACATCACATGTATTATCCTAATTCCATCTATTTTACTATTTGAAGAAATATAAATGTTGTGGATAAAGTCGATCATGCAATTTTATCTATTTTATGACAGTTGAGAAATCGAATAACGCGTATTTCATTTGTCATAATGAAAGTAAATATATATGAGTAGATTTCTTTCATTTTTAACACTAATACAATCAAACTATATTCTGTTAATAAAATGAGTAACCAGATCATTATACTCTTTATAAAATAGCAAATAGTTATATTTTTGTCATTGTAGTTGGTTCTAGAACAATTCATCGTATGTGCCTAGTCGTTTAGTGTTATCGACCAGTGGACCCAACCATGAAAGATTTCACTTTCTTGTACCAACCAACATAATGGGCAGTGATTACACAATTATGTATTTTAGTTGTAGAAGAGTACAGTGAAGATGTTTGTACTATGTAGTCTCTGTCTAATAGTTGATTAGGTCTATGTCTCTAAGAAGATTGATAAACTAATCGGGAAATGTGGCCCATCGAGGCTACTAGTACTCCTTACATAAATAAAGCTGAATGGTTTCACTGACTGTTGATAAACCTCAGACTTAATATGAGGCATCACTTTATATTCAGTATAAACATAATCCACACTATACATTCTCAAATTTCCTCTCAATCGGTTTACAAGATCTAACTACTTTTAAGTCTTTTCAACTGAAAGTAATATGAGTAGACCTGATCTACGAGAAAAAAATCAATCAAGTTAAAACAAAACGATATAATATCCAGCTAATCTAACTGAAGGTAAAATGTTGATTTGAACATTGTATATTTAAGTAAAATTGGATCAGCTAACTTGTTAGCTGTCCTGAAAACATTCTGGAATTCAGTATTGATTAGAATATATGGTTAACAAGTATAACGTCGCAGAATATTTGTAGTGGTTTGACCAACCGTATCACGATGACTGAGGTCAGTTGTTGGAGACGTTTGATGACATGATTTAGAATTAGTCACAATGACCCAAGTACATTCACTCTTTATCTCGAAATGGTGAAGAAAATTTGTAGTTCAGGTGGATGATTGATGTTTGTGTATAAACATGTGCATGTGGAAAACTATGGACATATGTTTGACTGGGAAAATGTTGAAATATTAGATAAAGGGAATACTAAAAGCACCAAGGAATTTTTAGAAGCTTGGTACTTAGGTCAATCGGCAATCGACAAACACATTGAAATCAATCCAATTTATCAACCAATTAGAAAAACCATGGACAAATATAGGACTGAGAATCAAATCAAAATAAGGGGGTAGACAGTGACAAGTTAAGGATCAACAATAACCAATCAAGGTCGACAGGACAAGCTACGAGTTACATGTGAAGAAATCCGAACACTTCACCTGAAGTTCGTGCTGATAATGTCGTTCAGAAGAACGATGAAAGCTCCATGACCGAACAACGAATAAAACTCCATCTAACTTCTTTATCTCTCTTCGGATTTTGTTTCAAAATTTCTTTGCTATCTATTATTTTGACGTTATGCTAACATAACATAAGTCAAATCACATGTGTATCATGCTATAAATTGATTTTAACTGATAGAACCTACTTCCACAGTATTAAGTTTTCGTCTTTGATTCTATTCTAACTCACTTTATCTCGTGTATTTGACAGATCTAAATGAACGCTTGAATCGCTTTCCTAAGCTCTTCTAATGATCCCAGGCTAAATTTACACGATGACTTGAAAACGAGAAGTGTTAAAATAACGCTTTACTTTATGGTTAGTTTATGTACAGAAAATCGAGGATATTTATAACATTTCAAATGACTCTGAGCTTCTAGAAGGTTCTGGAACCGTTCTAAGCATAGTGACAGAATAGCTAATCATCCAATCAGAAATAAGACATATGACTCCTTACTCTCTAGATGTTACTGAGAGACTTCTATTAACCGCTGATTGGATAAAATATTTCCCAGAGTTTTCAGGGTCCCTCTGGACTTTTTCGAGGAATACTTTTGATTTTTCCATTGCACCACTTCTTACATCAATATTAATGTCTACTCTGTCGATTTTTACTAATGGTATACATGGTTTATAGATCACGGACTGACATTAATTAGACAACTACTGAAAGCCAGAAAGCACTGGACATGTGTTTCGTCCTATCTGTGACGAATACAACCTACAAAACCACTTCATTCAAACTATAATAGTTAGTGATTTTTTAATGAAAAGTGGTGACTAATATAGTCCAGACACATCAACAATGGAACAGTTGTTATCAATAATGTGAAATGATCGTCGGCCTATAGCGTAAATTATTTGTAGCCAAAATTATATCATTGAATGCCAACCCAGTGGTTTTAATTGTAAAGCGTCTACCAACACCTAAGTGCCAGTGATGTGTTCGTAGGCGAACACTGCTAAATCCTATACTAGGACTACACTGATGGACAAAGCTCCCTGACTTTCAGGGAAATCAATCTGTGACAAATATAACCTATTCATATATTAACTAATAAAGTTTACTGATTTTTCTTGCAGAAGCGACTTTCATAAAGTCAAATTAAAATGCTCTTGTTAGTATTATCTATATCAAGTTGTTTTGTTTTCTTGTTTCTTTCTTGAAAATTTATTTCATTAACCATTTTCATCTCCGGATTATGTTGTATGCATAATTACAATTAGTACATTAATATTCATGTCTTGACCATGTAATTCATTTTTGGATAGGATACTCTAATTATTAATGAATTAAGCATTGCATTTAACTGTTTATAGTAATGACAAAGAGGAAACAAATAAAATATCTTATATAGTTGAGATCATGAGTCAGTTGAAGCTAGACCATCATGGAAAACCTGGAAGCATTGGACGGCCGTTTCGTGGATGCACACTGCTGAGGAGTCGCACAATAGGACGTTAAGCAGTGCTTCCAGGTTTTCCATGGTGATCTAGCTTCAATTGACTCATGATTTCAACTATGTAAAATTAATATAATCTCCACAAAACCCCCTTCTGAAAATAAAATATCTCTTGTTTTTTTTCCTTTTATTGAAAAAATTAAAAAAAACGTTAAAATTTATTGAATTTCGTTTAAGTTAAATTAATTCAAATAATAATGAATAAGTATATCCGCTAATCTGATTAAACTGAATACGAACAAAGCTTTTTTTTATAAAAAAAAATCGTGTTCAATTTAAAGTTTAATGAAAGGCTTAGATATAAAGCCTAGTTACATGTTCTTTAGCTCAAACTCCATCATCTGTCTCTTTCTCTTTTCCTTACTCCTTCTCTCTCTCTCTCTCCCCTCCTATATGTATATAATCTTGAAGTTTAGGGTTGATTTATTTCTTAAAGCATTTTTTTCTTTTAAATAAGTGTATTTAAAGAAAATATGTTGTTTATAGCATTTACAGGTGATTATAAGGATTATTAGTCACTTCCTAGAAACAACAATGACATTGGGATAGTTTGACAGAAAAATTATATATATATATATATATATATATATATATATATATATATATATAAACTGTTTTTATGGGAAATTCTTAAGTTCCATTATTGTATTCATTCTTTGTCATTTGTAAAATACAATAATTTATGGTTGATTGCCTTCTATTGATTTAAGTTGAAAAAACATGTGCACCAGGTGTAAAGTAATCATACCTATCAATGTTATAGAATGTGATATAGGAATAATACTTGGTTGCTCTTACTCTCTATAATTTTGAAAATAATCAACTTAAAATATATAAGTGTTCTTATAATCTATTGTGGAGATTATTGAATTTTAGGCTTCACATTACGGATTGACATTTGTTTGGAAAATAACTTGACATTTGTTTCACCGTAGTATAAGTATCTTCGACAGTGAATCACCATGACCATAAAATGCAACTAACCACAATTTTTTAGTACGGTCAAATTCTGCTCAGCAGTAAAATTCAATACGTGCTTCTTATCTTATTTGAGATCCTCCAGCTGGACGTATATTGAACTTTGATATATATATATATATATATATATATATATATATATATACATCACTTCATACACGAAGAATTTAGTGACTATTCGGACTTAGTAGCTCGTTGGATAACACGTTAGGTATTTGAGGTGAAAGGTTCTAGGTTCGATTGCAAATATAAACGTTAACACTGAAATCAAAGTACATCCAAATGATGAGTGCCAAATAGGATGTAATGTGCACTCCAGATTCCACAGTCCAACTTTACTAAAACCTGTGTACGAAGGCAAAATCGATGCGATTCGCTTAGCGTTTACTTATATCGACAAACAACCTTCCAACAGATTAATTAGTATCAACAACAAGAAAACAAACACTTGCATATGTATAAACTGTTTATTGATCCTGTATCCAAGTAATGATGATAACGAAAGTGGAGAAGTAGCTAGTGAATATTTCCACAAGTTAAACGTATTCATTTAATTTCTAAACCGGAGAATATATCCTTATGCAAACTTTAAATGTATTATCATTTTACGATTAATTGATCACTGGATAGTAACCAATGTCATGTTTGCCCAGTCTTCAACAGAAAATATAATTCTGTCCTTTAAAACGCAGTTTGATCACTAATCTTAATAACCTGACATCCAATGTACTATATATTTAAATATTAAGACTCTGGAGGTACTCAACGGGTTAGTGATCAGTCATGTATCAGTAACTCAATCATATAGGAGGTCAGTCACTGACCAACTAGCTCAATGATAACATCCCTAATTGTGTAGCTGGGTGATAACAGTTAGAATTCCATAAAGGATTGTCGATTGCATCCAGATTAGTAGCAGAATACTAGATATAAATTTTATCTCAGCTATGAATCTTCGAATGAATTTATTTTCATTTTAATTGTGAATAAGCTTAAGATCAACGTTACTCAGTAGAATTAATAGTTAATACCTTAATGTTTGAAACGATTAGCAGTTGAACTGATTTACATCAGGTCATGACCAATTCAATATAGGATTTCATTATTTTATTAGTACCAAAAATATATTAGTTCTATATTCCTATAAACTAATGTTATATTTAAAGATGGATGGTAGATAGCAGTGGAATCTAAGACACGTTTTTCGTCCCATTTGGGACTCGTCAGCTGGAATTACCTGCACCTCAGAGTTGACGTTATATGTCAGTTATTAGTCTAAATACAATAGTAATTATTACGAAACAACGGATATTACCCTATCTAATAGAAATTATATTTAATGTTATTACCTAAGCTATTTAAATTGAACTTTATGCATGCCAAAATCAAAGTAGTATCATGTCATGAATGACTGTATTCAAAGGGAAAAAATAAACAAGATTGATGTAGAGACATTTGATAATATCGTCAGATTAGTTAGATAATAAATTCCAAGGAAAAAAATGTTTGTAATGAAATGTACAAATCTATTGCTTTAATAACACTTTTAATGTCAATATACAAGCTAAGGCTTTTTTACACGAAATAATATGAGTTACTTGTTATGCATGTTGTATATAAACAATTTCATTAATATTGTGATGCATGCTACTGATGTCGACAGATTTCAGTAGTATGTATCACCAATCGAAAGTGGAATGTCTGGAGGCAGAAGGTTGAGAAAATCGAAGAGAAGAGAACGAGAACAGAGAGTGCTTTGTATGGAAACGAAGGAGCAACAATGTCTGAGACAGTTGATGGGTGTTTTGAAAATGAGGTATTTACTGTATGGTTCTCAGATTTTATCAAGACATTCTGTAATATTGTATCAAAACACAATTAGTTGTCCCCGTCTGTGTTCTCGTTCACTACAATATAATTACATAGTATGAGTGAATTAAGAATTGAGGTTATGGTTGGTGGTTGTCGTATTGTAATGTTGTCGATAGAATTCGACTAGTACAAAGATAAGGACTTGATATATATGACATTGGTCACTATTCAGTTATTGATCAATCGTGAATGGATTAACGTTCTCAAGAAAAAATTCATTTGTATCCGTATTTATATTGTAAACCAATCTGTAGCAGATGTTAACGTTTTTCTTATTAATGCATAGTTTTACAGATTACCTTCTCTGATAAGTGAATGGTGTTTGTGTCGAAAGCACCTTCTTTCGTTACTGTACTAAACAATTTTCTCACGATAATTTTATAGTCTAACAGCCTAAGATATGAAACTGGAATGCTACACTGCGTATCTACGATCCCTTACTGCCAAGGAGCCCGTACTAGAACGAAACGGCCATCCAGTGCTTCCAGGTTTTCAATGACGGTCTAACATTGATCGATTCATGGTCTCAATCAAAAACTTAACAATATGCACAACCCCATACTTATAATTCTTACTTTGGTCAACCATGTTATGTATATATATATATATATATATATATATATATATATATATTATAGAAGGGGTTTTGTGGAGATTTAGTATTTACTATAGTTGAAAGCGTGAGTCAATTGAAGCTAGACCACCATGGAAAACCTGGAAACACTGGACGGCCGTTTCGTCCTATTATGGGACTCCTCAGCAGTGCGCATCCACGAACCCACTCTCGCGAGCGAGATTCGAACCCAGGAGCTCTAGTGAGAAGCAGTGACCAGTGGAGTTCAAAACCACGTCTGTTGTGAGATAGAAACTCACTGAAGACAATTGGTGAATGGTTGCTCAACTTCGTGGATCAGTTGAAGTTAGACATTAACACCGTTGGATGCCAGCTCAGTGGTCTATCGGTTAAGGTCTTCGGCTCGAGACTGGTAGATCCTGGGTTCGAATCTCGCTCGCGAGAGTGGGTTCGTGGATGCGCACTGCTGAGGAGTCCCATAATAGGACGAAACGGCCGTCCAGTGTTTCCAGGTTTTCCATGGTGGTCTAGCTTCAATTGACTCACGCTTTCAACTATATATATATTAGCATTTCCTTTATTCCTCATATAAATCGGCTATTAATATTCTAGATATACGCTACTAGTTTATAAAACACCGCAATAGAAATTTTGGATAATATTTACCATTATCTTTCCATTAGCTTCAATCAACTGATTCTGTATACTTTTATATTATGACCTGGAGTTTAATCTTAGTCAATTTACTGATTACGCATAAAATAAAGTCTGCTCAAACCAAAATTTTGAAACAAATCAGTGTGGATATTAACACTATAAGCCAGACGTATCCAACTGACGAGTTCTAAGTGGGTCGAAGTGAGCATCTCAGATCTCACCGTTAGTCATTATCCAATTTATCACTAAATGGTTATTCAGAGACGACACGCTCAAGATACTTTTGTGCCAATTGAGATTAATCAATCTACGTCCGTAACATCAGCAACGTGAAGATACAAATCCTTGGAAATAACGTCACAAATAATATCTGCATACTTAGTTCGACTTCATCATTTTGTCTATTCAGCAACAATCACTATTCAGTCATTTTTTCTCTCGATTTATTCCTCGTGGAAAGGTTGCTTAAAATTCACTGCCTTTTTGGTTCCTGAAAATTAGACAGAAATCTATGCTTTTCGTTCTAATGTTAAAAAAGTTTGGTCTCTATGTAATTCAAAGTTACACTGAACATTTCTAAGCATTACACAATGTTGCTTACGCACTCAACAATAGCACGGCTATTTATCGATTACAGATTGAATTCCTGTCTGATTTGTGATTGGTTAATAATTTACCTAAACTTTTCGACCAATTACAATACAGATGTATTGTGAATTTTAACCAATCAATAATGTCTTAGTAATCTACCAAGTTCATTCTAAAGTCGTCTGCTTACATATTTCGATATATATATATATATATATGTAGTTAGATGTTGAATTGGGATTTGTTTGGTTAGTACACATACTTAGTGCTTAGTTCCATGACCAAATCTTCTCAATCGCTTCAGTTAGTCCTCCTATCATAATAGTTTCAGAATGAACATTGATCAAATGTCGATTCCCGAACTGCTAAATTCTAACTGCTGATCACTAATTAACAAGGCGGACTGTCTCCAATTCCTACTAAGTCAAAACATGCATCGTAATTGCGGTGTCATCACAATTCAAGAATCTTGGTTAACTGATTTACAGGACGATTGCTAAGTATCACTACGTGATCTCAATATCTATCGTCCGGGTCGATCAAGCAATATAATGATGTTGCTACGTTTGTAAACGCTAACTGGTGTCGCTATACTTTTGCTTGTTTCAAGTTTTCAAATGACTTTATCGATTGTCTAACCTTAAGATGCCGTCCAAAACACCTGAATAAATACAAATATGTTAATGTTACCAACATCTATATAACTCCAGACTTCACATCATCTGCTCTCTCTGTCTTCGCTGATGAATTTACTGAATTTGGTGTTACTGCCTTTAGTGGTTCACTTTCAATTGCATTTGGTGATTTCAATTGATGTCACTGTAGCTTCCTTACATCACTAGGTCACCAAAATGTAGTAGATTTTCCTACTCGTTTGGATGCTCATTTAGACTTAGTTTTTGTTAATGATGTGGGTACATATGTGACTCGTAAACATGCATGTATAAGAATTACTCCAAAGAAAATATACAAAATCTGAAAAACATTTTCCGTATGACCAACTGGGAATTATTTAAAGATGACTCACTCGAAAACACCGCTGAAGTTATCACCTGTTATCTTAAATTCTGTTTTGATATTTGCTCTCCTACTGAAACCTACTTTTTAAGTTTTGATCAACTTACATCTCCACAACTAAAACAACTACGGAGGGTAAATAAAAGAATGTACAAGGAGAAAAACATCATTAAAGTTCGTAAGCTAAACGGTCAAATAAACCTACATATTAGATTTTGCGACTCTATGCTTACTCAGAAACTCCTATCTTGTAAAATCTCTCCAAGTATGTGAAAACTCTTTAAGGGGGCGGGCAGATTAGAAGCGATAATCAGCTGAATGTCTGTGACTTAATAAGTCTTTTGTACATCAGTCATCTGACATCACGCTCCCTATATCCACAGGTTTGAAAAATATTTGTGTTCCTAGTTTCACTGAAAATGATGTCCGAAAATGTCTTCATTTACTTAATTCCTCCCAATGTTTAGGACCTAATGGTATCCCGATCCTCCTTTTTTTAAAAATGTGTTGACGTTCTATGTTGTCCATTCACGAATATCTCTAACAGATATTTCTCAACTAATCTCATACCGAAAATGTGAAGAAAGATAAAAATAATCCCTATACCTAAGAAAGTGTCTGGTGATAAAAATATGAAATTCAGACCCATAGCAATAACTCTACCTTTCCTCAAAATAATGGAAAAACTATTGATACTCCCACTTCAACCTGCAATAAAAGAGCACATTGATCCTTATCAGTTTGCTTATAAATGCAAAAGAAGCACCTTAGATGCCGTTGCTGTTCTGAATCACAATATAGTGTTCAACTTGGAAAAGGGTAAGAATTATGGTTCGATGAGCTTTTCTGGACCATACTTCTGCTTTTGATTCTGTCCTAATAGACCTCTTAATTAACAAGCTGGTCAGCGTCAACATTGACAGCTGGATAACCAATTGGCTATGTTCCTACCTTTGTGGAAGAGAACAATACACTGTGTTTGGAGGAAAGTGTTTAACGTCTGTGATGTCTTATAAAGGTGTGCCACAGGGAGCTGTTGTCTCACCTCTCCTTTCCTCTTTTTTTCTACATAATCTGCCATCTTTCACAGAAAACACTTTTGTGAAATATGCGGACGACCTCACTGTATATATGCCAATTTCTACTTCTTTAAATCCCATAGAAATGAACAAGTTTTTGTCTTGTATTGAATGGTGATCTGTTGGTAGTAGTCTCTTACTTAATCCATCTAAATGTCAAGCTATTAACTTTAGCCTGTGACTTGGACAACACTAATACACTATTTTGGGATCCCATATTGCTTGTACCATTGGAGACTCCTTGATACACACAGTGTCGAAGGTCAAATATCTTGGTGTTACTTTTTTCTGTGATCTTTCGTGGTCTTCTCATGTTTTACTGTTATCGAAAAAAGTTTACAGTTTAATTTATTACATGAAGAGGCTGCATACCTTGGGGATTACTCGCCACTTACTCTTATAATTTGTAAATTCCTGCATATTACCTATTATTCTTTACTGTTCTCCATTATTCTTTCCCGGGCTTTTGAGACAAGATTTTTCTGTATTGCGGAGAGTGCTGAAGGCAGTTAGCAAGGTGTATGGTGAATCTGTGGCGAACAGGTTGTTAGAGTTAACCTAGTAAATAACCTATATTCTTAAGCATGTCTCAAATTTGATAACTTGTACAGACTTGGTTGTTGTTTTTTCTTTTCCACCCTCTTGTTTTTCATTTCTTTTCTCTTTGTTTTTTTGGTGATAAAAAACTTGTTGAAATACTTCGTGCTCAGAATTCTATATTGTACCAGAATATAATATCGAATAAAGCCATTATTAATAATAAAAATAATCCTTGTTATGTAATGACGTTAATCGGTCTAATAATCATTCATCATTCGATCAATTCCCTGAAAAACTAATTGGAATGCTCAATTTCGGTATTTTGTCGTTGAATTTGATATTCACAGACCTGACTTACGAGTAATCATTAAAAGTCAATTTAAGACAAAGTATTCAAATCTCCCATTTTCTTTTTTCTGGATGTTGATAGTGAGTTAGAATATTATATCATAGAGATGACGAGAATGTTTGAGCGATAAATTATGAAAAATAAAAAACCTAAAACGATCTCGTTCTAGAGTAGGGTTGTAAAACAGGTTGAAACTATTCTAATACGAAATGGATTTATGGAAGACTAGATAAAACGGTGAATGACATACAACATTAATAGTATGAAGTAGTTCCGCTCCTATGTTATACTGCCCACCAGTGGGTATCCACAGCACCACCACGGTCTGAAATCAGAAATTTCCATCCTCATATCTAGCTTTTAGCCTCTAAACCACTGAAGTGAAACTCACTAGTCCCTTACCGTTACTTCAATCAATTTACAACATAACACTAAGTTCACTGACTAATCTTCACAAAACCTTTGGACCAAAATTCAAATTCAGCTAGATTATTGATTTATTCAGGTGGAACTGTCTCCCAAAATACTTTGAGTATCTTTGTTACATAGAATAGCAACAGATCACCCAATCGTCAAGTTAAGGATTATAACACTAATTAGATTCAATGTAACAAACATAGGAAATTTTTTATACCTAAATGTAACCAACAAAGTAACCTGAAGGCTACCTTCACAGAGAGCATATCAATTATATGATTCAAGAAAACAAAACTCACATAAAATTCTATCTTCTGGATGACATAAGTATTTTTCTAAAACTTAACTTGTTTTGTGTGTATGTATGTGTGTTTTGTTTAATCTAAGATTACTAACTACTGAAAAATTACATTCTCATTGAACATGTGCATATGTGTATACGTTGACGTTCCCTTCAGGTATGCGCTGAACGATACAGCAGTTTCTCAATAACTCAATTATATTTGAACTAACTTTCTAATTATAAGAAACTCATCTTATATAATAAACATTTTTGATTATCAGTTTAAATGTTCATAAACCGTGTTAATTTTCAATCTTTTATGATTTATTGCTAAGATAATAATATTTGAATCAGAGAGTAATATCCAGTATTGGTTGACGTATTAAGTCTTAGATAGGGTAGATAGACTGTTGTTGACAGTGGAATTTAGGATGCATATTCATCCTATTTAGAACTTTTCACCTTAAATGGTCAACGCATGTTATGAGACCTAACAATTTTGAGTGTGATCCCAAATGGGATCGTCGATGAGTAATAATGAAAAGTCTCATAATGAGATAGTAAAATAGCTGTCCATTTCTTCTTGGCTTTCATTGATTTTTTAACTAAGATCAAGTTATAATTCCCACTACTAAGACAACATTAGCTAGAAAAAATATCATTCTCAAACAAGACTATCAGAAACGATTTATGGAATAAGCTTAAGAAAGCTCACTCCTACTGTTCTGTTCACAACAACATGGATATAAGTAGACCACACTACACTACCTAAAGTAGAAAGAGATTATATTTCTCATAACAACAATGAAAATCTCTTAATTAAATCACCAGGTTAAGTGAATGCAACATCAGTGTAAAATATCGAAAATCTTCTTAGATAGTTTCTAAATAAAAGGGTATTATAGTGAAAAGCAGTAACCAGTGGAGTTCAATCAGGTCTGTTGGGAGATATCAAGTTACTGAAGACAATTGATGAACGGTTGCTCAATTTCGTGGATTGGTTGAAGTTAGACATTAACACCATGAGATGCCAATTCAGTAGTCTATCGGTTAAGTGATCGCGCGTGAAACTAATAAGTCCTGGGTTGGAATTTCACGAGGCGGGATCGTGGATGCGCATTGCTGAGAAATCCCACAATATAACGAAACGGCCGTGAGGTGCTTCCAGGTTTTCCGTAATGGTCTAGCTTCAATTGACTCATGATTTCAACTATATATTATATTAAAAAGGTAATTTAAAAGGTTATTTAATGATAATAAAGAACTGATATGATGGGGATCGTTAAACGATAATAAAGAAATGAAATTAAGATCATGTGACACCTAACGAGAACAGCTTCCTTGTTATGTTATTCTAGTTATTTTAGTAAATGATAAGAATCTTTATTTCAATGTTCCCATTTAATTTCTAAAAATTTCAAGACATTTAAACTTATATCAAAGAAAACTTATATTCAAAGAAAAGTACAGATTACTTAGAGTGGCACAAAATATGCAGACAAAGACGTTAATTTTTGTTCACTTAAGTGTGATTCATCTACCTTTTTTTGTCTAGCACTTGTTTATTAGGAAACACAGTTGGTGGTGTAATGTAATGTAATAATCAGCTGATACACATGATGATTATTCGATTGAATAATTTGTCTGACTCTTATATAGAGAACTTTATTAGTTGAACAAGTGTCACATTTTGAAATTATTTTGATGTGCAAAAGTGAAAATTGTACAATTGGTTACCATGTGACCTTCAGATTTGGCCTTGATCAGTCATTTATTAACTGACAAACAGAAATTTATACTCACATAATTTTTAATTCACTTGATGTTGTTTACTTGTGTCTTTCTATTGTTATTTAGGACTGCAATTGATCAGTCTCTTATTGGCATATGTGTATATTGTATGTATTGCCTCAATATTGCCTAAAGTTACAAGCTTTATAAGCAAAGATGGATAGTGTCTAGCAGTGGAATCCAGTTTGACGCGCGTTTCGTTCTATTTGGGACTCGTCAGCTGGATGTACCCACATCTCAGAGTTGATGTTCACTCTGGGATTCAAACTCAGTACCTTTCGCTTCAAATGCCATCGCGTTATCCACTTAGCTACTGAGTCCTGATAGCCACTTGCTTGTGCAATTAGGTGAATTTTAAATTCACTTGGTGCTGTTTACTTGTATCTTCCCATCTTTGCTTGAAAATTTCGTATATGAATAATAAATTGGATTTTCCTATACACAATTCAATGATTCTATTCGTTGATATGGTTTTGACTAGGGTTTCGATCATGCTTTTGTGAGAGAAATTATAAGTTCAGTCAGCTTATTGATCTTAATAATTAAATCGAATCCATTAAAGTATCATGAAGTGAATAATAATGAAGACCTTTTTGTAGTTCAATTTTAAAATAAATTCAACTAAATTAAATATTTATTAGACTTGGTAATAGTTGACGAATTTCTTAAAAGAACAACATAACATATATCATATGTTAATAGAAGCAATATTCATCATTCATGTGTCTTACAAGCCCTATTTCGAAACTACTAAGTGAATAAAACTGGAGTTAAAAATAGAGCACTAAGTAAAAATGACAACACTATTGGTAAAGTTATGATTTTTCTTTTATTTGGTTGACTGAAATGTCTGCTACACAACCCTAGCTACCGCCAACTCCTGTACCCAATATTAGTTTACATAGGGATTAATTGAAATAATGTTGACAATGTCCAAACCAAGAAATGATATCAATCCCAGAAATTATTGACTGATATTCTAAGCCGTTTAGTATGTTGGAAATACCCTAGTAAAGACTTGTGTTATAGCAACCATCCTACAATCAATTTCGATTATAGCCAATTTTGGTTAAGCCCTTTTTTTATAACTTACTTAACAGACATCGTCATTTGGATAGTAACAATTTGCATATTCTTTGCACTGCTATACCACTAGAGCACATGACACTCTATCTGAAATGTTAACTGCTTAAATATCATTCGATGACTCATGCTCCTCCCCATATGTGTAAGCACGCAAATATTATTATCAGCATTTGTTTTGCTTTGCTGTGCCCTTATTAAATTTGACTATAAATTGCATATGTAATTGCTTTCTATTTGCTCGCTTGCTCCTCGTTCGTTTCCTTCGCTTATTCGCCTGTTCACTCGCTCTCTCGCTTGCCGCTCACTCGCTCGTTCATATTCGCTCAGGTGTTGTTAACTTTCTGAACTGAGTTATTCGACAATAAACTGTAGTTGCTGCTATCCTTTGTCTTCTAATTTTACGCACCGTTGAGACTGGAATTATAACGGTTATCGAAGTAAACGATTAACGAATCGCGGCACTACAGTGTAATCACCGAAATATTTAGTAAAAAAAATGTTGGACACTATATAACTTAAAATCGATCACAAGGAAGCAGTTCCATTCACTATTTATCTTCCTCTAATTCTTAAATTCCGAGTTCATTTAAGTTTTTCATTCGATGTTTTTATAAAACTAAACTTCTCATATTTAGCTTCCTATTACAGTTGATATTATTAACATTTATGGAAGTGTGAATTTTCTCATTTGCTAAACTGATGTAAAACTATGAACCAACAAAATTAATACCAGATCATAGTATGACTAAGACTGATTAATTGAAGTAAAACATTTTAGTAAAACCTTGTCATACACTGAGTCTATCAGATACAAATGAAATAATTAACGAGAGGTGCTGATATGTACACTCTATTGACTATGATTTGACTTTATTAGAAAAGAGACACATACTATCTGTCGGAAATATCTTGTAATTTTCTGACTGAAACAGGAATATATATTTATGAATGACTCCTGCACATATTTTCGATTCGGTTTAGTTGATGAAAACTTTCTACTGAATCTTGCTCTTCTCACCTGAGTAGCTGTTTAGACTCATGTAAAGAAGTTGACTAGAAAGACTGCAGGATTTAAGGTCTAAAAAAATAGTGTGTAAACTGGAGTTAACTTACTTCATTTAGCTTGTTATAAATATTTCATACACATACTAGATTTTTAGGTGAAACTATAATGGACGGACCAACAAAATTAACGATAGCAAGTCTTGGATTTTAGCGCGTAATTCATTCATATATGTGGCTAAATAACATCTCGGCATGATAGCTGATGTTATTTAGTGATGAAAACCTTAACATTAATTAGTATCTTTAACTTTTAGCTCTTAATTCTAGTCTTAACTTCCCACAGTAATCCACAACCCTCTTTTCACCCCAGTAAGTAGGTCAATTTCTTCAAAGTCACTTTGGCGTCACTCTATAAATTATTGTGACTCCGATTTTTAAGTGAAATTTTGTTTTACCTGGTGGATTTCAGTAAAACATAAAATATCCCAACTTACTCATGAAAATACTTTCTATTAAGATCATAAATCGATTTAAGTTAGGGAACCGTTGAAAATCTGGGAGCACCAAGAAGCTGTTTTGTTCTAGTATAGGACTCTTGAGCAGTTCTCATGTACGACCTCACCATTAGGAATTTAATCCAGGACCTTCAGTCCTGCATATGAACGCTCAGCCTCTGGACCACTTAGTCGGCATTCAATAGTGCACAATTTCAACTCTAGTCACTCCACAATATTTCGCAACCATCTTCTATTGTCTTTGTCGGGTACTCATCGCATACCTGACACAGTTGACCTTCACTGACCACTTGTTCTAACTAGAACTCACTATCAACTAAACAAATACTAGAATTCCGTCTTTCTACTAACGAATTACCTAGAAGTACTGTGATTGATTTACAGACTGATCTTCGGATTTCTCTACTTTATAACCTGAGAAGTGGATGACCTTTCGTAGGATGAAATATTTACAATTGATCAGTGAATACATACAACTATCATATTTGTATTGTCCGTTAGTGTTGATGGAATTCTATCGATACATTTGCAATGTGGCCACTATTCTAAATGGCTAGACGTCGTACGCACTATATTTTGTCGATAGGTAGTTGGATGTAGTCAGAAGGAATGCCTGAAGCTAGGTTTCATTTTGTTGGACACTCCTCAGTCAGATATACCTGGAACGTTAGGGGAATTGCTGACCTTAATGTGTAGTTCGAAATTACATCATTCAGTGTGTATGATGTAGGGTCACTTAGACTATTAACCATATTACAATTTGATTAATAGAATTTTACTAACACTAACACAATATAACATTGATAATTACTCATTCACGTACTGGGAAGCATCACTGATAAACAAGGAGGATCTGATGCAGATGTAAAGAAGAGGATTGGCAAAGCAAGGACAGCATTTCTACAATTGAAGAATATATGGAACTCAAAACAACTGTCAACTAATATCAAAGTCACAATCTTCAATACGAACGTCAAGACAGTCCTACTGTATGGAGCTGAAACGTGGAGAACTACTACATCCATCGTCAAGAAGGTACAAGTATTTATAAACAGTTGTCTATGTGAAATACTTAACATTCACTAGCCGTATACTATCAGCAACAGCGTTTTATGGGAGAGGACAAACCAGCTTTCAGTTGAAGAGGAAATTAGGAAAAGACGTTGGAAGTGGATCGGACACACACTAAGGAAATCACCAAGGTGCATCACGACTCAATCGCTAACTTGGAATCCGGAAGGGAAGCGGAAAAGAGGAAGGTCAAAGAACACATTACACCAGGAAATAGAAGTAGATATGAAAAGGATGAATGTTAGCTGGAAAGAACTTGAAAGGATTTCCCAGGACAGGGTTGGATGGAGAATGCTGGTGTGCGGCCTATGCTCTTCGACGAGCGGTAACAGGTGTAAGTAAGTAAGTAATTACTCACTAATCAGTCAATTTAAACTTACCTTTTTGTTATGGGTAATATCTGTACGATAAAAAGTGATTCTAACAGTGTTGTTCTTTTTTATTCATTGATTTAGATTTAAGTATTTTATCTTACGCATATCTCATGACCTTACAAGTTAGTTAATATGTATGGTCAGATAATTCAAAATACATTTTACAGATATATCATGTATTTTTTCTCTAAAAGAAACAAGAATAAATTTAGTTTCTCATCACATTACTTAAGTTTACCAGTTGGATAAACTGAACCTGAACTAAAATGATTCATTTTTATTTGAAGCAGTCTCTTCAATTTTCTTCATTTAGTCGAGGTTAATATTTGAGAATTATTTATAAAAAAGAAAACTTAACACTATAAAGAATCTTTGAATAACTAAAATTGAAGAGACTACTAGATTAGTGGAAATGGTCAGTGCACTCAACCTATTCACTTTCTATGATAAAACTAGGAGTTGATGCAAACTTGTAGTGGCCTAAATCTGATTCCTTTTTGATCGTACGTACTGTCTATCCTCGTATGTAATAAATGACTTTATCCGCGTTGGTGAATAACGGAATTAAATAAGTCAAATACGAGAATGGATTTAGAATACATATATTTCCTACACTCATTGATCTGGTCAGGGAATCAGAACGATGAAGTAAATGGATGAGAGCAGAACATAAATGACATGCAGTGGAGATGGCGGAGAAGCCAACTCGCTATAAGCAAGCATTACTCAATATTTATAATCAGACAAAAATGAATGACAGACATATGATGATTAGGATACGAAGGGTACACACAATTACGCTCATATAAAATATAGTCAAGGTTAATAAGCGAATAATGAATAAGATCAAAATATAACTCCGCCTGTAACTCCTCCAGGGGCTACTGCCGGTCCCAAGCCCGGGTAAAGGAGGAGGGTTGGGCATGGGGTTAGCGACCCCATCCCGTAGAAAATCAACTCGCTAAAAAACGCTAACCAGAAAAAATCATTCAAACCATTCAAACTCTGCCCTGGGAGTAGAAGGAATAATTATGACGTCTCATGATGAAAGCTGAGTTCCTTCGGAAGTCATGAGGCCGATGCACCTTCTTACAACCAGAGCGAAAATTTTTGTAGGTACATGGAATGTCCGGACAATGTGGGAGACCGGCAGAGTCTTCCAAATTTCTGCGGAAATGAGGAAATACAACCTGGAGGTTCTTGGAATCAGTGAAACACATTGGACGCAGGTTGGACAACAACGACTGTCTTCAGGGGAACTTCTGTTATACTCCGGTCATGAAGAAGAAAATGACCCACATACACAAGGAGTGGCACTGATGCTGTCTAGAAAAGCACAAAATGCACTTATAGGATGGGAATCTCATAGACCGAGGATCATCAAAGCCTCCTTCAGAACAAAGAGAGAGGGCATTACAACGTCATCCAATGCTATGCGCCTACCAATGACTACGATGAAGACGCTAAAGACCAATTCTACGATAGGCTGCAGTCGATCGTCGAGAAGTGCCCAACCAAGGACCTGATAATTCTGATGGGAGATTTCAATGCTAAGGTTGGAATGGACAACACTGGATACGAAGACGTCATGGGACAACATGGACTGGGAGAAAGGAACGAAAACGATGAGAGATTTGCAAACCTATGTGCCTTCAATAAACTGGTCATAGGTGGCACCATATTCCCACACAAAAACATACACAAAGCCACTTGGATTTCACCGGACCACACTACACAGAATCAAATCGACCATGTCTGCATCAACAAAAAGTTCAGGAGGACGATGGAGGATGTGAGAACCAGGAGAGGGGCTGATATAGCATCCGATCATCATTTGCTGGTCGCCAAGATGAAACTAAAACTCAAGAAGCACTGGACAATGGCGCGGACAACATCACAAAAGTTTAACACGGCCTTTCTTCGAGATGCTGACAAACTCAACAAATTCAACATAGCCCTCAGCAACAGGTTCGAGGCCTTTCATAACCTACTCAATGAAGAGGGAACCACCATAGAGAGCAGCTGGAAAGGTATCAAGGAGGCAATCGTTTCAACATGTCAAGAGATTCTGGGCCAAAAGAAGCACCATCACAAGGAATGGATCACTGTTGGTACACTGGATAAGATTGAAGCAAGGAGGAACAAGAAGGCAGCAATCAATATCAGCCGAAACAGAGCGGAAAAAGCCAAGGCACAAGCCGAATACACAGAGGCAAACAAGCAAGTGAAGAGGAGCATCAGAACCGACAAACGTAAATATGTGGAAGATTTAGCAACGACAGCGGAAAAGGCTGCAAGAGAGGGAAACATGAGACAACTGTATGATACAACAAAGAAACTTGCTGGAAATTACCGTAAGCCAGAAAGACCAGTGAAAATCAAGGAAGGCAAAGTAATCACCAACATTGAAGAACAACGAAACAGGTGGGTAGAACACTTCAAAGAACTCTTGAATCGACCAGCTCCACTGAACCCACCCAACATCGAAGCAGCACCCACAGACCTCCCAATCGATGTTGGCCCACCAACAATTGAAGAGATCAGCATGGCCATTAGACAAATCAAGAGTGGCAAAGCAGCGGGACCAGACAACATCCCGGCAGAGGCACTGAAAGCAAATGTAACAGCAACTGCCAAGATACTACACATCCTCTTTAGTAAGATTTGGGACGAAGAACAAGTACCAACAGACTGGAAAAAAGGACTTCTGATCAAAATACCAAAGAAAGGTGATCTTAGCAAGTGCAACAACTACAGGGGCATCACTCTTCTCTCAATACCAGGAAAAGTCTTCAACCGAGTATTGTTAAACAGGATGAAGGATTCCGTGGACGCTCAACTTCGAGATCAACAAGCTGGATTTCGTAAGGATAGATCGTGCACAGATCAAATCGCAACTCTACGTATCATTGTGGAACAATCAATCGAATGGAATTCATCACTCTACATCAACTTCATTGACTACGAGAAGGAATTTGATAGCGTGGACAGGACGACACTATGGAAGCTTCTTCGACACTACGGCGTGCCTGAGAAGATAGTCAATATCATACGGAACTCCTATGATGGACTAAACTGCCAAATCGTCCACGGAGGACAACTCACCGACTCGTTCGAGGTAAAGACCGGTGTAAGGCAAGGTTGCCTACTCTCACCCTTTCTCTTTCTCCTGGTCATCGACTGGATTATGAAGGCGTCAACATCTGGAGGAATGCACGGGATACAGTGGACAGGCAGGATGCAGCTTGACGATTTAGACTTCGCGGATGATCTGGCTCTTCTATCACAAACGCAACAACAATTGCAGGAGAAAACGACCAGTGTAGCAGCAGCCTCAGCAGCAGTAGGTCTCAATATAAACAAAGGGAAAAGCAAGACTCTCCGATACAATACAATATGCACCAATCAAATTACACTTGACGGAGAAGCTTTGGAGGATGTGGAAATCTTTACATATCTGGGCAGCATCATTGATGAACACGGTGGATCAGATGCAGATGTGAGGGCGAGGATCGGCAAAGCAAGAGCAGCATACCTACAGCTGAAAAGCATCTGGAGCTCAAAACAATTGTCAACCAACACCAAGGTTAGAATTTTCAATACAAATGTCAAGACAGTTCTTCTGTATGGGGCGGAGACGTGGAGAACTACGAAAGGCATTATCCAGAAGATACAAGTGTTTATTAACAGCTGTCTACGCAAGATACTTCGGATCCGATGGCCAGACACTATCAGCAACAAGTTACTGTGGGAGAGAACAAACCAGATTCCAGCAGAGGAAGAAATCAGGAAGAAGCGCTGGAAGTGGATTGGGCACACTTTGAGGAAATCACCCAATTGTGTCACAAGACAAGCCCTCACATGGAATCCTGAAGGTCGAAGGAGAAGAGGAAGACCAAAGAACACATTACGCCGAGAAATAGAGACAGACATGAGAAGAATGAACAAGAACTGGAAAGAACTAGAAAAGAAGGCCCAGGACAGAGTGGGTTGGAGAAAGCTGGTCGGCAGCCTACGCTCCATTGGGAGTAACAGGCGAAAGTAAGTAAGTAAGTAAGAATAAGATCAAAATATGACTCAATGTATAGGTGAATTGGCTTGGTCAAAAGCTAGAATAAAGTATATGGGCTTAACATAAACACAGATACTACAATCTATTTATGGAAAAAAACATTTAAAGTATAAATCATGATTCAATGGAAGCTAGACCACCATGGAAAACCTGGTGAAGTTAAGCATTAACACCGTTGGATGCCAGCTCAGTGGTCTATCGGTTAAGTGCTCTGGCATGAGACTGGTAGGTCCTGTATTCAATTCTCGCGAGTACGAGATCGTGGATTCGCACTACTGAGGAGTCCCGTAATAGGACGAAACGGCCGTCCAATGCTTCCAGGTTTTCCATGGTGGTCTATCTTCAATTGACTCATGATTTCAACTACGGAAATACTGAAGTCTTCACAAAACCCCTTCTGATTTAAAGTTTAGATAAAAGAAAACATAATTCAAATATGATTCCATCGTCACTCGAGACATTCAAAAATCTTTGAATTTTTCTCAATATGTTCATTAAATAGAACTATTTCATTTGTATACTCTGGCTTGGCAAGTTGATCTCCTAACAGGAAATTAATTTATGAAGCATCCGACAAAGAAAGAGTTACCGCCAAACGTAGTCACCTCTAAAAAACACCACTTGCTACTCCTAATTATGTTGATCAACCAAACATAATTTCTAACTTGGTCAACCGTGTCTAAGAAGAGAACCTACAAAGAACTTCAATGATAGACTCCGATCACAACTATTGATCAATAAGAGCGAACACAAATGTCAAGATGATTAATGACAGTTGAGAGTTTATATTTTAAAACTTGATATGCAAACTCACGTCCACATCTGAAACTACCTTTGCTGTTATCTTGAGTTTACTGATCGCGGTCTTGATTGTCTAGGCGTCAGTGTTTTCGACATAAGTATACTTGCCAATTAACTTCAAAGAGTAAAGTTGATGAGTTCAAAAAAGCAAACCCACACACACTGAACTATATGTCATAAGAATAGATATCGTTTCGGTTGCTATGTCAAGCCTATATGACTTATTCTAGCTTCTGGACAGGCCAATTTATTCATTCTTCTTGAGTCACATTTTGACCTTGTTAATGATTCGCTTGTCAATCTTGACTGTTTTTATGTAAGCGCATGTGTGTGCATCTCTTATCATCCCACATGCCTGATGCTTATTTTTGTTCTGGCTATAAATATTGGTTAACGCTTAATGGAGTCGGTTAACAAACGTTCTCCTATCCGGTGCGCTTTGCTCTCTACACTCTCATACACTGGCTTCACTGTGTGCTTGCGGTTTTTATCAATTATTGAAAATATACTATCTCTACACCTGGTGTCCTGACTTTTTAATAATCTCGAGCAAATTCATCATATCACTAGGAGATTTGGCCTGCATAAATACACAGTTAGTGGATAATATTTATTGGAGTCAGATATATGGGCATTAACCTCTACATAAACATCACCAATAGTTTAGTTATCCTGATGTCCACTAACCATTTTTTAAGACCACTGATCATATGATTATGTATCAGTTCCCTTAGTGGTTGATAAACTGGATTTATGTTCAACATCACTACTGACCTGAACATTAAAATTAGAGAAATTCTTTAAAAGTGTTATACATTGTTCTACCTTCGAATAAGTTCATTTTTCTGCAACTTTGCTATTTTTACTGGAGATTATCAATCGATTTCGGCAAACATTTCAATGTTCCTCTAAATTGTAACAAAGGAAAGTACTTTAATAGTAATTGTAAAATATTAATTTGTAAACATTGCCGTCAATTTAGATTAGATCTGATATTGATATCAGGAAAAATAACTAAACATTATTTTTCATCATATTCTATATTAAAAACATGAATTAGACTTTATTAGTTGAATTCATGAGTTGATCTAAGCCAGACTATAATTGAAAACTTGGATGCATTGGATAGCCGTTTCGTCCTTGTATGAAACTCCTCAGCAGCGAGCATCCACGATCCCGCTCTAAAGGGACTCAAATCCATGACTCTCAGTCTTGCAAGCAAACGTTTAACCACTAGACCACTGAACCGACATCCAACAATTTTAACGTCTAAATTTAACCAATCCATGATATTACGCAGGTCTTCATTCATTTTCTGAAGTCAATAACTGCCTTTACCCGACACGGATTGAACTCCACTGGTTACGGCTTTTCACTAGAACTTCAGGAAATTCATCTTGAAGCTAGTCACCTCTGAGCACATGATTAAATTAATAAATACTGATTTCAGCGTATACATTTTAAAACTACGTAAGATGTTTTCTTATACAGTTAAGATCATTAGTCAATTGAAGCTAGACCATTATGGAAAACCTGGAAGCACCTCACGGTCGTTTCGTCGTATTGTGGGACTTCTCATCAGTGCGCATCCACGATCCCGCCTCGTGAGATTCCAACCCAGAACCTATTAGTTTCACGCGCGATCACTTAACCGATAGACTACTGAGTTGGCATCTCATGGGTTTAATGTCTAACTTCAACCAATCCACGAAATTGAGCAACCGTTCATCAATTATCTTCAGTAAGTTGATATCTTCCAACAGACCTGGTTGAACTCCACTGGTTACTGCTTCTCACTAGAACTCCAGAAAATATCTCATGGAGCCAGTCACTAGTGAGCATATGATCATTATCAGAAAGGGGGTTTTGTAGAGATTTTAGTAATGTTATAAAGTTGAAATCATGAGTTAATTGAAGCTAGACCATCATGGAAAACCTGGAAACACTAGACGGTTTGAGTAATAGAATTTATTTAAAACTTATTACCTATTATATACAATGATGTATAGCATCAAAATTATTTCTAACTTGTTCAATATATTTAGAGAAACAACATATCTTCTTAGTGTTTTTTTTATCCTAAACTAATAATTTAACTTCATTGGCTAGCCTACGCATTATTTCAATTCTTCACATGTATCTATGCTTGTATGTATGTATGTATGTATGTGTGTATGTATGTATGTATGTATCTATGCATATAGATATATACTGACATGTTTATCTATAAACTCTCATCTAATAACTTTTTACAATGTGTAACATAAAAGGAATGTATTTGGTAAATTTTTATTTGAAGTTTCGTTTGTTTTGTTTTGTTTTTTTTCAATATCATAGATGTGTACAATTGAATAAATACTGGAAATGTAAAATTGTAAAACAAACCACCTTAATTTATCCATTATTGATTTCTTTTTCTTTTTTTCTTCTTTTTTTTTCTTTATGTTAAGCCATTTTTTGAATTTATTACAAAATGGAGTTTGAGTTATGAAATAATTTAATTATCGTATTAACACAGAAATATATTGAATGATATTCCTTGAAAAAGAAATATTACAAATAAGTAATTATCAAAAGGGGTTTTTGTAGAGATTTTAGTAATTTTATATAGTTGAAATCATGAGTCAATTAAGGATAGACCACCATGAAAAACCTTGAAGCACTACATGGCCGTTTCGTCGTACTCTGGGACTCCTCGACAGTACGTAACCATGATTTCACCTCCTAAGATTCGAACCCAAGACTGATAGGTCCTATAAAATAGGTAATTAGTTACATTTAAATATTCTCAATTATTTAATATTTTCAAAGAGATGTTAGTTAGACTACTATTAAAAACCTGGAAGCACTGGACGGCTGTTTCGTCCTAGTATGGGACTTGTCGACAGTGTAGATCCATGAGCCCGCACGTATGATTCTAATCCAGGATTTTATATTTAGCATGTGAACATTTAAAACTCTAAACTATTGAGCTGGCATCAAAAGGATATGACACTTATTCATTGCCTGTGGTGGATAGCTGTCTCACATGAGATTAGGTTTGGACTCTACTGGTCACAACTTAGCATTAAAACTCAAAAAGTTGTATCTTGAAGCTGGTCCCTAGTGAACGGATGATTATTACTAGTAGTATCTAGTATTTTTTTAACTGTCTGATTAATCAGTAATTGTGAAGAGGATATATCTGAAAAAGTCTAACTGGGAGGGACTAAAATGGTAAAAAGTCTTTTTGATCCATCTTATGAAGATGAAATGAAAGGCCTCAACCTATTTTCTTTATTTTAATGTCGGCTAAAAGATGATCCATTACTGACTAGCAGTTCATTGAGCATATAGGACTGATAATCTGAGAGAATAATTTCAGAAAGTTCAAGTACTGAGATCAAATTAATTACGTTTAGATTTTAGTTTCTCACATCGAATCACAAAGTACTGCAATTTTTTATATGAACGTATGGTATCACGATATTCTATTGATCTATGCAAAGTGAAACTCTATGTTCTTAATAGTACAAATTGCTGAAATTAACAGAGGTCACTTCACCTTTTAATTCCTACCTCAGAAGACTGAAATACCAAATTATTAGTTTACACTTGGACAATGGGCTCTCTGATCATTTTTTTCTTTAATAGTCAGTAACAACACTCTCAAATGCTAACTAAATGTTATTGCCACCGTAGGTTTGGGGAGATCGCTAAATTTTGCAATTTGCATCACAAACAACTGTTAGGAACCAAGAAACACAGAATGAATGTTTCATTCTGGAATAGGGCTCCTCAGCAGTGCATATGCATGTACAACCTCATCCATCCTTCCCAGGTTCAAATCCTGATACAGTCATAAATCTGAATTGTTGAGAAGCCATTCGCTAAAATAGTTCCACGTTTTCAATGATTGTTTAACTAAAATTAGTTTATGATGTTAATTGTAAATCTGAATAATAGTTAATAAATTTTAAACTACTCAAAAGTAGGCACTTCTATAGTAATTGAACTATTATTGGAGTTTAGTGATTGTTTATAGCAGAGGCAACAGTAATAATAGTAATAACGATAATAATAATAATAATAATAATAATAATAATAATAATAATAATAATAATAGTGAAAATAATATCAGTAATAATAATAATTCACTTAGTATTGTTTGTTTGAATCTTCGCATTGATATTTTAGGACTGCAACTGGTCAGTCTCTAATTGGCATATGTGCATACTGTGTGTATTGCATGGTAAGCAAAGATTGATAGTGGCTAGCAACGGAATCCAGGACGCGCGTTTCGAGGTGATTAGCTACCATACATCTTCATGCTACAAATATCCCACAACCAATTTTATTCTAATGATATTTTGTTCATTGTTACGACCATATTCTATTCATGAATTCCATCACAATCGCTTCTCGTTTCTTTCAAGAGAATAATTAAGAATGACGATCATCTGTGTAATAATGTTGTAATTTTGAAGTAATTAGCAGTACGATTAGTCGTAAGCTTTTTCCAAATGTGCATAAGCATATCATTAGGTCAATTTGCATAGGTAATTAATTAAAATAAATTTGAAACTGTAACAATCACTGAAATATTTTGCTCAGTTAAAAGTTAGGTGACTTTAAATATGTAAGGATGGCTCGTCGGCAAACTCTAGGAAGCCTCAAGAAGCCCAGAAAGAGCCGAAGACATTCCATATAATCACCACTTGGATGAATAAGAGTGACCCCCTACATGCCTATTGGCTGTCCGAAATGATAATTTACTTTCAGCCAAAAAACTATAAATACATGAGATTTCTGTACTATATTTGACACTGTTTGGGGTATAAAATTCCTACTTACTAGTTTTCTGTTTTCTATCTTGAGACGTTGCGGGTTCGATCTTTCAAGTAGTCTAGTAGTACGCGGCATAGCAAGAATCAAAGCTCTAGATATAACAAATATCTATTGATATTAAAGCTAACCATGATATATAAGTTTCTTATAATCAAGGCGAACCAGCTAAGTGAATAAGAAAATCAGTAAAACGTTTTCATTGACTAAACCGAATCGAAAGTAGGTTCATGATTCATTCGTAAATATATATCCATTTTCGTCAGAAAGCTAAAAGATATTTCCAACAAATAGTATATGTCTCTTTCCTAAGAAAGTCAAGTCAAATCATAATCAATAGCGTGTGCATATCAGTACCTATCATTAATCATTTGACATATATCTAAATGGGCCACCATATAATAATTACAGTTAAAAATGTGAATCATTGGATTCTAACTTAGTTATCTACAGCTTTATTATTCATTACGAGGCCTGAAAATCCTAACTTTGAATTCTTGTGGAGTCATGAATGCGAACTGCCAAAGAGTCTTTCATGAAAATGAAATAATTACCAAGTAGTACCTGATCTGTAGTGCATGTCTAACTTCAATCAATTCGTGTAGTAGACCACAAAATTTAACATCAATCTCTACGATCCCTTTATACAGTAATCGTTTCTGCTCACTGGTAGCTAACTTCAAGATAGGTAAATTCTTGATCTTCCAATGTGAAAGTATGTTTCGTGAAGTCCATTCAACCATGACATAGATTTTATCAATACTATAAGACAGTTTTTGGGGTATAAAACTTTAAAATAACTGAAGTTCTCTTTTTGATCCATGCATATATCAATATAACATTTAACAGACTAAAAATGTATGGTTTAGGCGACATTTGTCATACAACTAGTTATTTTTAACTGTGTTAGTTTTAATAAACTATTCTCACATGATAAATCAAAACGATATGTTAGTAAATGTGAATATTACGTAACATGACCGATAAAAAATTTATCTACTTTGTATTTCATTCGGGAACAAAAATGTGTAAGACCTTACATTATATGTATATGAATATGTGAGTGTGTGTAATTAGTACCACTACTATAACCGATGTGTTGTGGTCCATTGTATAACTAACCAATCTACAGGTCAATAAATATTGTCAGTTCAAACCGTTAAAAATTTTGGATGTTACAAAAGGAAGTAATAATAGTATGCGAGTTAGATGAGATGACAATAAATAACCTATAGATAATCAATAACAGTCAAGTAGGCCGGTTAAAAATTTTAGTTATTGTACCAACTGACAAGTAGTTCAACCATGAAAGATCTAGATATTCAGTTAACAGTTCTCATGTTTAAGCAATACTTCAATTTCTTACACTTTAACTAGCCTGGTAACATCAGCATCATCATTTGGTCACTTAAGTGTGCTTCAAAACTGAGTAAGTCAACTTGTACTTTACGAATGAGTTTCCTTGAGTTTCTAAGCTAAATAGGCAAGCAGACTGAATGCTAGAGCAATCAAACAGGTCAAATAAAGTTATTTGTGTTAATTCAAGAAATTAATCAGAACAGGGCGTAACGTAATAATTCAAATGATCTACGATAACAACTTCATTTATTCCATAAATACAACTTTTCAATGTTTATAATTCAAACAAATTGTGTTAATCAATGAGGACAATGATGATCCACATACCACCAAGAGTTTTAATAAGAAGAATCTTATTAATTCCATCCACTTCTGTTTGATTCTGTAAAAGTGATACTGGATCAAATCTGTCGTGTAATTAAAATTAATACAAAAAAAATCTTTGGTGTAAACGGTAGCTGAATGTATTAACTAAAATACTACTTTTACGTACACAATGAATAATCATGTGGGTTTTTGTGGAAGAGAAGGAATATGGCTGGCAATGGAGTCTAGGATTTGTGTTTCTTTCCTCTTGTGACTCGTCAGCAGGATTTACCTGGGTCCTAGACCTTATATTTACTCCGGAATTCGAACCTTGTACCTTTCTTTTAAAACTAAACTACTGAATCCGAATTCCAGTCAAAATATGAACAATGTGATAATTCAAACTATTACAAATTACACTGAAATTGCTACCCATTACATAAGTGAGTACTGCCAAGTTGTATCTCCTCATTTCCATTGCTATTTGGCTGGTCTTTCCTGTCTCCCACATTGTCCGGACGTTCCATGTACCTATAAAGAGTGTTGCTCTGGTTGTGAGAAGGTGCATCGGTCTCGTGACTTCCGAAGGAACTCGGCTTTCATCATAAGACGTCATTATTCCTTCTACTCCCAGGGCAGAGTTTGAATGGTTTGAATGATTTTTTCTGGTTAGCGTTTTTTTAGCGAGCTGATTTTCTACGGGATGGGGTCGCTAACCCCATGCCCAAACCTCCTCCTTTACCCGGGCTTGGGACCGGCAGTAACTCTAGAAGAGCTACAGGCGGAACTGAAACGTGGAGAACTACTACGGCCATCATCAGGAAGGTACAAGTATTTACAAACAGTTGTCTACGCAAAATACTCAACATCCACTGGCCGGATACTATCAGCAACAGCGTTTTATGGGAGAGGACAAACCAGATTCCAGCTGAAGAAGAAATTAGGAAAAGACGTTGGAAGTGGATCGGACATACATTAAGGAAATCACCAATGTGCATCACGACTCAATCCCTAACTTGGAATCCTGAAGGGAATCGGAAAAGAGGAAGGCCAAAGAACACACTACGCCTGGAAATAGAAGCCGATATGAAAAGGCTGAATAGTAACTGGAAAGAACTGGAAAGGAAGGCTCAGGACAGAGTTGGATGGAGAATGCTGGTGAGCGGCCTATGCTCCTCCACAAGGGGTAACAGGCGTAAGTAAGACGTAAGTAAGTAAGTAAGTACATAAGTGAGTGTCTATCTGAACTCAGTACCTAAGTGGATAAGAAGTTGAACAAAAAATTACTTACTTACTTACTTACGCCTGTTACTCCCAATGGAGCATAGGCCGCCGACCAGCTTTCTCCAACCCACTCTGTCCTGGGCTTCCTTTTCTAGTTCTACCCAGTTCTTGTTCATTATTCTCATGTCTGTCTCTATTTCTCGGCGTAATGTGTTCTTTGGTCTCCCTCTTCTCCTTTGACCTTCAGGATTCCATGTGAGGGCTTGTCTTGTGACACAATTGGGTGATTTCCTCAAGGTGTGCCCAATCCACTTCCAGCGCTTCTTCCTGATTTCTTCCTCTGCTGGAATCTGGTTTGTTGTCTCCCACAGTAACTTATTGCTGATAGTGTCTGGTCATCGGATCCGAAGTATTTTGCGTAGACAGCTGTTGATGAACACTTGTATCTTCTGGATAATTGCTTTCGTATTTCTCCACGTCTCCGCCCCATACAGTGGAACTGTCTTCACATTTGTATTGAAAATTCTAACCTTGGTGTTGGTTGACAATTGTTTTGAGTTCCAGATGTTTTTCAGTTGTAAATATGCTGCTCTTGCTTTGCCGATCCGCGCCCTCACATCTGCATCAGATTCACCGTGTTCATCAATGATGCTGCCCAGATATGTAAAGGTTTCCACATCCTCCAAAGCTTCTCCGTCAAGTGTAATTTGATTGGTGCATATTATATTGTATCGGAGAGTCTTGCTTTTCTCTTTGTTTATATTGAGACCTACTGCTGCTGAGGCTGCTGCTACACTGGTCGTTTTCTCATGCAATTGTTGTTGCGTTTGTGATAGAAGAGCCAGATCATCCGCGAAGTCTAAATCGTCAAGCTGCATCCTGCCTGTCCACAGTATTCCGTGATTTCCTCCAGATGTTGACGTCTTCATGATCCAGTCGATGACCAGGAGAAAGAGAAAGGGTGAGAGTAAGCAACCTTGCCTAACACCAGTCTTTACTTTAAAAGACTCGGTGAGTTGTCCTCCGTGGACGATTTGGCAGTTTAGTCTATCATAGGAGTTCCGTATGATATTGACTATTTTTTCAGGCAGGCCGTAGTGTCGAAGAAGCTTCCATAGTGTCGTCCTGTCTACGCTATCAAATGCCTTCTCGTAGTCGATGAAGTTGATGTAGAGTGATGAATTCTATTCGATTGATTGTTCCACAATGATCCACAGAGTTGCGATTTGATCTGTGCACGATCTATCGTTACGAAATCCAGCTTGTTGATCTCGAAGTTGTGCGTCCACGGAATCCTTCATCCTGTTTAACAATACTCGGTTGAAGACTTTTCCTGGTATTGAGAGAAGAGTGATGCCCCTGTAGTTGTTGCACTTGCTCAGATCGCCTTTCTTTGGTATTTTGATCAGAAGTCCTTTTTTCCAGTCTGTTGGTACTTGTTCTTCGTCCCAAATCTTACTAAAGAGGATGTGTAGTATCTTGGCAGTTGCTGTTATATTTGCTTTCAGTGCCTCTGCCGGGATGTTGTCTGGTCCCGCTGCTTTGCCACTCTTGATTTGTCTAATGGCCATGCTGATCTCTTCAATTGTTGGTGGGCCAACATCGATTGGGAGGTCTGTGGGTGCTGCTTCGATGTTGGGTGGGTTCAGTAGAGCTGGTCGATTCAAGAGTTCCTTGAAGTGTTCTACCCACCTGTTTCGTTGTTCTTCAATGTCGGTGATTACTTTGCCTTCCTTGTTTTTCACTGGTCTTTCTGGCTTACGGTAATTTCCAGCAAGTTTCTTTGTTGTATCATACAGTTGTCTCATGTTTCCCTCTCTTGCAGCCTTTTCCGCTGTCGTTGCTAAATCTTCCACATATTTACGTTTGTCGGTTCTGATGCTCCTCTTCACTTGCTTGTTTGCCTCTGTGTATTCGGCTTGTGCCTTGGCTTTTTCCGCTCTGTTTCGGCTGATATTGATTGCTGCCTTCTTGTTCCTCCTTGCTTCAATCTTATCCAGTGTACCAACAGTGATCCATTCCTTGTGATGGTGCTTCTTTTGGCCCAGAACCTCTTGACATGTTGAAACGATTGCCTCCTTGATACCTTTCCAGTTGCTCTCCATGGTAGTCCCCTCTCCATTGAGTAGGTCATAAAAGTCCTGGAACCTGTTGCTGCGGGCTATGTTGAATTTGTTGAGTTTGTCAGCATCTCGAAGAAAGGCCGTGTTAAACTTTTGTGATGTTGTCCGCGCAGTTGTCCAGTGCTTCTTGAGTTTTAGTTTCATCTTGGCGACCAGCAAATGATGATCGGATGCTATATCAGCTCCTCTTCTGGTTCTCACATCCTCCATCGTCCTCCTGAACTTTTTGTTGATGCAGATATGGTCGATTTGATTCTGTGTAGTGTGATCCGGTGAAATCCAAGTGGCTTTGTGTATGTTTTTGTGTGGGAATATGGTGCCACCTATGACCAGTTTATTGAAGGCACATAGGTTTGCAAATCTCTCACCATTTTCGTTCCTTTCTCCCAGTCCATGTTGTCCCATGACGTCTTCGTATCCAGTGTTGTCCATTCCAACCTTAGCATTGATATCTCCCATCAGAATTATCAGGTCCTTGGTTGGGCACTTCTCGAAGATCGACTGCAGCCTATCGTAGAATTGGTCTTTAGCGTCTTCATCGTAGTCATTGGTAGGCGCATAGCATTGGATGACGTTCATTGTAATGCCCTCTCTCTTTGTTTTGAAGGAGGCTTTGATGATCCTTGGTCCATGAGGTTCCCATCCAATAAGTGCATTTTGTGCTTTTCTGGACAGCATCAATGCAACTCCTTGTGTATGTGGGGCATTTTCTTCTTCATGACCGGAGTATAACAGAAGTTCTCCTGAAGACAGTCGTTGTTGTCCGACCTGCGTCCAATGTGTTTCGCTGATTCCAAGAACCTCCAGGTTGTATTTTCTCATTTCTGCAGCAATTTGGAAGACTCTTCCGGTCTCCCACATTGTTCGGACATTCCATGTACCTATAAAAATTGTCGCTCTGGTTGTGAGAAGGTGCATCGGCCTCATGACTTCCGAAGGAGCTCGGCTTTCATCATGAGGCGTCATTATTCCTTCTACTCCCAGGGCAGAGTTTGAATGGTTTGAATGATTTTTTCTGGTTAGCGTTTTTTTAGCGAGTTGATTTTCTACGGGATGGGGTCGCTAACCCCATGCCCAACCCTCCTCCTTTACCCGGGCTTGGGACCGTCAGTAACCCCCAGAGGAGCTACAGGCGGAGTTGAACAAAAAAATTACTGATTTGAAACCTTGAAATAAACATCAACTCTGGGATTCAGGTAAATTTAGCTAAACAGAACTAAATGCATGCGATCCAGGATTCCACTGCTTTAAACTATCCAAGTTCACGAAAATACTTGTAACTAAATAGCAATATCAAGGGATTCCGATTCCGATACAATTATGTCAACAGAAACTAATAGAAATCCAGTCAAAATATCAACAACGGAATAATTTTAGTCCTTCTAAATTTTGCACTAAAATTCTACCATAAATATTGTTTGATTCACTAGTCACTTCTTTTTTTTACCAAAATTCTATTTATGGATTAAAGTAGGCGAAATTGTAAGTGAACGTAGGCTGATAAAACAACAAAAACGATGTAGGAGGTTTTTGTCAACTGACATTATTTTACCAACTTTAATTGAAAAACAGGAAGTAACAATAGCTCAACTCTTCAACCAAATGTACATTATTTAAAATAGTAGAATGTTATGATTACTGATGAGTAGAAATGTATAAAACAAATCATAAACATATATGTATTGTTTGTTTGAATCTTCCATTTGATATTCACGACAGCCAGTCCTGAATCCCACTGTTAACCACTATTCATCTTTGCATATATGTAAATGACTGTAAATTTTTAGATTTTCATCAAAGAAGAATTTAACAAAGAGGAATATCCTTTTTTTTGTTTTATTTTAGAATACATGCTATCGCTTGCTTTGGTTATCCTATTCAACTGACATAAAATAAAGTTGACTATCGGCTGTACACCATCTGATAAAAGGTGGATTAGTAAAGTTCACGTCTTTAAGCATTATGATGCAGTAATAAGTGACAGTAATTTTATAACCAGATTAAATTGAGAGGTTTTCCAACAATTCTGATATGACTAGTCGTTTGTTCGCTTGTTAGCGATAAATCAATAAACTAGAGTAACAATTTAGCTTAGTGAACCAAACATTCCAAATTTTATCTATATGCTGTTATACAGTACACAATATTGAATTAAGATTATGAGTTGCTGTTATTTGCATTGTGTGCGATCCTAACTAATGTAAAGGCAAAGAAAGAGATTTTGGTAAGCGCATAGCTTAAGGACGATCTTAACACAATGGTGACTGATTGTCATACTCCTATTAGCCAATAAAAATGCAGCTATAGAAAATGAACGACAATACTACATTACGGCGGTAAACTTGAGAGGCTTATCAGTCAATCAGAAAATAGCGTCTAGTTGCGAGCCGATTTATGGTAAAATTACGATGTACAAACAATACCAACATGGTAAATAGTCGAAGATAGGCCGGGATTAGGAACCAAATATACAGCTAGAGGCAGGAACAGGTCTATGGTTTAGGTTGAGTATTAGGGTTTGGAGTGTTAGGTCTAGAAGCTAGGAATAGCTAGTCGCGAAACTACCCTTGAATATCTCCTGAGTTACATCATGCACAGTCAGGTAGTATCTACATAGAAGGCATACATTTCTTGTAACTTAGCTTACACACCATGCCAAATTGAAAATGTGGTTGCGTAAATTCTATTTTTAACAAATATTTCAGAAACCGATTACAGACAACTTTTACCTATTTTTTTAATGAGATACATGCTACCATTCATTGTGTTTAGAATTTCTGGCCGTTTTTTTACGAGCTATCTTACATCTCAGTTATTGTCTAGATATTGTCTCTATAGTATAGTTTTGTTTAAAGTAGCTAATAATACAAATATCACACTGACTTTTTATGACTAATAAATTTATTGAAGTCTTTAAAAAGTTTCCTCATTCGGTAAGTCAAAGAACGGCGATGAATAAGTTCGTCCATATGGATCCAGGACACTTTGCTTTTTAATTTATGATGTCTCAGTGACATTTACATACTGGTATTGTAACTTAAAAAAGCTATTGCTAACACGAAGGCATCTTGATAAACACATTACTTATTATCATACATTCAACTTAACTGAGAAAAAAAAACACGTATTCCATGTATGCAATAAAAACATCTTTCAATTTACCTAATGCGACTCATTGATATTCTGTGATACGGTGTTAATCCGGTTTTGAACTGTAAACTATTTGTGCTCCTTTGTTGTTTATCGGTTAAAAATAAGTGGTAGGAAATTCTCATTGACGTGGGTATAATATATACTTCATTGATATTGTGTTCGAAAACATTTTTATTGAGCTATTCAGGGTTTTCATTAATAATGAATATCTTACAATAAGTATAAAGTCCTGTTGATGTATCTAACATTGCTGGAAGCACCAAACCATTTCATAAAGCTGAAAACTACACTTGCTACCGCAGGACTATACAATTGGTGAGAGATGGTCATTGTAAGTAAGAGTAATAATCATCTGGCCAAGTTCTTTAACTGTACACCTCTGTCTTGGTCAGTTCGGTAACTTATAATGCACTCATTAGTTGTTTACATTATTACTTATCTATAGCAATTAGACGTACCAGACAATTTTCTTCTTATCTCCGTTCACATAGTTGACTATTTATAGCTTAGAAGCCTGCAGTAGGGATGTATTCAAACTTTAGAACATAACTGGTTGAGCAAATCTCATCAAAAACTAATGATTACTGGGTTTTTTTTAACATATTGGATGTTGATTAATCCGTTGGACAAAATTTTCATTTCCAAAAATGTACTTTTTTCCCTTATCAAGGAAAAAGGACATTAAACCACTTATGAGCATTTTCGAAAACCTATGCCCACCAAATACATGAGTAATGGACGAGATCAAAGGTTGAGGAACAACAAGTTCATTTCAATACAAACATTACAGAGTATCTTGATAAATACTTTATTTGCAAATTCCCATCACTTGTCCTTTATATTCTGTATTTTTCTTCCGATTCACAATTCCTTTCTAATTTCATTTCTATTTTCCTCAAGTCGACTTTCATAGCCTTCTGCTGTCAGGTTTTCCACTTCCGATTGATGCTGCATACTATTTATTTCGACAGACATAAGTAGCATACACCACATATGTATGCAAAGCTAATCATCTAAACTTGTTTCCTGTTTGATAAATAATTCTAGATCACAATATGAATGTAATTCGATTTGGAATAAAAAGCTTTGATAACTAAAAAAATTTTTTTTATACAACAAAACTAGTTATTTAAAGCAATTAGTCCCTTTGATAAATTTCGATAATGTAATAAGAAGACGAAGATTATCAGAACTATGTGATATATTAGCGCAATACATTCCGAACAATCTGATCACACATATACTTGTTAAGAACATTTATATATATATAAATAAAAGGTCAACTAGACTGGTAATAAGGTTAAGAAATAGACAAGGATAATAATGATAAAATAATGTGAAAACAACTTGACACCTAATTACTCTGGATAATAAGCATTTATTATCAGGGTAGGTTTAAAGAGAGAACAAACTGTTTTTGAATACACAAAGGGGGTTTGAATTTTCGTATGGCTAAGGCTTCAATAAACCTCAGTATACGCCCTTTTACACTTTTAAACAACACAACAAAAGTTGAGTTAAGATCAATCTTATGACCTGTTTCGATTATATGTTTAGCAACAGAGGATGATGGATGTTTATCCTCTACTCTTATTGGGTCATTCGACTGTATTTGTTTTTGCAACCATTTTGGTACATGTTCACCCACCCTAATTTTCAGATCACGATTGCTCCTCCCTATGTATGTGTGACCACACACACATTTAAATTGGTAAACGCAGTGGGATGTGACACAATCGTTTTCATGTCGTCTAGGCTTTGAATGAAGCATGGACCTTGTTCTTTCTTTGATCATGACCTTTTCTGCACAATATGTTTTGTTGATGACTGATTTAAGCCTTTGTTTCAGTAAAAGGCTATTTGAATCACCTCTAAATGGTAAGGTGATGTAAACAGACTTTTTCTCTACCAAGGCTACAGCAGGTCTCGCTGTGCCCATAACTTTCCATCTATTGATAAATTTAGGTGGATAACCATTCCCGATTAATGCCATGGTTAACAACTTAACATCGTCATCAATAGCGTCGTTTGTGCAAATACGACGAAGCCTGTTAAAAAGGCATTTTACCAAACCACGTTTGTATTGCACAGGGTAATAACTATAGTAACTAAGATATTGACCCGTCCACGTCGGTTTTCGAAAAAAGGGATCGTTTTATTGAGCCATCTTCTCGTCTGCTTAGAAGTACATCTAGGAAGGGGAGTTGGTCGTTCTTCTCCTCTTCGCATGAAAGACTGATATGGTTTTGGATGGTGTTAAATTTATTCAATAGGCAGTTTATGTCTTCCATTCTTTCGCCAATTACTAAGATATCGTCCACATATCTCTTATAAAATGCTTATTATCCAGAGTGATTAGGTGTCAAGTTGTTTTCACATTATTTTATCATTATTATCCTTGTCTATTTCTTAACCTTATTACCAGTCTAGTTGACCTTTTATTTATATATATATAAATGTTCTTAACAAGTATATGTGTGATCAGATTGTTCGGAATGTATTGCGCTAATATATCACATAGTTCTGATAATCTTCGTCTTCTTATTACATTATCGAAAACTAGTTATATATCAGTATCAATAGGCTTTGTTTCCTTACTTTATGTAGTCATCAAACAATGTATCATTTGAACTATTTAATCACTAAGTTAACTTGATTTTTTCATAGACTAATTCCATAATTAGCAGAGATGGATAGTGGCTAGCAGTGGAATCCAGGACGCGCGTCAAGTCCTATTTGGGACTCGTCAGCTGGATGTACCTGCATCTCAGAGTTGATATTCACTCTGGGACTCGAACCCAGTACCCTCGCTTCAAACGCCATCGCGTTATCCACTCGGCCACTGAGTCCTGATAGCCACAGTATGTACATATGCCAATTAGAGACTGACCAGTTGCAGTCCTAAAACATTAATGGGAAGATTCAAACAAACAATACTAAGTTGAATTTAATTCCATAATTTTTTCAAATTTATTAGCATGCTGAATACATATGTATATAAATCAAAATGGATAATCAAATATCTTTATAACTGATATAATTTACTGACATAAGAGCTTATGGAGATTGTTGAAATTGATAGCTTAAAGCATAAACTGAATTTAGTTAGAAAATCAGGGGCAGTGAACAGCTATTTTTTCATTTTATTGAATTTATCAAAAGTATATGTCCACAAACTCAATGAAGATCGAACCTAGGGACCATTGGGTCACATGCTGAGCACTTGTTCTATAGAATGTAGAATTCTTGCCTTGACCTCTATGTCAGAATTTTCTAGTATATCAATGATGCTGCCCACGGGCATAAACATGCTTACTTTTTTACTAACGTATGATGTTAAGTATGATTTGATTAGTGCTCGATGTGGTGTACTTCAAGACCACACTCTTACGAAACTAGTACTCATCATTTTCGCTGCTATCATTAGTGGATATGTAACACTGGGAGACTGTAAGGATGGCTCGTTGATAAACTCAAAGAAGCTTCGAGAATCCCAGAAAGAGCCGAAGACATTCCATCTAATCACCACTTGAGAAACATTATAGAATGTGTAGCTTCCCTATTGAATGAATAAGAAGGATCCCCTGTGTCTATTGGCTGTCCGAAATGATGATTTACTTTCAGCCAAAAACTATAAATACATGAGCTTTTTGTGCTATATTTGACACTGTATTGGGAATAACATCACTGGTTATAATATTGTTTACTTTTTATTATGTGAAGCTGCTAACCCTTCTCTTTATTTGGACTTGGGACTGGCAATATCCACCTTACATCCGATACGGTTTAGTTGTTTTTACCACAAATTTTTTCCAACTGAAGTGCTACTGAAATAAGGAGGAAGTGAACCGTATTTTCGTTCTGTTTTACGAATCTTCAGCAGTGTGCACTCATGGACTACAAAATTTGTTATTCACTAGGTTAAAGTAGAGTTAGCCATTATTCTTTAATCCATCCAGTAATCCATTAAACTCCATGTCATTCTATCTAAAACCAAAAATAAAATGACAGTCTAGTTATTTGTGGCAAAATATTTTCAATCAACATCTATAGACTTCGTATTTACATTGTGTGGTATAGAACCTCATGAAATAGCGGTTAGAAATACTTAAAACAAGTGATGTAATATTTTATATATTTTAAGTCTCCAGGTACTTTAATATATTGAAGATACCATAGATATTGTAGTTTGACAACGCTTTACCAGAAACACCTTCTATAATTGAATCGCGCCCGCCCAGTGAAATCAAAAGTCAAAAGCGAGGAGGATGGGAAAATATATTTGATGGGTTATCAATATATCGAGGAGTGACTGATCTAATCTGGCTAATGATCGCAGGAGATGTTGCGCATGCCGTTCCAAAACAAGATCTGGTGCAGATGCATGACCGAGCGCCTTCAGCTAAATGAGTCCATTAAAACTAATATGGTCAGCATCCAATGTCGAACATTTACAGAGCTATTGATTTTGCGGATTTATTTACAGCTACAATATTTTCCATTCATAAAATTTGTCGTTTAGTTCAGTCAATAAATGACAATTGATTATTATCTGAGGAGTCCCTCAATACCACGAAACGGCAATCCAATGCTTTCAGGTTTTTCATTGTGGTCTAGCTTCAATTGATTCATGATTTCAACTACAAACAAACAAAATATTACCATTTTTGTAGAATGAAATAAAGTAAAATTAATTGGCTCCAATTTGTTTTGATGATTCATTGATAAGATTTTTTTTTATATATACAAGTTGATTGACCAAGTGATTGAATTTTTCTTGTAGACTAACAAAAATAAACATGTATTTCTATAGTTAGCAGAGATGGATAGTGGCTAGCAGTGGAATCCAGGACGCGCGTCAAGTCCTATTTGGGACTCGTCAGCTGGATGTACCTGCATCTCAGAGTTGATGTTCACTCTGGGACTGCAACCCAGTCCCAAATAGGACGAAACGCGCGTCCTGGATTCCACTGCTAGCCACTATCCATCTCTGCTAACCATGCTTGTGAATTAAGGTATATCGAGGCAATACGCACAGTATGCACATATGCCAATTAGAGACTGACCAGTTGCAGTCCTAACAAATCGATGGGAAGATTCAAACAAACAATACTAAGTTGAATGTATTTCTATAGTTCATAACAAAACAGTTTAACCAACATGAAAATAGAATTGAAAGGTTGAAAATAACAGCCTTGAAAGAATAAATGGGTATGATATAAATTCAGACCAGAAAATGACACTGAATAGAATATATTGGCTATATTAGCAATAAAAGAAGGATAGGAGATTACTGTTAATCAAATTTTGACAAAATCTATTTGATATTCAATAAACTAGAACTATTTAGTGTTATTGAGATGTTAGGCATTATCTTTTTTCTTATGAGTATTTTTAAGGCTGATAGTTGTAAATGTTGTAAAAAAAAATTAATAACATTTTCAGAAGGGGTTTTTTGTGGAGATTTAGTATTTTTATAGTTGAAAGCGTGATTCAATTGAAGCTAAACTACCAGGGAAAACCTAGAAGCACTGGACGGCGCACTGTTGAAGAGTCCCACAGTAGGACGAAACGGTGCTTCCAGGTTTTCCCTTGTGGTCTAGCTTCAATTGACTCACGCTTTTAACAATAACATTTGAAGAATCAATCAATTAACTTTCTTTCATTATCTTCAAACTTATTAACATAAATCAAACTATTTTATTTCCCTAAGGTCATGACCTTAGTAATATAACAAATTGCCTTAAACGATATGAAGCAGGAGACATTAACTTCTTCCCCTGTTAAATGATATGAGGAATGTTTATTTATTTTAATATATACAGAATGAGCGAAGATGACTCATGTTTATCATTTATGTACTTTGTGTTTGTTTACTGTTTTCCATTTCAATGTTATTTTTAATACCATTTGCAGTATTCGACAAAATATTTTAAAAAATACTTTCAGATGAACCATTTCGAGATAAGCTGCGTCAGAAGTTAATGGATGGAAAACTGTACATAATCTATCTATCTATCTGTCTATTGTTGTATTGCTGTATGTATGCAGTTATATACTTATCAAACTGATTGAGATTGTTTCCTCAAATAAAACTGGTTGTTCTTATCTCAGCAGAAGTTATCTCAAGTTTACTGAAATAATGCCATTCACAAACTTGTGATATAAACTCTTCAGTGTATTAATCATTGACAGAGACGGTGGTTTTCTAACTTAGTTTGAAGCTAACAGAAAGGAGGTTTTGTGGAGATTTTATTAACTTTTATATTGTTGAAATCATGAGTCATTTGAAGCTAGACCACCATGGAAAACCTGGAAGCACTGGACGGCCGTTTCGTCCTATCGTGGGACTTTTCAGTAGTGTGCATCCACGATCTCGCCTCGCAAGAATCCGACCCGGACCTACAATTCTTGTGAGCAAGCGCTTAACCACTAGACCACTGAGCTGGTATCCAACGGTGTTAATGTCTAACTTCAACCAATCTACGAAGATGAGCAACCACTCACCAATGTCTTCAGTGAGTTGATACCTCCCAACAGACCTAGTTGAACTCCACTGGTTAATGCTTCCCATTAAAACTCCAGGAAACTGTTTACCACTGTTCAACATCTGTACATCAATAACTGAAGTGGAATGTCAGCTTTTAAAAAAATATATTTTTGTTATATCCCAGTGAGTAGAAAAATTGTATTTCTCAAGTTTTGTGACTTATTGTTAGCACTTCTTCAGAGTAAATAAATAACCGCATTAGTCCGGCTGTAAAGTTCAACCTTGGTATTAATACCTGTGATTCCTAATAGAGCTTGTAACTTGTATATTATACTGAATTACTCTAAAATAACACGATGAATTTATTAAACATTGAATTACTGGACAATATGATCATTACAATTCAATTCAATTCAATTATTATTAGCTTTATTCAATATTATATTTTTGGTACAATATAGAATTCTCAGCACAAAGTACTTCAACAAGTTTCCGTTTCTTACCTCTTCGTCCTTTCTGACGACAAATATTGGGTGATTGCCTGTTAGAAGTTAGCAGCCCAGTCAATCGACATCTGGATAATGTACATTCTTCTCGCTGCACATTGCCAGAAACCACGATATCTCTGAATAAGCCTTCTGTAACCTTTACAGCGAAAGGTCTTACACTTTTCAGAAACACACTTGAATAGGTTGTGCGATTAATAGGCATAATGATGTATTAAAACAAACAAAATCAGATAACTTGTTGAAATATCTAGATGACAGGAACAGGTAGCCCAGATGTTTAAACAGGCCGCGCAGCGGTGTAATATCCAGCGTAATGAGGCCTGGAGTCTTAAATGAACCAATTTTTTCAGCGATTCCACGACTTCTTCTCAAATACGATACACTAATTCAATCTAGATTTAAATATTACTTAAGAGGATTGTATACAAAGTAGAAATTTTGGACAGGTTTAGGTTTATCTCGGAATTAATCAAAATCAAAGACCAACACTCTAGAAATTCGCTCTCAACTAACCTTTTTATATCTTATATAAGAACTCTCGTCTAAATTAGAGCGATTAGTTTCACAGTATTTGAGCGCTGAGTTGATGTAAGACATTAAATAGGAATTCCTTGAAAAAGCTTGGATCAAATTGCCAGGCGAAACGTTGGATTTACTACAAATTCATTCGCTGAGATTTTATAAATATATAATTCCTATTTAATGTCTTTCTATATCTTGTTATCGTGTTTCATTAGTTCCCACATTTCTTAGGACGATAGTCTTTTCTAAATTTATGAGTGTAAATTTATACATTATTTCCTTCACCAACATTGATTATCTTATCCTTTCATTATATAGACAGTTGAATGATTCAATCATGTAGTTGACTGACTGACTAACTGATTGGTTAGTTCACTCAGTCATTAGATGTAAATGTGTAAATTACAGAATAGGTTTATTAATATATGTTATTTACACATAGAACTTGATACAAATTTAACAAATCTGATAAATATACGTTCCAAGAGACGAATAAAAATAGTCTTAGTCTCATTTATTTTAACAGATCTACCTATCCAACTACTTATACATAATTATTTTCCAAAAAAACATATAATCTATTACTCACGTTGATTTCAGTGCTCAAGACGATAACAAATCCATGTAAGTTACTTAGACTGTTTATGTTACCCGGTCGGTTAGTCCTGTTTTATATTGGGTTATTCAGAAATTGTTGCATGAAACTGAACTGTTACTTTACTGTGTAATGGTGAACCTCCATATTTACAAATGAATTCGTAAGACTATTAATATTCTCTTTATCAATTAAAAATAGCTATGCTTACAGTTATCAATGTTACGTCTTGATAAAAACGAACTCATATTGGATTTTTCTGTTGATTGTTATGTAGTAGCGAAGACATAAGTACGGGTAACTTGCAGGACCTACTATTGGACTATCATTGTTATTGTATAACTATTCGGTAACTAGATTATCTATATATATATTCATCTTATTGTAAGCTTCATTTTGACCTATTAATTATTACTATATGATTTACTGTCCCTATGTTATGCTCAGTTTTATTGATTATTGTCTCCCACGCTTACAGCCTCATTTGGCCTGGTTTTGTACAAATATTAACTTCTATTTTATGGTGTGGTGTGGTCTGCCTGTCTGATATATAAACAAAGTATGCTTCGTATTGCCGAGGCTGCTATTGGTGTTTTGGACTCAAGTGGACGGGTTAGGCGGTTAAGGACCAATAAGGACGCTAGATTACTCATACTAATCGAACGTCATTGTCACAGTGTGAAGGTCGTATAAGGCGTATTCTATTGGTGGATAATTTACGCGAATTACGTCCTTGTTAAATTCGTAAGGTCATAACGAATCAGCGACGACCTTCATCAAATCATAACAACTGGCTACCGCCTAGGTCAAAAACATAACAAATTGGCGACAGCTAGGTCAAGTCATAACAATACTTGTGAATAATCCTCTGATCGCCTTAGCAATCAGCTGTCATGATATTCTTCGGTAATGACCTTCACTTGGTTTTTATTTTTGTCTGTACTGAAATAATTATTTTTCCCCAATACTGTGCCTTAAATGAACTGTTATCTTTATGCATCTGTAATTTGGGTCATATTTCAAAACCAAGATCATTATATGTAGATAAGAACCAAAGATACAAGTAAGTTGTCAATCGCACAATAATCAAATCACTTCTTAGTTATATTACCTCATGATGTCTGACTGAAAATCAATCTACCTTTGTATATTATAACGATGCATCTTAGAGATTAGGAAAAAGTTTAACATGAAACCTTAAGATCCTTCAAGCATTTATTCTGTCATTGATATCCTTATCGATAAGATTTCGGAATAGTTTAATATCAAGTGAGAAACACTAAAAACATACGAAGAATTTATATGTATTTATGTATAGTGATATAAGTAAACGTTTACATGAAGGGATTATGTGTTTTTAGATTTTAGTGCTCACAACGAACTTTATAAAGAAAAAAAACAATATTGACGGTGATGAATTTATGTCGTATTTATTTTTTTATGTAATCTGTCGACAAATCGCGTTGATACAAGTTAAAATAATAGAAGTCGAATGTGAATCGTAGTCAGGATACCGACATTTCGGACATCCTAGTATTGAACGGCAAACAAACAATGGAAGACTCAGGGAATTTAAAAAGCATTAAAGTTCGGTAAAACACCAACTCACGAATAATAAGGGGACTCAATTGTTATAGGCGTGAAAGAGATACAAAATAATATATAGAAACACGCATAAGCATACACAGATGTATAGAAAGTCCTCAATATTACACTTAAGTAATTGACAGGGGGTGATTAAAATAATATACCTGTCCAAAAGTTAGGATTCACCACAAAGGCGTGTAGTGAAAAGCATTGAAACTAGATTACTACTACAAGACATACTTAGACAATATCCGGTACTGTGGAGCGCTGAAATTAAGATTCCATACTAGTTTTTACAATAGAGCCGTACAGTAAAGTTTTTCTTGATCCAAAATAAAACAAAAAAAGAAACTTTTATTTGTATGAATTTAGATTTCCGTGATGCTGACATTAAATAAACCAGTCTTTTTCATTATCTGTGCATTCTGAGCCGAGTGATTCGACATTACAATGTAGTCACATGTTTCCAGTAAAGCTACATAGTAGATATCTCTTTCAAAGAAAAGTTATACATATTGCACAAGCTAGTGGCTATTTGAACTCACTAGCTTCGAGGATAACGCATCGATATTGTGAGTGAAAGATATTGATTCCAAGTCACAATGGGAACATAAGTAATGGGATGCAGTAGTAACCTGATGACCAATTACGAATAGCCGAACAAATGAATTCCACTACTTGCCACTAGACAACATTATTAATAAAAAGATCATTTGGTACCTGAACTTTTGAGATACAAATACAAATGGTCAAGTAATAATGCAGATGAATTTACTGAGTAATTTGATTCCAAGTAGATTTCAGGAATATCAATTGAATAGAAAGACTTGATTTGATAAACAGACATTCATGGATTAGCGATTCGAAAGTGTAAATAGTTGGCAGATTAAACTTGACACCATTCTCAACCTACTTAATGTCATGGGTCTAAATACAAATCAAGTTTTCTGTGTTTCAATGAGAATTATGACGACGGCCACATATATGATATAATGTATAAAGATAATGTTCTCACCAATATTCCAATAATAATAGTAATGATAATAATAATAATAATAATAATAATAATAATAATAATAGAAGATTAGAGAATACCTGAAAAACAAATAAACAATTCCTCATCATATTATCCATTACACAACAATTTCCATTCATAGAACTGAAAACACAATATCAATCAACAGTTACCATTAATCAATATGAATAAACTTCGCAATATAAAAACTGATTACCATTTCATTAATTCAATAAACAACATAAAAATATTCATAATTAAACTTCCAAATATATTCTCTAATATTCATAGAGACATCCAAAATAACATCCATCCATCCGCTCACTCACTCACCCATTCATTTATCCATTCATCCATCCACCCATTCATAAACACACAATCATCAAACACATTCACATTGAATATTTGAAACAATCACCATCTACAATAATTGCTGTGTTGATCACAAACAATTCACCGCACATGTAACATTCAACTCACCATCAACGAACACCACTACTAAGTAGTATCCATAACAAACTCTCCTCCATTAACCAACAAATTTATTCATCAATAATCATTAATTACTTTAATGTTCGCAATAAGCGCTCATCTCATACAAACAATTTCACTCGATTCCAATCCCTTTGTTTAGACTCTATAATAAAAAATGAATATTAATTGAGGATAAGTGTATTTGCTGTAATTATAATTTGAAATGATTGTGTACACACGAGTGGGAACAAGTCATGACTCATGATCACATGACACAATTACAAAATAAACATTTGTTTATTCAGCATTCAGCATTGAACAATGGTGGTGGTCAACAAAATGAGAAAATAAGAAGATGAAACAAAATCAGAAATCCAAATCACTTATCTAAAACACCATCATAGGACTTCACTCATCCTCAGATCAAAACTCCTATGAACATAATCATTCAACCAGTTAACTCAACAATATCATCGACATCATCATCATCATTCGATTGATCACGATAACCATCATTGACAAATGTTGTTAACAACGATTCGAGAGTAATCACAAATTCGTTGAAAAGAGATGCCTTCACTGAATCCCCATGTGTTTTTTTCAGTGATTATCTTGATTCATTTCATGATTGTCGATGAGTCGAATTGAATCGGTTGTTGAACAGTCATTTTACTGCATCAATTTGTCAAGTGATTATTCAATGTTTCACTGAGTAAGTACGTTGATTGTTATTGTTAGATTACGTTCTGGGAATGGAATGAAGTATTACGCTCAGGTGACAAGATTTTTATTTATTTTCAATACTGAATCAAATATCATATTGACTAGTTTCATGAATACACGGAACATCTCAAATATACAACAGTCATTTATTTTTATACATATTTATTTCAGTTATGTGTAAGCATTCTAAACTCACCGACAACTACTGATTAAACTGCACACCCAACTATGAAATAGTTTCAATTACAAAATAACAGTAATTGAGAACGACTGGTTGATTAGTGAGTTGTGAACTATGTCATATAGGTCAATTAACTCTATGTGCTGTTCGAATTCGATCGATCATGTTGTAATACGGACATTAATCTCAGTGACTCGACATTACGTCGATTATCTTAAAATGTGAGTCTGTGGTGATTGAAGGTGGTCGGCGGAAAACTCCGAACATAGGTATGGTGCTATTTCATAACACCATCGTCTATCTGATCTACCAATAAATGAATATATATATTATGGAATTACTATTTTCTTGGCTATAAAACGATTACTGGTTACTGAATTACATAATTCTTATGTAAATGTAACTCACATATATTTGCACTGAATAACAGATTACTACAATCGATTTCCTAGTGTTATCAACGGATACACTTAACTCTACATATTACCTGATGATATGAAGAGAAATATAAAAGAAACACAGTTGACTTCATTGGGAATTGCAAGTTCGACAAAATATGATACACCGACTATGTAAATATTGTTTTACATATTTAACTCAACATTTAACGAAATGCATTTTATACTGAATGTTGACTTTTTATTACCAGCAGTTTACAATTCTAACGCAACATTTTAGTTCCTTTTATATTCACCAACACAATTTATGATTACACAACAATAGTATGCAGAACTGGACAAATTCGTATTCTTCAGTTATTTAAATAAAGATAACTAATATGACATTATATATATAGTAAATAATGGTAGAAGAATATGGTGGACATTTCTCATTCCATCATTTCCACTTTTGCTTATGGTGTCGAACAGATGCCACATTTGTTTAAAGTACTCAAATTTCCGTGAATGTTCAGAAAATTTTTTGAAAAGTTCTTAATCAGCTATCTGATATAGAATAGATGGAATGTCGCTAGCAATTTAATCTAGAACCCACGTTACTTCCTATTTTGGACTTGTAAACCAGACTTGCATCTCAGAGTTGCTTCCGCTCCAGGACTCAAACTCAACGCCGTTTGCTTCAAATGCCATCACTTTATCCACCTAACTACTGAACTCAAATAGCCATTTACTTGTGCGATAAGCAAATCCAGCCAACTAGTCTCAAATAGGATAAAAAGCGGGTTCTGGATTCTACTGTTAGTCACATTCCATCTATTCTATATCAACTTGTGTCATTATGGCTATATCGAGGCAATCTGTACAGGATGCATACATGCTGATCAAATTTCACTCAAAAATATAGGCATCGAGATAATCAAAATCATTTCAAATTAAATTTCATTTAGCTATTTGTTTTATTTTGGTTGTAATTAAGTAACTTATGAAAATTCCTGTTAATTATATTTTAGTACATTTCAATGTTCACCTGGATAATTTCATCACCTACATGAGTTATTCTAAGCTAAGGCACTTCTTCACGCTTATGAAAATCAGTATAACTACTCTGGGACGCAATATAAAACATAGTTGCTAAGGTCATGTTCCAATTGTGTTCATATTATTTTAAATAAAACATAATCTATAATAAGTCACAAGTTTTATTCAATATTTTTGTATCAGAAGGGGTTTTGTGGAGATTTAGTATATTCATAGTTGAAAGCGTGAGTCAATTGGAGCTAGAACACCATGGAAAACCTGGAAGCACTAAATGACCGTTCCGTGGTATTGTGGGGCTCCTCAGCATCCACAATCCTGCCTCGCGAGATTCAAACCCAGGACCTACCAGTCTCGCGCCAGAGCACTTAACCGATAGACCACTGAGCCGGTATCCAACGGTGTTAATGTCGAACTCCAACCAATCCACGAAGTTGAGCAACCGTTCATCAATTGTCTTCAGTGAGTTGATATCTCTACAACAGACGTGGTTTGAACTCCACTGGTCACTGTTTCTCACTAGAACTCCTGGATTTACCTCTCGAATTCAGTCACTAGTGAACATATGATTATTATTATTTTTATAATCAAAAAGAAAAAAGAATCATCAACTTGTTTGTTTTAGTATTTCATCATTCAAAATTCAAATATATTTTTAGTCATATGAACTTGAGAGAATTATTTAGTTTTTCATATAACTAGTTCGATTTTATCTCGAAAATCGTTTTGATTATTTCCCCCATTTAATCAAAAATTCAACCAATCATAAATTAAAATGAAGGTCATACCTTTTATTTTTAACCAATCATAAACCAGACAATTTATAGATTTTTCTTTTGGCAGTGAGATGAAATACAAAATTTGAATACTCTTGTCATAATATAATAAATTACCTTTTATCATGTGATGTTTAAAATTAAATATATAAAATTTGTCCAAGAATTATTTCTGAATATACTAACTAATAAATAAAATAAAGGACTAATATTTGAATGAAATAACTTGAAAAGATTTTGATGTAAATTGTACACGCTTAACAATGATTATAAATTTACATCGAATTTTACATATTTATTCATTAAATATTTTGTTAAAGAAAATGTAATAATGGTGAATACTTACTTACTTACTTGCTTACTTACCTACTTACTTACTTAATTACTCACTTACTTACTTACTTACCTACTTACTTGCTTACTTACTTGCTCACTTACTTACTTACATACATACATGCATACATACTCACTTACTTACTTACTTACGCCTGTTACTCTCAATGGAGAATAGGCCGCCGACCAATATTCTCCAAGCCACTCTATCCTAGGCCTTCCTTTCTAGTTCTATCCAATTTTTCTTCATTCTTCTCATGACTGTCCCCATTCCCCGGCGTAATGTGCTCTATGATCTTACTTTTTTCCTTTGGCTTTCAGGATTCTATGTGAGGGCTTGTCTTGTGATGCAGTTGGGTGATTTCCTCAAGGTGTGCCCAATCCACTTCCAGCGCTTCTTCCTGATTTCTTCCTCTGCTGGAATCTGGTTTGTTCTCTCCCACAGTAACTTGTTGCTGATAGTGTCTGGCCATCGGATCCGAAGTATCTTGCGTAGACAGCTGTTAATAAACACTTGTATCTTCTGGATGATGGCTTTCGTAGTTCTCCACGTCTTCGCCCCATACAGTAGAACTGTCTTCACATTTATATTGAAAATTCTGATCTTGTTGTCGGTTGACAAATGTTTTTAGTTCCAGATATTCTTCAGTTGTAAACATGCTGCTTTTGTTTTGAATAATGGTAAATAAGTTATCATTAAATAAGACAGATATTAACTAAACACATTAAGTAGATCTCAGAATTTAGTGTGTGTGTGTGTTGGTGTAGTTTATTATGATTTCGACCTACTAACTAATTAATGGACCTTTAAGAATGACTTTAGCTATTTCATTTTCACTAAGCTACCTACATACTCAGTAAACTCTCCATGTATCAGTTAGAATGAAAGTTAACAGATTTAATTTAGTTGTCCGAAAAGTGCTTAAAGTGTAGGTCACTGATTAGAGACCAATTTATACTTCATTTAGTATTATGACGTCAACTTGGTAACTTTAAGTCAAAGTATTCTATACTAAGATGATAATTTTAATTTCTTAAATAGCTCTACCACTGACTTCTTTTCTATAACAGTCGAATGGTTCATAAGTGAAATTATCACCATCAAGGTGCTTCCTAACATTTTGAGTCCTTTTACAAAAAACATGCTTTATGAAGTCATACTGCGGTACGTTTGAAGTTTGCGTTACGATTACACAGTTTCCTCCTATTGTAGGACTGTTAGGTCTTGGGTTCGAATCTCGCGAGGCGGGATCGTGGATGCACACTGTTGAGGAGTCCCATAATAGAACGAAACGGTCGTCCAGTGATTCCAGGTTTTTCATAATGGTCTAGCTTCAATTGACTCATGATTTCAACTATATATAAAAATTACTAAAAATTTCCACAAACAACCCCCTCATTGAATTCTATTTGAAATTCTTATAAAGGTGTTCAATAAAACGGTTTTGTTCAAATTTATATAAAAGATCACTGACTAAAATCATATGACCAATGAAATATGTATAAGGCTATCAAAATAGCATGTTACATGTAGTTAAATAGTATATGCGCATACATATATATACAAACTTACATGTAAATACAATCATTATCACAATTTATAGAGTTGAGATCATGAGTCAATTGAAGCTAGACCACCATGGAAAACCTGGAAGCACTGGATGGCCGTTTCGTCCTATTATGGGACTCCTCAGCAGTGCGCATCCACGAACCCACTCTCGCGGGATTCGAACCCAGGACCTACCAGTTCCAAGCCGAAGCCCTTAACCGATAGAACACTGAGCTGGCATCCAACGGTGTTAATCTCTAACTTCAACTGATTCACGAAATTGAATTATCACAATTGATATTGAATTTTGATTTACACAAAAATAATTTTGATGACCTATTATTCTTCTACACCTAAAATTAACTTAGTTGACCTATACTTTATGATTGAATTCATTGTAACTTGTCATTGATATACATGGTAGTATTTGTTTTAATAACAGTTTGTGGTTTGTTTAATTTAAACTAAATTATTCATTTTACACTTAAGTGACTTTATGAAGAAAAAAAGGTAACAAGATAACAAATGACTATTTGAATATTTTTAAAAAAAAGAAAAGAGAACGTGTACAATTTAAAGTTGGATGATCGATCACTTGACCTCGTGTAACGTACATCAACGTACAAAATTACTGAATGGTGTTCTGTAGTTTTTTTTATTATTATTCAGAAGCTCCCCTTACTAATAAAAAAAATCAATAAATAAATGCCAGTACTTGATCTTCGAGTTCTGTACAAGTTAATTTAATTATTCACTACAAAAAGTGGTTAACAGTTATTAGACCTAATATATGTTGCATTATGTTCTTCTCCTACATTAATTAGATATAATGTGAATAGATCAATTGATTTGACTTTAATCAGTAAAAAAAATCGATTGGAGTGATCGAACCGGAAATCTTCTTTTGGAATCTATCTTCGAATTAGATATTTACAGAATAGGTTTAGAAAGATAGATTCACTTAACTAACTGACAATGTGAATATTTAATGGAAATGGAAGCTTAACGTTTATTCCGAAATCAAAAGTAAGTTAATGAGTAACTAGACATTTTAATCATACTAAAGAATCACAAGCAAAGATGGATAGTTGCTAGCAGTGGAATCCAGGACGCGCGTTTCGTTCTATTTGGGACTGGGTTGCAGTCCCAGAGTGAACATCAACTCTGAGATGCAGGTACATTCAACTGACGAGTCCCAAATAGGACGAAACACACGTCCTGGATTCCACTGCTAGCCACTATCCATCTTTGCTTACAATGCTTATGAATTAAGGCAATATGGAGGCAATACGCACAGTATGCACATATGCTAATAAGAGACTGACCAGTTGTACCCCTTAGCATCAATGGGAAGATTCAAACAAACAATACTAAGTGAATACTAAAGAATCGTTTAAATTGTTGGATATAGACATGAAAATATTAGAATAATGTCGACCAACCTACCAAAATAAAAAAAGTCGTAGATCATCACTGTTTTAATGATCTATCAAGACTGAACTTGGATATCGTTAAGAAAACCAGTAGATTATACAATCCTAGTTCATTGTATTCAAGTCTCATTAGTAACGATGACTGACAGTCATTTTTTTCTAATTCGAATTTTTCTGCACGATCATTCTCCTTTTTACATGAGGTCACTACTTTTGCTTCACCAATTTTCTGTATTCTTGAAAATCATGCTGTTGTTATTATATGTTTATATTATGTTGTATTGTTTTCAGTTGTTCTGTTTGAATATCAAGTTTTTTGTTCGGGGCTAATAGTTGATGTGTTGAGTGTCAAATGCAATAGTTGAGTTTGTACTAGGAGGACTTATATTAAAATAATTCAGTTGTCCCTTAATTCTCATGCATAATAGACCCGTATCAAATCTCAATAACAAGATATAATTGATACATATCTATTAGGAAGTATATTTCAGTCCTAGGCTAGTGAACTCCTGTATCACTCAATTATACAGCTATTCTCTCTACTAGTATTTAAAAGACTGATTTTTCACTTTTTTGGTCTCTCAGGGGTTTTTCATAAAGCAACTTCCTAGTGTCCAAAAACAAAATAACACCAGCGGCACATTAGGAGCTTCATTTCTACTATTCTCTGATCAATCACTAATTATCTGATGTTAGATTATTCAGTCACCCTAAACTGATGAAAAAATATTTGTGGATATCAGTGATAACTTTGATTTGCTAATGATTCTATCTACAGAATTCTAATCAGTCAGAAAACTTAATTATCAGTTTTATGAGTTAATCAACACTTTAACCATTTCAATCATTACGAAAAAAAATCGATTGGAAATCTTTTTTGATAACAGATTATTACATAAGTAGCTTAGATACAACTTTATTACTTTAAAATGGATACCTACGATAAAAGTTAGTGTAGAAAAGAAAAAAACAAGCGAAACAATCATGAAGAATTGTTTTGACAGTGATTTACTTTAGTCAACGGTAGCTTATCTCCGGAAATTGTCTTTACCGTTGTGGAATTCACCCTTCTGAAAAATTTTAATCAAAATGATAAACATTCTAGGTATTAAAATTAATAAATATAAGTACGTGTTGTTAATATTAGACATTCCGATAGAGGAAATCGCTTGTCATTAACTGATCGACGATTATGTTCCTTTTAAAGGAACTAAATGTGACAAAATTATACAAAGAAAACGTTTTCAAAATGAAAGAATTATTTATTCTTACAGTGAGTTTATGTTGGTTGTTATTACAATGAAAGCAATTGAATAATTGTAGGTATCAGTGTCAAGGTTGAACTTGATAGTAGTTTTTAATAGTTGATATCATGAGTCAATTGAAGCTAGACCACCATGGAAAGCTTGAAAGCACTCGACGGCCGTTCCATCCTATTATGGGACTCCTCAGCAGGATGAAACGGCTGACCAGTGCTTCCAGGCTTTCCATGGTGGTGTAGCTTCAATTGACTCATGATCTCAACTATTAGAAAGATATTAATGAATAATTTTTTTGTTGTATCCCAATCAGTAGAAAAATTGTATTTCTGAAGTTTCATGACTTAATGTAAGCCGCTTCTTTAGAGTAAATAAATAAATGAATAGGATAATTGTATTGTGTGCGTAGAATAATTTCTTGATATACTAACTATTTCATAAGGTCATAACTTTTGTAGTGTACAGAAAATGAAAGCAAATCATCTTTGAAAGACAACAATGTCGGTGGTGAAATGATTATCAATAATTGGGTTCCCTAGTCATCGCCCTACATATCAGATAAAACAAAGTTTAAATTAAAGCACTGGACGTCAACATAGTAGTTCCAATGGTAACGTGTTTGTCATGAGAACCGCAGTTTCAGGTTCTGAACTCTGGTTGAGTGGTGGGTGATCAGTAATGGAAAGTTTCAATCTAGAATGAAACAGTTTCTCAGTGTTCTTTTGTTCTTACTGTTACCTCAACTTAAATCATTCTGTAACCAATCCAACCTACGAATAGATGATTTTATTAATCCAATATTTCAAAAAACATTTTTAAAACAATAAACTAATCAATCTATAGACCAACTTGGTATTGAGAATTCATAGAAGAGTTTTTACCATATTCCATAAAGTACAACTAGTTGTTGACAGTGTAAATTATTCGTATTCATCGACAGATTTCATTTTCCTCTAAATGGATAGGATAACAAGTTAGTTGGACTGGACAGAACAGACACAGGAATTAAGATTTTAATTTGATTTGTTAATATTCAGACTGAACATTGAGAAACGATCTTTTTAATGCATGATGCCCATTTTTAGTTGAATTTATTTCTAGTCAAGATTATATTTGTATAGTCCTTACAATTGATCAAATTAGATTAATCAAGTTGAAATGAGCCTGTTAAAATAAAAGACTCTACGTCACATGTACTCCATAATGACTTATTTTAATCACACGAGAAGAGCAGTAGCTATCAGTAAGATTGATAATATGCTTTACTGATGAACATTAACCGTTACGTAACTTGCGTTCAAAGGTTCCTGTTGATTTCTTACAGGTATTTAACATCACCAATAACTAATGATTTCAGCTAAATGGTGATTAATTATGACGTTATGGAAGAAGAATGAGACAGGGAAGACGTTATCTTCAGAGATATTCTATAGTATGATATAAAAACAGAAATGATGAAGCAAATCTAGTGATGTACCTACAACAGAGCATCTTCTGAAACAACTGATAGTTTTAGGTATTAGTTTAAGAGATTTCATAACAAGTATAAAATATCTTCCGATCACTTCAGATTTCTTTACTCTATTACATAGACGTAATCAAACAGTAACAATCAACGTACTTACTCAGTGAAACGTTGAATAATCACTTGACAAATTGATGCAGTAAAATGACTGTTCAACAACCGATTCAATTCGACTCATCGACAATCATGAAATGAATCAAGATAATCACTGAAAAAAACACATGGGGATTCAGTGAAGGCATCTCTTTTCAACGAATTTGTGATTACTCTCGAATCGTTGTTAACAACATTTGTCAATGATGGTTATCGTGATCAATCGAATGATGATGATGATGTCGATGATATTGTTGAGTTAACTGGTTGAATGATTATGTTCATAGGAGTTTTGATCTGAGGATGAGTGAAGTCCTATGATGGTGTTTTAGATAAGTGATTTGGATTTCTGATTTTGTTTCATCTTCTTATTTTCTCATTTTGTTGACCACCACCATTGTTCAATGCTGAATGCTGAATAAACAAATGTTTATTTTGTAATTGTGTCATGTGATCATGAGTCATGACTTGTTCCCACTCGTGTGTACACAATCATTTCAAATTATAATTACAGCAAATACACTTATCCTCAATTAATATTCATTTTTTATTATAGAGTCTAAACAAAGGGATTGGAATCGAGTGAAATTGTTTGTATGAGATGAGCGCTTATTGCGAACATTAAAGTAATTAATGATTATTGATGAATAAATTTGTTGGTTAATGGAGGAGAGTTTGTTATGGATACTACTTAGTAGTGGTGTTCGTTGATGGTGAGTTGAATGTTACATGTGCGGTGAATTGTTTGTGATCAACACAGCAATTATTGTAGATGGTGATTGTTTCAAATATTCAATGTGAATGTGTTTGATGATTGTGTGTTTATGAATGGGTGGATGGATGAATGGATAAATGAATGGGTGAGTGAGTGAGCGGATGGATGGATGTTATTTTGGATGTCTCTATGAATATTAGAGAATATATTTGGAAGTTTAATTATGAATATTTTTATGTTGTTTATTGAATTAATGAAATGGTAATCAGTTTTTATAATGTCAATCAAATATAAATTCCAATAATTCATCGCATTTAAGAAAATTCGATTATTGATATAGAATGTAAACTTACTCTTACAGTCGGAATATGAAATAACGATGATATAATCTATATCTACCAGTTGATTTATCACTTATGAAATAGATTTCATTGAATTTTTGTTAAGACTTATCTCACCTCTTACACATACTTTGCCCCCAAATGCCCTGGTACGGCCGAGAGGGGGGAGAGTCCGCTCTCCCTCTTAAAATGCTCTCACATGGCCACGTGTATATAACCTCTTCCAGGGAAGTTGGTGGAGACGGAGAATCCACCTGGAGGAGTCGGAAAACTCTGATTTTAAACCAATGGTACACATGGGCTCCAGTAACCTGGGGGAACAAATGGCGTCTGATACAATTGTTGGTCACCGGCTACCATGGAACTGCATAATGTTTACCTTATATTACGTCACTTATCTTATTATCTTCATCATGATGATGTCATTTATTCTTTTGCAACACTCCCGAATCTGAATAAAATATAATACTAAGAGATTTTGTAATTTCCATGATTCGTTACGATCTAAACCTTTTGTATGTGAATATAGTAATTTATTAATAACAAACGAGGAAATGAGATTTGAATTTAAGAAAAGAGTAATAACAACGTAAATGTAAGACGAAGCATATATCAAATCTTTGTACATGTTCTCGTATTTTCTTTTTTATTGAGGTTGCTTATATTTTCCGATTAACAGCCTCCAGCCTTTAGAGTTAAACAGTGATGATGCAACTGATAAACTTATATAATCTTACGTTGAAGCAACATCATTCGATGATCGTCTAAAATAATCCACTAGAACCTAGTGGCCGGTTATCCTGCTTCCTTTAGACGCTTAAAGAATACATAAAGTTTTATCAGGAAGAACCATATATATTTAAAAGAACGGAATAGAGAAAGGTAATGTAAACGATGAAACCAGTCCGCTCTATGTATTGGATAGTGTGCCATTTTTTTGCTCTTCACCTTGATGAGGTTCAGTGAATAATTTAGCACCAAGTGATCAGCTTTCCAAGTTAGGAATACGTTTTGAGCATAATGTTAATGTTTTAGAGTTCAGTGTTGTTCTATTGAATTGACAACCCCTTTAAGTTTAATTTTATTAAACAAACTAAATTGACCCTAACAATATATGAGTTAACCCCACACTTTTAATTCTTCTCTGGCATTATGTTAAGAAACTTTCTTGAAATTATACACCCATTTATCTACTAATTATATTTAACAATAACATCGCGAATTAATTGAAGTTAGAAATGTAAACCACTTAATGGTGACTCAATGATCTAAAGTTAATGCGCTCACCATAGGGTCTGAAGGTCCTGAATTAGATCCCTGATAGTGTTGTGGATACTTACTATTGCGAAGTCCCATAACAGAACGAAAGAGGAATCTAGTGCTTTCTGTTTTTCAATATTTGTTTAAATAAGGTCAGTCAGTGATGTGGAGTTCTGGATGTTCTGAATAAATACTACTGATAATATTGTTTAAAGACGAATCTTCGTTAATTATTATATGACATATCCTAACAGTAAGGCGGGCATCAACGAATGACGTTCGAAGATAATCGGTCGATATTATAGTTGATAATATAAACGATTAAATGCTGACTTATTGGTATAAAAATATATGCCTTCTGAGAAAACTAAAAGGTTATGAGTACATTCTCTGGTGGAATTTTAGATGTGAGCTACTGCGAAGTGCCATATTGAAAAAAACAGATATCCAAAGTAATTAGGCTTTAATTACAATAAGTTTTTTGCAAAGTACCTTCATTATATTTATTTTTTGTAGCTTCCGTAAAGATAGTTAACATTGAAACATGTTCGAATAAGAACGATCAATCAAAATTTCTATAAGTTTACCTCATGGACTGAATTGACTTAGATAATCATTTGAAACCAGGAAGTAATGGACACTTGTCGCTTCCTAGTACAAGACTTCTCAAGTACTCGCATTCACCACCCTAGGATGTTTCAGGTATCGCTTAGTCCTTCGACCAAGGATTCAGGATCTGGTAACTTACATTTCAAACTTCATAAATATTTAGAACATTCTAATAATCAAATGGGTCACAAAAAACAACCATGAAAAGAATGCCTCATGTAGTAATTTACACTGTTCACTATGCACAGTACAGTGATCTTACATTGAAGTATCCAAAAAACAGAACCAGTTAATACATATTTTGGTATAAGCCTTAAGTGTCGTTACGAAATAATCTCAGTTACTTGACAAATACAAGTTCATGTACTCTACTTGCAATCTATAAACCCGCTTTCATGTTAGATAGGATTAAATAGCTAACGCGTAAGGAAACCCCAGTACATTAGAACACGACAATTCGGTTAAAGTAGTTGTACTAATTACACAAAAGGATATGTGTAAAATCCACAAAACCCACAAAATACTTAAACAGGTTTTCTTCTCAGTTGTACAGTACAATTTTTCCTCCCAAAACTTGGTACAACCAAAACTATACGATTTCAGGTAGATAAATCGTTAAGGAAAGCAAACTCATTATTTGTTGAAACGAAAAGATGATCATGAAACACAGGGAATATGGTTATAGTAGCACGAAATGATAGAACAGTTGATCAAGTTCAAATAGGAATAATCAAGTAGAATGAGTCAAGATGACAGCCACTAAAGTACATGCTTAAGTAAAACAAACCAATACAGTCAATGGGAAACCATACAATGGAAGTGATACACAGAGACAAGCAAAACTGTCAATCAAAATGACTGGTCACAATTTCATCTTGACCCCAAAATCAAAATGATACATATTGCTGAAATAGTTGAGAAGAGTAGTTTTACATAAAGAATAAGATAAATAATGACTATCATATAGAATAAACACGCGAGGTATTTCCCCCCCCCACGCACACACACGGATACAGAACGTTACAAAGAAGTTATTACAAGGAGATTGAGTGGGAAAATTTATTTGAAAATTTAAAATTCCAAATCATTGAATATTTTTAAATAAAGTGATAGTTTGATTCAGTAAGTTACATGTTGTAGGTGATCTGTTTTGTTTCTTTAAAAATCATAACCAAAAATGCTCAGTCGAATCTGTAAAGGATTAGCCTTTAGATACTTAATAGAAGTATATATATATACTAATTGAGCTACTGTAGTACAATCACTGATACTACGTGATTACTTCTTCCTTAAGGTACAAAGTCACTTGATAGACACAACATGAATTAGTTAATTCTTCTATGCTATTTTATCAATGTAATTAAATTTTGGTCATCGTGATTGAGCCAAAAATACTACAAACCACCAAACTTTTGTATCCCAGTGTTTAGTACCTTTTACAAAAGTATATTTACAATCAACCTTATGCATCACTGTACTTCAAGATACATTTGTAACTAAATAATTATTTGTTTCGACTAAAACCCTAATCTATCATTATTCGCATTGTACATGTAATAATCAAACCAGTTTGTGAAATGAAATTTTCTTTAGTCCTGCAAAATATGACTTCCTTTAACATACACCTACAGGTTATCCATGTAAGTCATAAACCATAATTAAGAAAGATATTACTTGCCTCAAAAGCCCTGGTACGGTTGACACTGGGAAGAGTCAGCTCTTCCTTATCAAATGCTCTCACATGGCCACGCGAATATATAGCCTCTGCTAGAGAATTCCTGCTCACTGCCTTTTCGTGGGGCAGAGGTGTTGTCTAAAAAATTGAGAGGACGAAAAGAGAATGTCTGGCGCTTTAACCGGGATGGTGGATACAAATAATTTACCTAGGGAGGCAGTAAACTTTGATTCCAAACCAATAGTGCACATAGGCTCCAGGATCCTAAGGAAACAAATGGCATATGAACCTATCGTTGGTCACTGGCTACCATAAGAATTCACCTCCTAATATTATTCCACTACCTTGTGGATTAGACCTTTAGGTCAAAAGCTCGGAATGTGTCCTTCTAAGAAAACCACCTACTTCTGTTTGGACACGCGAGCAGTATCTCAGCCATCACACAAATCGAATGATTTGTATGGCATATATATATATATATATATATACATTGAGTGCCTCCTTGTACTAATGTTTATATGTTTAAATAAATAACAAATATTAGAAATATATTTAAATCAATTCCTAACCCTTTCATATAGCACCTTTCTCTGACATAAATATTAAGCTTTTTACATATACAGACAGATTTAATAGACCAATTAAAATTACAATTTAAAATAAACGAAAGCATATGATAATTATTGAAGGTTGTCTAGGCGATTAGGTCTACACGTGAAATTTAACGAATAACCTTGAATGATAAAATTTTATTTGTTGATAATTTAAAAAAAAATTACGACACATTGTTTGAAGAACATGATTGTTTCTAAGCGATTTTTCTTAAAAAAAAAAAAATTTATGTCCGAATTTTAGTTTAATCTCATTATAGTCCATTTGATAATTAGCCCTCTAAGAAAACAGTTGTATGGATTAACATAGATTATGGTTATCATCATTTATAAATGACCATTTTGTTTATAATGTAATTTGTATAGAATATAGATCTAATTAAATGACATACGCGAAAAAGGAGATGAAAAGATGTTTGTCTAGATTTTAGATTGACAGAAATCATTCAATGGGATTTGTTTACATAATTTATTGTTTAAATCAAAAAGTTTATGTAATAATTTATTTTAATAGTTGAGATCATGAATCATAAATTGAAGCTAGACCACCCCATGGAAAACCTGGAAGCATTGTTTGACAGTCGTTTCGTTGTATTGTGGGACTCCTCAGCAGTGCACATCATGATGGTCTAGCTTCAATTCATGATTCATGATCTCAACTAATAAGATTACTATAATATCTACAAAACCCCTTCTGATATTAATAATTTTATTATTAAAAAAAGTAGGTAAATAGAAATATTTATAAGAAATATTGAGGAGACTATGATTTATGGAAGACCTTTGAGAGACGCTAAAAAGACCTTCAGAATGTCTATCCACATACTACGGCTAAATAAGGATCATAAACCAATATGAGGAATTAGGAATAATATTTACAGTTGATAGTTGGAGTTTTCATCACGAACTGACATCAATTATAGTACGGAAACTTTATTTAACCAAATGAATGGATAAATCTCACGCCAAAATCCAAGATCTGTTATCATAAATCTGATTGGTTCATCCATAAATTGTAGTCTCACTGAAATATTCTTATCATTTTTTTTTCTATCATAGAGTGATATCAATATGGAAAGGAAAGCTTTTTTAGTATGAACCTACATATTTCGAATGAACAAATTTTTAAAGTTAATCTCAAAAGAAAAAATTTAAACAAAAATCTGGATAGTACAAACAGGAGTGATATTGAAACATTTAAGATTTCTTATCTCAATAACAGGTTGATATTTTGTACATGTAAACTAAGCGATGAGCCAAATTTAAGTTGTTTACTAGGGTTGAAATAGGACTATAAATTAATATTGGATAACTAGGATTTGAAGTCAAAGTTAGAAATTAGGGTTTCGATTACAAACTGATATCAGCTATAATGTCAAAACATAATTTAGCCATCTATGTGAATGAGCTTTGAGCTAAAATTTAAAAGTGACAATAATAAGTCTGATTTGTTCCTCTATAGATTACAGTGTCATCATCTAAGCTTTAAAGATTAACTTCGAGAGGAAATTTCGGAATTCTAGTGAGAAGCCATGACCAGTGTTGCTAAAGCCTGTCGAATGTGAAGAAGGTACACATTGAAAACAATGGAAAATGATCTATCAATATAGTGGGCTAAATGAAGTTACATTTGTACATTACTTCCGTATGTTTAATTCAATACATTCAGTGTAGTATTTGTTCTGTTCTCCAGAGTAAAATTTTATTTCGTATAACAATAATTGATTTGGGTGTAATGTTTTATTCAAGATGCAATATTCTTGTATTCAATTAACATGGACTATGCTAAGCATGACATATAGCATGTGATTTGCTATAACTCTAAGTGTTTTTCATATATGTGATTTCATACTAATTAATAATCAAAATGGGCGTACAATCAATATATGACGAACGTAATTTTGACTACGGTAGTTGTATTCTTGGAGTTAATAAATCTTCATATGTGCCAGTCTTGGAGTTCTTACTTCGCATCGTGGGAATTGTAATGTTTCCTTGTTTTACAAGTGTAAGTAATAAACGATTCCGACTTAACAATTAGTGACGACCATACATAACAATTGACAATACAGTCATAATAGTTGACGATCAGTCATCACAGTCAGTGGTACGAAGGTTAAGTGTTTGCATGCGATACTGAAGGTCTTGGATTCTATTCTCGCTTACAGGATCATGGATGAATACATCTGAGTAGTCACTATTAGGGTGAAACGGTCGTCCAATGTCTCCAGGTTTTCAATAGCTTCCTAACTTTGATTGGTTCAATGAAATCGAACAATCTCCACAACCCTATGATGAAAGACTTCAGAATATCACGTAACTAGTTTCACTATACATCTGTTGGCAAATAATCTAGTCAACATTGTTCGAGAGCACAATTTTATGAGAGAGTACTTTGTATTAGTGTTTCCAATGAGAAATAACAAATAATTGCTGATGTCTTTCGACTCTCTCTTAACAGAAAAATAAAAAATACAATGAGTTTGAAAAAATCATCATATCTAGTGGTAATTCATCCATAATCCTACATCATAGCTCAGATAACATCAGATTGTTAAAAAATTAGCCAGAAAACGTTTTATATCAGACACCGTGAACAATACTTTTCAGCTGGTTTACTGAGGTCACAATGAAAAAAATTCACAGAGTTATTATATAGATTTTAATTGTATAGTTATTAAATACTTGCATTACTGTATTTTTACATTCTTAACATTGTAAGCTCCTGGTCGACCCATAAACTATTGTTATGTAGTTTACCTTCCCTAAGTTATGATTAATTAACTACTGACCTATTATTTAATTTTCCATTATTCACTTGGTTGTTTTGCACATACTGTATTTCTCTATTTGTGTTGCTGTGTGGTCAGGCATATAACTCCTGTTTTCATTTGAGTTTTAAGGTATGAGTGAACTGTACATTTAAAGCCTTACACAATTGCTATGCTAGTGTTCCGTTCGGCGATTAGTTAAAGGCAAAAAACCTCATCCTGAACCAATAATATAACTATCAATGGCTTTATTCAGTTTATTTCTTTTGGTACAATATAGAATTCTCAGCACAATGTATTTCAACAAGTTTCCCTTTTTTATATTTCTTACCGATCCTGACGGTAAATATTGAGTGATCTCCAGTTAGATGTTTTTTTTACAGTGAATCATCACCTGGTGATTTCCACTACAAATGATGTTTGAAAACATGTCACTATTACTTTTATTGATTAAAGCAAACCCATCCAGAGTACATAGCATTCTTATCTCAAGAACAACCCATAAATGTGTGTACCCTCCTAAAAAGTTAATGAATTTTTCTACAAATACATGAGAAACAATTTTTTAATCCAAACTGTCTAGCCGAGCTTCAGATTCAAAGATAATTTGTTTTTTACCAATTAGTTGAAAGAATTAGTCAATTGAAGCTAGACCACCATGAAAAGTCTTGAAGTACTGGATGGCCGTTTCGTACTATTGTGAGACTCCTCAACAGTGTGCATCCACTATCCCGCCTCTCGACATTTGAACCTAGGACCTACCAGTTGCGCTCCAGAGCACATGACCGATAGACCACTGAGCCGGCATCCAGGTTTTCCTTGGTGGTCTAGCTTCAATTGACTCATGCTTTAAACTATGCAAATACTAAATCTCCACTAAAAACCCATTCTTATTATACTAATTAGTTAGTTTACATTTCCATAATAATTCACCTACGTATAAATCTCATCTGTTTGTAATAAACACTACTCAAAGTTTAAAGTATTAAGGTAACCAAAAACTTTCTCTAAAAATGATAGTAAATAGATTACAAATGTTATATAGAAACCTACAAATAGAAGTGATTTATATCTAAATTTATAAAATATTCTTTGTGCATTTTACTACTCATTAGTAGTTAAACTGATAATTCAAGAATTTAATAGATAAATATTTATCATAGTTGAAAGCGTGAGTCAATTGAAAGGTTCGAATCTCGCGAGAGCGGGTTCGTGGATGCGCACTGCTGAGGAGTCCCACAATAGGACGAAACGGCTGTCCAGTGTTTCCAGGTTTTCCATGGTGGTCTAGCTTCAATTGACTCACGCTTTCAACTATGATAAATACTAAATCTCTACAAAACCCCTTCTATAATTATAATATATATATAATATTTACAAATAACACAATTTTGAAGTATTTATATTGTAACAGATGCAAACGTTCACCAATTTCAACAAATACAATTGTCAAATTCCCAAGTGTATGCCTTATATTGGCCTTTGAACAGTACCACAATAATTGCAGACTTATAACTTGATGATGAGTTTACTGAAAACAACTGTTCGATCAAATATCCTTTATTTTCGAATATTTTATGGGGATTGTTCAAGTAATCGTAGAATTTCCAGTCTAAGCAAATTTTATTAATAAATAGAAAATTGAGATTAGTTTATATTTTTAATACAACCTCAAACGTACTTACTTACGCCTGTTACCCCTTGTGGAGGAGCATAGGCCGCTCATCAACATTTTCCATCCAACTCTGTCCTGAGCAATCCTTTCAAGTTCTTTCCAGTTAACATTCATCCTTTTCATATCCGCTTCTATTTCTCGGAGTAATGTGTTCTTTGACCTTCCTCTTTTCCGCTTCCCTTCCGGATTCCAAGTTAGGGATTGAGTCGTAATGCACATTGGTGATTTATTTAATGTATGTCCTATGCACTTCCAACGTCTTTTCCTAATTTCAGCTGGAATCTGGTTTGTCATCTCCCACAAAACGCTGTTGCTGATAATATACGGCCAGTGAAAATAAAACCTCAAAGTTGGATATAATTTTGTGATCTCACTTTTTAAAGCCAATGCAAATTGTTAACCAGCTCTATAAACAATTTGTAAGAACTTTCGTCTAAATGTTCTAGAAACAATTATTTTACTTCTTAAATATTTTAATGAACGATTTATAGAACTCAGCAAAAAAATGAATTTCCTTACGATTTGATTTTCTTCTTGACTCTTCATTAATATACATACGATTTATGACAATGAAGTAGTATTTTATACTTTACACAATGAACTGATCTTATGCGGAAAATCATTGAAAAGTAGGAAGTACTGGACAGATATTTAGTCGTAGTATGAGACTCCTCAGCAATGCTCATTTGCGACTACACTAACGATAGGATGAAGGATGTTCGGTCTCTCCCATGAACGCCGAACCTCTAGACCACTGAGCCCGAATCCAGTGGTTTGCATGCTTAATTTCAACCATTCAATTTGTAATATAATGCTGAAATCTTTCAATGTACTTGATGATAACTAGCTCGCATTCGACACGGTCGAACTCGGGAAGTGAAACTCTAAAAGTTACCTCTCAAAATCAGTCATTACTGAATACATGGCTGTTAATTACCGTAGAGATTTATAGAGATCTACTGCTTACTACATTTTAAAAACGATAAGTGGTGGAGTGTAAAAACGATTAAGTTTTTGAATAATTCTTTTCAAGAATTGAAACACAAAAAGATAATTACTCCAATCATTTATAACTCACTCAAGTTTACCGGATTCAATACACTACGACTTTATGGTTTACCTATTGTTTGCAGGTTAGAAACTTAGATTGTTGGAATCACTACATTGTACAGACGGTTTCAGTTTTTTCTATTGTCATCATATGTGACGATAATAGAATTTGATGAATACCGATTGTACACAAATCGATAAACAATATGATTATTATTCAATAGGACCTTAAATTTTCCGAAGCCATAGGACTCTTAATAAAGTCATATCTATGGTGATGAGGAATTGAAATTCATGAAAACTACCACTTTTTACATACATTTTAATTTAACCTAAAATCACAATCAAAAATGAATGAATAGCTTTTATTTATCGGTCTAACAATAGAATAGATTATACAGTAAGATTATTCCGATCACATACCAAAATGAACCGGAAATCTGGCCTAGAAAAATTGCTATCTCATCGATAAATGATCTGAAATGTTAATCTTTATTTAACTCAACCGTTTCTAGTCAATAGACTCTCCTACAATATGTTTAGTTGAAAGAGTATTTTTTTGTGATATCTTTAATCTTGTTTTCATCAAAAGAAATAAGTAAACAATTTATTTGAGGGGTTTTGTGGGGATTTTAGTAATTTTATATAGTTGAGATCATTAGTCATTTGAAGCTAAACCACCATGGAAAACCTGAAAGCACTACACGGCCTTTTCGTTCTATTGCGGGACCCCTCAGCAGTACGGTTGAAGTTAGATATTAACACCGTTCGATACCGGCCGCCTCAGTGGTCTACAGATTAAGCGCTCGCTCACGAGACTGATAGGTTCTGGGTTGAAATCTCGCGAGGCAGGATCGTGGATGAGCACTGCTGAGGAGTCCCACAATAGGACGAAATGGCTTTCCAGTGCTTTCAGGCCTTTCATGATGGTCTAGCTTCAACTGACTCATGATCTCAACTATATAAAAACAATTTATTTGTAGACGGCTGAAGAAATAGATGATCTATTGATCAAGATATAGATTTTAATAGGATCAAATTAATTTTCATTAGTAACACCATAATGTCAAACCAATTAAGAAAGAAGAAAGTATTCATTTTATACTACAATAAATATAATTGAACAACAGGTAGGCTAATACGTTCCAAGACTAAGAAATATGAAACTCTATTAAAACTTAAAGTTTAATAGAAGACATAAGGATAGAGCAGCTCAAATACATTTGAGTCTGTTCACATTTAATTTGGTTAAGCACTTTTGTTAACTTATTTAACGAACAGTCATTCGTACAATAACAACTTATCTTTATCATTTTACTTTTATTATTGTTGCACTTGTATGAACAGGTATGCTTGAGCATTGTTTACCGCCTACTGACACATTCATTCTGCTAGCTCTGGTGTTAGTCACTTAAATGATTTGATGATTCATTCATTTTTCTACGTAGAGATTTTAGTATATATATATATATATATATATATATATATATATATATATTTGACTCGATCACACTCTCACGCTCACTCTCTCGCCCGCTTGTTTTTCGACACCAGTCTTTTCATCCTTGCTTCGTGTATCTGTGGTTCTGCGACCTACTCGTCTTTCATCCTATTTGGGACTCGTCAGTTGGATGTACCTGAATCTCAGAGTTAATGTTCACTCTGGGACTCGAACCCAGTACCTTTCGCTCCAAACGTCATCGCGTTATCCACTCAGCTACTGAGTCATGATACCCACTTGCTTGTGCAATGGAATGAGTTTAAATTTACTATCAACTATCAATCATTGCTTACAATGCTTGTGAATTAAGACTATATCTAGGCAATACGCACAGTATGCTCGTATGCCAATAAAAGACTGATCAATTGAAGTCCTAAACATCAATGGGAAGATTCAAACAAACAATACCAATTGAATTTAAAATTCACCCCATTGCACAAGCAAGTGACTATCAGGACTCAGTAGCTGAGTGAATAACGCGATGGCATTTGAAGCGAACGGTACTAGGTTCAAGTCCCAGAGTGAATATCAACTCTGAGATGCATGTAAATCAAGCCGACGAGTCCCAAATAGTATGAAAAGCGCGTCCTGGATTCCCATGCTAGCCGCTATTCATCTTTGCTTGTACATGAACCAAGTTTAATGTTTAAAAAAACTGGTTTGTAAGTTACCTCGTTATAATTTCTAGTTTGTTTAACATTACTCTTGTTGGTTTTTTCCACAAATTCATTGGAATTGTACAAAACTTTTCTTTAATGATTTCTAGTGAATTATCAGTTTAGTCATTTTTCAAAGCGAGTTTCGAAATCTCCATTGTTTAGATTTTTTATTCAGGGTGTGATTGTAATGTCAATCATCCATATTATACGCCCTTTTTTGAGAAAAACAAAGACACACTTAAATATCTGGGTAATATTTATTTATCGACAATCGAATGTTACAAATTTGAATCATAAAATCAAATCAGGAAATGGCTTGAAAGATGTAGAGTTTTAACACCGTTTATTTAAGTGAATACTTCTGAGCGAAGCAAATGAGACAAGTATTTCGAAACTGGGTAATTGACAAACTATTGGCGTTATGTTTTATAGTTAAGATCATGAGTCAATTGAAGCTAGACCACCGTGGAAAACCTGGAAGCACTGGACGGCCATTTCGTCCTATTATGGGACTCCTCAGCAGTGCGCATCCACGAACCCGCTCTCGCGAGATCCGAACCCAGGACTTACCAGTCTCGAGCCAGAGCCCTTAACCGATAGAACACTGAGCTGGCATCCAACGGTGTTAATGTCTAACCTCAACCAAACCACGAAATTGCGTTATATTTGGACCCATATAATCGAACAATAATTACAGGAGCAGTTGTACGGTCCAGTCCCAGTACTCCCTATACAAAACTAATGGCCTGTTAACCAATGACACGATGACCTTCCCTGGGACAATAACTCAGTAACAGTGAGATGACAGTGGAGATCAATACTTCACGCCTATTTGTCAAGAATACCGTTCACCCACGCTTGCTTGCTCGCTATCCAGAGTAGAAGGAGAAAACGGCAAGCGAATAACTTCCATCTGTACCACTCAGTTTTATGTCTCGACTCATACAATGATACAGAGTAAATTCTTGACCATTCATCGAGATGGATAAGAAATTACATTATGAGTATAATTACGTCATAAGTGGAAGATAACTGACTAGTAGGTCCGAAACTGATTTTGAAAAAACTCAGAGCAAAATCAAAAATAATTTAAGCGCCAAACAAAAGTTTAAAAACAGTGGAATACATGAATAGAATAACTCAAATATTTAGTAATTACATACAAAAAATAGAAGCGGTAATTCGTAACTTAGTGTCATTTGTTGAAACTTCGAGCTGAAGAGGAAATTAGGAAAAAACGTTGGAAGTGGATATGACATACATTTAGGAAATCACCAAACCGCATCACGAGACAAGCGCCAACATGGCATCCTGAATGGAATCGGAAAAGAGGAAGGCCAAAGAACACATTACTCCGAGAAATAGAAGCGGATATGAAAAGGATGAATGTTAACTGGAAAGAACTTGAAAGGATTGCCCAGGACAGAGTTGGATGAAGAATGCTGGTGTGTGGCCTATGCTCCTCCATGAGGGGTAACAAGCATAACATGCACTGTACTTTTGTTCAAATGTTAGGTTCTCTCCATAATTTTCACCTAGAAACCAAATTTTAGAAAAAAGACAATTGTCTTTGAGTTAATTATACTTAGTTTACAGGAACACTGATTCTATGAATTAAAACCATATGACTTTTTATCGATTTCTTGCTCAAGGTTGTTTAAATGGTAACTTTAGTTTATTTCAACTATTCATGTAAATGAATAATTATCGAAAAGTAGTGTGAACAATTCTGCATAATAAATACACTAGTAATGAGACTAATTAGTTTACACGTGAATGATGAAGATAAAACTTTATATTTCTAAAATATCCAAAAGTTATTTTTGTAGTTGAAATCATGAGTCAATTGAAGCTGGACCAACATGGAAAATCTGGAAGCCCTGAACGGCCGTTTCGTCATTTTGTGGAACTTCTCACCAGTGCGCATCCACTATCCTGCCTCGCGAGACTCCAACCCAGGACCTATCAGTCTCGTAAACGAGCGCTTGACCTCTAGACCTCTGAGCCAGCATCCAATGGTGTTAATGTCTAACTTCAGCTGATCCACTAGTGACTGGCTTCAAGAGGTATTTCCTGGAGTTCTAGTGAGAAGCAATGGCCAGGGGAGTTCAACCACATCTGTTGTGAGATATTAATTCACTGAACACTATGGTAGGTGTGTTGCACTATTTCGTGGATTAGTTAAAGTTAGACACTAACATTGTTGGATGCCAGCTCAGTAGTCTAGAGGTTAAGCTTTCGTGCACGAGACTGATAGGTCCTGGGTTCGAATCTTGAGAGGTGAGATGGTGGATGCGCACTGTTAAGGAGTCCCACAATAGGACGAAACAGCCGTGCAGTGCTTCCAGGTTATCCATGGTGGTCTAGCTTCAATTGACCTCAACTATTAAAATAAAGGAGTAAAGCTGAAAGTTGCATGTGTATGTTACTAATGTAAGAAATGAATAGAATTAAACTCGGGCATTTGGATAAACTGTTCGAGTTCGATGGTTGGTCATGGATTTAGCATCATATGAAACGTTACAGCTATCCACCTTTCTTAATAGTTGAGAAAATCTTTCTAGAATTATTTTAATATTTCTAATGTCGATTTATTCATTGTTATAAATATCATGTACTAGTACTGCCGGCTTGTTATGAAGATTGTTTTATTTCTACAGGATAATTAAATCTTTTGGTGTTGCTTCGATGTTCCTTCACTCAGTTTTTAATTGACTAAAAAAACTTCTTTAAAACAATTAGTCGCTTTCGTAAATTTCGATGATGTAATAAGAAGACAAAGATTATCAGAACTATGTGATGATATATTAGCGCAATACATTTCGAACAATCTGATCACACATAATATACTTGTTAAGAACATTTTTATATGAAAATTAAAAGGTCAATTACACTAGAAATAGGAGTAAGAGGAGAAAAACTTCACTAGATAATATAATTCAACTAAGATATACAAAAATTGGGTAAACAATTCAGTATCCACTTCCAGTTGTGGTGAATAGTATTATTACCAGATTTTTCTCATTGTAGACTGATACTAGTCAGAGAATTATTCAACACGAGTGTCCATCAATGAATGACAGTTTGAGAGATGTTATGGGATAGAAAGTTGATAAAGATTAAAGTGAAGACAGATAGCCAATGGTAAACTTAAAGAGCAGCTTCAATTTGAATAAAAGTAAAGTATTGGGACTCCTATATTTTACTAATGTGTAGGAATGATGAGTGAAGTTACTGTTACCATTTTCAGGCACAGTCTCATATAGGTTCATAGATCCACTTTATTAAGGAGTACAAAATTAAGCTGAAACAATCCCTCAATGTTATTCACTATATAAAACCTCTTCAGATTATACCATTTTGATGTAAAAACAGTTTCTCAGGTTTTACTTATTACTGAATTCACAAATGACATTCAAGTGATATCACAAATGTGTCTCTTTTATTAGGTTTTTACAAGGAATTGAAAATTACAAACTAATCATGTTGTAGAGAATGGTCCTATTTCGAGACCACATAAGTTATTCTTGCTTACGGACAAGTCAACTTATTCATTCTTCGTAAATCACACTTTGACCTTGTCACTTATTCACTCATCAACCTTGACTGTTTTTATGTAAGCGCATGTGTGCCATGTATTTCTTATCTTACTCATCACATGTATGTAATTTATTTTCGGTTTGACTATAAATATCGATTCACGCTTGGTTAAATCGAGTTGGCTAACACGCCTCTTCCGATCCGTCTCACTTCGCTCTCTCCTCCTCACTTTGTCTCACTGATTGTCTGTTCTCACCAACGATTGTATGAAGTATACGCATTCAAACTTCATTCTCGTATTTGACTTATTTAACTCCGCTATTCACTAACACGAGTTAAGTCGATAACTATATGCTAAGATTGGCGAAATATATACTTCAATAACAATCATTCATACGATTCAAATGGAGTCAGATCTCCAGACCACTAAAGTATGAACATTCATTCAAATCTGGACGAACAATATGATAGAAATTCATTTTGAAAAATATACAATCAATTTTAACTGGTTCCTTGAAGTTTGGACCAGTTTGCTCAAGTTATTGTCATTTCAATCGCTGAAATTATTTCACAGATACATTTTAATATCTAGTATTTAAAATTACAACGGGTCGTACTTTGATAATATTACATGATATGGAAAACACCGGATACGTTCTTTCAAATCATTTTTACAATCTCTACATTCATTTAATATGTTTTCTGTAAAAATCCTGGATTCTTTATTGAATAAATAAAGATTCATTTTGGTTATGCATCATTCAGAACAGTGAGTAACCAAAATTACTGACCATTGAGTAATGGATGTTGTCATATTTCCTTAGTCCTAAGTGCCAATCTAAATCTGTCTATTAATTTCAAATGTGATCAATCGTCTGCGTAACTTGACATCGCTTGTACCGTTTCAGTTTCAAGAGGTCGGAGGCAGTCGGAAGGAAACCCAGAGGCTAGATTTCGTACAAGGACGGACTCGTCAATAAGTAATTAACTTTGGTTCTGTGAGGACTAGAGCTCCCTATGAGATTCGAATCCAAAGCACTCAGAGGCAGTGTATGACCAAAAAGGGTGCTGTTGTGTTATTTACATTGCAGTATTTTTTTAAGAGCTACCTTACTACTACAAGTAGTATGACTTTTATAGAAGAATTTATTTATGAACGTTCTGTGGTGTTGACTGACTATTATATTTCTGTACATAACGAAAACATTAATTTCTTGTTGAGCAATTTATTCTCCTCCAGATTTAAAATATTTTCTAGCTACTTTTTGTTGCTGAATAAACTTATTTCGGCAGTTGGAGATGTGGAAAAGTCGATATCGCTGGCTGAATTCGCCAATCAGAATTCCGGCTATGGTTTCCCTACCTAGCGTCTGTTATTCTAATTATAGCCTAGGGTCCTTAGCACAGAGTAATGATACATTCTGAACGACACAACTAACCTTGAGCTAACTTATTCCACACTTTTATTGGTCGCTTATCTACATACTTTTCTCCATCCCCAGCTTTGAGTCGGAAGAGAAACCAGAAGTTGAGCTTCTATCATTACTATATTTCAATCGCCTAGTCCAGACAGACAGCACAGCACCTATCTCAAACAGTAATTAGCTTATATATACACACACAACACCCCGAAGAAGAAATCATACTTCAAACACAATCATGGCATAAGTGGCAGACAGAGAAACAAACAATACGTAATTCGTTAACAATAATTAAAGAATGGTAAAACGCATGACAACGGTTAAAATGTCCACTGGGAGCTTACAATGAGAAGAACATGTAAGTACAATAACACACTTGTCGATTAATTATAACGTTAGAATATAAACAATAATATTCCATAATCAGTTATGTTCTCTCTAAATACTCGTTGTGTTACTACTCTACATCAATTTTCCCAATATTTTACTAACAGACTATTGACGTAGACTCCTAAATCAACTATGTTGATCGCTACTGTAAGATCAGTCAATGTGAATATCTTATTCCTATAGGAAATCAGTTACAGCCCGAATAGCTGTGTTAACGTTTCATACTGTAAAACTGGGTGATCTGAATTCGAATCTACTAGCACTATTAAGATTCCAGGGAAGCATTACCAATAAGTTCCAAACAAGATAAAACCTAGGTCTAGAATATCCCGGAGACTATCTATAGCTACTTAATATCAAGAATGTCTCATAAGAATCCAATGACATTCTTGTGAATTTCAAAAACAACAGTATGGATACATCAATCGCAAACTTATAACTATTGATAGGATGATCAGGATTAAAAATAAAAAGACCAGAAAAGGTTGATTAGATTTTAATCTCATGAGTATTTATTTGTTAGTTAATTGTTTAACTAACGCTTACAAGTGCTTAACTTAAGTACACTTAATAGTCTTTTTTCAGCTTTTCCATTTAATTCATCATAATGATAAAATTTTTCGCTCGCATGGACGTATCCTTATTTAAAAAATAAACATATCAAGGAAATACATTATATTTAAAGACGGTTATACAGCGAAGCAAATTTGGCAGCACCTCATGGAAAGTAAGTTAGATTTAAATAACTGAGTTGAGATCTGCTTGTTAAAACTTCAAAATGTGGTCAATTCACAACATGATAAGCAGACCATCACTCCATACTAGAAAGTAACAGCTGTCCAATGTTCCACAGTTTTTCAATCATTGTCTAGCTTAATTCAGTCCGTAATGAAGTACACTACCTTCATAGAGTAAAATCTCCACAATAGTGCTTCAATTTTTTCAAGATTTACAAGGACATTTTGCATATAAATCTGTACACAACGGTGGAGGCAATATTACAGCTAGATAACTATCGAAAAAGAATATCTACAACTGAACTGAGATTCACACACTTTCAAGTTATTTAATTGAAAATAAACACTGGATTTCTAGTTCCCGAAAAAAATGATCAGTATTAAGGATTAATCCAGCAATCATCCTGTGGAGTTTAATCATGTTAGGAGTGAGATATTTATTAATAATGAAAATATCATGAAATGACTATATTTGTAACTGTTGGTCATTGGATGTACAAAATCAATGGACCAGATTAAATGTGTTTATTAAGAGATTAGAAGGTCAAACGTTTGATTTCTATTGTATTATTAATTACTACTGTGGCGTGGGCTACTTATATCGACATAAGTAGTATATATCGTGAGTGAGGAATAGAATATCTAGCAGCAGAAGATTGAGAAGAACAGAAATATAAAGCAATTGGTGTGGAAATCCAGGAACAATGAAGCCTGAGACAATTAATGAATATTTTGCAAATAGAGTATCAAAGTATGGTTTTTGTATTTTATCAAGCAACTTTGTAATTTGTGCTAAATACCTAATTTGTTGTCCTCACCTGTGTTCTCATTCACTACCTTACAATATAATTGGATAACATATATGTATTCAGCGACTTTACGGTTTCAAAAATAGCTTCTGGTTGAAGTCACTCTATACTGTGGATTATTTTCAGATTACCTATAAATCAGTTTATGTCGTTTCTCATATTTCCAGTTATCTATATCAATAAGCGTCGTTAGTCTAAGTGAATAACAGTGAAATATTGAACGGAAACATATATTACATCATAAAAATTTGTTTATTTGGATTACTGGATGACTGTTGTTTGGAAAAACAATAATGTGCAAAATTTAAAACCCCCGTTTTATTTGTACGAATATATTGTTAGTTAGCTTTGTGATAATGTTATTTTGCACATGAATAAGGCAAGGCAGATTTGATACGATTTCCAGTTGATCTTGCTTCAAGATGCCTAAAAGTAGGGAAAAATTTGTTAATGCAAATGAATACTCTTTTGTTGAAAGAAACAAGTTTTTGATTAGTCAGTCAGTCAGTTACAATGTAGAACTTCGTACGAACGTACATCAGTTCGAGTTGCCATACCACATTAAAACAGAGATGCAATTGTCGATTCATATCCCATAGTGGTAGAAGTAGTAAGAGTATAAGCAGTAATCCGAAAGATTAGAGGTTGAAGATGTTATTCAAGGAGTATAATCTAGTGAAACAAATTTGAAAAGAGAAAAAAGATAGAGACAGGAAGAATTCAGAAGATTATAATTTGGGAGAACACAAAGAGTGGATGCATCTTCGCCATTGCAAACGATTTTGAGCCATGTCATTCAATGTCTCTAACCATCGGTTGCTATCATCTCGCGAATCCCAACCAGGTAGTCTACACCTACCAACATGACTCAGTCCACTTGTCAGTGACTTCATGGATTTGTGCCACTTTTTGGTCTGACTGCCCCTAACTTTCTTCCAACCTACTCTTACACCATAAAACATTGCACGTCGGTGCAGTCGGTGGTTGGGCATACGTAGCACGTGTTTCAGCCATCTCAACTGATGAAGTTTCACTACTTCATCAATCGTTTTGCCATCCTTACCTTGTACTCGTTTCCTAACGACTACATTACTAACTCGGTAGTCCCAGGATATACGAGCAATGCCTCGAAGACCCCTATGATCGAAAACTAGCAACCTACGAATATCCTCTACCCTAATTGTCCGTGTTTCACTGCCATATGGCCGATTAGTACAGATTAAAAAGTTATTAAAACAGATTAAATATGTATAACACATTTGTAACTACTGTCTACCTAGATAGGGAATATTGGCTAATGTAGGAATAAATTGTTAGGAGCTAGGGGTGGCAAAAACAACGATTCACATCTCTATGAAATCATAAGGTCTTAGATTGAGTTGTGTTTGTAGATGCAGACTACAGTGTTTTTGGCATTCGTGATTATCATAATCAATGGTTGGAGATGTTAGATGACATGAATCAAAATCCGTTACAATCGAGCACATGCATTCACTCCTTGTCTTTTCGTAAATCTTGAGTTTTATAATGAACGTATGCTTTTCCATTACACGAATTCATTATGTATTCTAGAATCACGTTGTCTATACTTAGTATTTTGTACCATCATTGGTACTATTGTTGCTTTTACCACTCTGATATTGATAATCTCATCTCGTAAAAATATATTGTAGAATAATTATGCAAACAAATAAATGATACATTTAAGTATAATACTAAAACCAACCAGGTAGTGACGTACTTCTCTAAGTATAGCGATCCATAACTCTGTAAAATATAATCTTGGATGATGAATATATGATGAGTTACTAATTTGCGGTGGGAACAGTGAAGGATTTTTCATGTAAGATATTTGCATATTAATATTTAAAATTTTTGGGTTAACAAACAAACATAAAGATAGGTAGCAAATTCAATAAGTTGTATGCTAAACAGAAATACAAAAGTGGCTAGTACGTTGAGATCTATGGTCTAACAACTGACAATTATACTGATAGTCAATTAAGTCACCTTCACGGTATATGACAGTGTTACATTGAACTTTTGTGAAGCTTTGGAATTTAATTTCCAACTCATAAAAGTAGCTGCCCTGAATAGGACAAGTCCCAAATGATTTAATTTTATGGGTCGAATTAATCCATGTAGACACAATTCACATCACAAACAATCGAGGATATCAACCAATATAATGGCATTATTTTTTTGTAATCCCAATAAAAACGAAGTAATCCGTTAAGCTGTATGTTGTAGCAGATTGATCTCAGTTGAGATATCATTGAAAACCGATGAGTACTGGATAGTTGTTTTGGCCGGGTATGGGACTGCCCAGTAGTGTCCATCCACTGTTGCGTCAGAGATGGAACCTTGGACATTTGGGTCTCTCTCTGAACACATGATCATTAGAAATACCGAATTCATGTTCACTAGCACAAACTTAACTTTGTTCAATGTGACTATAACCCAACTCAAATCAATCTGTGATGAATAACATTCTAAAAATTAAATCAATCACGATAAAACCGAACCACAGAAATTAATTTGCCTCCGAATGCCCAGGTACGACCGAGAGTGGGGAGAGTCCGCTCGCCCTCTCCAAATGCTCTCACATGGCCACAAGTATATAGCCTCTGCCAGGGAATTCTTACTCACTGCCTTCTCACACCACGGGTGTTGTTTACGAAATTGAGAGGACGAAAAGCGAATGTCCGGTGCTTTAACCGGGTTGGTGGATATAGAGGATCCACCTAGGGGAGTTGGTAAACCCTGATTCCAAACCAATGGTACACATGGGCTCCAGTATCCTGAGGGAAAAAATGGCGTATGTACCAATCGTTGGTCACCAGCTACCATGGGACTGCATCTCCTTGCGATGCTCCACTGCTCTGTGGATCAGACCTATGGGTCAAAGGCTCTGGGTGTGGGCCCCTAAGAAAACCACCTGCTTCAGTTCGGGCACCTGGGCAGTATCACAGCCTTTTTCGCACAAATCAAATGAGATTTGTGTGGCGCATATATAGCTGGTGTTTCCTTGTACCAATATACATGTGTTCAAATAAATAAATAAAAACAATCGACAAAATATTAAAAGATGAAAGTATTTCTAAACTTACATTTGTTTTCTAGTTAATACCATTTCTAATTTAGGCCAATACCATTTTGGTGCATCCAGTCTTGATCCAAGATATTCACCTCTTGGTGTAAGCTTCTTAAATTTTCATTTAAAAAAAGATGGATGAAAAACAAAGAGGTAAAAAATATTATTTGCACTATTTCAACATAATACAAATTATTATAATACTACACCATCACTAGTCTTTCTATTGTTTATATTCACAACTAATTTTAATCAGTCTTTGTTAGCATATAAACTCATTGTATGAGATTACTAATGAATTGTACATTCTAGATGATTAGCAGTATGTAGATAGTCCTAAATTATGAACAGCAAATAGGATGAAGCAAGTAATGTGGATTCTGTTGTTAAATATTATTCAAATATATTGTACATATGTATTTAAGCTGTTGTTGCATGTTTCTCACAAGTAATTATAACTTTTAAGAAGCCTTTTTTCAGTTAATTTTAGATAAGTGAACTTTTAAAAAGACGACCAGTGTAGCAGCAGCCTCAGTAGCAGTAGGTCTCAACATTCACAAAGGAAAAAGCAAGACTTTCCGATACAACACGGCATGCACCAATCGAATCACACTTGACGGAGAAGCTTTGGAGGATGTGAAAACCTTTACATATCTATACAGCATCATCGATGAACACGGTGGATCAGATGCAGATGTGAGGGCGCGGATCGGTAAAGCAAGAGCAGCATATTTACAACTGCAGAACATCTGGAACTCAAAACAATTGTCAATCAACACCAAGATCAGGATTTTCAATACAAATGTCAAGACAGTTATACTGTATGGGGTGGAAACCTGGAGAACTACGAAAAACATCATCCAAAAGATACAGGTGTTTATTAACAGTTGTCTACGCAAAATACTTCGGATCCGTTGGTCAGACACTATCAGCAACAATCTACTGTGGGAGAGAACAAACCAGATTCCAGTGGAGGAAGAAATCAGGAAGATTTGCTGGAAGTGGATAGGACACACATTGAGGAAATCACCCAAATGAGTCACAAGACAAGCCCTCATATGGAATCCTGAAGGCCAAAGAACACATTACGACGAGAAATGGGGACAAACATGAGAAGAATGAACAAAAATTGGATACAACTAGAAAGGAAAGCTGAGGACAGAATGTGTTGGAGAATGCTGGTCGGCGGCCTATGCTCCATTGGGAGTAACAGGTGTAAGTAAGTAAGAACTTTTAAAAAATAAAATTACCAAGATCATCAGTTATAATTTAACGAAGTTGCTTAGTAGTTATAGATGTACTAACTTGTAAATAAATTTGACCATTAAGATTTCGACGCCATTTTGGATATGCTGAATCACACATTTGAAAAGCTCGTAACGGTATGTTCGAATATTGTGGTTTTGCAGATTTACATCTTTGTAACCAACTAAGTCGTAGTATTTGTTTAATGACATGACGATTACCATATCGCCGAGCTATATCTAATGCAGTTTCACCAAAAATATCTTTTGTTTTTATATTAGCGCCTATAAAATAGATGAAATTAAAATAAGTTTGCTCAACACTATAAATAAATCTTATTTCTATATTCGAAATCTAGAGGCGGTCAAACAAAAACATGGCATCAATCTATGAAGTAAATAACTTTTGGTTTGAACTATATTAAGCGCGATCAATAGTTTGAGATGTTAGATGATTTTAAATTGGTTAACATGACGCAGTTAAATTTCTTCTTTAACATTCGATCCAGAGCTCCAGTATTCCTTCATACATACCTTTGGATTCTGCCTTGTTATAGCATCAAGTTCTCAATGTCCAGTCAGTCATTAAAATTTCTGTTACATTATTCCAAACCCTTTACTAATATATATGTAGGATAATTGAGCCAAATCTCGGCCACTAGTGTTCATCCATCAACATCTGTCACATACCGTTAGGCGGTGATCAGGAGTGTACATATAAGTATGTATTATGTCTGTTGGTCAACTCTACCTTTTGTTTTAAAAAGACATATTAAAACGTTGTCTGACGACGAGCACAAACTTTTATCAACACTTTGGTTTTCCGAGTTATATTATACCACTCGCATTACTAATAACTTTGTTTTCGAGCGGAACGAGGTAGATCGATACTACAAATAACTTAAGATAAGCTTGTGGATAATAACTTTGATGATTTCCGATGGCTCACACTAACCAGTAATGTTATGTAGTAACGAAGACATAAGTACGGGTAACTTGCAGAACCTACTATTGGACTATCATTCTTATTGTATAACTATTCGGTAACTAGATTATCTATATCTATATTCATTTTATTGTAAGCTTCATTTTGACCTATTGATTATTATTGTATGATTTACTGTTCCTAAGTTATACTCAGTTTATTAATTATTGTCTCCCACGCTTACAGCCTCATTTGGCCTGGTTTTGTACAAATATTATTTTCTATTATATGGTATGATGTGGCATGTCTGTCTGATATATAAACAAAGTATGCTTGAAATAAACGATTCGCATTACAGCAGCTGCTATTGGTGTTTTTGGACTCAAGTGGACGGGTTAGGCGGATAAGGACCAACAAGGACGCTAGATTACTCATACTAATCGAACGTCATTGTCACAGTGTGAAGGTCGTAGAAGGCGTATTCTATCGGTGGATAATTTACGCGAATTACGTCCTTGTTAAATTCGTAAGGTCATAACGAATCAGCGACGACCTTGATCAAGTCATAACAATTGGCTAGCGCCTAGGTCAAAAACATAACAAATTGGCGACAGCTAGGTCAAGTCATAACAGTGGCGACGGGGATTTCGGCAACAAAAAAAACAATTGTTGTCGGGGTTTTTGGTACACAAAAAAATACAACAATTGTCGTCGAGGATTCTGGCAAAAAGAAATACAGCAACCGAGACGTGATTTGGGAATCAAACAAGCTGTAATAATTGCCGGTGAATTTTCGGAGTTATTATTATTATCAGCAGAAAAAAAATGACGATTTCTTTAGAACAGGCGCTGATAATCTTAGAGCACCGGCAACAACAGATGCTAGCCTTCCAGCAGCAACTATTTAAAACAGTCTTGGACAAGTTTTTCAATAATGGTGCTAAAATGACCGTCCCAGAAGAACGCCCAGTTGAGGGTTCATTTCCCTTCACATCTGATGGAAAAGGCAAAATGGGTAAGTTGGCCGGTTCAGAGCAAGACAATATCTTGCTAAATGCACATGAAACTGTGACAGTATCAGATGTCAAAGAAAAACAAGGTTCCGTAGACAAAGCCCTGAGCCCAGAGTCTAATGAAGCACCACTCAATCCGCCGATTTCTGAAGACAAACTTCAGTCAGAATTAAACTACGGGTTACATGATATCGGCCAAGAAAGCTGGAATGGTGCACATGATTTTGATGAAAATTCTTATGAAGATAAGGAAACTAAGTCGGTTGAATCAAATGCTGATCAAAAACCTAAGGGAATTTAGATGATGATTCCCCTAGCTATCAAATATCCTCCAGTGAAAATCTTAATGATTTTGATGGAGATGTTTCAGAAAAGCCAAATTCCGATGACCTAAAATCAAATATCGTTCATCATCATCTATTCATTTCTAATGGATTCTGCATTCAATACGAGAAATGTGTTCTAAATAAAGTCATATTAATTGTAAATTGGAGATATGAAGATCCAACATTATTTCGTGGGGGAGGAAATGTTGGAGAATTTCAACTTACAGATATTAAAAAAAAAATCAAAATCTAGTCTTCGAATCTTCAAAAAAAGGGGAGGTGTTAGGTCGGCTTACAATAAACTCTATCAGAGCCTCCAGAGAGGCTCATAAAGAGCCCAACCGATCAGCGATTAGTTAGAAGCTATGCTACTAAAATGATGAGGTCCTGATTGGCTGTTAAACATACTGCCACTATGGAATCTCAAGGTCTTTTTAATTACTATAAAGCCCCTGTTTTTTCTGTACATAAATGAACCTTGTAGTAAAGTGATTCTCTGATACTCGTGTCTTCTCTCTGGTCTTTCAAGTCGCTGAGTAGTGCTAGCCTGGGGTTATCCGAATAGCTAGGATCCGAATAAAGCATTCAACCTACGAGACATAACAAGTAATAATTTATTTTAGTTCCTCAATGGAAATTCATTGAACACTATTCTTATCGACTTTTTATAAGCAAAAATGTAATCTGAACAACTACACATGCTGCAAAAGCTATTTACTACTTTTTTTCAGTTTTACTGAAGAATGTATTTTAAGAACTATACTCACCTACCTTAGCTAATGAATAATTCACACAATTTTTCGTCTAATTTAAAATGTTCATAATAACAATAACAACCCTGCTAGAAGATCGAACCAGAAACCATAAGGTTAAATGATGAGTACTCAACCTCTAGAATTTGTTAAATAGGCATTTTTCTCAAGAAATAGAGGTATCTCATTCTACCGAAAATGTCAATTTTTAATGGAACATTTCGATTCAGATAATCTAAAATTAAATATTACCGCGATTGACAAGATCTGTAATTATTTCCCCTGATGATAAATGAGCTGCAGCGATATGTAAAGGTGTCCTGCCAAATTTGGTTTTTGCATTGACATTTGCACCTATCAAGAGAAAAACGAAATTGGAAAAATCAATCAACAGTTCAGGCGTATAACACAAAGTCAATTCGAATCACACCTCAACATATAAATCATTTTTTCAAAATCCTCGACAAAAACCAAAAAGAACTGGCTCAAAAAAAGTTTGGATCAGGATTTTATGCACAGTTGAGGCTATAGCAATTCACCATTTCAAATCCAACCTCTGTGTACAGAAGAGTCATATTCAATCCCTCATTATTCATGATCTTATCATCCCTTTGAATTTTACAAATTATAATTGCTAATTATCCTCCTTTAGACAGTTATCTTCAGCTTCTATTCTATAGATTATTACCTCATTACTCTCAAGATCATTACATAACTTTAGTTCTTAATGTTTTTTGATTACTTTAATAAATGATGCGATACCCCTTTTAACTCAACACTTGACAACTTTAATAACATTGAAATAACACTGTTCCATTAATAAATTATTACTCTTTCTAATATGTCGATGGGCCTCCTTCGTTTTCTCAAAATTGGAGAAAACATTTTTTTGGAAAGATATTATATTAAAATTAAGAGAAGTCAGTAAAGAAAATTTTATTTTCGACAGAACCATTTACTTAAACCGTACATTTGTATTTTTAGTTGTTTGGTAAATGTATGTCTATAGGAAGATAGAAAAGATTGCATCATAAATTGTTTCACATGGTGTCGAGGTATGAAAGAAAGCTGCGAAGGGCTGGCTTCTGTTGGACCTTCACGACTCCCTGGCTGGGGTCCAAGAGATGGTACAACAGTGGTTAGAGACGTTATCAGATATGGTTCAGAATAGAAGCCAGTGGCGATCCTGCTGTGAACTTCTTTTACTTTCTTCATAAAAATTGGTTGTAACCTCCTTAACTGAAAGAGCTCTTCTGGTTGTACCTTTCTGTTTCGCCCATTACTATTATCTTTTCACTACCATACACTAATTTGTGGTTGTTATTGTCCTCTTTTCTTTTATATGCACCTTACACTCTTTATCTCTTCTTATTTTTATTGTTATTATGTGGCGCATATGTATCTGGTGCCCCCTTGTACCAATATTTGGGTTCAAATAAATATCTCACTATATAATTGTTACGTAAAGTATCTACATGGTGAGTACTATTTCAGTATTGTAAATCATATATATTAGTGTAGAGCCATAATGAAAAACTAATTGAAAATAAATTTCTTCGCTCGGTGTCAAAATGGGAATTTTCACTATATAGACATTTGATAAACCATAAAGAAGTATTCCTATGAGCTATAATCACATTGTCACTATTATTCTCAAATGATTATATAGATCAATCACTATGATTTGATTATAATTCATCAGTGTTATTTCAGTTGATCTTTCCCATGGAAATATTGTTGTATCAGTGAACTGATCTTAGTACATAACTTCCGACTTATAGTACAGTAAATCAACGTAATGTATAAAAATTTCCATTTACCCTTCCATATTTCGGGTGAACATCAGACGGAAGAATAGTTGTATAATTTTAGATAGCAGCCTCTACAATTACAGTTTACGGTTGATATCAATTAATGAATAACTTACTTCTTTTATGACATTGTGAATGAGGTGTACGTGACACAAAATATGGTGAGGGTTTAGATATACTTGTATTATAGCAGTAGCTATTACACGTGAGTCATCATTGACAGTATCAACCAACTCTCGATTGTGAACCGTAGATGCTGTGGTCTCAAATTATACAACTATTCTTCCGTCTGATGTTCTCTCAAAACGTGGAAAGGTAAATCAAAATCTTTACGTATTACAGTCTTTTGTAGTTTCCGAAGCTACCTTTCATTTATTGAAGCATAAGACGGGACTTTCTACCGATATATAAGAGATCATTTGTTGCCGAAGAAAAACAGGTGGTTAAATGCATTTAGACCCGCTGCGATACTGCTCGAACAAAACAATACGAACTTTATTGAGGTAACCCGTCGAATTTCGAAGCTTCAAAAGCTCAATAGAAAAACCCTAGTGCTCAGATTTATATTCAGTGTTCTTCTTCTGACTGGACATTGAATAGAAGCTCGAGTTCAGAAATACACATCTGGTTATCACGAAAAAACAAATATCGGTCGGGAGCCCAAAATACGTCCTCTTCATGAAAAACTTACACCTGATGCCTGTCAATTATGGAAGCATCACCTGCGCGTTCCTGTGACGGAAGTCATAACGTCAGTGGACTTTCTCAAGGCTGTTGACGCCACTGGTACTTACACAGTATCCCGAAATCTCATTAATCGTTCGTGTAGTTCTCCTATTGAAAACGGATTACCATGCCGTCATATGTTGGCATAATGTACATGAACTGAAGTGAATACAAAAGTAATTACTGACAGATGGTTATTGTCGGACAGCTGCCTTACCAGCGTTGCTGATGACAATTACTTCTCTGTTCAAGTGGGACAGCCAAACATCAAAAAAGGTATTGTATTCCTTACTAAGGCGTATGTCTGAAGAACAATGTAGCGTTGTGTATAACTCTGAGCATCAAGTGGCTTACAGAAGGATGCCTCTAACGCCGTTGACGTTATCTACAGCAACTAAGTTTCATATGGAAGAATATGACAACTACCTAGTGTCTAGTTGTTTCCCAACGATTTTTTAGCTTAACTAAAGTTATCTTTACAAAGTAAAATCCAATCCATTTTTCAGAGCATGATTCATCTTAATAGTAAAACTGAAGATGTATGGCATAAAACTTAAATGATACTTCACTTTAACAAGTAATCAACTGTTACTGTCACGAGGGAGGAATTTGAAGAATTCTAATTATGATTAGTGTGTTTCATAATGTCAAAATGAATATATGGAATGCCGATAAATAGACAAAAACAATGATGTAAAAGATCCGTGGAAAATTCGCAAGATATGGAAACTAAAAATGATGCATCTTTGTGTATTTTTATACATCTACTTAGTAAGTGGTCTGAACTTTCTCTCTGGATATGCTGTTGGAATGAATTAAGGTTCTAGATATAAAATCCATCTTTTGATTTTTTCCTAATGACTTGGGTTTATAATGGTTTTCTGTAATTTAACTTCTTTTTAACGACTCAAAACTGCAGAAAGAAATTCAGAAATTGCAGCAACAGGACAACTAACAATACTGATAAGCCAACATTGAAATAAGAAAGGTATAACTGCAATTCTGCATAAGTCAGTTAGTAATTTGTAGTTTTTGACTTTAAGGCAGTGGAAAATTAGGTGAGATGATAATTTATGGGCGGCCTTTAAGTGACGCTAAAGTGACCTTAAGTGTGTCCACCTAATAACTAGGACCGAATGAGGGTTATAAATCAATGTGGGGAATTAGAATTGTGATTTGCAGTTGATATTTAAGGTTAGGAATTAGATTTAGGGTTTTCATCACGAACTGACATCAGCTATAATGTCGAAACTCTATTTAGTCGAATGGAGGAGTGAATTTCGCGCCAAAGTACGAGACCTGTTATATCTGATTGGTTCGCCCATAAATTATAGTCTCGCTAAAAATTATCTTCAGAGGCAAAAGTAAATAATCCAGCTGGAATCTCCCAACTTATGTCACACATTAAGGAAGTAAAAGAGCTAAAGCATTATCAAGTGTAGCTGTAAATAATTCCCCGAAATCAATAGCTTTCTAAGTGTTCGACATTGGATGCTGACCACGTTGTTTAAGTGGACTTGTTTAACTGTAGTCTTTCGGTCATGCATCCGCACCAGATCACGTTGCAACACGGCGTGGGACACAGCTCCTAGGTTACAATAGCCAGTTAATAACGAAGTCTCTCGATATATTGGTAACGAATCAAATATATCTTTCCTGTCTCTCCTCGTCTGACTTCTGGTTTCTATTTGACTGGGAACGAACGATTATAGAAGATACTACTGGTTGCTAGTTGCAAAACTAGAATATCCGTTGTATCCCTCACAAGGATTAAACTTACACTGAGCATGTAAGCTTAGCTTATCTGTAAGATTGTGTGAAATAACTGTTAGAAAAGTGATAAAAATAATTTTTCGGGAATTTGAAGGCAATTAAGGCATCTACTTAACGAATCCGAACCCCGAACAATTTATTGTCCCATATAGCATCGGTTTCCATCTACCGCCAAGATGTTCTCATTTTGTCTTGATAATCTCATTATTTTGTTACATCTTTTCATATCACTGATAACCTAAGCCAATTATTAGACAAACTTTAAAGTCTCTTTAAATCTTATGTTTACCAATCTAGAAATAAAATTTAACAAAATTATGTGATAGGGTTACTTGAGGATGAAAAACAGCTATTTTAAATCATTCTGTCAGCCTTAACCACTTTTAATTCAGGCCTGTCGTTTCGCACGATTGCTTTTTCTGAACGAAAAGTTGGAACCCATAACTTTATCACTAACACTTGCCTTATACAACGAGTGTGGAGAATTGGCATAGTAAATTGCAATAGAATACAATATAATGGCATATAAATGTGTTCACGAGCGCTATTTAAAAGGACAGTGGTATTGTTTCACGTTGAGTCTAATTCACTGTTTTGATCGTAAATTACCTATCAAAACTACCGTTTACACTTTAATTGAATTTATTTCAGTTAGCGTGACATTGTATTTGTGTGTTTTGATCCTGCTTTTGTGTATTTACTGCATCAAAGCATTCTTGGTCGACTGAGGCTTGTTTATTTGATAAGGTTGTGATTTATCTTACATATCTACCTTGCCTATCATTTTGCTTTATTCTAAGATGGTCGGCTCTGTACACAAGTGTGGACAGCCATATTGCTTATTCTCCGTGGAAGAAGGGATGCAATGTGACGATTGTAAGGAGTGGTTTCATAAAATGTGCACCCGCTTAAGCCCTGCTGCCTATAAAAGGTGCTCGAAACCAAATTCTCATTGGCTCTGTATGTTTTGTTGCTCAAGTAAGACATTACTCATTCAGGAAGCCATCAGCCTTCTAGCGTTAGCTAAAAAGGTCGAAGTAGGCCGTGCCGGCAACATGAATACTGATAATGAAGATTGTATCAGTGTCGTAAATGCTGCCATGGCAGGTACCAGACACCCAATTTCGCAACATGAAGCAAAAATTTGTACTCCGATACAACCAATGAAAGCCATGCCATTAAGTACTGAGGGACCAGTTGCTTTAGCAGCGACTGAGGACCCGGCTAGAACCACTATCGTCCAGAATAGTTCCCATCTGGATGCTGAGAATAGTGGCAAATGGATTACGCGGAAACGCAAAAGAGACGGAAAAATACCCAAAGAAAGCGCGCGTATAGTCGGTAAGTCATCGTTGGACTTACGTCCTGAGCATCAGGCAACTCCGCTCAAGTCCAAATGTAAGGAAATATTTAATACTGTTGTGGATGGAAATAGTCTAACTTCACCAAATGTTGTTGAGAGTAACTCGCTTGACCCACATGACACTGTTATAAAGAAAGCTAATAGCAAGAAGCCGGTAGCTAACCGGCAGGATCTGACATCACGGTCAAAGACCATGAACACGACTTTTAAGGCAGTTAAACAGGTGCCTAGTTTAATCATCTGGAACTTGGCAGAATCGAAAGACACCGATACCGCTAAGAGACATGCCCACGACCTGCAGTTAGTCGGATCTCTCATCAGAAATATACTCCCAGAGGAGGTCCCAGGGGTACATATCTCGAAAGTCATCAGACTTGGTAAGTATGTTGGAGGCTAAACCCAACAGAGAAGGATCCTCAAATTAGTACTCGGTAATTTTGAGGAAAGGGACGTATTACTAAATAACTCACGCAAAACTCGTGACTCAAACATTCGTATTCGACCTGACTGGCCACTTGAGGATCGGATCAAGTGGAAGAATGCCCTAACAGAGTTAAAAACTCGAAGGCTAAACGGTGAAGCGAACCTTACGATTAAGGGTTTTCAGGTAGTCAGGTCTTGGAAGCCAATGCTTCCGAGACCTGTGTGGGTAGAACGCATGTCTCCAAAAACACCCTAAATGTGTGTTATACGAATGCTCGTAGTCTTCGGAATAAGATGTCTGAACTAAGTTTGATGGTAGACGACTTAAATCCGGATATAATTGTTATCACCGAAACTTGGCTCACTGTAGATATAGACTGTTCTCCAGTCATTTCAGGCTACATCTGTGTCAGAAGTGATAGAGTTAGAAGTCGCAAAGGAGGAGGCATAATATTATATATTAGGGACCACTTCCACATTAACTCGGTCATATCGGAGGCGCATGTAAGTGGTACGTGTTAGGTAGTATGTTGTACAATTAGGTCTAGAAACGGGTTAGTGACGATAGGAGGAATATATCGTAGTCCGTGTTGTCTCGCTGACGACTTTATCCTAATACACGTCTGTTCTTGGAGTAAAGCAGAATGTTGTCTCATCGTTGGAGACTTCAATGCACCCCATATAAACTGGATAGAGCTCACAGCTCCAGGTGGGGGTTTTGACAGCGTCCTTCTGTCATCAATTATTCAATGTGCATTTGTACAATGTATCGTTAAGCCGACGCATATAGACTTGGAACATAATCCGTCATTGATAGACCTTGTCCTCACACACCACTGTGAAGATATCGTTGACATTCAACATCTTCCCCCACTGGTGAATAGTGACCATGTCGTACTTTCCTTTAAGTTCCGGATACATGGTATAGAATTTGCATCAGCTCCACCCCGTCCTAATATCTGGAGAGCTAATATTCCGGCAATCAGGGACTATGCTATCTCAATTGACTGGTCGGTCGATGCTGATGGATCGATTGATATATATATATATAGTTCTTCCTTTGATAACTAACCTAAAACCTTGTAAGATACCGGGCCCCGATGGGTTACACCCACGTTTGCTGTCGTCGCTTGCGGACATTATCTCAAGACCGCTCACGATGCTCTTCAACATGTCCCTTCCACAGGCTCAACTACCTAGAGACTGGAAAGACGCCATAGTTAGTCCTATATTTAAGGATGGTCAGAGACGGATAGTATCTAACTACCAGCCTGTTAGCCTGACCAGTATAGTAGTTAAGTTACTTGAAAAATTAATTCGGGCTAAGCTACTGAGCCACATAGATTCGTACAATCTGTTAACTCCCGAGCAACATGGGTTTCGTAACAGGCATTCATGCTTGACTAACTTACTCATTGCGAGAGAGGATTGAACAGCTGCCCTACACAACGGCCAGTCTGTCGACGTGATATTCATAGATTTTAGAAAAGCGTTTGATAAGGTTTCACACTTAGGTCTTATGCAAAAGCTCTCGAGCTTTGGTATAACAGGTGCTATACAGGAATGGATAGGAAGCTTCTTATATGACCGCAGACAAAGAGTGAGAGTCAATGGAACTCTATCCGAATGGAAACCGGTCAGAAGTGGTGTACCCCAAGGCACCATCTTGGGCCCTTTACTTTTCCTTCTGTATATTAATCAACTACCTTTATTACTTAAGTCGTCGACGTTATTGTTTGCGGATGATGTTAAAATCTGGAGAACAATAAGAAATGAGACTGATCGTTGTTATCTACAAGCAGATTTAGACGAATTAGTTAGGTGGGCTCATGATTGGGGCCTGGAAGTTAATTCCAGGAAGAGCGTGTTCATGCACATCGGGCACGATATTACTTACCACTATACCATTAATGGTACATCTCTGCCACGCGTTCATGCGCATAAAGACTTAGGAGTAATTATAAGTCACGACTTAAAAACTACTACGCACTGCAATGCGGTTGCTTCCAAAGGCTATCGAGCGCTATGGTCGTTTCGCAGAGCATTTAAATGCTTTGAAGAGGATATGTTTCGAATTTTATATCCCACCTATGTAAGGCCACACTTAGAATACTGTATCCAAGCAGCTAGCCCTTGTCTGATAAAGGATACTAAACCGCTTGAGCGTGTCCAGCGTGTAGGGACAAAATTAGTAAAGGGTCTTTCCAAACTCCCTTATGATGAGCGTTTAAAACGTCTAAATCTTTTCCCCTTATCTTATCGTAGGACGCGAGGTGACCTTATACTGGCATTTCGTATCTTTAACTATGATCTGGGTGTTAATATGTCTTACCTTTTTGCTCCCTCCAGCACTAATAATCTCCGGGTTCATAGCAAGAAGGTTCTGAAACCGCGATCTAATAAACTAAAGGTGGGGTCCCGTTTTTCTCATCGAGTGGTCAATGACTGGAACGCTTTACCAGAACAAGTGGTATCAGCACCATCAGTGAACATTTTCAAAAAGAAGCTGGACCTTCACTGGAAGGAAATCTGTCAGGATTAACACAGGTTCATCAACCTACTATCCTTATTACTGAAGACTGAAGACTGATATCAACCTATCTTATAGAATCCAAACTGATGGTAGCACGAATATACGTTACAAGAATGGCTTAAGTTTACAAAGCTAGGGAATGCTTAATTACATGTGGTTAGAAAAAGTAATCAAACTGACTTTGCAACCCAGTATATGTAATAAGTCGCAACACACTGTAAACATATTTGGAGAAATGAATAAGTATTTAAAACAAGTAATGGACTGAAGATGTTTCTCTTGCAAAAATGTGACACTACCAAACTTAATAAAAGCCGGCCAAATGCATATTTTATGGGCAGTATCTCTCGAAACTACACAGATACATTTGACAACAGATAGAGATAAATGCTGCTCATGCAAGTGGGGGTGACTGACACCTTAAGACCTGACAAATACACCCATAGGGACTATGGCTCATTTCATAGCAACATGTTCAGAAAAAAAGCCTACCTAAACATATTAGTGTGTTGCAAACGTTTGCCAAACCCAATCCAGAAGCAAACAGAAGAGCAGTATTCAGACGAGATGCAATGTAATCCTGCTGATATTTTGTTGCCATACTGATGAAAGGTCCAGATGGGTAGGGGAAGAATTTCGATAAACTGTTTTGTATAATCTTAAAATATTAGTTGAATTCACTTACGAGGTTCATATCACTTGTTATTATTGACTTGAACAATACCTCCAATGATTTTGATGTTGTAACGTGCAAAGTAGACCCATTGACGATATTTGACTCCATCAAAGAGGAAGAATCAATAAGATCTCCTGAAGTTTTTAGATACATTTTATTTTCTACAGTGATTGGAATGTTACCTCTATCAATAAAATTAACGTGCATGAGGTCATTAGATATGCCGAAACAAAGTTCAACTTCTTTAATAACATCTTTGACTATTGATGAAGGAGATATTCCTTCCACACAGTAAGAGAGCTCTAAGAATGATGAAATGAAAACTCTAAACCTATTTCGCGCGGTTGCCTGACTCGGAGTCATAGTGATCAGTAACAAACTTTTAAATTCATTGTCTTTGTCTAGCCGTTCTACTACAGTAGTCCTGATTACAGATAATTCGGAGTTTTAGGAGTTAGTTGTGAGGAGAATGATTATAAGAAAACATTTGGAGTAGTTTTCTTTACTTTTGTTATAGCTAAAGCAATTATTGAGTCTACTTCGAAGGGATTATAAGGAGGTTTTTATCATATTTCTTCCGATGATGACTTCCAGATTTATAAATTTTTTCCACTACAAGTCTTCACACTTGATTATTTTTGTCCTATGCTTTAGAAGTCACCCCCTAAGTGCTGTCTAGTAGTAGGATGTAATTGTGCTCTGTTAAGATGGAGTAGATCCTAAAGGATGTGGTATTTTACGACCTGTGTCTGTCGTTATATTGTGTGCAGACCACAGGTTTAGAGCTTTCAAGAGACTCGATTAGATTTTATCCCTTAGTTCAAATACTTATTGAAGCTACCTAGGTTATGATAGATGTTTAGAAGTATACGTTACGCACGACCGACTAGGAATGTATTTTATGAACATCTAATATATGTCTCTCATAAATTATCATTATGAATATTGCAATAGTTTAATATTAAAAGTTCTGAAAAGTATAAGATAACTAGAAACCCTTTGTTATTTAGTCCCATCTGCAAACTGTGTTTGTAGATTTATTAACTTGTGCTTATCGCATTTTCACACACCTGCGAAGCACGAAATATGGTTAATGCTGATAAAAAGGTATTCGCTAAGAGGAATTTCCAGGAAGTGTAAAACTATACCCACGCCTCAGTGGTATGCTTCCCAAGCATTCACTTTCTCCCAAAACTTACAAAGCCTGATTATTTAGGTTTAGTAAGATCAGTTATTTAGTCATTCGTCATAGTTTGTAATTTGCAAGCTCGATCGAAAGAAACTCGTTAGTAGTGAGAGCTACGCATTAGAAATGCAGCCACTTCATTTTGACTTGATCTTACATCAATAATACGGAGTTTAAGTCACCACGTATGGTTCATTGTGAAGAGTAAAAGACCCTTTCCCTAAGGTAGAGAAGGTAAGTTGGGTTTCCTTGTCTTTCGTTCTTTCGACCTTGAACGGTCTGATTTACAGAGAGTATTACGATTCAGTTCTCTGAGTACTTGCGTGTTAGTATGGGTTATTAGGATTTTCATATTTAGGTAGTCTTTCATCGTCTGAACGTCTTAAAAGTCTGACATCTTGCACAGGAGCGTGCCCCCTCCCTCACGTCTTTATTCATACCAGGTCAGCATAACCGTTCTGCTATAAGCTTGATGGATGCACGAACACCTGGATGAGAAAGTGTGTTCAACTTATTGAAGACGTTGAGTTGATAATGTTTCAGCACGAATGGGCGATCCCTACCTGTAGATGGGTCACATAATAAGGTTTCCTTACCAGTCTCCATCTGTTTAACACACATTATAAGGATTGTTGAGGATAACTCGTGGTGAAGATCAGTGTCTTCTTCTTGAAGCTGAGCGAGTTAAAAAAGGAGTATTCTTTAGAAACTGTTCAAGGAAATTATACGAGACAAGGCGTCTGCAACTACATTGTTTGCTCCAGAAATGTGTTGTATATCTGAAGTAAACTGAGAACTGTAACCCAGTTGTCGAGACTCCATGGGAGTAATTGTCTGGAGTTGAGCTCAACGAGAAAGTAAGAAGTTTGTGATCGGTGAAAAGAGTGCATTCTCAGCCTTCAGCAGAGTGTTGAAAGTTACGTACGGCACAATACATAGCTAAGAGTTCCCTACCGAAGGTGCTGTACCTTGATTCAGTGTCTAGCAACCGTCTGGAGAAGAATGCCACAGGTTTTCAGATATGATGAACCCATTGTTTTAAGAATCCTCCGATTGCCGAGTTGGTTGCGTCTGATAATCGGTGCAAGGGTAACCTGATGTGCCAGCATGGTTGGCTTTGAGACAAGTTCCTTGACTGTGGAGAACGCTTTCTGCACTGTGTCGTTCAGATTACTAGATTTCGCATTACCACAAAGTTGGTCGGTTAGCGGTTTCATAAGGGACGCGTATTTTGATATGAATCGTCAATAAACGCTTAATGCGCTGTGAAATCTGCGTAATTGTTTGATTAAGGTCGGTTCTAGGCAATCCAGAAAGGCCGCTACTTTGCATTTAAGAGGTCAGATGCCTTATATTCATTATTATACCAGTTCCAATCAAGTTTATCTGTCTTTCATGATCTAGAGACAGATCGTTGTCATTGTAAGATCCAATTTGAAGGTTTCAGGTGTGAAAATCCCCCCATACATACCTTTGCAACTTGTTCTTATTGGTCTTTTTGCTTGTACATTTCATTAGCTTTTTAGATGTCATTTGAGATGGTAATATTTCATTTTATTATGGTTTTCTCATTTTTCTTTCTCCTTCAATGAGTTTCTGTGTTTCTCCCGGATCTGTATTTATGTTGTTTTAGTTGATACTTAATCTTGGCTGCAGCCACATTGATTGTTCTCCTCTTTCGTTGTGTTGATTGATTTGACTGGGGTTGTGCATTTTAATTGTGAATTGAAGCACTTTTCCAGAATCGGAGGCACTTTGTGTTATAAAGCAACAAAGTATTATCTTTTGAATAGATTTGTACGTGATCTATTTAAAAAGGATAGAATAACACTTATTTTTTAGTGTTCTCGATCGGTCATTCAGGGAACAACTATTGGTTGATTAACTGAGCGGTAATGTTTGTTCACAACTGTTATTTTCCCAATACCCTTTTTTGACCTCAACTGGGCAATGTCTCGCGTCTAAACTACCCAGACTGTTATTCTTCAGCCAAATCTTGGTTTGGTTCCTACAGTTATAAGGAACTCCTTCGAGGAGTCTGTGATCATTAACGGTCATGACGAATACGAAGGTAATGTGTCAGAGTATGACAGAGTCCCGTTACGTCATTTCGTGTCGTTTGAGGTTTTCTTCGACTGAAAAAACCTCCGCGTTATAAACCCTGGTAATCTCCAAAATTCGGTTGATAGATGTAGCCAGCTCGTCTACATCGCTTTTTGAAATGAGACCAGCACTTCCTGAACATGTTGGGAAAGCTTAGGCAGGAAAATTTGTCTAAATAATCTATTATCGAAGGTCCCTTGGTCAATGATCTCCCTTATTCGTTACAACATGTTCGTTGCTGAACCGTGCTGGAGATCGACATTATTGGGGAGATGATCTAACCTCTGTCGATCGGTCAGAACTCCGCGTTTCAGAATAGACCGTTTTAGAGTTTCATAAGATCCCGAAACATCAGAAGTAAACATACTAGGTGTGACGTACCTGTTGGATTCGCGCACTAGTCCTTTCACTACTGAGAGTTGTGTACGTGGATCGGTCGATAGAAGTATTTGGAACTTGACAACACCTTAACCAGTAACACCTTCAATAATCGAAACGTGCCAACCTAGTGAAATCAGAAGTCGAAAGCGAAGAGGTTCGAAGATATATTTGATAAGATATTGTTATATCGAAAAGTGACTAGTCTAAACTTGTGATCGATTGTAGAAGAAGTTGAGTACGGCGTTCTCACTCGTGCTTTGGTGAGGATGCGTGACCGAGCTCCTTCATCCAGGTGAGTCCATTAAAACTGATGTGGTCAGCACCAAATGTCGGAGACTTACAGAGCTATTGATTTAGAGGATTTATTTACCGCTACGAAGGTATTAGTTGAATTCGTTTGTGTTTGGTGTCGAAGTGATTTGACAGGATATTTCTTTCAGAGATATTTGATAAGCTTTAACAACTAATCATATGGTGTGGTCGGTCTGTTATGCAGAACATTCTATTAATAAATTTTATCTTCATCAAGCGATCCAATCAAAGAATAGACTAGATTTCATAATTCATTGGTATTGTTCTGTTTCAATTATTAACTTACCTTCTTTTCATCAGCATAATATTTCTACACCAATGTATCCACAGAACCAGCTGGTTAAATTCGTGTACATTGTCATTGGTTTTCTCTTTTTCTGTATCATCCTATACTACCTACTGATATTCAGCAACTAGCTTCACTTCTAGTAGCCTTTGCGAATGGTGTGTGACACATACTTATTGTGTGTGGCGTTTTTAAGTATTTACATCGAATATTAATATTCATTTTATTTATTGTTGTTATCACATTCGTTCAACAGTTACCTCCAGTTTTTGTGCATTCCTTGAATCTTCGCTTAAGCACAGCAGCTCCCATACTATACTCTCAGTCTCATTTGGTTAGTCATTGTTCACTTTACCCAGAGCGTCATTGTATGTTGTAGTTGATATTCTTTAATTATAATAGGAAATATTTACCCTTCCATATGAACAGACACCTCAACTTCAGATACCTGGCTTATAAATAAGAAAGTAAAAATCAAATGTTCAAAAAATTACTCTTTGGTAAATGTAACTGTCACGAATTTAGTTGGATTGGTGTACTTACTAGCAAACGGCGAGTTGTCGAAAATCCTTCCATCTAGTATGGAATCCTACTGTATTTTATTTGTACTTAGTTTATGTCATAGAGCCATGAATGAACATTGTTAGAGGATTCCAATGCTGGTGTGACAAATATTTGTAGCATTTTCTAATTTTTCTGTAGTATTGTAGATGGCGTCGAGTCGCGTTTGACTATGATCACCATTACATATATATGCATTTTTTCTTTCTTATGATTGTCAAGTGAAGAGTCATCTCTCCTGTCTCCGTTACTTACGTTTATTTCGTTCTTGTTACCTCTTGAGTATAACGTAATTTAGATTAACTTTTAGTGCCAATATTAATGATACGATGATATGACTATAAATACGATCATGCAATCCCAGCAAATGATCTCACTGACTAAGATTCTCTTCGCTTGAGCATCCCCACTTTTTGTGATGAAGTTTAGTCGGGAGATCAGTTGGACAACAGACCTTCACAATACTAATTCAATCAATCATGATATCAAATTGCTAATATTCACGTATTTCAAGGATAAAGATTGTGGGAAATTTTAAGTGCTTCCATCCGACCACAGAGACTTATATCTTAATTATTGACCCAAGTTATAGAATTTCAAGGCTATTTTTAATAGACGGGTAGGAACATTGCGTCAGAGTAAAATGCTTCCACTCGACACGATCTATCTTTACGGAAAATTCAGAAAAAGTCAAACACTCACGCTTGAGATGGTGAGTGAGAATCAGGCAAAACAGTCGTCTGAGTCTGTTGGCGAAAAAATGAGCTAGAATCTGATATTCTCAAGTCATTTATTATTAGGAGTTAAACTACTTTTCCGTTTATAATTTGAATATTATCGTGTTATTTCATTAGATAGGAGACCTATTATCCTGGAAAGCGGTTTCGCTTCATATCAGTTCAGTCAGAGAGTCACGTCAATAATCCAGTTTTGTGGAAGCCATTACTCTCACTCTCGCAATGCTCTCACATGGCCACTCGTATATAGCCTCTGCCATGGAAGTCCTACTCACCGCCTTCTCGTGGCAGGGGTGGATTACAAGGGTCCGGCGCTGTAACCGGGTCGGTGGATACAGATAATTCACCTAGGGGAGTAGGAAAACCCTGATTCCAAACTAATGGTGCACATGGGCTCCAGTATCCTGAGGGAACAAATGGCGTATTCCAACTTCATGTACTCTCATCCTTGGAGTTATACAGCATCTAGCCCACAATGGAAACTCTGTTCTATCTAAACGACCTAGAGTCACTGTCTGGTCGAAGGTGAATGCTTCCACCAAATACGAATACTGAACCAGTCTTTCTGAAACCACGTACATCCTTCAAAGTGGCTTCCTTCAAAGTTCGCACACTAATGCAGATCAGACAACAGATAGGGCTGGCTATTTCTTTAGAAAGCCCTTATATCGACGTCTGCTGTCTATCCGAGACCCGTATTCAAGACTCTAGTGAAGTAATAAAAATTCGTTCTCCATCTGTCTCTTCGAAAAGCTTGTTTCACGTGCGCTTATCCGGGGACCCTGTGGCATCTTCGTCTGGTGTTGCTGGCGTTGGCGTCACACTAAGCGCTAGAGCTGAGGCAGCACTAATCGATTGGATCCCCATTACCAGTCGGTTATGTGTTGTTAGATTAAAAAGCCTCATCAAAGTGAGAAGAAATTGGTGTGAGAAACGATGTTTTTCGCCATCTTGGCATATTCTGCGACAGATTGCAGCCCGGGTGCGATCAAGGATGAATTTTGCCACCAGTTAACTGTTCTTCTTCAGAAATCACGTTCGACAGATGTTGTAATACTAGTCGGAGACTTGAATGCTCAGGCCGGGCGTCTACGTACAGATGAGAGTCGTTTAGGTGGTCGATAGGGAGTTGTTGGTCGTAGGTCAGATAACGAGGACCGTCTACTGCAACTGTGCACAGACTATAACCTGTTTCTAGTTAGCACTAACTACCGTAACAGTCATAACTAATGTGCCACCTGTCGTCCTCCCACTGCATCGCAAGCTTGAACTCAGATTGATCATATCGTTATCAGCTACTGCTGACGTGGTTGTGTACGAGACTGCCGCTCCTTTTGGAGTATCTATCTGGACTGTGATCATGTTCTTGTTTGCGCCAATCTTACGTTACGTAATGAAATTGGGCAAAGCTTGAGCAAGGACCGAGAAGCCTGGTGTTCGGCACGTGATGATGAGTTGGAAGCAGCAGCTGCATCTAGTAACTGCCGGAAGCTCTTTCAAATCACCCGATCCACTGAAAGCAAGAAGTATGGTGTCAGTGGAACAATCTGTGTGGATGCCAATCACTGACATCTACCGACGTCTAAGACGATGGACAGAGTTCTTCAAAGGGCAGTTCAACTGGCCTGCTGCTCCGACAACATCGATCAGACTTTCCTGCCCTCCATGTCCTGTGACGACTGATCCACCAAATGAGGCGGAAGTCCGCAAGGAACTCCACCTCTTGAAATGCCACAAATCGCTGGGCCCAGATGACTTATTTAGGCTTTTTTAAAGATGTTGGTGATTTCCAGTTTAAGGAACTACTACGTTGTTTACAAATGTTTGGGAGCTAGAGATTGTTCCAAAATCATGGAACGAGTCGACAGTTGTCCCTATCTTCAGAGAAAAGATTCACGTCCTTTCTGGTTGTACTGTTCTGTCTCCCCCATTACTATTATTTTTTCAATACCACGCACTAATTTGTCGTCTTCATTGTTCTTTTTTTCTTTTATACGCACCTTACACTCTTTATCTCTTCCCTTTCTCATTGTTATTATGTGGCGCATATGTATCTGATGCCCCCTTGTACCAATATTTATGTGTTCAAATAAATGATTTTATTTATCAATCAACATCCTATTCAGTCATCTGAAAGACTACTCCATAGACAAACCCCCATAATTTGCCCATAAAATCAATGTTTGTTACTTTAAACCCTCAACATCAGGGAAACAATAAGTACCTATACAAACCCTGAACTTAAGAATCACACCTGACCATTTCGTAGATTTCTGACAAATGAGTGACTGACGTCAACCTAATAGTCTTGCAATTATTAAGGATCGATTGTGTCAAGACCTGATCCCAAATTCTTATGGCACATATTCCTGACTACATTTTTTGTCTAATAGTTTCGCCTGTGTATTGCAACTAACCAGACCAGCAATAAAATAGATATATATGCATTCATTAATTAAAAAGAAAGTAAAGGGTACGAAGTTAATTGGAATCCACCATATTTGGTTAAAATAGATTATAGTCATTACAACTGATGAACAAAGAAAACCATATTCTTAAGCGAAGTATCTAAGTGGCGTGAATAATATGATTAGGAAAAGTAACTAAGATATAAATAACGTACATTATGACAAATGTATATCAGACTAAGCTCTAGCATTTTACATCAATACACCAAGAGAAAAGTAACAAGGTGAATGTTTAGTGGTGGTTTATGAGTTAAACAGTTTATTTATCAACTTACAAGATGTAGGTATTTGTCTCTATAAAGTTGACGGACGTCTCTGAATAAGTAAATTGAATAATTCGCTCAACGACTTTAGTCCCTATTCTTTAACTAGGTGAAGATGTAGATCAGTTTTAAACCATCTTATATTTGACGGATGTCAGTTACAAGCCAAATCTTTTCCGGTTTTCATCTCAGGGGCTTGGGAGACCCAACATTTGGTTGAAGCTTCTATCAAGTAAGACTATGATGTCTGCACGCTTTAGGTTCACCATGCAAAATGTGAGCAAACAGAAAAGTTTGGGCGAAACAGAATTACTACTAGAGACAATATAATATTGGTCTGCATCCCAATCTATGAATGAATTATCAGTATATCTTGGAAATTAAAACGACAAAGCTTCTTGAGTATATACATTTTTATTGATTTATTCTTTTACAATTTTTAGTGAACGGGGTTCACAAGACGACACTTTCTCAATAGCTTGTTTTTCCACTGATCTTTTTAACAATTTTTCCATATGCTTCTTCATTTCATGAGCTTCTTTTAGTCTTTCTTTTTTTGGTTTTATAACGCGAGTCCCTTTGCGCATTGGTTTGGTGGATTGTTTTTGTAAAGACCTTTCACTTTTACCGGATTTCACTCCTTTGGGTAATTTGGTTTTGACTTTAAGTTTTCCTTGAGCCATGCTGAATATAAATATATATCCGAAAGAAAAATACTGCTCAAGATATATTCGTTTTCAGACAATTAAATGGATAATCTGAAAAAGTAATGAAAGGAGAATAAATTTGGAACATCTAAATATAAGAGTGCATGATCAGATGTAGGTTAATTTGAGGAATTGCCCACTATGGAATCAAAGGAACAATTACACCATTCGATTACTGGTTCTTAAAAGTAACCGTTTAATTTCTATTTTGAATCTGTCAAAATTAATTACAAAGTACAGCTTGGAGTATTGATACAGAGAGCTGGTACTATATGCTGCTGTACTTTCGGACTTGAAATACATTATTGACATTAAATCCAGTATAAAATCAGACGGGCGGAAAAAATGGTATGCTTATATAATTGTTTAGATATATGCTAACATGGTACTATTGATATAATTAGTTGTGATTCTTTAAACGAATTTATTCATTCTCCATTGGACATTAGAGATTCTTCGAAGTAATCGGAGTAGGTTCTTTAATAACATAGCATCAAAACAAGGTGCATCATGGTTTTAAACCAATTAGCCTGGTTGACATGCCAAAACAAAATTGATTACTATTCTTACAAACTAGTGTGAACTAAAGGATGTAATTTGTTTCTTTGTAGTATGCAAAAACATTTAATATTGCAAAATAATAAATATGAGATTTCGAAAACGATTTTATGGGAATATAAAGATGAAGTGACACCGCACCTTTACTGACTAACAATTTTCTTAAGAACTAAGGACTAGATTGTAATGAGTCTGTTAGAGAAAAATCGCGTTTCGTATCAGTCGTATTATATTTTGTCTATTAAATAAAATTTTTGAAAGCGTGAGTCAATTGAAGCTAGACCACCATGGAAAACATGGAAACACTGGACGGCCGTTTCGTCCTATTATGGGACTCCTCAGCAGTGCGCATCCACGAGCCTGCTCTCGCGAGCGAGACTCTAACCCAGGACCTACCAGTCTCGAGCCGAAGCCCTTAAACGATAGACCACTGAGCTGGCATCCAACAGTGTTAATGTCTAACTTCAACCACGTCTGTTGTGAGATAGGAACTCACTGAAGACAATTGGTGAATGGTTGCTCAACTTCGTGGATCAGTTGAAGTTAGACATTAACACCGTTGGATGCCAGCTCAGTGGTCTATCGGTTAAGGGCTTCGGCTCGAGACTGGTAGGTCCTGGGTTCGAGTCTCGCTCGCGAGAGCAGGTTCGTGGATGCGCACTGCTGAGGAGTCCCATAATAGGACGAAACGGTCGTCCAGTGTTTCCAGGTTTTCCATGGTGGTCTAGCTTTAATTGACTCACGCTTTCAACAATGATAAATACTAAATCTCCACAAAACCCCTTCTATAATATTAAATAAAAGAAAACGTTTAAATACTATCCTCTACACAGTGTAAACTTGTGTAAAAGATTAGCCCCCAAATGCCCTGGTACGGCCGAGAGTGGGGAGAGTCCGCTCTCCCTCTCGAAATGCTCTCACATGGCCAGCGAACATATAGCCTCTGCCAGGGAAGTCCTAGTCACTGCCTTCTCGTGGTGGGGGTGTTGTTTACGAAATTGAGATGACGAAAAGCGAATGTCCGGTGCTTTAACCGGGTTGGTGGATATAGAGGATCCACCTAGGGGAGTTGGAAAACCCTGATTCCAAACCATTGGTGCACATGAGCTTCAGTATCCTGAGGGAACAAATGGCGTACTAATCAAAGGCTCCGGGTGTGGGCCCCTAAGAAAACCACCTGCTTCAGTTTGGGCACCTGGGCAGTATCACAGCCCTCAAGCAAATCGAATAAGATTTGTATGGCGCATATATATCTGGTGTTTCCTTGTACCAATATTTATGTGTTTAAATAAAATACAATAAAAAAGATTAGACAATCTGGTACATTTTGATGTTCTGTTTTTTTACGCTTTATTTGGTTCATATAACACTATGTTATTGATAACTATACAAAGTGAAGTTTGTGTACTCTCTTATAAGCAATCATTTTGTCACAAATGGAAATACAGTGAAAAGGAAATTTATTTATTTATTTAAACACATAAATATTGGTATAAGGAAACACCAAATACATATGCGCCATACAAATCTTATTCGATTTGCTTGAGGGCTGTGATACTGCCCAGGTGCCCAAAGTGAAGCAGGTGGTTTTCTTAGGGGCCCACACCCGGAGCCTTTGACCGAAAGATCTGATCCACAAGGCAGTGGAGCACCGTGAGGAGATGCAGTTCCCATGGTAGCCGGTGACCAACGGTTGGTTCTTACGCCATTTGTTCCCTCAGGATACTGGAGCCCATGTGCACCAATGGTTTGGAATCAGGGTTTTCCAACTCCTCTAGGTGGACTCGCCTTGTCCACCAACCCGGTTAAGGCGCCGGACATTCGCTTTTCGTGAAGGACTTATCGGGGATTTGATCTGACTCCATGTGAACGGTTGATAATGATGTTAACGAGACACATATTCTACTTAATCTAATAAATATTCATTGACTTAATTCAAGTTAGTAAATAGCTGAAAAAAAAGTCAAATACTAGATTTCTGAATACAAACATTTCATACATCTGTTAACGCAGGCAGACAATAAGAAAAACGGAGCGGATCAGAGATAGCAGACATGCTAAGTCAATTTTATCAGGCATAGCTCAACATTTATATATACTCAGAAAAACAAGCCGATGTGACGAAGATGGTAAGTGGTAAACACAAGCACACATACGCCCATACATAAAGACAATCAGGGTTATAGGAGAATAACTAACAAGGTCAAATGTATGTGTGGATGACGACTCAAAAAGGATAGATTAATGAGTCTCTCCAAAAACTAGAATAATTCACGTAGACGTGAAATAGTACTAAATGATACGAGCTAAGCAAACTACTGTATGTGGTTTGCAAAACTGGAGGGTCTTATATTTAGTATTAGTATTTACGCACATAAACATTGGCACAAGAAGACACCAAATATATATACGCCACACCATCCAATTTGTGTGACGGCTGGAGTACTGCTCGGGTGTTCAAACTGAAGCAGGTGGTTTTCTTAGGGGCCCACACCCGGAGCCTTTGACCAAAAGATCTGGTCCACAAGGCAGTGGAGCACCGTGAGGAGATGTAGTCCATGGTAGCCGGTGACTAACAATAGGTTCATATTCCATTTGTCCCCTTATTATCCTGGAGTCCATGTGCATCATTAGTTTAGAATCAGGGTTTACAGCCTCTCTAGGTGAATCATCTGTAACCGCCAACTCGATTAAGGCTCAAAACATTCTATTCTCGTCCTTTCAATTTCGTAAGCAACAGCAACGCCGCGAGAAGGCAGTGAGTAGGATTTCCCTAGTAGTGGCTATATACGCGCGGCCATATGACAGCATTTCGAGGGAGAGCGAACTCTCCCCACCCTTGGCCGTACCAGGGTATATTACACCATACACATTTGTGGACTTCAGTGTTATTTTATAACAACTCCAGAGCCATTATGTGAGTCACTACATTAATATTCCCTTGAATTTCGGAAGTATTCACCAACATTTAATTTCAAATGCTAAGCACTAGGGGCAGAGTATGCATTACAATAAGAGTTAGTCATACTAGCATACTGGTAAATGAGTTAGTAAAAAAACTGTGTACAAATGACTTGCTCTCTATGAAACCTGGGGTTGAAAATCACCGCTTATTGTAGTACGGCAGTTGAAAAAGTTTTTAGGACTATTAGACTTATGGGTATTGATTCCATTTGCTTAGATATCAAACCGTTTAAGATGTTATATATCCTTCCCTTGTAGTGAATACGGCGAAACCAACAGTTAGTGGAAAATATTCAAAGTAACGTGATAAAAACAGATCACAAGAATTGTAGATCTTTTATACGACGCCAGATTAATGTTTTAAACTTGGAAATGGACCTGACGTGGCTTTTTATAACCAGTGAGGATAAAATATATGGTTTCCAGATCGTAGTGATAAACATAATCACAAACCCTAACTGTTAGTCCTAACTTCGAAGCGTTTTTTTGAGTATATTAAGTAGATGAAATCTCGCAAGTCAACTTTTAAGACCCACAAGGAAACAAGAAGTGGGAAGTAGAGGCGACACCCTATGAGGAACTCTGGTATGGAATTAAGCGAAAACGTGCCAAAATGTTGCTTGTCTTGGAGAAATACTGAACTTCTCTCTCCTCATGTCCTTTGAAGGAAAATATTTTGAAACTGACGCCCTTATTTACATTAAACAGTCTAATCTTCGCATAAATTTACACCGAAAAGTCTACTTTTGCATATATAAATTCTAGGTGACCAACTTTTTAAACTCGTAGATAACGATAGTATATGTTAATTTGTAATTTTAGTTAGTTAGTTACCAGCTATAGCTAAGTCATCCGTCCTACTATTCGCCGATGACATTAAGATTTGGAGACCCATATATAGTATGTCAGACAGAATAGTTTTACAAGAAGATCTTAACTTACTAGTTGCATGGATGAATGGGTGGTCACTAGAAGTAAACCCTAATAAAAGTGTTGTGATGCAATTAAATAACTACGATGATTCGTATCACTACACATTATGTGGACTAGTGTTGCCCAAAGTAAGAAACTATAAAGATTTAGGAGTCATACTAAGTAATGATCTCAAAACAACCAGTCACTGTAAGGCTGCTGCTGCAAAAGGCTATAGGGCATTATGATCTATTCGTAGATCTTTCCGGTATCTGGATGGGGAAATGTTTAGATTATTATACCCAACTTTCGTTCGGCCACATTTGGAATATGGGATTCAAGCAGCGAGTCCTTGTTTCAAATATGAGGCGGATATGTTGGAACGCGTCCAACGCCGCGGGACAAAAATGGTAAAAGGCTTATCTAGCCTATCTTATGAAGACAGACTGAGACACCTAAACTTATTTCCGTTATCTTACCGGCGAATACGGGGTGATCTAATATTGGCATATCGTATCCTGAACGATGACCTTGGTACTAACATGTCCTATCTTTTCCTCCCGTCTAGGGCTGAGCATTTGAGAGGACATTCAAAGAAAGTCCAAAAACCGAGATCAAATCGTCCACATCTGGAGTTTCGTTTCTCACACCGAGTAGTGAATTACTGGAATTCTCTACCAGAACACGTAATATCAGCACCTTCTGTTGATATATTCAAGACGAGATTGGACCTCCACAGTGTAACAAACTGCAAGGATTAAAATAGGTCACTCGACCTTCTATCCTTATTACTGAAGACTGAAGACTAGTGAATCAAATTCAAAAAATGCCAAAACTAAAAGGACTTTTTTAATCCGCGGTCGGAGTAAACGCCACTCCTGACGAACATCAATGCATATTTATCTGGCTTTGAATCAACTGCTATAGCATATATTAGTACGTTTTGTTGCACTATGAGTTAATGATAGTTCTAGTATGTGTCCTTTGAAGGAGCATAATGTCTTCCAAATCTGACGAGATTTCTCCCGAAACTTCCCGTAAAAAAGAGATGGAGAACCAAAAACTTTATTCCCTAGGGTTTAAGAGAACATAACTGTCAAACTAGCTGGTTACGATCCCATTGAACACAGAGATCATGATCTAATTACGGTTACCCTCTTAATGGTTTGCTGTAAGGAATTCAGGAAAAATTCAGAGTACCTGTGTGGTTTTGCTGATTTGGGTGTCACATGAGTGCCGATTGGGTGTTGCATAATTAATCATACTTTAGCTTGATTGACGTTAACTTTCCCCATCGATAAGTGGACTTGTCGTTTCTATAATTTTGTATTTTAACCAGGGTGAACTAGTTATCGTCATCTTAGTGATCGAAAGGTAGGTTTGTAAGACCACTATTTTACTCGATAATTCCATACAATTTAAGTTGGCGATGATTGCTCGACAAAGTATTCACAACTTTGTGTATACACAAACAACATTCACACATAAATCTGTTGCGCTAACACAAATGTGATCCAGGTGTGAGAAGTTTGTATGAATTGTTGTTCCGCTTATAAAGATTCCTAACAAATACACTTATATATTAGACCCTGAAAACCCTGCTGAATCCTATTCCTTCACAGAATTTAGTGGAAAATAATTACAATCATCACTTACAACGAAGACGTATGACTAGCACTCCAATATTGTTGATATTTTTGTAGACTTTAACTAGAACTTATGGCGACTTACAATATACATAGTCCTTTTAACTCAGGTCAACTGAGTGGAACAGTTTGTTTTCTAGAGACAGTAATAGCGAGTCCCATAGATACTTAGGGGGAGGTTTGGAGACTGGATTACATAATGGTGGAAATTGTCAAGCATTTTATCCCAACGCAGACGACTATCATAAATTTGCAATAATTTTCATGTCTTAAAGACGAGCGCGACATTTCTGCCCAAATCACACAAGATTTCCTTGTAAACTGTCATCTCAATTTCGCCTACTCAGGGAAGCAAATTTATATAATTAGGCTGAATTATTAGGGATTGAGAAAAATTGCACATAGATTCAAGGAATTTCACTGTTACTATAAAACTTAAAGTATTAGTAAAAGACTCTAGTAACGGAAGTGTATTAACAAACCAAGAGACCAAACCTTGTGTTTACAGTAACGCAGCAGTAGTAACTCGCGGTATTATGTCCAACACTTTCAGACTGTTCTGTGCACATGTAGCCAAGTCTTTGTTCTTTAAGATCTACACCTGAGTAGCAAGGGAGTGCTTTTGGCTACTAAAAGAGATGTTTCTTGTCATCTACTGAATCTGAGGAGGGAGAACCTTGGTGAATAATCGTCGAAGATATTTGGGAGTAAGTCCCGAGTTTATCTCCTTCAGCACCGAACATATATCACAAAATTCCACAGAGGGTGTCGTTACTAACACTTCCGGTAAGGAGCTTCACAGCTTAATGATTCTTACTGCAAAAATGGCTGCGTAAGTGTTTATGCCGGCTCCGTGTTCCATCACTCATGGATGTCCTCTTAGATGTATTTTGCTCGAAGCGTTTGAGTGGTGAATCAAAGTAAATAGAACTATGGAGGATATGATGAGCCACGATAACTCTTTCTCGAATCCTCGTGACTAAACTGCTCATAAATCTAGGCGCTAAAATGAGCTGAATCAGGCGTACGTTTTTGTTAGAATATTGTTTTTGTTTCTCACATCGAACTTATCATATGAAACATATGTCCATTTTAAAGTGATCGGAAATAACGTGTGTATTTTTCTCGATGAGTTTTTAAGGGAACATTAAAGAAGTCATTAAAATTTCTTTAAGTATGTGAGAAAGAAGCTACAAAAGTTAGTACTCTTAGTTGGATGTCGAATACCGGTAAGAGGAAAAATCTGCGGTATGACATGGAACAATTTTCAGATTCTCTTTTTGGTGAGGTGCGAGATAACAGGATTATCAAGAAACTACTCTTGGGATCTACTATCACTGATCAGTATTGGAACTTTAAAGTCAATAGTATCGGGTGAGGATAGGTTCATATTGGTGTAGTTGTATAACTTTTCATAAGATACCCACTAGTACCTGCCGATTTCACTTTGCAGCATAGGATATAGTGTTCATCTCTGTCAAGCGCTTTATAGAAACTTGAGGGGATGATATGCATCAGATGACTACACCCTAATTAGGAAGCCAACCTATAGCAAACAGTCGATGAGTTCGTATTAAGAGGTTTGCCTCGTGGAAAATTCTATTAAGATTTAGATAGAACAGTTACTGAGAATTTATCGCCTGAGTCTGATTCCAGCACAATACTCATGTTTCTCAGATTTAGGTTGGAATTAACTACTGAGATATCACATTACTACAACACTGAAGTAAAATGTCGTAACATGAATTGCAACAGGGATAATTTATTGTATACATTCGTCAAGTCTACTTTAAGACAACTATAAACTTAATAAGCTGCATAACATAAATACTTAGCACGACCAAAAACCTAATACACTTTTTGTCGAGATTCGATCTGGTATGTGACGTGGACGCGATGCCCCTTTGGAAAATATTTTGAAGAAAACACATTATATCTGAACGAATGAACTGCTATCAACTTTTGTAGATTATATTTACTGAACAACCCTGCTTGGGATGCATACTGTGAATCAGTGTATGTTGTAACTTGCAGATCATGTCTGTGGAAATGGCGTGTACCTGCCCTTGCAGAAATATATATATATATATATAATTATTTTTAAGCAGCCAGTAGTGTAGCCAAAAATAAGTAGATGCAACATAAAGGTGACACGCTCGACAACCTACCCTAGTGTGATTCATAGTATTTTCGAGAATGTACAGTGTATAAAATACAATGTGTAGGTAAACAACTGATCATATTGCCTATAAAGATAGACATAATTATAGGTATAGGAAAAAAAAATTAGTGTTCAAGATGAATTCATGTGATCATTGTATGGGGTTTATACAGACCACCAGGGCAGGATATTTCCAAGGATATTTAGTTAAGACATTTTGCACTACCATAGCTACTTAAAAGAGCATTGAAATTGACCCATAATTGGAAGCCTTATTCGTTTGTAGTCGAGTGTGGCCACAACATTCAGTCAGAGATGAGTATACCATTGATAATGGTAATGAGAGGAAAGAAAATTAAATTTGCCTTACGACTGTGGTGTGACGATTGAAAGTATCCGAATTGTTAAACAAACTAGGGATCCCCGAAATAACGCAATTAAGGCCAAACAGAACTAAGTGATCACAAATGAATGTATTGTATTTGGATTTCAAAATCAGACAGTCGTCAAGTGCGAAAGAATCATTTGTTCATATAAACACCATATGTGGGTAAGATTCCATCAACAAATTGGGAGATTAATATGAATTCAAGCAGCTCAAAATTTCATAAGTTTTGAAAGACCCTAACCACATGCTGCTTAGATCAGTGAGGGAAACGGTTGGGAAGCAGCGACACATGTGGATGAAAGTAATTCTACAGGAATTACTTAGCAGATAGTTTAAATGGAACTGTAGTATTTAAAACGTTGATTTTGTTAGTCCATGTTAGGATCTGACACATCAGTGGGCAAATATCTATTTTGGTTTGATTTGGTCGTGCTAAGGACTCTGTTTGGTGTTTCACACATTGTGGTTAGTGTAATTTTTGATGGCACATCAACAATAGGTACGAAGCATTTTCACCTATAATCCTGAGCTTTTATATTACATCATACTGCTAAACTAATTTTCCTGGACGATCTACCGGAACTTGGGGTCCAAATTAATGTTTGCATTACGGCAGATTGATTTGTTCTGTTTTCGGAGTTTGGGAATAAGTGGGAGCTGAATCCACTTATCCTATCCTCGGCACCTGGTCGTAAGTGGGCCAACTCCGACAGTTGGTTTAGGAACCTCATCATGTTGACTCCATAACGCTAAGAAATCCTGATGCTGAAAAAATATAATTTGGTTCGTGCCCATTTCTTTATTATTCAGCAAAAAAAGATAATTTTTAAGGTCGAAGGCTGCAAACAGGACAAACGAGTTATCAGGTCACTTTCGTTGTGGTGTTTATTTAATGTATGATATTCTTTGTATTAAATTGACGTGAACTATGTTCAGGATGATACGGAACATGAGATTTTGTTTGGATTCTATATATGTGGCATTTTTCTCAGTGCTAATCAAGTGATTGAAAAAATCAATATATATGTGAGGGTATTTTTGACTAGGATAGTCGTATTTCGGAAAGGTAAAACTTCGATTGCATCAGTCTTTTGTGTTCTTGATTTAGGTTATGAGAACTGTTTTGGTTCCTCGTTCTGGGGTATAAGTACTAGGAAACGAGGATACAAACGAGAGTTTATTCGGGTCGATTGGGTGATCCGTGGCATTTCTAAGTTAAAAGTGATAAATTTTAATCATAAATACGTATTATAAACAAACAATATATTTGTAATATTCCAATTAGTAAAAAGATTAGAGTTGGTCATTTATTCTCTGAAGAATTGGTTTACACTGAGTCATAAAACGTCGTAAAATCTATTTTTTCCACTCACTGGTATAGTACAAATTCATTATTTATTTATAAATACTCATAATTACTAAATCGTTACAAAAGTGTTGAAAACTAACAAATGTTTAAAACGGTGTAATGAACACCGTCGTTAGCGTTGGGTTTGAGGAGACTTGGAGTTCTTCAATTCCCATTCTTGTCCGCTTAAGGATACCGAATTCAGCATATTGCGTGTCTAATACATATAACATACTAAGAAGAACTCTACAGAAGTTTACTTTTTCCACATCCGGTTGTTTTGATATACTTAGGGTGTAGCAGTGTTTATTCCTGACGGCAAGATCATTAAAGTTGGACATATAACTACTGTGAAGATTTATATTCGACAAGTAACACTTCGACAAAATTCAAAATGGTGAACGCGGGAACACAGAATCGAAATGACACGGCTCGGCCTTACAGCCATGGTCACTGTGTAATCTATTTCTTTTTATAATAAATATATTATTTTATTCCCTGCTCAAACTTGTTGTTCAGAAGTTCTGAACAACATATTGGTCATTGTCACGACAGGATGAGTCAGCATAGACCATGGTGTGATTCCCGCGTAATATCCTATAGATTGAGTAGTCAAGAAATGAAAAATCTACAAATTTAGGACTAGGTGTGTTATTCCAGTAGTCGTGATAACTGTACTAATGTCGACCTATACCGACCTATTTTGATTTTGTATGATAATTAATGCGATAGAAGTTTTAGTTATTTGTTATTCCTTATCCGAAATGCTAGTTATCTTATACACATATTATTAGAATACGTCGAAATTCCAAACTAGCACAAGAACTCCATATCACATAAACAAATCTCATTAGCGTTTGTTCTTTTTTCTGAGAACCTTCAGTTTCTAAAGCAAAAAACTGATCATATTATCTTTTTAATTGAATATCTGGAATAAATAGCATATAGCACTTTTCAACGGGATATGGTGCCGAAGTTTTGGAAGATTCGGAAACTAAATAAGTCATACCGAAAGTTCTGAACACATGAACAAGTCGCTAGGTGAAAAGTACAATAAAAATAGTTGTGACTACAATCAATGATTCAACGGTTGATTTCTCTGTATATTTTGTCGAGATAAATGGAAGATGTTTGATTACAAACATTGAAACAACATATATAAGCGACAAATACTGTTTTCGATTACATCCTCATCAGGCTTTACGATAATATACAGCACTATTTATATGAATATACGAAATTATTAAACCAATCAAAGCAGTTTGTGAGTCAATGATCACAGTGGAACAGATTACATAACTAAACATATTAAGTGAAAAGTACACGTTGGTAGTGTGATGACAAGCGTACTAGTTGCGACAAGAATAATAAAGGCTTGAATCAATTTTACATAATGGGAAATGAATCAATGATTAGAAGAATATAACCACTGAAACAACATTCATGAAAATTATGAAATTACATAATAAGAAATGTTCACATAATTGGACCATGAAGTGTATATTTCGGGAAAAAGTGGTAGAAGGGAGTGAGGAAATCTAATCGAAGAAAGAGTATGGAAAATAAAATCATTTATTGAGGCCAAGGGAGAGCTAAGGGTGTTATAAATTTCTTATGAACACAAAGACTTGGATATTGGATTGTGGATACGCTTTAATACAACTAGTACGCTACATTTAGTTTCTGGCAATTAGAAGTCTTGACATAAATATAACTCATTTGATTTCACTACGTAAAGTAAGGCTAGGATTAGTTCATCTTTTGTCTTTGGATAATTGTTATCCATTATATTGATATAAGCTAATTAAGAAGTATTTTGGTAACTTAGCCGTTGTTTTAATAGTTTTTATGTCAAATATCTACATTAAAAATTTATAAAGAGGAATAATTGTAGCCTTAAGTGCGTATAAACTCATAAAAATGCATAACGAGCAAAATGAAACTATCGTTATTAGAAAATATAGTAATTTTTATAGTGACAATAAAGTACAATATTTTAAAATATGGGGTTTTCCCCTGAAGTTTCTCTAGACTCTATGGCAAACTAAAAATTTTCATATAGCTCTGAAAAAAACCTAAAAGTTTCCCCGATATCCAGAATTTCGTCAAGATCTAGAGATTGGGTTCCTTGATTTTCGTGAGATTGTGAACATAACCTTATCTGTATTAAGTATGTTTTGTATGAACGTTTCATTATATAATATGTATAATTAGTAAGCGGCTATTAAACGTACCGTCGCATCAGACTAAAAGCAGTCGTTACTCCTTTTAGTTTGTTTGAACGTCAACAATTTAACATAATCATCCAGCGTCCCAACTATGTCTTAGGCAAGGAAAATTTTGAATTCTTCACCCACAGTGTAAGAACATACAGTAGTTAATCACTGCATGATTAATTTTAAGCTACCGAAAATTTCAATGAACCAGACTCAGTGAATATATTTCATCATTTCTTGGGAATGGTTACGTTTTATCGAAGTTTTATTCCTCGTTCAGCAATCTTGCGACCTTTGGTGAACACTTTAAAGGGACATATTAAAATTTTCATGTTGTTTTAAAGAGCCAAATGCACTTTCTCTTCCTCAATAGCAATAGCCGCAACAATAATGCTGCCTTGCATGACCTCAACAACCATTTAATGTGCCGACGCGTCACAAACATTAGCAGGCTTACTGCTTTGATGGAACGTTAACAATTAAATATGATAATTATCGTTTTTCTTAAGGCACTAGGTTCAGCCTGCATAATAGCTGACAAAATCGTATGCTCGAGCTCCGATTTTTCAGTGGCAAGTTTACCTGGGGCTAGGTGGCGAGGATGAGCTTTTACTACCTGTACTTTTGTAGTAATTTGATATAATACAGGGTGCCTTACACTATTCTAGTGGTACCTCGGCTTTGTATTCTCTGAATACTGGCGAGAAAAATAATCAAAACGTCCATTTATAGGGGAGTGTTTTCTTGATGCTCTTCATGCACAATAGTTCGAGAAAATTACTTCAGTCATTAGTTGAGTGCAGACGTTAATGGGCTTTCTAATTTTAACATCAGCTAACAAGTGGTCAGAAAGTCTGTTACCAAAATAGGATAAAGAACATCAATTACAATGAACATCCGACTAAAAAGACGTCTAATCCCGAGGTATGTAATTGTTCTCTGAAAGTTTTTATCATCTTTTTTTACTGCATTCATTGAATACTTGCCACTATTAATTACAGTTCATTTGACTAGTGTAACTAGAATTACACTGATTATTGCGCCCTTGTGCGCCAACAGGTGCGAACCTGAAATTTTATCTAGAATAAAGAAGGGGACTAGATAGTTGACTAGTAACAACCGTCACCATTACTACCTTAACACGTCGTTTCGTGTCATGCGGAAAGATTTGAAAATTTGCTTTGCATTCAGTAACACACCTTGTGACCTTTTTATTACACTTTATAGTAACACAGTTCGTCTTTAACGCTGGCTCTTACCATTCTGGTTTCGGGACCCAGAACGGCCTATTCTTGCCGATATGTTAGAAATAAACAGTCTCAAAATATCTAAATTTGACACTAGACTGGTGAAAGTTGTTATGAGTTGGATACAAAAACCTAGTAGCTATGCAGCTAGCGATGAAATTTTCGGTCTTGGCGCATCATTCAGCATGTCTAATATCGTTTAAATATGTGGTATGCTACTCGGTGTTTCCGAAATCCTATCTGCGCTGCTGGCGAAATTGTGTAAGTCTGACAGTTTGTCAAATAAACAGAATCTGCTGAGCTTAGTTTGGCAGTCTCTGCATTCATATCTGTTTTGGAAACCCATCAGCGTTGTAGGGATCAATCGATTACTTTACTTGGTGTACTAACTGGGACGGTGACCTGTCCCCTAACCCGTACTCAGTTAGTAACTTCTGTGACTGTTTTCGTCTAACTTGGTGGTATGTTGAATGGTCGTCTGCTTTAGCTCATCATATACCTCAGATAATGGAAAATTATTTGTGGGATCTGAAATTTTCGTGGCTACCTCTACAGATAATATTTCCAACGCAGCAGCTTATAAGTGGATATTCTGACGCTGAAGATGTACCTCAGAGTGTTTGAACCATGTTTCAGGGTTAATTCCACTAAACATACACCCATTCATGGGATTTAGTGCATTCATCTCTGGTGATATGTTAGGCCTGGCATACCCACAGGTGTGATTAATGTAACCAGGCTCCGACATATCCATAGTGAAGTATGCGAAAAATTATTACTAAGAGGGAAAATGATGTAGAATTGTCTATTCGTGGATTCAAAATCTTATTTTCAGAAAGCAATAGGGCTCATAAAAATTATAGTGGCCCAAACTGTAGAACTTAGTCAAAATGTATTAGCACATAAAAACCAATAGTTACATGCAAGTGACAAGACAGGGAGAATGAAATTCTAAAGAAAGATGCATAATGAACTGCCAAAATGGTTGACACTATTACTTGGAAGTCATTTCTGAGAAGAAACCAGAAATAGGATCCTTTCACTGGGTCGATGTTCATCTGTGTGCTTGGTGCATTTAACGATTAAGGAAAACGTCCTTTATCTACATTAATAATGGAGTATTAAGATCTTTTATGGCAAAATATCACATCTGGCATAAAGAAACTGATAGTTTTAATTTTTCCTTAGGTTGAAAGGCATCTACTCTCTATGTCTCATTTGAAACTTATAATTATCTGTAATGTTAATTAAATCAACTAAAAGTCAACATTACAGATATTGAGATCTTACAACTATGTTGTATAAAGAATTTTGAACAACTAATAACAATTTCTATTGTCTTTTAAGTTAATACAGAACTCGCAGATGAGGATCTCAGCTGCAAAGTTTGCTTAAGATATATCACTGGATGTGATAGAATGAAGTTATTTTGCTAAAGATAGGACATTGAGTGATCAAAATTGCCATTTATAGGAGAGTGTTTGTCTTGATGCTATTTGTGCTCAGTAGTCCGAAAAATTACTCCAGTTACTGTCACGGAAGTCTTACTCACTGTCTTCTCGCGGACGGAGTGTTTTTAGCGAAATTAAGAGGGCGAAAAGCAAATGTCTGACATTTTAATCGCGTTGGTGGACACGGAAAGTCCACCTAGGGGAGTTGGTAAACCTTGATTCCAAACCAATGGTGCACATGGGCTCCATTATCCAGAGGAACAAATGGCGTATGAATGAATCGTTGGTCACCGGCTATCATGGGACTGAATCTCCTTACGTTGCCCCACTACCTTGTGGACCAGATCTTTAGGTCAAAAGATCCGGGTGTGGTCCCATAAGGAAACCACTTGTCTCGATCTGGGCACTCAGGCAGTATCACAGTCCACACACAAATCAAGTGACTTGTGTGGCGCATATTTATTCGGTGCCCCTTTGTACTGAGATTTGCGTTCAAATAAAAAAAAGCAGATTAAAATGACTACGTTATATCAATAAAAAATGAATCAAAATAAGTAGTGTCAATAATGAAGTTGATCATTTTTGTATGTCAACTAGCTTCAGTTATTATTCCTGGTTGTTTTCAGAGCTCTAAGGTTTTCATATAAAACTACGGACCTTATTGTGGTTTGTATTTTTGTGCACATTTTTGTCTTTCAAGATTATTCATTATTGGGTTGTCTATTTTATGTAGGGTTAACAATGAAGGTTGGATGTATTCAGGCTTACGGTAATCAGTTCAGAAAATCTTTATAAAATAATATTCAAGATGCTTCTATGCTTACTTATGATCGTATCGAAGCTTCCAATGTGATACAAATAGCTAAGGAACTTACAAACACAAAGCTACCGACAGATATTGAAGTAAGTAATAAATATAGTGTTAGGTATCTCAATCAATATTATTTCGTTTTTTTTGTTTTCAGGTGGAGTGGCTGTTAAAAGCAGTTTGCTTAATCGATTTAACCACATTAGCTGGTGATGACACACCTGCCAATGTACAAAGACTTTGTGTAAAAGCAGCTCATCCTCTAAGTGAATGCGTTTTGAATAAAATTGAAAATGCGTTCAGTATGAACCTACAAGATTTAAGTAACAATCTGTTTTAGATTTTAAAATTTCTAATCTCCTGTCGAATAGGAACAGCTGCTGTATGTGTTTACCCATATCAAGTTAAAACATGTGCAGAAACGTTTAAGAAATTAAAATTACCAAATTTTAACATTGCTTCTGGTAAATTTTAATTGGTCGATTTTTAAAAATCTTATCTTTAACTATGACAAATATAGTTGCTACTGGTTTTCCTACTGGACAGTATCCCCTAGAAACTCGGCTATTGGAAATTAAATCAGCTATAAATGATGGAGCGAATGAAATTGATGTGGTAATAAATAGAACATTAGCTTTACAAGGCGATTGGGAAGGTAATTAATAGTGTATGAATTCTCTTTACTATCCCATTCTTTTATTAAATTCAATGTCCATATAATTCATTCTACTTTCTTTACTGCATTCGTATATTAGTCTACTTTATGCATCATAGGATTTTATGAATTTTCTCGACAGTAGAAGGTGGGGATGAGTGTTTAATTCTACGACCGATTTTTGGTGTTCTGGGAGTTTAAGAAACTGACGAACATTGTGTATATCAGTTCACGGATTTTGAAGAAATGTACAGTGAAGAGTTGTATTAATCACTGATTACCATGATAATGCAACTTGACTTTGCTTTACTATATTGTCAATTAAACCATCAAGTCAAAGTCGCAAAGAAGGGTACACTTACGATGGAGTATTTTTTTGGTTTAGGTCAAAAGACAGTATTTCAACTTTTGGAAATTCTATTACTTCAATTGAAAATTTCACTGTTATCTCCTGTCACGAGCTCTGCCTCATTCCTGTCTTTCGTATCACATGCATTCTGTCAAACTCGACGAGATAATCTGTCGAGTAATCTCTGATTCTCCAGCTGGAGACGATCTGTGCTTAACTCTATTTCCAGTCCATATAACTATAGAACTCGGTTTGTACCAACTTACATTTCCTTCTCTCATTTTCCTAGTTGTGAACAATTTAGGCATTTGAATGGATAAGTTGATAATTTCTACTATATTTGAGTTTAAAAGGTAGTATTAGGTTTACACCTTACATATCTTCTAGCTCATATTTTATAGTCGTAGTTAAATGAATACTACTGATATATACCAAGAATTGGTGGTAAATAAACTTCATTTTGATCCACTATGCTGGGTGTATAATTTGAAAAGTTATCACGGAGTATCTTCCAAATATTCTCACATCTTTTGTTTTTGAATGAACTGTTATATTTCTGATATATTGTTGCACAAACAGTAATTGATTTCGTTTAAACTAGATTTTATTTTAATAATGATCACGATGATATTTTTAAAGCTATAGTTATTTAAAGTATCTTTTGCACTTCGAAAAACTGGTCAATTCTTCAAACAACCTGTTTATTAGATCTAATATGTGTAATTTCTTATTTGGTATTTTATGATTTGCAGTAAACATACTGAATAGTTGAGTATTTCAACTAAAGTGAATCAGCGAAAGTAAATTTCATTGGAAAATTAGCCGAGTTTATCATCCATCTTCGTTTGTGAATGTTTAATTATGGTATCAGCTTAGAACTTAGTCTTTACTTCAACAATCCATCTTGCTGCCATTGTCAGATTATCATGCTAGGTGTGTGTTAACTGGTCATACACACTTGACACATTGTTTGGTCTAAACAAAGCTTTATTAGATTTATGGAGCTTGACAAGTTGAGTGTAATTTTAATTTACAAACCAGTACACAATGCAACCGAAGTTAAAAAACAAAACTTTATTCCTTATTTGTTTATTATGATTTTCTTATTTCATTGATTATTAAAAGTCCGTGAAATCGTTCTCATATTCTAGGAGTTTATAATGAAGTATGTGCAATGCGTAAAGCTTGTGGTGATCAAGCACACTTAAAGACTATTCTTGCCACTGGTGAATTAAGCAGTTATGATAATGTTTATAAGGCTTCAATGGTTTGTATGTTAGCTGGAGCAGATTTTATTAAAACTTCTACTGGCAAAGAAACAGTCAATGCAACACTCCCAGTTTCATTGGTTATGGCTAGAGCTATTCAGGATTTCAAAGAAGTATATGGCATCAAGGTAAAGTTAGAAATTGTTCTGTTGGCATACCAAATATTTTTATGGATTTCACTTCGTTGAATTCAGTTAGTAGTCAATGGATGATTTTTTTGGTATAAACTGAATACTTAGTACCGAACTTCTTAGGATTACATTTACTGCTGTTATAAAACTTGCTAAAAGGTTATAAAGTAGTTATCTTCGCTAATAATCATCTTCATAGTGAATAAAGTATCTGATAGTGTTTGTATATTAGTAATGTTTTCTTTCCGACATCGGTTTCGCTATGTATATTTTCGGCGACAGTTTGTAGATCAAAGGACAGCAATTTCAATTATTGAGTTATGAATTCCATTTACACCTTAATTTAGGTAATCAAAGAATATCCACTAACTACTAACTCATTTACCACTTACAAATTCGCGTTCTCATGAGGGTTAGTAGTACGTGGTTTCCGAAACTGAGGTAGCTGGGTAGGGTTTGAAATTGCGACTTGGCGGCTGAACGTTGAACTTTTTAACTACTGAGGCACCAGTTATTTCTAGGTAATTAAATAGCGCTATGCACTAGACCTCACACAAAACATAGCTTAAAGCTAGTTGTTTGAATTTGTACTTGGTAAATGAGTTGAATTAAAGTCTAAAATATGCCTCATTGTGTTAAAGACAGAAGTTAAAAGGGAAATATCGTATGTTTTGTTTTTATTCTTCCTGACTATTTAACTTTAAGAGTAATATTTGAAATAGGTTCAGTTGGAAAACTGATATTTTTCATATGTAAGGACAAGAATTGGAGTTGAACTGTTCTGCAGTCCTCATGATTCATTCATATCAGTACCAACAATTCCAATTAGATTACACATTCTAAAGTCCAACTATTTCCTTTTTTCTAAGAAAAAAACACAAACTTCCTATTGTTGTCTTATCTAGACTTGCTAGATTACATCAAACTGTGAATCTTATAGAGATTTATTAATAAACTGACGGCTGGGTTATTTTTTATGCATGCCATATACCTCAAAATACTAAGCTGACGGTAGGCAGTAGAACTAGATTGTAGATAGAGTATAAAATGAGATCATGGTTCATAAAGTCAGTGTTTTATGATAAGATTTTAGCAAAGTTGTACAGATCCCCTGAATAAGATCTTTGTAATAACAAAATTGAGTGGCTTTTACCCTGAATTTTGTGACTTAGAATAATTCACAAAGGGGAACACAATCTTTGTCTTGACAAAACTATTATTTTTTTAAAACTTGATATCTTCTAGTTTGAAATTTTGAAGTCTGGGAGCTTAGATTTACGCTTGTTCATATAAGGTGATTTTACGTATTGACTTTCTATCTGAATAATGTATTTACTGAATGTTTTACACTACATATTTTCATACGTTAAATATGTTACGTCTAGAAAACTTGTTTATTACCGTGTTATGTTTTGCATGGAGGATTTTTCATTGACGCGTCGTGTATCGATAGTCCGGTCTATTTATTTTCCATAGATCCCATTCTTATGAAAAGAGTTCCTCGGTCGTTTGTTACCGAACCTTCACAAAATAACTCACTGATAATAATGATAATAGTAATATTGATCGAGATCATGAATCGACCAATGTTAGACCACCATTGAACACCTCGAAGCACCGGACGGTCCTAGTATGGGACTCCTCAGCAGTGCGCATGTATGATCTCGCGCGCGAACGATTAACCTCTAGACCCCTGAGCCGGCTATAAAGCAGTTACCTACTGAAGACAATGGCAGATGGTCGCGCAATTTCGTGGATTGGTTGGAGTTAGACATTAACACCGTTAGGTGCCAGCTCAACAGTCTAAGGGTTGAGCGTTCACGCGCGAGACCAAAGGTCCTGGGTTGCAGTTGGGTGTGCGGGATAGTGGATATGCACTGCGGAAGAGTCCCACACTAGGACGAAACGGTCGTTCAGTGCTTCCAGGTTTTCCGTGGTGGTTTAGCTTCAATTTATTGATGGACTCAACTATTAAAATTATAATATCCACAAAACCCCGTTTTGATAATGATTGAAATTAATCATTGACGCTAGTAAAACAATAATCTTTCTTACTAAGTAATACAGTTATATGATATTTATATATTGTAAGTAATATTTCGCCTGAATTGATGATATCAATATCAATGTGTAGAAACTTTTAAACACTTTAAATAAAAGTTAAATAATGTGTTTATCATTCAACAAGATTATCAATCACTGTTTGAGAAATAGTTTAAACTCTGTACATCAATTAAATGCATTAAGTACATTGATTAATTTAATAAATCAAATTCATTTTAGTGGATAGATAATATAAATCGCCACTAATAATATGTCGCCAGATAATATAAATTGCCCAAATATTACGTATTGCCATAGGACTACACGAAATTCTACCGATTGACCAAATTCAGATATCCTAGTTCGACCCCAATACTGTTCCCCAACTCCAATAAATCAGAACACAGCCGTTAAATGAGAATGGTGTATGGGGTCAGCAGCGGAACAAAAATGGTTTACAGACAAGGCATATTTATACAGTTAAAATGACTATGAACAGTAACCAATGGAAAGAAAGGACAGTAAAGGTTATAATTAGGACAACTCAAAATTGACCAATAGGAAAACGACACGTGAAAATTATAGTTAGGACAACTGTAAATAATGACCAATAGAAAATAACATGCGAAATATGTGAGGAGTCTGAAAACATACGACTTTACTTTCGAGATAATTTTGGGATATTCCTGTGAATATCCTAACAATAGATAACTTCAATATTGATGGGTTACGTGGTTGTGATTTTTTTCTAGAGAAAAAAAACCACACATTCACTGTAATTCTACTGATTTAATCGATTCAAGTAGTATATTTGTATTCGTACGAAGGCTTATTGGTCATTTTGTTCAATTCATTTTGATATTTGATGGATGATTTAATTTTTGATAAGTTGTACTGTCTTTGTGTATAGGTGATGGTTTTCACTTCCTACTTATTGTTTAATCATTGCTAAGTAAAAATTATTTAGTAACTATTTCATTGTAATATGGGAATTTTCATCAGCGAGCGTTCTAAACTTCATAGGGAGAGCGTTAGACTCAAGACTTTCAGGTCTCACGGTAGGTGCTTAAGCTTTAGGTCACCGAGTCAACATTCAATAATTGACATTTCTAAGACAAGGTCTAAAGTTCTTCTGTTCGAACCCCAGTAGGGGTCTTGAATGCATGTTGTTGAGAAGCTCCATACCAAGATGAAACATTTACCTGGGGTTTTCTGGTTTTTCAACAGTTGCTTAACTAGGGTTAGTCTCCACAAGCTTCTCATACTAACAATACTCAATAATTTGATTATTTGTTTTATCTTTTAGTATGTACATTCCATTAAGATTTTTGGATAGGTTCATCATCTCAATCATTTACTCCATCATAACACATTTTAACTTTGTATACAAACTATTTCATATGTTAATGTCTCCTCTTAGAAATGATTCATTATATTACTCATTCATTTCTGAAGTTGACCAAAATACTCACTTAAACAATATTTTACTGCCTTGAAATCCATTCTATGAACAAATGACCGGTTCGACTTCAGTTATTTTAGCATTTTTATCAAGTCAGCTGAGTATTTAATAAACATACATAAAATCGGTCAACTTACTTTAAGAAATGTTATGTACATTCACTTTTTATTACCCATTAACTACCAGTTTAATTGAAAAGTTACATTAGGTTTCATTACATTAGTAGGTTGTATTCGTCACAGATTAGTCTCATTTAGTGTACCATCAGACGGCAGGGTGCACGGTACGACTAGTGAGCGTACTGGACCCACTTACGGATCATGGAACTATATCCTGAATTAAAACTGTACCGTGGGACTCCGATATAAGGATTCTAGTTGTTAACCATTCACGGAGACCTGAAGGTCCTGGATCCGATCGGTATAAGTGTAGTGAGTGCCCACTTTTGAGGAGTCATACTAGGAGGAAACCGTTGTCCAGTGCTTCCTGGTTTTTCAATGTAACCTTAACTGACATCAATTTGTAATCAATACAACTTATCAATTTAAATATTTGGAATCAACAATTTAAAAATTTACTTTTAATGTTTATTCCCTGACAAACCATTTAGATTGGCTTTAAACCTGCCGGTGGTCTTCGTACAGCTAAAGATGCTATCGACTATCTTCAATTAATTGATAATGTTCTTGGCTCTGATTGGACAAATCCCGATTATTTACGATTTGGAGCTAGTTCACTATTAGCCAATATTGAAACTCGACTATACAGTCTATGCCATAATGGTTTAATGCCATTACCTGGTGAATTAGACTTCTTTTAATTTTTTTCCCCCTGTTTTCTTTCAATTTATTCGACTTGATTATTTTTGATGATTATGTTTACTTTTCTTTTTTTTTAAAAAGTCTTTTCTATTAATTTTTTTTATACTGATGAACCAAACGTTATTTATATTTTGTACACATTTCGTTTTGACTGCAAAAAAGAATACAAAGAGGTGGTGACGGGAGTCGAGAGAAAAGCAAAAGGAAAAAAATCGGCAATTGTATGTTTAGTTAATAGTTTTTTTAAAAAAAAGAAAGAAATGACAAGGGGTTTCTATTTACGCTTATTCTCATTTGTTCCTTGTCGGTTTTCACGGAGTCCCTCCGACATCTATTCTTAGGTTTGTATGTATCACACATCGAAATAAATTATATATATATATATATATATATATATATATATATATACTTGAGGAGAAAGGTCAGAGGACGAAACAAAAGTGAAAAAAAATTAGGAAAGTAAACAAAATGATAGAACACAGTAATGAATGAATAGAAAAACAAAACAAAAAGAGAAATAAATCCATAATATTTATAAACATATTCCATAAACAAAAAATCAATAAATTTTATTACACATTATGATAATTGTATACCTTTTATTTTCTATATATTTTCCTCAAAATTCTGTTTATATAATAAATATTATTGTAAACATTCAATAATAATGATAATAATCCAATACAGTTATGTATCATGTTTGATTAATCGATATAAAGAAATATGGCTGTATGTATATATATATGTGTGTGTGTGTGTGTAAAAAACTAAGATGAGAATGAGAATTGTATAAATTTATGGTTTATTGGTTGCTGGCTTTAAGTAGTATTCATCACAACAATACGTACACGAGAACATGTACCTAGTCTCGTTTTTTTTCTCCTTTGAATAACCATTATAATCCCTATGATATACAATTATTAAGAATTATGTTTGAATATGTTTATGAAGTTCGATAGAAATCATTAGTACAGGAATAACAATAAAACTAAAGAGATTAGAATACACGTACAACAAACATAAATGAAATCAATGAGGAAATAAAAATCAATCTGTTCTCCTATCGTCTTTTAATTATTAACTATGATTATTGAAATACTTGCAAAAAAAATTAAAAAAAAAAAGATAATACACATAAAACATCGTTGTTATGATGATGATGAGTAGTGGGGATCACTATCAAAAATACAAACTTCAGCAATTCCTTTTTTTTCTCCCTCTCTCTCTCTCTCTACAGTTCGTGTACATGAAACAAATGTAAACCAGTAATGAGAAATGATAGGTTTTCTTTGAACACATTTTTTCTCCCTTTAAATTTTATATCTGATTAATGTCATTTTTAAACGTTATGATGTATATATCTTTCAACTTATGAGATAGAGAGAGACTCTAATAAAGATCAGGAAATGCGAAAAGAAATTGAGCATTATTATGTATATATTTAGTATGAAACTAAACGCACATAAATACAATAAATACATCATGAAATGTGAAAAAGTTTTTTCAACTTTTGCTCTTCATGGATGTGTATATGAGGGAGGGGGAGAGAGACAGAATGAGGTGGATATAATCGTTGTCAGCATCTTATCAAAACGTAAAATGCGTTCGCTACTCCGAGAGTGTGTGTGTGTGTGTGTGTGTGTGAGAGAGAGAGAGAAAGTACAAGATAGTTCATATTTGATATTCTTGATTGTTTATTCATAAACACATTGAATACAACATGATAAAATTAGATTATATAAAATAGTAAATAATACTAGGTTTTCGATAAAAGATAAAATTTCAATATACATCAACATATATAGATATGCATATGCATATGGATACATGTTTGGGCAGTGATAATTATTTTTTTGTATATGTTTATGATATCACTGTTCAGTTAACATGGAGAATAGAGGTAAACTTATTCATTATTAATTAAAAAAATGAAAAATAATTATTACGAAAAAAATATATATGTAAAAGTGTATGTGGACTGGGGGGAACAATTCCAATATCATGACCAATAAATGACATTTATATATGATTTTAGATCCCTTTATTATTTGGAATAAATCCAATTCAGAAATGCAGAATTCAAATAAGTATATATATACACATTATATGTGTCCACTGGTTTTAATCAATTTTTTTCTTCCTTCAATTCATTCATCATTTTCTGCATTATTATCATTATTATTCTCATTAATTTGATTATAGTACCATTCACGATTATCTTCTAATGTTTCTAAAATAGTTTGTGCATCTGGATAAACTAAATCTGACCATGTTTCCCATAATGGATGAACAATGTAATCAATAAAGCTGACCTGTGGGTGCGTGTACAGGATATGCAGCAGATTTGTCAGTAAAATAGGGGAAATTTTGTTGAGCAGACGTGGTGGGAGTGACGAGAGAGTAACCAAGATAAAAACAAATCGAAAAGAACACATTATAAAAGAAGCGGAATTTTTTAAAGTAATAGTTTGAGACGAGATTTAGTTTCGTATTATATTTTTATATAGCGACTATTATTGGAATCAATGATAGGCATTTTGTATTATTCAGAACTCTAAATGTAGCTGCCAACTAGTTGCTTAGGCTAACCTGTTGTGATGGTTAAATCAAGCAATGTTTTTCTGGAATACTCATTCCATCAGTTCCTTTCATACTAGAGGGGTAGTCGGAAAATGGAAAATTTTATAGTGTATGGTACTTTGTCAAGTTCACATGGGCTGTTCTAGCTTCCAGACAGAGCGATTTATTCGAGTCACATTTTGACCTTGTTGATTATTCGCTTATTAACCTTGACTGTCTTTAATATGAGCGTATGTGTGCTCATTGCTTATCCTATTCATCACATTTCTGTAGTTTGTTCTTGTCTGACTATAAATATTGGGTCACACTTGATCAAATCGAGTTGGCTTACTTGTTTTCTTCGCTTCACGTTCACTACCTTGTTTCTTTGATTGTCTGTTCGGATCAACGAGTGTACGAAATACACATATTCAAACTTCCTTCTCGTATTTGACTTACATAATTCCTTTATTCACTAACGTGATTCAAGTCGATAATTATATATGAAAGTAGCTGGGATGTATATTTTGATAGTAATCTTCATACAATTTAATTCAAGTCAGATGAAATATCTAATGTTTAGGTGAGATTTGATACTGATTAATGTTCGAATTTATTGCTACTAAATTTATTCAGCTCAAACTAGATCTGACCTGATCTTTAATAGTAAAACTAGGGTGAAAGAATTCAATGACTATTTAAATTCGATTTTAACTTATTGATGTGTGTTTCTATATTAATGTTAAAATCTTTCAACGTTTACATACAAGCTCCTTACATTTTGATACGATTAATTTGGAGAATTGTATGAGTTTTATACATACAGTTAGCGATTTAAACGTTTTATTCAGTAGAAAAAATGACAAAATATCGTTCTATTTATATTCTAAGTGTAATGATGATCTGATTTGATTTCTTAGTAGCGATGGTATAGGAAAATGATAAAATTTATACCAATAAACCAAAGGTGAATATTTTATCTGATACTCCTTAAGAGAATATCATGTGTACCATGATTATGGTGGACACATAGTGTTTTCCTAATTGTCTGTGTAAAGGACCGTTATATTTTCGCAAGTTAGTCTATAGTGTTACATTCGTTATTCACTAAATTCAGAACAGAGATTTACTTCATTTATCATTATTTTGAACAAGGTTATTTCAATGGTACACAAATGTAATAGCTAACAGGACTGAATTGAGGATTTAGAATGCTACTCACTATTTCTAATATGCCCTGGTATGGCCGAGAGTGGGGAGAGTTCGTTCTCTTTCTCGAAGTGCTTTCACATGGTCGCGCGTATACGGAAACTTTTAGGGAAGTTCTACTCACTATCTTCTCGCGGAGGCGTGTTGTTTACAAAAATGAGGGGATGAGAAGAGAATATCCGGTGCCTGACGAAAAAAGTGGCGTATGAACGCATTGTTGGTCACCATGAGATTGTATTTTTAACGTTGCTCCACTGCCTTGTGGACTAGACCTTTAGGTCAAAGGTTTGAGGATTGGCATCCTAAGAAAACCACCTGCCTCGGTTTGGGCACCCGGACAGTATTCCAGACCCCACACAAATCCAATGATTTATCTGGCGCATATGTATTTAGTGCCTCCTTGTACCAATGTTTATGTGTCTAAATTAACAACATCACTGACTAATATACAATTTACATGATATTGTCACTTACGATCTAGTATATTTGAGAACGTGTGTTTATGGGGTATTCAACGCATTGAATATATACATGGATTTTTTTTCTAACACAAATTTAATTCAAATAATACCATCGTTGAATAAGTTAAATAGTTGGAAAAGTTAAAAATTAACACAAATATTATATTGTACGTATGCATAGTATAAACTACCTGTGATTTTTCAATGGTCGCTGTATTTCGATCACATATTGGACTTATTTCAATGCCTAATTCACGTTCTTTATCACCTTGTTGAAAGAGTTCTTCCATAACACGATTAGTCCATTGTCTATACAAATCTAATGGTTTAGCTGGATTACTTAAATCAGCACAATGTACCATATTTTGCAAGATCTAATAGAGAGGAATAAAAAGATGAATGTATAAGACCAAATAATAAAACTACTTTGGTGAATTTTGTGTAGTTATAATCGATTTTATAAGTCAGTCATAAGCAATAAAGAATCTGGAACATATGTGCATCGACTCAAGTTGTTTTATCATATCAGTACAGTGTAATAGAATTATCAAGAAAAGTTCGGCGTAGACAATATGATTCCAGAAGAATGGATAAGTTCGTGGAATAGAACAGTATAAGATCATTTTAAAATATTAAGATCTGGGTCATTGCAACCGACTTGGAAGCATGTCAACCATATTATCCAATCAATGGTTAAAATAATCATAATGAGGACCATGACCTGGCAGTCTTTATTGACCAACATGGCTCAATGTAACAGTCAGTAACTTCATAGGGTAAAGCCATATCTGAGATTTTTCCTTTCAGCCTACTCTTATACCGGTCAAGTAAATGTATTTGGTCTATTGTAACTGACTAGAAGCTACGTGACGCAACGTTTAGAACAACTAGTTGCGTTTTTTTCTCTTTGTTTAAGATTTATGCTTGTTTGATTAAGTTTACTGGTTAGTTTATAATCATAGCCATCTATTCATTTTTTGGGTTCATTCCAAAATATAAAACTTATAGATTTGAGTAATAATTTACAACTCCGTGGCTTGAAGAATTATTTGAATAATTTGGTGCTTGATCAGTTGGAATTACAGCTTAATAGTCTAAGCAATTAATGTCTCATTGGCAAATTTAGTCGTGCAGTATCGTCAGCACTCGATCTATGCTTATTTCACAGCTGAGAATATGAATCTATACTTAGATGCCAATTTACATTCACGTATTACTATAAAAAGTTTAACTTTTATTAATGAAAGAAGTTTGTAGAGATTATTGAGGATCATAGTTTGTGATGTTACGAACTAGTCTTAACTAGATAACCATTGGGAACCAGGAAGTACAGAATAATTATTTCATCCTGTTACGGGTTTGAACTCAAACGGGGTCGTGGATTTATATTGTTAAGGAGTCCTGTACTACGACGAAATATATATCAAGTGCATTTTTTGTTTTCAATGGTTGTCTAACTGAGATCACTTTGTCATGCAAACTTTAAAAATCACTTTTTATTCTTATGAGATTTGATATTTTTAAAACTCTATGTTATTAAATACAGGAATAATTTCATTCTTTAAACACTCTTGATTAAGAGACAACTTTTTAATTAGTTGTAAGTCACCCTTCATGATCTTAATCAAATGATAAATTCAATCTAATATGTAAATATTCCTAAGCAATTGATCATTATATTTAAGAGAGTTATACCTTATCCTTTATAACAGAGATTGATTAGTTTGAAAATTGTTTAATTAAACTAGCATATTCATATAGTCAGTTAGATTTAAAGTTAATGATAACCCATCAATTATAACTAACCATGTGATTTATATTTCATAACTTGTGTTGATGAAATTACATAATAGGTATGAATTCCGGATAAATTTCGAGCTTTTCATTTTAAAAATAATAAAGATAGTTTTCATGAAAAGTTTCTTCCTTTTTCTTGTAACAATAATATATTTTATATAAGATTATAGTTGTAATCTATGCTTACTATACATTTTGGGCAATTGACTAGGTTAGTGAGAAAGCTAAGAAATGGTCAGGAAGCTGTGATTGACAAAAGCGAACGAATATGTACAGAAATCAATAGTATTTGTACACTTATCTTTCTGACCTAGGCAAGAATATGCAAGTTGAAGTTCCTATTAGATTCATGATAGATTTTCTGTATTAGTATACATTGTTTACATTTTCTCACTTGATATTTGACCTTAAACTGTCATGTGAGCCGTCTGACTTGTATATAAGTCTAGACTCGCCCAGCTTATCAATTAGGTATTGAGTCCTGTTCAATGGTGAGTATGGCTATTGATCGTTGATCTGAGGCATATCGGTAAATTCAGACTATATGGTTGGAGTTCGAACGATTATTATGACTAGAATAAGCAGTTTTAGACGTTGGGTGGTATGTACGAGGACCAATCATAATGACCAAACCAAAACGTGGCATCAGTGCTTGATGTCACTAACTTCTAGTCTAAGCCATGTTGGCAGATGCAGACTACTTGGTTGGGGTCCGCGCGACTATCGTAACCAATGGTTGGAGACTCTAGGTGAGATGGCTCAGAATCGATCACAATTGCTCAGGTGTATACACTCTTTATCTTCCCTTAAACCTTGAGATTAAAATTGCTTCATATCTGTCTTTCTTCCTGTACTATATCCTTATATACAACCATTCTTATATATTAACACCACTAAATTAACTGATTCTATGAATTCGGTGTTCATCTTGTTGTGCTAACGAGGTATGGCAACTTGGACCGATGCGAATCATATTCTCTTTATCTATCACTGATACTGCAGGTACATTACTATTCATCTTGATAGTTTTATCTCACTTTACTTGATGTGATTTAGCGACCAATGCACATCTATTGCCAGATTTCACGTTGATTATAAATGACAGACTGATTGCTAGGTATAATTTCCACTCAAATGATTGGATCTTTGATTTTTTTCAGTTACTGAGATTTCACATGGTTATCTCCGTTATTTTTGTTAATCTACTTACTATGGTCATAGTTGGTCTATTCATGGATAGAAGCCGTCTATCTATTCCGATTCAATCCTTATCAGTGTACTCGACTGAGGCGAAATTTGTTTGGATCATCATCAATTAGATAGTAGCATTTAGCTTTAATATCTAAATAAAGTATTAGAAACTTAGTGACAATATAAATGAAATCTCAATTTACTCACTTTACAATTATTAATTTTTATAAAATTGCTTTTTTTAGTTGTGGGAAGTAGTTGGAACATAAACGAGTTAACTAGTACCAGTCATTTGAACTTTCCAATTAGTAGAGACAATAACAAGCGACAAAATATACATAAGTACTATTTATCAATATTATTTAAATATGGGGAGATATATTGCTATAAACGTTTTACATGACTGAATGACATTTAAAAGAGGCCTTAAACGTACATCTTGAGACTTTTATATCAATGAGGTATATCTGCAACCTATAAGGAACTGATACTTTTAAATAACTTATCACTGAGTAGTGAATGATGTCATGCTTATTTAGTCTTTTAGTACTGATCAATATCTATCAATTAAGTTGAGGGCGGAATAACTCATCTCTAACGTTTCAAACTGTGAATCTGAGTGACTCAAGTTCGAATACCATAGGAAGCACCACTTCCTTCAGAAAGCTAAGTACACCTTGCTGATGAGTGCCAACTAGCATGAATCCTAAATTCAAAGTGTCATATTGATTACTTCCAACTTCTTAACTACCGATACTCCCTGTTGGACTCGAATTTGAGTCACCCTCAGTGTTTAGATTGAAGATATGTAATTTTAGGTTAACATGGTTTATCATACAAGAAAAATTTTGTGTCATTAAAATCATGAACCAATGTAAGTTAGACCATCATTGAAGACCTGGAAGCACTGGAAGGTCATTTTGTACCGGTATAGAACTCCTCAGCAGTGTGCATCCACGACTCTGCAAGCAGGAGCCGAACCCAGAATCTCCGGTCATGCCCGCAAACGCTTAATCTCTAGGCACTAAACCGGTATCCAACAGTGTTAATGTCTAACTTCATATAATGAACGATCCAATGGTGATCTAATTTACATTCGTTTATGATCTTAATGAAAGTCAACCATCTCCATAATACCCATACTGACAGAACAACTATGGATTTGGTTTGTTTCATTACAGATATCTTTCAAAAACAGTGGGAAAAAACACAATAAATATATAAAAAATAATGCAATTATTTACCTGCATTCTGTCAATATAATTTTCTAAAGTAAGTATACCGGATCCAGCAACCTTTTTCGTTTCAACCATTGTTTTCAAATCAGCTAACAAACTCATATGTTTGGACATATCTGTAGCTAAAACCTAGTTTTTTTTAAAAAAACATTACATTTTTAAAATAACATTAAGACACTATTTCGTACAATAATAGTTCGAAACATTATTAACTTATTTAAGGTTTAATCTCTACAACATACTTCCAACAGTACTTTAGTCGTGGGAGCATTAATAACTTACTTCCAAGAATGAGGTCCTGAAATTCTAGTGAGAGATTACGTAACCATTGGTGTTCGGTCATATTGCGAGTGAAATTGTTGTCATCTGGAATATGTTTGGTAAAGACTGTGAAATTGGTTGATGTTGAAAATGTAAATACCAATAGCCTCTTACCCAGTGATGGAATAGTTAAGCATCCACTATTCTAAACATAAAGGTTCAGGGGTTCGATTCTCCAATAATTATCTGATGTATTATTGAGCATCTTGATACAGTGTTTTCAATATAATGTTGATAGATCAGATCATATTATGTGTTGTTAAGTGAGTGAGCGTAAAACACATCTTATTCAAAGTTTCATCAAAAACATGTTTCTTCTACCATCTTGTTCAAAAGTACTTATCATTTTTCATCAAATTTTAAACAAGGTACTTGACCTTAAACTAAATGCGCATCCCGGGTTCTACTGCTAGCTACTATCCAACTTTACGGAGAGCACTTGACCTTTAAAATTACCAATAGAACAAGCTAAAACTATAGGCCATTCCTCGAACCTTTTGAAGTTTGATAAATTAAAGCTCAAAACGTTAGGGAGGATTGAATACTTCAGTTGAGAATAATTTCGATTGGGAATTGGTAGACTATGTATAACATTGGAATCTATGACTCTGATTTATCCTATTTGAGACTAATGATTATATAAGCATCATATACAGTGAATAAGTTATTTGAACTCATTATCTTAGTAGACTAAGGCCTTGGTATTTAAAACGAAAAGAATTAGGTTCGAGTCCCTATTCGAATAATAAAACTAAGATATGGGTATATCTAACTGAAGAGTCCGAAATAGGACGAAACACGCATCATGAATTTTACTGTTAAATGCAACCCACCCTATTTTCAATAAAGTGTAAAATAAGGCAATCGTTACAGTGATTTACTACTATGATTGATAGAAATTCAATTTTAAACATTAACAATCGGATAATTCAAGCAGTTATTATCACTGACATAACTCATTGAGTTTTTAACATGCGATAAATACTAAAATTTATTGTTTTAAGATCATAATAATAATAATAATAGTAGTACATTTCTAACTTACCATATCAATAATCATACGTCTAGAACTAAGTCGTTGTTTACGTGGAAAGTTCTCAAAAACATCATGACCTGGTTGACCTAATAGGGAAAATGCTATAGCTAAATGATGATTTTCCAATACAGATGAATCATTGTATAGAATTGCTAATTGGTCATCTATAGGAAAGCAAAAAAAAACATGTTACTGATAGATAGTGTGTTTTATTGTTCTGGGTTTTTTATTTTGTTTCCACGATTTTATAATGCCATGAGAATAAAGTGAGATAAAAGTAATACATATGCTCACCTATAGTTGATTGATCACTGAGTATGGGGACCAGTGTCATGATCATATTGTCTGTTAGTGTAGATTAAATTCTATTGTCCATCTGAAGCGGTTCGTTCTTACCATACATTTAAACAATCTATTTTTAATTATAGAAGGGGTTTTGTGGAGATTTAGTATTTACTATAGTTTTAAAGCGTGAGTCAAAGTTCAACTATAATAAATACTAAATCTCCACAAAACCCCTTCTATAATTAATATAATCATATGCTCACTAGTGACTTCGAGAAGTATATCTAGGAGCTCTAGTGAGAAGCAGTGACCAGTGGAGTTCAAAACCACGTCTGTTGTGAGATAGGAACTCACTGAAGACAATTGGTGAATGGTTGCTCAACTTCGTGGATCAGTTGAAGTTAGACATTAACACCGTTGGATGCCAGCTCAGTGGTCTATCGGTTAAGGGCTTCGGCTCGAGACTGGTAGGTCCTGGGTTCGAATTTCGCTCGCGAGAGCAGGTTCGTGGATGCGCACTGCTGAGGAGTCCCATAATAGGACGAAACGGCCGTCCAGTGTTTCCATGTATTCCATGGTGGTCTAGCTTCAATTGACTCACGCTTTAAAACTATAGTAAATCTATTTTTATTCAAACCAGTCTAATCAGTAAATATGTCAACTTGGATCGACCAAGTATTTTGTGACCTTGTATGTAAATACGTTTTCTTATATTTTTAATAGTTAGATCTATTGCACACTTTTCCATGTAGATGTATGCGTATTTTGTCGACATGTTCCTATAGTCTTACTCATATATTTCATACATCATCTATTTTTATATGTAAGCTGAATCACACTAACACCAGAGTCAGAATGTTCAATACAAATGTCAAGACAGTTATACTGTATGAGGTGGAAACCTGGAGAACTACGAAAGCCATCATCCAGAAGATACAAATGTTTATTAACAGTTGTCTACGCGAAATACTTCGGATCCTTTGGCCAAAAACTATCAGGAACAACCTACTGTGAGAGAGAACAAACCAGATTCCAGTGGGGGAAGAAATTAGGAAGAAGAGCTGGAAATGGATAGGACACACATTGAGGAAATCACCCAACTGCATCACAAGACAAGCCCTCATATGGAATCCTGAAGGCCAAGGGAAAAGAGGAAGATCATAGAACACAATACGTCGGAGAATGGGAACAGACATGGGAAGAATGAACAAAAATTGGATAGAAATAGAAAGGAAGGCCCAGGACAGAGTGTGTTGGAGAATGCTGGTCGGCGGCCTATGCTCCATTGGGAATAACAGGCGTAAGTAAGTAAGTAAGTAATTAAGTAAGTAAGTAAGTAAGTAAGTAAGTAAGTAAGTAAGTAAGTAAGTGAGTAAGTAAGTAAGTGAGTGAGTGAGTGAGTAAATAAGTGAGTAAGTAAGTAAATAAGTAAGTAAGTGAATCACACTCTTAACTAAGCGTCTTTGGCTAGTAATAACTAAAGTCCACTACTTTACATCTATTCATTTATTCTCATTGTTTGTCCGCTAAATTGTGTATGGAATTCATACATCCTCAACATTATTCAGATTTGACTTTTATTTCTTGTTGCTACTGAAAAGTCATTTGACAGAATATATACGAACTTAATAAGGATCTATATTTTATTATCTGTTATCATCATCATAATGATCAATGGAGTTCAACAAGGGCTATAAGATTGGTCGTGGTCAAAATACTTCAACAGTAACGTATCAGATTTTGATGCTCGACAACGTGGGTGCGAACCTCACAGAAAGCATCCGTTCTCTTTTGATTCCAGGTATTCTTTGTTGACAAGCGATAAATAGCATGGAACCCATATCAAACAAGACTTCTTATCGGCTACCTTCAACGTTACAACGAACAAGCATATAATAATTATAATAATAACAATAATAATAATAATAATAATAATAATAATAATAATAATAGATTTTTCAGCATAAGTATGCATTTTTCTAATGTAAGACGTAAACGGCTGGAAATAGTATAACCAATCAGAGAAGAACTATCATTTTCACATTGTTAGGATGAATTAAATTATACAATGGTAACATTTGTGTTATAATGTGTGGCAGAGTGGATGCCCAGTTAATGTATGACGTGATAAAACCGACAATCAGAGAGCAGCGAATTATCGATTGGAACAGTGACACACAAAAACCGTACGAGCAGTCTAGTGTATGTGTCGGTCCTACTTTCTGCCTAGCCCAGTCAGTTGAATCCAGAACACCAATAACAGCCTCTGCGGTATGAATCATTGTATTTCAAACATACTGAGTTTATATACCAAACAGACTGACCACAGCGTACCACTATAATAGGTAATAACATTTGTACAAGATTCAGCCAAATGTGGCTGTGAATAGGGGGAACGGTAATTAATGGACTAAGGATAACTCAAGAATGATAAATCGTATAATAATAGTCTATAGGTCAAAATAAAGCTTATAATAAAAGGAACACGAATATGAATAGTTTGGTTATTTAGAAATTATACGATAAAAAATATATACATAATACTGGTCCATAAATTGATGCCAAAGTTACCATTCACTATCGTTATCGGGACATGACAATTTGGAATTCATAAAATAAGACTGTGGACTTATTTGTTTAAAAAAAAATAATAACAGACTAGTGTAGTACAACAGGGAAATTGATTATTATCACTTTATTTTGATCAAGAGTTTCATCACGCACTTTGAATAGGCTAAGTCATAGATAAAATGAGTTAAGGTCAACAATGTAAATTATTTGTTAATTTCAACTAATTGAAGAGAAAAAAGATAACTGTTTAATGGTCACTAATTTTTAATGATTTTTTCTAATTAAAGAAATTTTAGAAAGTTCGTTTTAACTTTATTTGTATTCGTCTCAGATTGATGTCAGTTGAGGGGATTACTGAAAACCAAACCAAGGGGAAATTGAACGGAACTTTCAAGTTTTAGTGCGAACGCCTAACTATGAGAACCATTTATTTGGCATCCTTCATCTTAAGCTTAAAGAAAACAATGTGATCTAATAACTGCTTATACAACTGTCTGATTATATTACTTTTGTATCTATTATTTATGGGACTTGTTTCTACTTTCTGAACCCTGTTCTACAGTTTTCATTGTTAGTATTGGGGGATTTGTAAGTATTGTAGAATTTTCAAGGCCTAAGTCACAAGCTGATCGTCATTGAAAATCTGGAAGCACTGTACATACTTTTCGTCGATGTATAGGACTCCTCGTCATTGTTATTATTAGTATTGTGGCGGTTTGTGACTAGTTCATAAGCGAAGATAAACTAGCTCAATCTGTAGTTTGTGCAATAAAACTTAATATTATAACTATACTTTTAATATGAACTGTTAGTATTTTCGTTAAGTAAACTATTGTTTAGCCTATTATTGGTCGTGAATCGTGTATTTAAGCATAATATTATCCAATCTATATCTAATATGTTGACCGAGCAACCAGTTTAATCTAGCATTATTTAAAATTTCGAACCAGTATCGAATCTATGATTATATTTATCCATTACAACAAGTATTATTTCGATCCTTTTGTTATTTGTCTTGTGAATATCATGTCAACGTTCTGATACAGTATGTGACAACTTCGTCAACGGCATATTGGTATTAGACTCCATACCGATATCTAACTAACAATTATCTCTAAATGTAAGAATTTCTTCAGCAAAACCATCCCATACGAATAAAAGTGATAACAAGGCATTTATACAAAAAGTCAATACTGCAGTACAAATGTATTTCGTTTAGAAGAGAAAATAAATAACGGAAATGTGTCAGTTATCACTGATCATTTCGATGTAGTGTAACTAGACTTTGTAGAATTTTTATTGGTAAATGCAAAAAGTTAGTTTCAGTGGTTAACAAATGTGTATTCAATCGATGAATCTCACAGATCGTTAAATTTCAATAAATAAGACCAAAATATAGTGATGATATTGATGTCTGATTAACTGATAAACCCAGTATAGATTGATGTATTAATTGACAAAAATTAGTGTGTAGGAAGCCCTGCTTGGTATTGGTTTTATTCTAGTTGGGATTCATCAGCAAGATTTACCTACAATCTTAAAGGATCTGATGTTGTCAGCAGGATTAAAACACTTGTCACTCAGTTTCACAGATTGAGATGTCCCACTGAGCTATTGGAGCAGTGACTGATTTTCTATAGTACTTAATCGACATAAACTTCGCCTGTAGCTCTTCTAGAGTTACAGCCGGTCCCAAGCCCGGGTAAAGGAGGAGGGTTGGGCATGGGGTTAGCGACCCCATCCCGTAGAAAAGCTAACTCGCTAAAAAAACGCTAACCAGAAAAAATAATTCAAACCATTTAAACACTGCCCTGGGAGTAGAAGGAATAATTATGACGTCTCATGATGAAAGCCGAAATTCTTCGGAAGTCACGAGACCGATGCACCTTCTAACAACCAGAGCAACACTCTTTATAGGTACATGGAACGTCCGGACAATGTGGGAGACAGGAAAGACCAGCCAAATAGCAATGGAAATGAGGAGATACAACTTGGCAGTACTCGGAATCAGCGAAACCCATTGAACACAAACTGGACAACAAAGGCTAGGTACAGGAGAGATGCTACTGTACTCCGGTCACGAAGGGGAAAATGCTCCACACACTCAGAGAGTTGCTCTAATGCTGTCCATAGAAGCAAGAAATGCACTTGTGGGATGGGAATCTCATGGACCCAGGATAATCAAAGCATCATTCAGAACAAAGAAGCAAGGGATCACAATGAACGTTATCCAATGTTATGCACCTACCAATGATAGCAACGACGATGATAAAGACCAGTTCTATGAAAGGCTGCAATCAATTATAGCAAAGTGCTCACGAAAGGACCTGACCTGACTCAATCCCTAAATTGGAATCCGGAAGGGAAGCGGAAAAGAGGAAGGCCAAAGAACACACTACGCCGGGAAATAGAAGCCGATATGAAAAGGATGAATAGCAACTGGAAAGAACTGAAAAGGAAGGATCAGGACGGAGTTGGATGGAGAATGCTGGTGAGCGGCCTATGCTCCTCGACGAGGGGTAACAGGCGTAAGTAAGTAAGTAAGTAATCGACATAGGATAAATTAGTTCATTAAAATCAATTGAATGATACAATACGAATGTATTTCATTTGGTTATACTTTGTAATTCAACAATTCGATGAATTTTTTCTTGATCTCATCATTAAAAATTGAACATATAGTAAGTATAATTACAGATCAATTTTTAAACAATGACTAGCAATAAAATTCATTGAACACTTTTTGAATTTTGTAAAACGTTTCATCTAGATATACTCCCATCCTAATATTAACATTTCTACTGAGACTCAAAGGTAGATATCTATATTTTTTTAAAAACCCTTGATTGATAATTTAATTGAGAACATTGAAACTGAGACAATTTATCTATCAAATGAATCCTCAATAGAATGAAATTCACGTACATGATTTCTTTATTGGCTATTATCAAAAACATAATAAACTTATAAGTGTACATATGATTGAATCATCTGTTAAAAACGTTTATAATAACAATAAGAATAGATCATGTTTATTTGCAAATATCAATATAAGAGGACGGGGAAAATACATATTCTTGAACTAATAATATAATTTAAAAGGGGATTTGTGGAGATTTCAGTATTTTTCAAAGTTGAAATCATGAGTCAATTGAAGCTCGAAACTGGTAGGTCCTGGGTTCGAATCCCGCGAGAGTGGGTTCGTTGATACGCACTGCTAAGGAGTCCCATAATAGAACGAAACGGCCGTCCAGTGCTTACAGGTTTTCCACGGTGGTCTAGCTTCAATTGACTCATGATTTCAACTTTGAATAATAATATAATTGTTGTTTATACAAAAGCAATTGATGTTTGTTTTTAGAAAGGATCAGTTTATTAATATTTATTTCATTTAGTAAAATACTTGAGTAAAACATTTTCTTAACCCTTTTTTTTTCAAATTCATATCCATCAAGAAAATTGAATAATGGCAATGTTTAAGTTTTTATCCCATATAAAATAGACAATAATGAAATGTATCTTTGAAAAAAAACAATGCCTATTTATTATCTAACCATTTTAAAAGACATATCAACTATTGATTAAAGAATTAATCATAACTGATTTACAATTTTATCATAAATAAACAATTCCCAGGGTTCTAATGTTTATGTTTATGTTTAACCATGTAAAATAGAAGATAATGAGTTACTAATAATATTAATAAAATGATTATACATTTTTACGAATTGATTGAAATTAGATATGTACATGTAATCATAAGGATAAGCTCTCGTTGCAAGGTCTGAAGACATCAAGACACCGTATATGGTTCAGTAGTCTTATCTTGTCTTATCTTTTTGCTCCCTCCAGCACTAATAATCTCCGGGGTCATAGCAAGAAGGTTCTGAAACCGCGATCTAATAAACTAAAGGTGGGGTCCCGTTTTTCTCATCGAGTGTTCAATGATTGGAACGCTTTACCAGAACAAGTGGTATCAGCACCATCAGTGAACATTTTCAAAAAGAAGCTGAACCTTCACTGGAAGGAAATCTGTCAGGATTAACACAGGTTCATCAACCTACTATCCTTATTACTGAAGACTGAAGTAGTGGATGTACACTATTGAGGAGTCACATTCTAGAATGTTACAACTGTCCAGTATTCCTAATTTATGACAATTATCTAACTAAAATCAGTTGTTGATTTAAACTATAAAATCTAACAATCATCAAAAACTCATATATAAAAACAAAATTTCATGAAATGGAAACTTACTTGTATTAATTAAATACTGATTTGTAACTCCTGGATGACCGACATCATGAATGGCACAAGCAAATAGAACTGTGAAAATTTCTAAATCTGTAAATACAGACTGATGAACAAACATTGGCGATAATTCCATGAGTGATAGCATGCATGTATGATATATATAGATGAAAGTGAGAATTACATGAAAAGCAAAACAAAAGAGAAACAAAAAAAGAATTAACATGCCAATTTCAATTAAAAAATTAAAAATATCGGTAAAAATATTTTTGTAAAACATGGAAATAAATTACTTAGATTATGGATGGATTTAAATGATCAGATTCCAACTGATAGAAAAAGTTAAATTTCTAACAGGATCATAGCTAATGGTATGTTATTGACATTTAACTGATCGGATTCTATTATTATAACTAATTTATTATTGATTTTAACCAATCAAATGTAGTTGATAGGAGAACAGTCAACTCATAATTGATTGATCACTGGGTGGTGATCAATTTTATAAGTGTCAAGTTTGTCCTAGTGCCAATCGAATGCTATCGATGAAGTTGCAATGTGGCCACTAGTCTAGGTGGCTCGATACTGTATGCACTATGTTGAGATAAGATAGTGATTGGGGATGGTCAACAGCAAACCATGGTCTCGGGTTTCGTGCTACTTGGCACTCATCAGCATGGTGTACCTGTAATCTTGAGGGAACTGGTGCTCCCTGACTGATTCGATCAGCACTAAGATGGACTTGACACGCATGACATCGATCACCACCCAGTTATCAATCAATTGTGATTACATCTCAATCTTACAGGAGGTCAGTCGCGGCCCGAATAGCTCGGTGGTAACTTCTCTGACTGTGAAGCTGGGTGACAAGGGATCGAATCAGTCAGGGAGCACCAGTTCCCTCAAGATTACGGGTACACCATGCTTACGAGTGCCAAGTAGCACGAAACCAAGGTCCAGGGTTTCATGTTGACCATCCCCAACCACCATCTTATCTGAACAGTCAACTCATTAGCAATTATCCAAATAGATTAAATATGGAAGCCATTTATATTAAGGATTTAGTTGTAAAAGCAACAAGTATTGGACAGCTGAATCATTTTCTTATGTAAGCAAAGATGGATAGTGGCTAGCAGTGGAATCCAGGACGCGCGTTTTGTCCTATTTGGGACTCGTCAGCTGGATGTACCTGCATCTCAGAGTTGATGTTCACTCTGGGACTCAAACCCAGTACCCTCGCTTCAAACTCCATCGCGTTATCCACTCGGCTACTGAGTCCTGATAGCCACTTGCTTGTGCGATGGGGTGAAGTTTAAATTCATTCAGTATTGTTTGTTTGAATTTTCCCATCGATTTGTTAGGACTGCAACTGGTCAGTCTCTAATTGGCATATGTGCATACCATCTCTGCTTATCATGCTTGTGAATTAAGGCTATATTGAGGCAATACGCACAGTATGCACATATGCCAATTAGAGACTGACCAGTTGAAGTCCTAACACATCGATGAAAAGATTTAAACAAACAAGACTAAATGAATTTTCTTATGTAGTTTTTCAGCAACTTATACCTAAAACTCCACTAGGGATCTAACTAGATTCCTAGGTCACGCCATGAGAACTTAAGATTTAGACGATTAAGCCGACGTTCAAACTTCAATCTATTCGCGGTATTTAGAAATGACTCTATTTATGTATAAACCATGTAATTCATGGGATAATGTTGATAACTCACATATTAAATGATTAGTATGATATAATTTTATTTATTCAATATTACTTGATAAAAAAATTGGATTATAGAAAAATGGAAATTTAATAGATATCAATGTAGATAAATTACATTGTTTAAACTTTGTTAAAGGGGAGGGTTGAAGTGGTATTGGAATAAAGTTATTCAGCTTTTAATTGATTTCTTATTTAATTTCAATAATGGATGATTTAATTACTAAAATGAACTTGATTTGTTTGAAAAGAAATTACACTTAACTTTGCATGTTCAGTTAATTGGCAACTGATATATATTGAATATTATAACTATTTTGTTGTTGAAAGACATCGGTTTAATATACAATTTTATCCATTTAATGCCTAGTCAACTTTAGAAAGTAATCTAATCTTAGATTCATTCGAATCATATGAAAAATTGGGATTAAATTCAATATGTAGGTGAATAATTAAAACTATTTTATTTCTTCTGATATAAAAATGAGTCATGTAATCACATCAGTAATGAATTTCGAGAGGTAATTTGTGTTTTAATAAGAAGCAAAGATCAATGGGATCCAACCATCTCGGATCTGAGTTAGTTACATATAAAAAATAACATTGAAATATAGTTTAGTATTATTGACTGAAGTTATAAGCGTAAATCACTAAGTGTTAACTTGGTAATTTAAGGGTTACGTATATACTATAGGATCTGAAGACATTAGATTACTGTGCCCATTGAAGTGATGAATACTCACTTCTAAGGAGTGGCATACTAAAATGAAATATCTATTCAGCGTTTACTGGTCCTCAGTAATCGTTTAACAAACTTTAGTCCATTATGTAAACCTTAAAGTTTCAGTAATCTACGTGAACTGTTTATACCAACAAACTTAAAATTTAACATGGATATTGTTAATTGTCTGTAAAGAAAATCATAGTGAATGTACTTCAGTTTATTCAAGATTTTTCAAGTGCTGCTGCCAAAGTAAATTTTGTTGTTAGTAATATTTGGATTTTGAAATTTATGTATGTATACACGATCACAGATTAACACAGTGAAACGACACAATATACTATTAACAATTAAATCTATTTATGTAGAGTACTATGGATATAAATTTAATGAGGAGATTGTTGTTATGCTAAATGGAGAATGTCAGTGTAATTTTGTTTTCCAATAAGGATAACAATTAGGTCAATTTACAATCAGTCAGCGTGTCGACATCTCTTCAACTTATTATTTTTACACCAGCAAAGTATGAATCAATCTCCTAAATGTTGATCACTCGAGTGAAAAAAAACCCAGTCAAGATGAGATAGTAAAGATTCATGAAGATAAGAGAAGCCAGGAGATAAAGATAATCACGCCATCAGAAAATAAATTAGTCTAGTGATTTTGAAACAATTTTTAAAATAATATTCACTTTTATGATTCAAAGTATGTAAACTCATTTTGTATTGTTTATTGATGTTTAATACTGTAATTGATCAGTCTCTTATTAGCGTATGTGCATCCTGTGTGAATTACCTCGATATCACCTTTAGTCAAAAGCATTATAAGCAAAGATGGATAGTGACTAGCAGTAGGATCCAGGACGCGCATTTTCTCATATTTGGGACTCGTCAGCTGGATGTATCTGCATCCCGGCGTTTGAAACGTACGGTACTGGGTTCGAGGCCCAGATTGATCATCAACTCTGGGATGCGGGTAAATCCAGCTGATGAGTCCCAAATAGGGCGAAACGCTCATCTTGGGTTCCATTGATAGCTGCCATCCATATTTGCTTTCCAATTATGTTTTAAGATAACAATGAAAACTTTACAATTCAAATTAGTCAATTAACTAAGCAACTAATCATCTAAGAAGAGCTACATTATATATCACACAAACCAAAATAAATAAATAAATAATATTGATTAATAATATAACATTGTGGTTTACCTCTAATGATTGTGCATTTAATAATACATGTGTTGATTGTACAACATCAGCTGCATGAACACGATTATGATATGGATTATTGTTATATTTCTCTTCAACAGCAGTCATGTATAGAAGTAGATTACGTTCAGGTATAGCAAATTTTTGCAAAAGATTTCTTTTCTATAAAAAAAATTAAAAATTAAACAAATGGATATTTGATGATAAAATAACGAAGTAGATTTTGAAATTGATATAATTTATTATATAGAGATAAATATTTAGTTGGAGGGATTTTGTGGAGAGTGGTTTAATTTGTAAGGCGTATTCATCACAGATTGATATTAGTTGGGTCAACATTGAAATGTAGGCAGCTTTCTAAGAGTGAGCACTTATAACCCCAATAGGGATCCAACCTAAGACTTTCAGGTTTTGTGACAAATCATTTCAGGATTATAGAATATATGGATTGTGCTAAGCAGTGGGATCCAGTACGAGAGTTCCGTCTTATTTTGAACTCTTCAGCTGAGTGTATTTGTGTCCCAGTGTTGATGTTCACATTGGAAATTGAACTCAGTATCCTTTATTTTAGACGTCAAATGCATTATCGACTGTGCTACTGAGTCCAGGAAGCTTAAACAGTGAGTAAGGATTGAATTTAATTTGTTGTAGTTTGCATTGTCCTGTTATTTATATCCATGACAGAATTATAGTCAGTTGTAGCTTACATTTGTGAGTTCTGTTTGGATGGCTTAGATATAGTCAGCTTTCAAAAGTCTCATAGACTATCAGAGGGATAAACTAGAATCTCTGAATCGGCATCCAGAGTAAAGTTATGACTTTAATCAGTTGTCGATCTAACCTTATAACAATCTCGTGCTATAGATAACAAATGTTTGTTTGCCGATAGATCTAAACTCCACCAGTCTTGACCTCTCATTAGAAAATCAAGCACATTTTGAAGCAAGTTACTAGTAAACTGACTATTAAAATTTGGCTCAAGGGGTTTTCTGCAGATTGATTCAAAGTTAGGTTCTTTTTAATGATTTTGTATAATTTGTTATATCACCCGTCAATGTGAGATTGACAAACCGCTTCATGTAGATTGATTTGGGCGGTTATGTAATATCTCTAGGTCTCACACACAGATAACCTGGTTCAGAGCCGAATACGTAATCGTTTGCTATGTAAACGAGTTATATTATTACTATCACTATTATGGTTATTATCGCTATCTATCTAGATAATAATTCAGTGTGTTCACATAAATCGCCTTAGAAAAGATTGACAATGATCCATCAATGCGAAGTAACTATTACCATATTTATCTAGTCCCAAAAACAAACCTATTTCATATTTATTGCGAATTGATTATGACTCCATAATTTGTATTAAGTGAAAAAAATCGCTCCTATTCCTACTGGTACTACAACTATAGAGTACAGATATGTCTTTCTAACGAGTACCTGATAGAACGAAACCTAGGTCAAATGGGGTTTCTTGTTGGCTTGCTTCATTCATTCGGCAACAAAGCTTAGTTCAAGTAATATTGAACTACTTAGATTAGTGATTATATCTAAACTTGATTGGTAGAATCGGATCAGTATTAAGAACTAAACAAACATGACTTCGATCACTACTCAGTGGTAAATCAATGAAAATATATCAGTCCTACAGGAAGTCTATCATGGTTAAAATAACCTAATGGTAACGTTTCAGACCATAAAGCTGAGTGACGTGAATTCGAGTCCAAAAGAGTATAGCAGTTTGCTAAGGATGGCAAGTACGCCTTAACGACGAATGCTGACTATGAAGTTCTAATTTATAATTGTTCTACTTATTAGTAATTAGTATTGATTCCTTTTATGTCACTGAACAAATTAACTTTTGGCAAACTAACTATCCTCTTATTGGTTAACACATGTCTTCGTAGATTACTTTACGGACTAATCTCAGATAAATCATAACTGAAAACCAGGAAAAACTGTATAGCTGTTTCGTTCTAGTATTGGACTCGGCATAGAGAATCAGGAACCCGCCTGCGCTGATCGAACTGAGGACCTTCGGTCTCGGATGACGATACACATTTTTTGGACAGTTAATTTGAATCTGCCATTCTTGTGCTTGGGAGCTTTGAAAGTTGACCGAATTCGGCTGCCTTATTCCAGTGAATGTGATATCGGGTGCTTAAGGCAAAGAGGCTTTTCTACCCAATTAGTTACAATCATTTACGAGTAGGAGAATCATAATCCTCACGACATTTTTTCTCAGCGATATTAAAGTTTCTTTACAATAGCGAATGAGCGGATCGATTTTCTCAAACGCTGCACGAAGTAATATGAATATCCAAAACTGTTCTGCAAAACTATCTGTCGAAATTCCGTCCGACAGAACCACTGTAATCTTAAGTGGTTTACAGCTAGGTAGATCGAGGTGACGAAGTAAATATTATCGGAAACTGAATGTAACATTATGTTGAAAATTCATGTAATATATGACATATGAGAGGACAAATGAAAAGTTTTTGAAGAACATTTCTATACCATTGCAAAGAGACCCTCAAAGAGTCTGACTTCAAAGCTTAAGAAAGATTTAAAAGGATTAAGTCAAAAAACCTTTCCTTGAATGTTCAAAAATTATGCGTACAACTTCTATTATTCCACCATTCATCTTTCAAATACATGCTTTGTCTCTTAGTTGAAAACATTCTGACGGCTCAACGAAAGCAGATAAAGTCTGCACAAAAACTGAGTTTGAAAATTCTTTATCTATTTCGTAGTTGATTTCAATAGCTGAAAAATTACCATCATAATACAAACATAGATATCTAAACGAAGAATATTCATTTTAATAAACAGGAACTGAAAAGAATTTATTTAAAAGAATGTTCTTTGTTCATGCGTCTGCGTTGTTGTTATTTAGTTATTTGATAGTACACCTTTTAGTGTGAATCGAAAAAAAGACTAACAAACATTACCAGCTCAACGTTCAACATGAAGCAATAAAAAATCCCAATCATTTCTAGGCATAAAAACTAATGAATTTAATCAGTTTAGAACTGGGACTATTCAGTAGTGCATATTCTGGATCCCAGATCCTTCGGTCTCACTTAACTTCTAGACCAGTATCTAACAGTTCGGGGTCAGTGGTCTAAATGTTAAGGATTCACTGAAAGATTCGAAAGTTCTGGGTCCAATCTCTGATGAGGCCGTGAATAGGGACGAAACAGTAGTCTGGTGCTTTATGATTTTTAACGAATATCTAACTTAATTAAGTCCACAGTATTAATGATACCCGATAATCTCTACAAATCCCTCATATTGACATTTTTTGACCATTATTATTATTATTATCATTATCATATTTATTATTACTAATAATTTACAATATTCTAGTATAAAAATAAAACAGTTAAAACATAAACAAATAAATATGATGATAAAATTTAAAAAACCTACCTGTACAATATTATAAAATATACACGTTAATGGATTAGTAGTAAGCTGATCTACTTCGAATATATCAATACCCCATAGATCAAGGGAAGTTTTTAGAATCTAAAGCAACAAAGAAAGAGGAACAAATTAAGAAAAAATTAGTTGTTATGTGAAAAAATTTATGAACAATGGAATTCAATTTGTCTACAAAAGAGAGAGAGAAAGAGCAAAATCAAACCCTTTATTTTAGAAAAAAATGTATCCATTTTTCATGAGGTGAGAAATTATGAATGTCTAGTTAAGAATTGAATTTTGATGGTTATGACAATGATGTTGATTAAATGACTAACGATCTGATAATTAACAATATGAAAGTTACTACATATATACTCATATTTTAAATGTAAAATAAACGGGATTTAAGTGTAATTGAATTGTAACTCAATAGTTTGAAGGTTAAGCATATACTGAACCACATAAAGATCTTGCATTCTACTCCTGGTGAAGTCATGACTACGTACTGCTGAGAAGTTTCAGACTAGTACGAAATAGATATTCAATTTTCGATGATCGTTTAAGTAAGTTCAGTCCATCCTATAAAACTGAATATTTAATGTTAAATCACCTGAACAGATCATTGAACTGTACTACTTACACGTACACGAAACTCTTAAAAAGAACATGATCATTAGCTAATATGATTTATTTGGTAAATATATGTTTTTGTGTTTGAGCTCAAATAATTTTATTGTGTAAGGGTAAGTGAAAACATGCGGTTGCCCATATTGAAATAAATGAAAAAGAGTTCGAACTTATAACTGACTGATATGTGTTTCAATTACAAAGCTACCACTATTCTAAATGATGAAAGCTATTTTAATGAAGGGAATTATGAGTGTCACTTATAAACTGTTTATGTTAAATTACTGTGATCATTAATTTATAGGACGCTTAAAAAACACAATAAAAATGATTTTAAGTTGATTGAACCGGACAATGTCATATACATTGTAGGTCTTTGCACCGTAAAAGCAAACAACCTTATTCATTCATAATTCTTATTTTGTTTTACGGGTTTCATTTTTGTCGTTTCAAGCGTTATTGTTGTGCATGGGAGACGTGGTGTTAAACTATCGCAAACTATTTCATTGATTCGTTAAACAAAACTCAAAGTTGTTCAGTACCTAAAGCATTGTTTACTGATTTTAAATTTTTAATGATAAGCGCATTAAGATGTATGAAAATTTTAATGAGGCACTCAAATATTTGTATAATATTATTTAAAAGGTTTTTATTATACAACGATCAGTTAAACTAAGAAAATATGTATTTAAATACCTTAATATGTCGTTATTTGATTATTTTAGGAGTTCATCAGTCCATGAAATCATGGACTGTTGAACTGAGGTATATTTGTAGGTACATATTACCTGATTGGGTTCTATATGATGATTATCACAACGAATTGTTGGAGACGTTAGGTGGCATACATGAAACATACATTAAATAGATCAATTGACTCTTAGTTTTCCCATAGATACACAGCTTCAAAACTATCCCATACTTGTTATTCGATAAATTCATATTTTCTCAAAATATATCGCCAATACCTAATCTTTTCTATGACTGATACTGTTGTTACTTCTAACATTCTCGCACCACACTGTGCTGATGTCGTATGGTAAATTGAACCGATACTCATATGTGTCAAGTTTTATTTTGCGAATAATTGACTACTTTTTTAATCATAGTGAATTGATCTTTTTTTGGGATATTAATGACAGTTTTTGTCGATAAACTACTTTATCGAAGACAAAACGATAACATAGATAAACGTGACTAGTGCTTGTATTCATGCTAAAGTAAATTGTAGTTGGATATAGGTGAATTTCTATCGTACTTTTAACGCGCGTTAGATACTGTAAATATAGTGTTTTTTGCCATAAAGTGTAAGTTGTTATCTTTTAATGTAAATTTACACGACTAAACAAAATCTGAAAATAATGGTGAGCTGTTTATCACCATTATTGATAGATTTGATTTTTAAAATCTTCAAGTCTGTTGTTTGTCTAACAAGTATGCAATCTTGTCAGTAGGAAACCTGACTCAGCCTAAACGTCGTGATAGTAAACAATCGTCAGAAATCCTTACTTGCAATCTAGAGGGAACTGATGATCTCTATGAGACTGGATTAGAGGTACACCTTACTGAAGAACATCAAAAAGCATGAAATCTAGATCCAGAGTTTTCTGCGGATTATCTCAAAATAAAATGCACGCAACGTTGATTCGTTTGAAATAGTTTGGTCACCTTGGAACTTAATCAATAGGATTCAAACAACATTGAAGGACTGGACTAAGGTGGCATTGGTGATCAACCAATTGTAATTATGCTTTATTAGCATAGTGATCTTTCGGTTTAATGGATACAAGTGATAATGGAGGATAAAGATAATGTTGATAAATATAAGTAGTGGTTAAATAGTGTAAATTAACTACTATGAAGTCGCATGACGAGTGTTTGAATCTCATAGAGAGTATCAGTTCCTTCAAGATTACAGATGCTATCTCTGACATATGCCAGATAGTATAAGACGTAGGTACAATATTTATTATCAACTACATCTAACTAACAAATAATTAAATATTGTAATTTAAGTGACGACATAACTTTAACTACACAATCATAATCCTTGATAAGATTATAAGAGTCATTTATTAAGGTGTGCTATATTACAACAAAACATATATATATAGGACTTAAATACGAAAGAACAAAAGAATAAATATGAAGACTTACATCTTCAAGTTTCTTTGGATTTGTTGAATTTATTATATATGGTACTATTTGTGTTTGTGAACAATGAATTTTTTCACATTCACTATGATGTTGATGAGATAGAGGAAGAGGTGATGTACTAGAAGGAGGATTTGACATAGTGGTGTGAGAATTTCCACTAGATTTCATCATTATATTAATATTATTATCGTCATTATTATTATTGTCATTAGTATTTTCATTTATATTCACATTACTATTCATTTTCAATGATAAAGTCGATAGTGAAGAGGATAATTTTGACAATGATTTATTCATTGTAGTAGATCCAATTGTTACAGTTGTACTATTTATTGTATGAGGAATATTACTACTGCTACTATCACCGGTCACTCCTATCGTTGTATCACCATCAATATTGTCAATCAGTGTTGTTGTTGTCGTTTGATTTATTTCACCGGGTTCAACACTTTTGAATAAATACATACCAGTTGATTCTGAATTCTTTATACTATCTGATGGTGTACATGTATTCATTTCAGAAAGATTATCATGATTATTTATCGTAATATCTTTATTTATACTATTAGACATTATTCCATGTGTATTATTATGAGATATTACAGATGAATGACTTGTAGCTGTTAATGGATCATTTTCTTTTGAATCTAAAAATGTTGAACATATATATTCGGATATTTGTTTGCCACTTTGTCCAGCATCAGCAAATTGACTTAATTCTTTATTTAACATTTTCTTAAACTATAATCAAAATAATAAAAAAATGGAACTAAATACTTTTTTTTATATAAAAAAAAGTAACACAAAACAGAATTGAACTACATGATTCACGACCTCACATCAGGCCTTCAAGAATTCATCACAAAACTAGTCAGTAATAAGTAGGCGTAATTGATAAATGTTTAATTTTTCTGAACAGTATAAGATTTGAAAAGATTTCAAAACTGATCAGAAAGAAGAGTAATCGCACTAATTAAAAATTATAACAACATATACTGTTTTTACTTAATCTTTGTAGAGTCAGGTAACCAGAAAATGGAAACAAGGTTTCGTAAACTATTAAACCTCAGGTTCAGTACAACTGGATAACTTACATAGATAACTGTTAGAGACCACAACACACTTAGGTACTGTTTCATTCTAGTATTGCATTCAGGAATGCACATCCACTCTTGCATCAGAAGTGCAACACAGAACCTTCACATTTCACAGTAAATATTTTGGAACATTGTCTTTTAATGGCTTACATCCCTAACTTTAATCATTTAGTGATATTAAAGGCTCTAGGTTTGATCCATGATGAGGTTGTGATTGTTTACTGCAAAGAGATCCTATACTAGAACGAAGCAGTTGTTGTATGGTTTCTAGTTTTCAATGGTTATCGAACATAGATCAATCTGTTTGTGACGTTAAACTTTAAATTTAGTAATAATTTTTATTTGTTCACTGATATGAACTAACTAAATAAATAAAAAACTGATAAACACTAAACAATTGAATATAGTTTATATTCTGAGATCACTTAGTAGTATATATAACCCACTAACCTAATGAATATTATTAAAGAATTTAAAACTTTTAAATCTAATGGAGTGTATAATGATAAGAGTATGAAAATGAACTTTAGATATATATATATGTATATATTCTAATGATAATTAGACTTAAATATAATATTCCGAATGATTCTTATTAATCTATAATTAAAAGAAATATCTTTGAACTTGGCTATTTATTCACATTATTAAAAAAAAAGAATAAAAGAATGATTATTTTTTTGGAAAAAAAGGTCAGGGAGACAAAAAAAAAATAAGAAAAGAGAAGGCAAGGAGAAGAAGAATAAGTTTTATTTACTTTTTATTTCTTCCCAAAACATTAAGGTAACAGTATGATATAAAGAGAAGCTAATAGAGATTTATAATGTAACTCTTAGGTTTTACGCTCAAAATTCAAATATCATATATAATGAATGGTAGAAATATCATTGTATACTCTTAAAGAAGTTCAAGATGATAATTGAAATCTGTTTTTCACTATTAAAGGAGTAAACAAGATAGTTATTGAAGATACCAAATTTATAATTGTTTTTGTGGAGATTGTATATAATAGGCAAATAAACAAGCAAAAAAAACACCATTGGATGCTGGCTCAGTGGTCTATCGGTTAAGTGCTCTGGCGCGAGACTGGTAAGTCCTGGGTTCGAATCTCGCGTGGCGAGGTTGTAGATGTGCACTGCTGATGAGTCCCACAATAAGACGAAACGGCCATCCAGTGCTTCTAGGTTTTTCATGGTGGTCTAGCTTCAATTGACTCATGATTTCAACTATGAAAAATAAAGAATATTGCTAAATCGTAACCCTAAACCTTTAATACTAAAAGAAACATTAACTTGGTGAGATTATATTTTACGGATAAACTAATCTGGTACAGCGTCTTGGAGTTTACCGTAAAAGTCATTCATTTGTATGGCTATAAAGAATTTTCTCAATATATATCTGATCTCAGTTCATTATCTTAAACTCTTAATCATCACACTAAACACCTAACCCTAGTTAAGAGCACTGGGTGGACTTTTGAAAATCTATTTGAGTCCAAATACTAGATTCGCAATGACGAGTTTATATCCCATTATTTTTTCAACTTACAGGTTGATTAACCCATAGAAGAACTTTAATAGATATAATAAATATGTAAAATGTATTTATACTTTATATTAACATTGTTTTCTTTTCCATAAACTATTCATTTACAGAAGCTACTTTTCTGATTGGCTAACAATCGGCTAAAAATTCTTCAAGATCATTTTCCCCTAGTCCGCATACTATACTATTATCTGAAATGGTCTATAAACAAAACATTTAGTAACAACTAGAGGGTATTTGAAAAATAATGGATGATAAGGTGAATAATTTGATAGGTTTTATTTTGTTGTCAGACAATTATTCGATAAAATATAATAAATATTAAGAGTTTGGATTATCCTATCAGTTACATTAAACTAGTGAGTCACAAATAGGACGAAACATACTTCCTGGGTTCCACTTCTAGTCATAAATCCATTTAGTGTTACATATAAAACTTAGTGACACATCCAAAATTATATGAAACCTAGGGTCTAGCAGGACTTTCTGCCGACAACCTCCAATCACCTGACATCAACACTGTAATAGTTGGAAGACTATGAACATTAAGAGACCCAACTACTGAAATTCACAATATCTGGTCGATTTGAAACAAACATACTGAGCTGTTTACAACTATAACTCTTATCAAAGTTAAAAATACAGAAAGCTATACTGACCAAGTGGCCATATCAAAACAGCACGCCAGGGTCGAAATGATACAATAGTAAGAATAATGAGAAAGACTGAACATTCAGACAAGATTATTTTGAAGTGAGAAAGTAGGAGGGAATTACAAAAAACATACATTTGCGAGGGAAAAGGTAAGCAGAGATTTTATTTACGTCTTTTTGATATTTTTACTGTTAGTTGTATAACTTTTATTCGCTTGTTTTTTATCGACTACTCGAATAGTAAATTTGATACACAATGAAAAGATACTAAAAAAGTTCACTCTGTTAATTTTTTAATAGGAATACAAGAAAGCTGAATCGATGTTTGCAAATACTTTTGTTATATTTATTATTTTTTTAGACTCAAAGCTTAACTAATTATATAAGTGAACTACAAGACTAGAAGAAACAACAGTTTTTAAATCTTAGTAGGCAACTGGAACATTGTTGATACAAAAGTATGTAAGAGATTCGTATTAGAATCATAAACCGACTTGGAAGCGTTCGATAGCCGTCTAGTCCTAGTATAAGAATCTTCAACAGCCTGACTCCACGATCCAGCACCTGTAGTGTCGGTTGCTATGTTAAGCCCATATACCTTATTCTAGCTTCTGGACAGGTCAAGTGATCCATTCTTCTTGAGTTACGTTTCGACCTTGTTATTTATTCACTTATCAACTTTGACTGTTTATATATGAGCGTACATGTGTACACTTCTTATTCTATTCATCACATGTCTGTAACCTATTATTATCTGGCTATAAGTATTGATTAAATGGCTCCGCGTGTGGGCCCCTAAGAAAACCACCTGCTTAAGTTTGGGCACCTGGGCAGTATCACAGCCCTTAAGCAAATCGAATGACATTTGTATGGCGCATATTTATCTGGTGCTTCCTTGTACCAATATTTATGTGTTTAAATAAATAAATAAATAAATGGAGTTGGCTTACACGTTTTCTCCACCATGCGTCATTTCGCTTCGCGCTTTTCTATGCACTTCATCTCTCTGATTTCCTGTTCAGATCAGTGAGTGTACAAAATATATGTATTTAAAAATCCATTCTCGTATTTGACTTATTTAATTCCGTTGTTCATTAACGTGGATTAAGTCGATGATTATATTCAAGGATAGATTTAATTGAAGTCAGATAAAGGGCCACAAACCGACGACTTTTTTTCGTATGCGAAAGTTTAACCTCTAGACTACTAAGACGACATCTGACGGTGTTATTGTTTAACCTCGTTTAATACATAGCATTGTGCGACCACCTTCCATTGTATTCGGTGGTGACTGCCTCGGGCCTGATACAGTTGAACGCCACTGGTCACAGCTTCTCACTTGTACTACGGGAATTTTCTCTCAAAACTAGTCATTAGTGAGCACATGATAATTTTAAGTGAAAGGTTATGGAGATTGTTGAATTTCACTGAAATGATTAACTGATCTAAGTTAGACCACCATTGAAAACTTAGAATCACTGGACTATCATCTCGTCCTAGTATGGTTAGCAATAAAATTCAGCAATCTCCACAACAAATACTGTAAAAGATTTGTATTTAGTTGATCCTAGCTTATGAGCAGACAAAGTAATGACAGCCGTTCACAAAACCTAAATCGACAGACTGTTCCAGATTGTCTACTATCGTCTAATGTCGAAGCACTATGTAAGTGGGGTCGTTTAGGCTAGCGAATCTAGTAAAACTAACAACATCAGTTATAAGTTAAAAGTCAGTCATTTCTACAGAAGATCAGTTACAGCTTGTAAAGCTCAGTGTTAATGTCACAAATGATGATTATGGGTGATGAGATGTTTGGAACTCATGAGATACAACAGTGTACCTTCAAGACTCTGTATAAATCTTGATGATGATTGTCAACAACAATTCAGAACTTCTTGTCAATCGCTCGTTTCTAACCACTTAACACATATTTTCCATTTCTACAGTAAAATATCATCAACTCTTAAACAATCTCTATCATTAAAAAATATCAAATCATCAAGATCACTTATCATACGTTTAAAATTGTTTTGTTTTGTTTTCATTAAAACGTTAACTTATCTATCTCTACTTTGGTCTCAACAGTTCAACCGTTTTTCTTTATAAGTTGACATCATTTGTTTAGTGTTTGTGTGTTTAGTAAATTACTTCTACAGATAGTGTATTTCTAAATGTAAAAGTGATAGAGAAAAAGTCTATCTAAAATAAGTTTTGAAAAAACAGTAACCGTTTGATTTAAAACTTAGATTGAAACAAAGGTAAACTCTTCCTTAAAAAAAAGGAAACGTACATAAGGAAAGGAATTTTGTGTTGGTAACATATAAAAACTCTATTTATGCACAACAATTGTGGTGTTAATTTATGTGAAGTATGAATAAGAATTTAAACAAAGGTATTTCAAACCAAATAGAATATGGTAGAGGTGAACTGTGGCTAAAAGTGAAGTTCAGGACGCTTGTTTCTCTCTATTTGAGGCTCGTTAGATGAATATGCCTGAGTCCTAGTGTTGGTGTTCACAACAAAACTTCAACCAAGTAGCTATCTCTTCAAACGTCGGAAGTGTTATCTACTGAACTTCTGATTCCATATTCCAGGTATGCGTAGCCGACGAGTTTCAAATAGTACGAAGCGAGGGTACTGTATTGCACTGATAATGAAAATGTGTCTGTTTAAAAAAGTATATGTGACATGATGGCTATGCCAAGGCAATAAATATATTCCATCATAGACATATCGAAACTTAGTCGTGAATATTATTAACGGGATAATTCAAACCCTTGCAAATTAAACTACAAGAAATATAATTTATAATTTTCATTAAAATAGTCGGAGTTTTGTTGAAATTTGGCAACAGTGAGTCTCATACACAGGAATTGTTTCACGGTCTGTAAATTTAAGACTTCGCAACACTAAGAATAGACAGATAACTTTTCTGAACATACTTGGATTAGTTTGGCTTCTTTATAGTAACCACTGTTAGTGCAGTAGGAGTGATCTGAATTTATGACAGGAATGTAGAAAAATTCCTCTAAATGTACTGGTTGTTCAAAGACGAAATCGCATATCAGAACTGCCCCGAGGACTGACGTAGCCATTGCTAGTACTCAGATGCTTCAGAGTCTTCTACTATGATCAGTAAACCCAAGTGAGATTTATCAATTTTTTTAATAATCAACGACAATGAATAGACTTGTTAACATAAGTGACCTTTGATCTTAGCTGCTACTTTAACGTGGTAGCTTGGATGTTCAATTAAGGCTGTATTGGGTGGAACAGTCGTTCTTTAAGGTATTTCAATGCTAGGAAGGTCGGGTGAAAAGTGATATGACAAAGATCAGAAAAACGCTGGATGTATATGGGTATGATGGTTCAGAAAGTACATTTTTATATACCAGAACCTCAGGCGGAGATGTTTTCCAACGGCAGGAAGAGAAGTATGTGAAAGGGTGACTTCAAAAGTAGCAAACCTTACATTCCTTCATGGATTTACGTCACCAGAGGTAAGATATAAAAGTCATAGAGTTAACACATATAAATTACCTTGCAAATAGGCCATGTGTGACTTGCTTTAGGTAGTTGTATTATAAGGTTTGAGATTAGGACTATACCAAGCCTAGTATTTGCCTTAGGTACCGTTTCAGGGTGTGGACAATCAAGAAGTTGATATGCGAAACAGTGACTTAATCGATTGGAGTCCGAATGACATATGAAATTGACTGTTTTTCCAATCGTCTGTGATGTGCGATCACATCCTGAGGAGTCACTATGTACCTTAGTCAATTATATATATATAATTATTATTTTATTCATCTAAACACATAAATATTAGTACAAGGAGGCATCAAATTTAGATGCGCCATACTTTTTTATTCGATTTATGTGAGGGCTGGAATACTGCCCGGGTGCCCAGACCGAAGCAAAAGATGTTAAATACTACATAGTTCAAATTATACAAATCTTACTGTTTAATTATAAATAAATCAAATACGAAGTAGTATATTAGTATATCATTCCGATTACTTTAGACAGTCAAATAAATAATTATTTACTGTCTTTATGTTCTAACTTGTGTCATTCGATTCACGGTTTTCCGGTATCAAGTACCGAGTCAGTTAAGGAATTTTCGTGACTATAACATAAGTGATAAAAACCTTCATAACTCTAATAGCACTTGAAACTACCTTCTTCACAAATAAATCTCTTTTTGTAATTAACGAAAGGTTTACGTAATACAGATAAATTATTCACATTACTCATTAGCAATATATCGAATTCTTAATTATATCTTTCTGTTCGACATAATATCTTAGGCATGGTAATAGAGTTTAAAATAAAAACATCGCTTATAACAAAACCATCATCATGACAATTATTGTTTGGGGTTAAAAGGAAAATAATTCTATCAATATATACATCTTATTTTTTTAGAAGGGGATTTGTGGAGATTTCAGTATTTTTCAAAGTTGAAATCATGAGTCAATTGAAGCTAGACCACCATGGAAAACCTGGAAGCACTGGACGGCCGTTTCGTCCTATTATGGGACTCCACGAACCCGCTCTCGCGAGATTCGAACCCAGGACCTACCAGTCTCGCGCCAGAGCACTTAACCGATAGACCACTGAGCTGGCATCCAACATCTTATGAATATATATTTGCAAATAAACATATTTAGAATGTTTATCAAACGATTCAATTGATACACTAGAATCTACAGGCAAACTTTTTATAGTTCAACACATCATATCACTTAAATGTACAGCTTTCTGCTTTTTACCCTTCATCTATATGTAATGAAATTCCACTTCACTAAATTGAATTAACATCATTCATATGTGATAAGAGTTATATAAAAGTGTCAAGTGAAAATATAAACAAATGTTAAAACATGCGCATACACACACACAAACAAAATGATACGTCAAATCAAAGTAAATAGTAATTGGTCAACGAACGAACACAGACATGAATAATAAAGGACTATTTTATATATGCATTCGAGTTCACTTCTATTCTTTACTTAACCATGCTTGTCAACTATTTTGTCATTTAAATAAAAATAATGATATATTTGTAATTTGTAAAATTAAATGTTCTGATGTTTCGTGACTCAGTGTAAGCTACTTCTTCAGAGAACAAATAATCAAATTAAATGAACCCAAGTTTAAATAGTTCAAACGAACAAAGAAAGAATATCAGGTGCGATCAATCCAAAACAGGTCTGACGAAGTCAATATCATGTGATGCCAGTCAAGGTGATTTATATGATATATATATATATATATATATATATATATATATAGTGAGAAAAGATAGATTGACATGATGTTGTTTACTTATGTCCTCCTATTGCTATTTAGGACTACAATTGATCAGTCTCTTGTTGACATATGTGCATCCTATGCGGAATGCCTCGATATTGCCTGGAGTCACAAGCTTTATAATCAATAGTGGCTACTGGCTGGCAGTGGAATCCAGGACTCACGTCTCATCCTATTTGAGACTCGTTAACTGGATGTACCTTGATCCTAGGCAATATTGAGGCAATCCTCACAGGATGTACATATGTCGACAAGAGACTGATCAATCGCATCCCTAAACATCAATGAGGAGATAAAATAAACAACACCAAGTGAATATAATTTTACCCCGTTGTATAAGCAGGTTGCTATCAGGACTCAGTAGCTAAGTGGATAATGCGATGGCGTTTTAAGCGAACGGTGCTAGGTTCGAGTCCCAGAGTGAACACCAACTCTGAAATACAGGTACATCCAGCTGATGAGTACCAAATAGGATGAAACGCACGTCCTGGATTCCACTGCCAGCCACTATCCATCTTTGCTGAGAAGCGATAGAATTTAGTTTGTATGTACGATAATAGTGTGACTTGTAATGTGTTACTAAACTCTTATTTTGACTTGAATATCTGAATTTTTGATCATTCATCAGATAATTGAATCTAATGCATCTAGCGATCAGTCTTTGTGATTCATTAATCAAATGCCTACCGCAATTTAGCGTTTTATAGGAGATTGTGAACCCTGAAACTCTTTTTTCCCGCATTTTAACAAAGAAAAAAAATCAAAATACCCGTTAAAATTATTAACAAATTAATGAAACAGCAAGATAGTATTAACTTACTTTACTCGATGCCATATCGCTAACAGATCGATGAGTTTGTATATTTTCTAATCTTTCTAAACACCATTCAAGTTCTTCCAATGTTTCACTGGCTGTTATCTTATTTTGTCCGCTACCACTACAACCTTATTTATTGTTTCATAAATATTTTTTTTTTAAAGAAAACAGAAAACAAAAAAAAAACGGAAGGAAAATGAGACAAAATATCAAGTTGTTCTTTGTCTACAAAAAATGAGAAAAATAAATTGTTTAGTTACTTTCAATGAACAAAGATGATATATATTTATGAACAGCTAAACGGAAAACAGTAAGGATTAGTGTAACTAAACAAAATAAAAACGTATAATTCTCTCCAATTAGTAGAATTTTTTGACAAGATTGATTGATTATAAACTACTTTTTTTATTATTATTCAGTAGTCTATCTTAACATGAAGAATGAAAGGATATGCATTTTTAATATAATGAGAAAACTGGAATAATTATGTTTTTGTTAAAGCTCAATGATATAGATAAAAGTATACTATGCTAACTAATCTATCAGATATAAGGTATCAGATTTTGTATTTTTGAGGAATATTTGAAATCCAGTGACAGATAACCTGTATCGAAGAAAAAACTGAAGTAAATAATACCAATATTTATTTCCTTAAATGCCTAACATTGATAAACATAGGAAGATTAAGCAATGGAGATCATGATTTATAAATTTGTAAGGGTAACTCAAAGGTGGTTGAAATAATGAAAAACTTTATAAACGTTCACATACATTAAGCTACAAGAAAGTTCATCTACTCGTTTTTTATTGATTACTCTTAGCCTCTGACGGCATATCTTGACAGTAACTTTGATTTCTAAGTTTACCTTAAAATGATAACCCTAAGTCTTTATACATCCCCCAAATGCCCTGGTGCGGCCGAGGGATGGAAAAATCAGCTCTCCCTCTCGAAATACTCTCACATGACCACTTGTATACAACTGCTTCCACGGAAATTCTACTCACTGCCTTCTCGTGGCGGAGTGTTATCTACGAAATTAAGAGGACGAAAAGCGAATGTACGGCGCTTTAATCGGGATGGTGGATACGGAGGTTCCACCTAGGGGAGTAAGAAAACCTTGATCGCTAACCAATGGTGCACATGGGCTCCGGGATCCTAAGGAGACCAATGGCATATGAACCCATTGTTGGTCACCGGCCACCATGGGATTGCATCTCCTGACGTTACTCCACTATCTTGTGAATCGGACCTTCATGTCGAAGCCTCGGGGAGTGGCTCCCGCTTCGGTTTGGACACCTTGGTAGTATTCAAGATCTCACACAAATTGAATGATTTATGTGGCGCATATTTAATTGATGCCCAATGTACCAATGTCTATGTGTTTAAATAAATAAACAAAATAGATAAATCGTTGCACTTTATCTTAATTCAAATCTTAACAACTAATCCTAATCACCTCCTATCCTCAAATCTCGATGGTACTTCAAGTTCTAGCATTAAATGTAAACTCCTAAATCTCAGCCAAAGCTGAGAGACATTAGTGACTTTTATGTAATAAATGATTTATCGAAATCACCTGAATTATAACTGTATTGTGGTACGTGTTACTGATATTGACAGATATAAGTAGTATGTATCATCAATGGAAATTGAAATGCCTGGAGGTAGAAGATTAAGAGGATCAAAGAAGAGAGAACAAGAACAGAGAATGATTGGTGTGGAAACGAAAGAACAATGAAATCTGAGATGATTGACTGTTACTTGCAAAAGTTCCAGTGAAGCTTGAGACGATTGATTGACATTTTGCAAAATGAAGTATTTACTGTATGGTTTTAAGATTTTACTAAGATATTCTGTAATTTTATATTCAAACACATTCGATTGTTCCTCTTGTGTTCTCGTCCATTACAGCATAAGCTCAAAAAGACAGCCAATATAAAGCAATTTCACCGTGATATGCTTTAAAAACTAGTTCTGAAATAACCATCGAGTCACTAAAACCTGACCAATACATTTTCTTCTCTTTTAATCTAGGAAAAAACAATTTTATTTTTATAAATGTCTAAATATTGGTTTAAATTCTGTAGGCGATCATGACATTTACAAGTATTTCTGGAATTTCAATTTTGTTCGAATAATGATCGAAAACTATGTATGAAAAAGTTTTAGAGAATATAGAAATATTTATATCTACGAGCGATGGAGCCGAGAAAAGTAGTAAATAGCACTGACTATTAAAAAACCTCATTCACTTAGCCAAATTTATAAACCCCAGTTCAAGATTATTCATTTGGTCTGATATAGATTGAATTTACGAATTGTTGCACCGTACCGTGAATTGATTGAACTTGAGATCATATCATTCAACATTGACCCAACCTTTCTAATGATTAGGCATTCTCCTGGAAGCTCTGAGTTCGATCCCTGGTGGACTTATGGGAGTATACTACTAAGGAGTTCCATGCTGAAGTGAAACAGCTGTCTACCACTTCTTTTAGCACTACCGTAACTGTGGTCAGTCTATGGCATATATAACATAAGAATATCGTCCAATTAAAGCTGAAAATTAATATGATTGAAGTACTTACCTAGGTGTGAAGAACTATTTGCATCTTCGGCAGATTGTATCGGTTGAACAGCTCCAAATCGTGAACTAAAAAAATAAAGGCAATTTAAAGAAAAATTAAGTTTTTTGAATTTACACTAGTAATTTGTTAAACGTGTATTGAGCATCTCTTTAATTATGCTTCCCTAGAATAGGTTTAAGAGCTCTGTTGATTATGGATTTCGCGTACAAAATGTTCATTGAGAAATTTTTCCCCTCCTAGTTAATTTTAGATATTTGCCACAAAAGAGTAGTGTGAATAATTAGTGGCCTTATACTTAATAATTTTTTGATTAGTTTAAACAGTATTTCGTTAAAATAATGTAAACTGTTAAAATGGTAATTTCAGAGTTGCATTTCAATTATTTGGAAACATATCGACTATCCGAAGTTATATGATGAGTGTGGAAATGAGGCATAGTAAACAAATGTATTACTAATTAAGTAAAATAACCACCAAGTTTATATTATGTGTTTCATTTTAGTAAACTATAAACTTGACAATAGGTAATTCTACGTAGCTTGTTTTTATACTTAGTGTGGTTTATAAGCCAAATACTAGAAACACATGTAAGTTTTTTTGTATTGTTGGATTCTCTGAGTTAGATGGCCATATTCTGAAGCTGTCACTGTTGTTTTGAGCACCACCTTCGGTGGTTACTTCATGTAGAATTGAGTTTTTTTATTTCACAGCCATGAGTCAGGTTGTACTGGTAACATAATTTGTGACTAGTTATTTTTGTATGTTTTAATGTAAAGTAGTAGTACGAGTAGTATCAATATTAGTATTAGTAGTAGTAATATATAAAAGAGTAGGTCATTTTATCAAATTTAATGATGGTTTTCAGCAATAATTTTATGATATTTGATATTTAAACCAAACCTCAATGTAAAACATATCAGGACTCTGTATTATTAGTACTCCCAAGAATCTTTTGACAACTAATATTGCATAGATTTGTTAAAAAACTTCTATTGACATTGGTTATGTTTATAAGCTCAAAAAAATACCTAACTGTCAACTAATATGTCAAAATTTCATCCAGACTACTTTAGCTTAATGAATACCTAATAATTTGTTACTGAAATAATGGTATTGATAAGTTTAAAAATTTTGACGATTTCTTCAGTCACTATTCCTTTCTATACAATAGTTATTTGGGAAAACTGACTTGGAACAATAAAGAATTCATATTGTATAAAACCAAATAACTCAGCAGAAACGTTTCTGGTTATAAGTATGGTTAAAATGATGAAATTCAAATTAGAATTCCAAGTTTCATTATTACTAAATCATACTAAATACATGTTTTTCTAGAAGTATATTGGGACTCAGTTGAATAAGATTTCCAGGAATCAATAAGTTCCAAAACAGTGTATAGTTGTTGATAGAAAGATGTCCCTATCAGTGTAAACACTTAATTTTTACTCCAGACTTGAATTTAAAACCATCAATTCAAACAAATAATTGATTTTTGCAAAGAAAATGTATTACTTAGGCAACATGACAGTTCCATATGATTTTTCAGATAATTTTTTGTTCATTAACTTAATAATCAGAGTACAGATATATGTGCTCAACTCCGAGCTACAGTTTAAGTGTATGGGTGAGTGATACTATCTGGTACTTGAGATCAAAGTGAAGAGAGGTTTCGAACCTGGCACTTGGCGTCGAAAGTTCGATGAGTTAATCATGAACTCAACACTCTAATTGTTTTGACAAAAATGCTAGAAAAACAGATTAAGTCATATCACATGATACTTGTATTTTTCGTAAATGGAAGGCAATCTTAAATAATATTGAAAGAGGCATTCATCTATATAATAGTTTTTTGAATATGTTCATTGGATTGACTAAAATCTAACCTGTTGGTTGATCTAGATTCCATGATATTTAGCACTCGTCAGCAGGCAGATACCTTAAGCCCTTAGGAAACTAGTACTCCCTGATTGATTTAGACCCTCTTCACACCGCCTTACAGTCTGAATCACCACTTAGCTATTCGGTGATCAGCCAATTGTAGGTGTCTCAGTTCTATTGGTCAGTAGCTGTCCGAATAGCTCAGTTGTACACTAAAGCTGACTGGTGTTTGTTCAGATTCACCAGGAAGCAACAATCTCTCCAAGATTGCAAGTATGCCCTACTGACGAGAACTAAATAGCAAAGTTATAAAGTTGCTCTTTTTAAAAAAAAAGGTTTCCTGTTGACTATCTCTGACCATCTAACATCAAGCACTAGTACATTCTATGTTAGATCATCTAGACAAGTGGTCACAATTCAACTTCATTGATAGGATTCGATTAGCATCAAAAGAACTGGTTAAATATGACATTTTTAGCTATTCAGCTATAAATCAATTGTAAATTAGATTTCATGCTGAAAATATTTTGATACAGAACAATAAATAAACTGATAGTTTAATTGCCATATTCATTGATTCGTTCAAATTTTAATGACCTGCTAGTAACATCAGTCATCATCAAAGAGATATACTACTTATCAACAAAGTATATTTGAATGATATTTTTCATTCATTAGGAGGAATATTACATTCTGTGTAATAAGTGAAATGAAAGAATAATATTTTTTTCATAATGAACTGATTATAAATTCTCATCCTTTTGCTTCTCATATTGAATATCAGCATGAACAACAAAAATTTAGATAAAATCCAATCTACAGTTGCTATAGTAATTAAAATTTTAAAAAAAAGCATACATGTGAAATTGATTCTGTTGTTTGTGTCCAACTAACACCCCCGCTGTTCTATATGAAATGAGGAAATTTTATTTACATTAGAAGGTAAAAAATTTAAGTTAATCTCTGTTTTCCTTTATTTCTCTTTCTCTCTTTCGAAATATTCCATCATTTTATAATAGAAGGTGAGAAAGTTTTTTTTGATAATTTTAATGAGTAGTCCAATCGGTAATTATTACTATCGATTATCATCAATTGATTTAATTTTTTAAGATCACTGAAACGTGATCACAGAAGGGTTTAGTGAAGTGAAAGATAGACGATGCAAATCAATCATATTTTTTATTCAATTTATTATAAATTCACTTCCTTTGTCACTATCATACAAATTCCTACTTGTTCAAACTTTTCATTACAACAGAAAAGGGTCATATGAGTAAGTTGAATCTAAAGCCTTTTTGATTACAAAGTAGTTGATTGTTCTTCACGTTTGTTGGTTGTGACAATATTCATTGATGACGGTAAAAGATGGTAGATATGTTTGTTTGCAGTTGGAAAGCGTTTTACAGGAGGTCAGTAGCAGTCAGAGTAGTTCAGTGGTAAAGTTTCATACTTTAAAGCTGAGTGGTTTTTGTTTAGATCTATCAGAGAGTGATAGTTCCTTCAGTATTGAAGGCATGCTTTGCAGACGAGTGCCAGTTGGTACAAAAAGAAGTTTCAAAATTTTCTAGTGACTGATTCCGACCAATAAACATCAGGTGGATATGGAGGATCTATCTAGGGGAGTTGGAGAACCGTGGCTCCAAATCAGTAGTGCACATGGGCTCTAGGGTCCTGAGGGAAAAAATGGTGTATGGACCAATTACTGATCACTGGCTACCATGTGACTGCATCTCATAATATTGTTCCACTGTTTTGTGGACTAGACCTTTAGGTCGAAGGCTCCGGGTATGTCTTCCTAAGAAAACCATCTGCCTCGATTTAAGCATTCGAGAATTATCACAGCTCTCACATAAATCCATGGTAACTACTACTGACCTCATTGATATTGTGTGGAGTATATGCAATTGGTGCCTCAATCTACTAATATTTATGTGTTAAAATGAATAAATAAACTGAACACTAGAACATAGTATATTCGATGTTAAGTCACTTATACAAGTGGCCGAATTTCAACTAGATTGATAGAATTCGATTAGCATTAAAAGTACCAGACAAATGTGACATTGGTCATTGTCCAGTGATCAATTATAAATATTCAATGTATTGTTACCATACTAAATTAATATGAATAGTATTAAAGATAGTTATGTAATCACCACGCAAAGCTTTTTTCAATGCTTTACCGCAAAATTGTTTTTAAAGGAAAAAAAGTAAAAATATTTCCAGTTGAACGTTAGGGTCAGAAATTATATTTAATGTTTCCATCAAGAACTAAGATCAGCTATAACGTTTAAATGGTATTTAATCACATGAGTGTATGAATTTCGCACCAAAATCTAAGACCTGCTATCTGATTGGTTCTTTCATAAATTATAATCTTGCCTATTTGACTTTTGACCAACTTCCTATTTTACGACTGCATTCTATTTTTCCATGTTTAAGCTCTCTCTTCTTTTCTGTTATTTTAGTCAGGCATAGATATGTCCTAAGGATATTATTCACAATTAACTGGTTGATACAGTTACGTAACTTTGGTGCTGCAAAGTAGAATACTATCTGAAGAGAATTTTATTCATAAAATGAACATCAAAGTTGTTCAACTTTTAAAAGAAAAGTTTATAAATTATTTAGTAAATTATACCTTGCATTACACAGTGATGACTATAAACTAGTATTTGGAAAATCTTCAGATAAAATGAACAGAGAACCTCATCGAAAATTCCAAGTGAATCAGGTCGTAAAATTGATTATGGTATTTCAGTACCCAGTTAATAAATAGTAAACGTAATAATAGTAGTAACAAGAATAATGATAACTATACATTTTTTTAAAGTGAAGAATTCTCAGCACCAATTATTTGAAAACATATTTTTATAAAGGTTTTAAAAGGTCTCTTCCAGCCGTAGATGGAATTAGGAAAATACGTTGGAAGTGGATAAGACATACATTGATGAGATCACCAAACTGCATCACAAGGCAAGCTCTAACTTGGAATCCGGAAGAGAAACAGAATAGACAAAGGTCATAGAACACACTGAGTCGCGAATTGAAAACAGACATGAAAAGGAGGAATTGCAATTGGGAAGGATTGTTCAAGACAGAGTTGGATGAGGAATGCTGTTGAGAGGCCTATGCTCCTCCACGAGGAGTAACAGGCGTAAGTAAGTAAGTTTAAAAAGTCTATATCTTACACTTGTACTCTCTTATCAAAAATGTTTACCAGTTCAGTTGCTATAACTTTTATCGCCCTCGCGGTCGAAGGTCATGGGTCCGAATCCCACGTGTAGGATGGTGGATGCACACTGCTGAGGGGTCCCATACTAGGATGTAACGGTCAAGTGCTCCTAGGTTTTCAATGATGATCTAAAATTGATCAGTTCATGATCTCGATTAAAAAAAAACTGACTACTAATATTTGGATGATTGTTTCATTTTGTTTTTAGATAAACATTCCTCTTTATTTTCTCCTTATCAGAATTATGTCAAATGTAAAGATTCGAAAATAAATAAAATAAAACCCCATATTAGATGAATAAAAATAAAAATAAATAGAAAAGTTTAAAATGAAAATGAGACAAGTAGGATAATGAATATCAAATGAATCAATATAAATAAAGTGTAAATTAGCAAAGAGTATCAGTCTAGGATTGTGGAGATCATTGGGTTCTGATTGAGACCATGAATCGATCAATATTAGAGCACCATTGAAAATGTGGGAAAACTTGACGGCCGTTTCGTCCTAGTACGGGACTCCTGAACAGTGCGCACCCGCCATTCCGCTTGTAAAATTCGAACCTAGAACCCCCACCTCGCGCGCGAGTGTCTACCCTCTAGACTACTGAGCCGACATCCCATTTGTGGGGTCGTGGATGCGCCCTGTTGAGGGGTGCTATAATAGGACGAAGTGGCCGTCCAGAACTTTCAAGTTTTCAAAGGTGGCCTAACATTGATCGATTCATGATCTCAATATAAACTCTAGCATTGAATAATTGGTAAAGTTCAAAAATATCAAGAATCAAACAGTTATTACCAATGGAATTAGATGATCACTATGCTATATCTCAAATCAATTAGAGCTGAAATTATATCATTAGAAACCTAACCCTGAGTGTTTCAAATAGTTATTTGACAACTCATGATTTACCCCTAGACAACTCTGTATCTATATTATTAAATTACCAAGAATTTAATCTGTAGATCAAAAGGTTTGAACCTTAAACTTCAACTGATATCAGTTTAGGCCCAATTTAAAGCACTCATAAAAACTGCATATGATCGAATGTCGAAAACGTTAAGTTGTACATGATGTTACATATGAATTATTACTCTGAGAATAGTTGAGTGAAGCTGAGGAGATTTAGTGGATATATAATATGCACTTCAATATTTTATTATAATATACTCCCTTATCAGACTATTATTCTTATTATTATCAGTGCTTGAGTTATCTGTTTGCTGATAATTAGGATTAAATTTCAATCATTCAGTTTTAACATACATATATCCTATGCGGTTTAGTTTGATATAGTCACTTGATTACAAGTCTTTTTATAAAACAGATAGATTATGAATAGCAATGAAGTGTATATAAACTTATTTCTTCCAAATTTGAACTTATCATTTAGATATACCTGGGTTTGATTGTTAATCTTCACATCAACACACAAACTCAATACATTATCATTATATGTAGGTACATCCAACTGACGAGTTTCAAGTAGGATGGAACCAATATCTCAGATTTCATTATGAACAACAGTAGACGTATTCTAAATAGTGTTTGGTTTGTTTGCTTTGATAATTGATAAACAGATTGTTTTCTTTTTAGAGATATAAAGTCAAATCAATTTTTAGATTGACTATATTATCAATTGAAGCTAGACCACCAAAAAGAAAACCGTGGAAGCACTGGACGGCCGTTTCGTCCTATCGTGGGACTCGTCGGCAGTGCGCACCCATGACCTCGCCCCGCGAGATTCCAACCCAAGACCTACCAGCCTCGCACCAGAGCACTTAACTGATAGACCACTGAGCCGGCATCCGATGGTGTTAATGTCTAACTCCAACCAATCCACGAAGTTAAACAACCGTTTACCTTGGTAGTCTACCTTCAATTGACTCATGATTTCAACTATGAAAATACTGAATCTCCACAAAACCCCTTCTGATTATATTATTATTCCCTTATTTTGTATAAATAAAGTAAATGAGATGGGGTTTTTTAAAAAATTCTTTTATTATTTTTTTGTTTATTTATATTTTTTCTAGAAAAAAAAGAAATATATAAAATAATAATAGTTTAGTATGAAATGAGAAAGATGACAACTAAAATAAGCAAGATATATTTTGATGAATCCAAGGTCATATGAGGTCAAGTTGATTTAAACAAATATTGAATAAAACATATCATGTTTTTATTTTTTTTTCGATGCAGAAAAGTTAAAAAAATTTTTGTTTTCTTTTTGTTATGGAATAATGAATGATGTTTGTTTTTAATATGACTTATAAATTAATGATTTCATAAAGAAATCAACTATATCATTGATATATAAACTCTTCTCTACTTAAAGAGTTAGATACTTATGTACATATAGAGATGAATATTGTAAACTATAGGGATTGTAGTACTTCGATTACACTGTAATGTGACTAAAAGGAATCGATGCAAAAACGGTGTATGATTAGATAATTTATATTTGATCAGTTAGTTTCAATCAAAGTACAGTATAAGGAATATAGGTGGTTATTTGTGCGTTCTTAGTTCATAATAAGTGATATGTCTTGTTGATTGCGAGAAATTTGCAGAATCATCCCAACACCTCCCCCCTTTCAAGAAATAAGACTTTTTCTTCGGGTCTACTTGCAGCTTGGTAACTTGTTTTCTTCGGAGTTAGGACTTCCTTGGTATCCAGTGTCTATGGTTGTCTCTTAGGGTTCTTGCCACTGGAGTATCCGTAATTATCTCTAGCGGAAGCCTCAGTTGACTATCTACTGTGTCTAGAATCCTTTTTTTCTCTGTGTATTTGATTAATGCGTCTGATCCACGTTCCGAAAGTTCCACGCACCTTGTATAGAACATTCCCAATCCTCTTTTCAATGACTCCAGTCTGCAGAGATTAATACGGAACAAATCTTCATACTTCTTTAACCAAGAGTCAAAAATAAACACCTGCTGCACCATCAAAATTAAATTCATAGATTGCATTAATAACTGAATCAGTATGAGATATTTGTAATTCAGCAGAAGTAGAGTTTTGTTGGAACATGCATAATTTCTGCATAAGGGCTTCCATGATTCTGATTTGAGACTGTTCAAACCGTTTTTTCTTGACGCTCCATATAAGCTTCTAGCTGTTTCAAAGAAATGCTCATTTTAGTTTTGTTTATGGTCGTTTTTCCCCGTCACCACTGATTGTGAGAAATTTGCAAGGATCATCCCAACAATAACATAATGAGATGAATTTAAAAAAGATGAATAGAATATAAACCGAAATTATGTAATTGCAATGATAAACAGAAAAACCGAACATTAGAAATATAGCTCGAAAAGACAGGGCGGAAAGATATGCATGAAGTAATAATGAAACTCAAGATAGGTAGGAAGAGAAATAATGGATACCTTTGTATTGCTGTAACCGGTGACGACAATATTATATGATGAAATCATATATTTTATATTAATCCATTTTCAGTTGTGTGATATATCTAGTCTTTATCCAGAGCTTAACACACTTAAACTTAAATGGAATACGCCAAACGAATACTTTTGTTAATAATAAATTGAAGATATTAGTAAAATTAATTGAAAGGGATAAAACGATCAGATTTACATTATGACTATCATTAGAAATCCCAGATTTTAAAATGAAGGTATCTAAAACCAACCTAAAGCTGATCTAATATACAGATTTCTTTGAGAAATTTCTAATTCAAACAATAATATATGTAGGAAGGATATTCTTTTTATTAAATTCCTTATATGTTCTACAATTATACTGTCATGAACAAGAAAACTAGTGGGGACAATCGAATATACTCGAGCACAGAATCACACAATATCTCACTAAAATCTGACAACCATACAGTAAACAGTTAACTTGCAAAATATCAATCAACTGTCTCAATCTTGACTGTTCCTTCTGTAAATATTAGTCCGTCGTATCTGATTTCATTGTTCATGCATTCTCATACCGATTGAGTTTCGTTTCTGTCCTTTCGTTATCCATTTTCTGCTGAAATACGTTTTATGACTGACCATCACCATATACTACTTATGTGGATATAAGTAACCCATACCACAATATATCCAAATTAATAATTTTATAAACTTGGCCAGGTTTAAGGTAAAGTAAATCATTTAAAATTATAACGCGTGAATTAAGGATTATTTGTTATATGAACTAAAATGGTTAACGTTGGAGTGACTCATATAGTTACGAACGTAAACACAGGTAAGGATGAGTAAGTGTATTTTAACAAAAAGTTACATTGTTATTTGGTAAAATGTCATTAAAGATGTACATGATCTCTACTCGAACATCACTGGTTGAGTCACAGCTTATGGTGAACTGTTGTCGGAATTGACTATTTCGAGCGGTGTTCGTCAGGGTTGTCCGCTTGCCCCAATTTTTTAACTTTGTCATAGACACGCTTTTAGAGGTAGAACTCTCATAGTTCGACTTATGGGGAGATTGATTTTCTAAAATGAGACCCACTTGTTGACTTAGGATATGGAGATTATACATTTCTGTTTAATGAAAGTGCTGTGTGCTTGCATACTTCATCGATGTTGTTTGGTGTAGAAATAGTATGGAAGAAAGCTAGGAGCAGCCAAACCAAAACATAACATCAGTCCATGACGTCAGTGACAACTGAACTGAGGAGTGTTCATAAGTAAGGAATACCCGAGATCCATGTGATTATTGTGCCCAGTGGTTATATATTTTGAGTGACATGGCTGAAAATCGTTTTCAATGGCGCAGGTGCATACATTCCTTGTCTTCACCTAAATTCTAAGCTTCTGAATTCCCACAATTTTTTTGTTTTCATTCCACTAATTTATAATTTCGTGAATCGTATCTTCGATATCCAATCTTTTCTATTACCATTAATACTGTTACTACTTTTACTATTCTGGGATTTCGCCCGATAATTTCATCTCTATGCGCAAAAGAGGCAGTAGTTGAGGTGATACAGTAATTAAAACACTAATTTTTCAAAGAAAGTAAGTAACCGGTTTAAACTTCATCTTTCTGACTTCACTTCAGACAGCCGTGTTGAATGATCAAGGTATCTTATGCACGAACATTGGTTTAACTAAATTAGGTGACATGATTACAATTGATATAGATGTACTCACTGTTACTTTAGGTAATTAAAAATTTGATTCTTAACTCTCATACATTTGAATTCCGGACAGAAGATAAAATGCGAGAAGTATGAAAAAAACACTTTAATCTTAAAACTATTTTACGTACATAAAGCAAGAATATTTATAGGTTTATGGGTTACCTTGATATTCTGGAGGATTCCTTAAAGGTAATAAATTTAGCAATTTAATAATTACTTAGTAAGGATATGACATACAATCCATTCATGATAGGTTCCTAGTGAATGATTATTTAAAAAGGTGTATTCAGTCTTTTTCCAGGTTTTAAAGACTTTTCCTAGAAATATTTAAATGCTCTCAAGACTAATATAGTTTTATTATAATCTGGAAGTAATATATAATTCATGAATTAAAATAAATACTAAGCCAAGTAATTTATGTATTGAGTCTTCTTTTTTTCAAGAATGTGAGTGTAACATTCCCAAATTATCTTGAATACACTAAGATCTATGGCTTGAATACAGTCACTTGTAATGAATGATGTTTTAAATGTGAAGTTTCAGAACATTTACATTGTGTTTCGAAGAATGTAATCAAATATAACACCTATTAAAACAAATGTTAAATTTTTTACAAAATAGAGACCTTATCTATTAATATTCGAACTATGGTACAATTATGTTTTTTAAAATTCAATTCTAGGTGTTAAGTACAGCATTTAAAAAAAAAAGACAGTTTTCAGCATGAAACATACTTTATCTGAAGATGAAGAAGTTATGAAAAGAAAGAAGAGAAGATAGGAATAATTCTATTATATTTGCCCACCAAAAAAAATCTTTGATAAAAGGTTAAAGATTTGTATGAAAATGAGGAGACAGAAATGTTATAGTTTACTGAAAGGAGTCAAAAGTATTCACACATTATTTATTTTTCCTTTTAGAATAGTAAAAATCATTAATATAGAACATACATCATTGATGGATCTTTAGGAATTACATCTTTTTCTAAGAAAAAGTCTTCGGAATAGTTTATATACAAAATCTGTTCATTCATTTAAATTTTATGTCCTTAAGGATAGAAGATGTTACAAATGATTAATTGTAATTTAACCGTTGTAAGATTAATTAAAAGTATTTCTGTAATCGAAATTTCTTTTTTAAGTTATTAGTGTTTATTTAGATACCAATGGATTTTACTAAGACAATGATCTATCCATTAGATTTTAAGTGACATTTGATGAACCTTATAGTTTTGTAACTCAGCTATGATCAAAGTTTATAAGTAAAGAAATATAAGTGTTAAGTTACATGTTTGATGGCTTTTTGTGTTCTTTGTACTAAGTAAATTACAATATGGCAGATGCCATAGTGACAGGACATCACGTGGACTATATTATGATGTTAGATAGCTGAAGGTAGTTGACAAGAAACTCTGTATGACCTAGGTTTTGTGATTATTAGGACTCATCAGTAAGGCGGACCTGTGATCTTATAGTAGACGATGCTCCCTAGTGGATTCGAACTCAAAGGTTGGAAACGTTACCACTAAGATACATTGTGCGAACACTATATATGTATATATATCTTAATGCTGATTGTTTATTAGTGTTCATCGGGAATATCTAAATATAAATGTCATTTTTCTAATATATAACATATTTATAATCCTGGAAACTATTCGAAGGTTCAAAGTACACAATCTTTTACTGTCTTTCATGAAAGATATCAGCATTATATTGATCGAACTACAAATTACATTGAGTGATTCACTTTAAGTTGATTCAACTATCTCAATTGCTAATGTTTACAAAATATGATATTGGGGTCAAATTAATTTCAATGTTTATAACAATACATGTTTACTTATACTCTTACAGTAAAATAACTTAGTTATTATTGTTAGCTAGTAAGAAACATGTAGTGAATGTTTTTCCTTTGATCAACTGTTTTCAAACACAATTGATTGAATACAAAAATCATGATATTTCTATTTTATTATTTTGTTTTTACCTCTTTCATTTTATTAACTTTTCTAAAAGACAACAATAATAGAAAAAAAAGGAACAGGAGGCCGTAAGGATAAAAACCACGTACAAAAATACATTCTCTTTTTGAACTTGTTTGAGAAAAAGAATAAAGAATATAGAGTACAAAAAACAAATTATTTGTTTATGAGCTGAGATGGATGGTGACTAGAAGTGGAATTTAGGGAATGCGTTACATCTTACTTGAGACTTGTCAACTGGATGTATCTGCGTTCTGGAGTTGATGTTCATTGCGGGACTCGAACGTTGTACCGTTCACCTAAAACGCTATCGCGTTATCTACTTAGCAGGTTGTGGTGTTTGTATGAACTAATGATTCTTTTGTACTTGATGATTGACTGATTTCGAATTCTAAGTACAATAAGTTCGTTCGTGCTTATCTAGTTCTTCTTGGTTGAATTGTATTATTTCTAGGATTCCTAGTTTGTATCGTAATTCAAATACTTGTAATCATTACATAGATACATCCGGCAAGCGAGTTACAAACAGGACAAAGTACGCGTCCTGGATTCCACTGCTAGCCATCGTCTATCTTTGCTTATGATACTTGCGACTTAAGCTAATATCGAGGCAATCCATACAGGATACACATATGCCAATAAGAGACTGGTCAATTGCAGTCCTAAATATCAGTCGAAAGATTCAAACAAAGTAATACAAAAATGAATTAAGTTGTTTGCTTTTTCGTTTATACTGTTACTATATCCTTATCATCTGTGGCGTTGAGTTATCCAAGCTAGATGATTTATTTGTGGAGCTTTGATTTTCATTCTAGACAACATCTTCAGCGCCTAATTCGTTTAGAAATTAGCAGAACTAAAAGTATCCACCTGAGCTGCAGATTTTCTTAATCTTTCTTTTATCATAGATTGATGGACAAGGTAATCAAAACCCCAATATTTAGTAGAAATAAAAAAAATTAACTTATTCACCAAGTGCTTGGGTGTAATTTAAACTATAAGTGTGATGGCTAATGATATCACGCGGTTGCCCAAGCTGAAATAGGTGTAGAGAAGTCAGGATTTAGGACTAAGTGAATCAATGATGAACTCTTTAACCAGTAGTTTACAAATCAGATTCAAACTACAACCATAATAGATGTACGTTTAGACAAATTATGTATCTTATAATAAACTATTTGATTTATAATGAATATTATTGTGATGTTTGTCAGATTTATGCCTATTTATAAGACGTTGACAAACAGTATAATTCAGTAATAGAAAAGAACCTTGAAAACTGTAATAAACGTCTGAATGCATTATTCTATGGCGGTATATTTTTTACAATATATCCCATGAAAATGTGATTCAAAATACTTTATTCGATAGCATTATTGTGTTTAGTTAATCAAACAGAATGTCGTGTACTTTTGTATTCATTTTCGTTTATTTTACATTGTAGGTGACATTTAATGCAAACTTGTACAGGTGTTTAACTAAAAGTCTCCTTGTGTTATTTGTAGATAGATAACATTAAAATGTTATCTTCTCATTAGATGTATACAGAATATTTGTAAAAGTAATACAGTTTTAGAATCGGACAATCGAAAAAATAACTAAATAGATATAGTTACAATAAGGAGTCTGTTGAGACTTGGAAATTTCGTGGTTTTCATTGCTACTAAAAATCAAGCAGTGATGAACAACTATTTTTGGTGCACACTCCTAAGGAGTGTGAATAAAATACTTCTTAATGTTTCATGAGCCTTTCTTGTCTATTGGGAGAAACTTTCTGGGTCACCTCAATATTTCTCTTGCCCTAGGGTGGAATGAACAGGACAATATCACCCTGACTATAAAATAGCATTCCATTGATACAAATAAGTATTTCTATCATTTGTTAACTGTTTGATTATTTCAAGTTGAGAACGGTTGAGTGATCCTTTCAATACTGAAAGGGATCTAAGCGAACTAGTTAGATTAAACAACCAAAACTTAGAGACACTTTAGTGTTAATAATGTGTACGCAAATATGAGAGAATGGCTAAATCGCAAACTAGAACAGAAAGTAATCAGTCAGAGAATAGGAAAGGTCAACCTGGTAACATGAATTAAGAGTTATCAAGGAGTTGGCTATTCGTCAGAACTACAAACTAGATAAATTGACAACTTCCCACAAAGTATATATATATATATATATATATATATATATATATCAGCGCATCGTTATTCCTTGATTCGATTGGACAGTAGAAAGCTTTCTTCTCACTGTCAGTCCACTCACATAAGTAGCTGGTTGAAGAAGTATCATAATTGGACACTATACAACACAATCAGCTGTCTAGATAATACGTTATTCACTGTAATCAAACTACATATTTCGGTAGACAGTACTTCACCATGAAATATTGAATTTTGAAACAAACCAAAAAGTTGTTACCAAATAGTTTTCATCATGATGAAAATAAGAAACAATCAGCAATAAGCAAACTTTAGAGCAAAACAGTGATCAGATCAATATTAGACAGATGAATATCATCAACATGGACCAGTAAAGAAATGAGATTCGCTTTTCAAGTTATGAATAAAAGTTTTATTAAAAAACTAGTGCAGTAAAGCAATGAACAACTCATAAGTAATATAATTAGATTATATAAATTACACAATTACTAAACTGAGTAGTTCAAATGTCAACCAGTGATTATTACGACTGTTAGAAAGTTTATTGAATCGATACTGAGAAGACTGAGGAAAACATGAATTCAATAAAGATTGTTGACAATAACGGATTTGTACATTCACAAGTGTTGTTCTAATACAGCTTAATCTTTCATGAGAATTCAACTTTAATAATCTTACTCAATGCCAAAGTTAGAAACATAAAAATGAATAAAAGGATGTGTCATTCTTGTACGATAATGATGATATAACTGACCTACTAAAAGGAAATTTGTGTATTAGGCTTTAAGCTGTATATTTTGTGTGAGGGTTAGTGTTATATCCTGATAACAATAGTGAATGGTAACTTTGGGTTCCATTTATGGATCAATATTATGCACATAATTTTTATCCTATATTTGCTAAATAATCAAACTATTCATATCCATGTTCCTTTCATTGTGAGCTTTATTTTGACCTATGGACTATTATTATACGATTTATCATTCTTGAGTTATCCCTAGTCTAATAATTGCTGCCTTCCACGTTCACAATCACATTTGGCTAAACCTTGCACGAATGTTACTTTCTATTATTGTGGTACGCTGTGGTTAGTATGTTTGGTATATAAACTCAGTATGTTTGAAATACAATGATTCATACGACAGAGGCTGTTATTGGTGTTTTGGACTTAACTGGCTGAGCTAGGCGAAAGCAGGATTGATAAGCAGTCTAGACTTCTGTTATGTAGTAGCGAAGACATAAGTACGGGTAACTTGCAGGACCTACTATTGGACTATCATTCTTATGTATAACTATTCGGTAACTAGATTATCTAAGCTTTATTTTAACCTATTGATTATTACTATATGATTTACTGTCCCTATGTTATGCTCAGTTTTATTGATTATTGTCTCCCACGCTTACAGCCTCATTTGGCCTGGTTTTGTACAAATATTATTTTCTATTTTATGGTGTGGTGTGGTCTGCCTGTCTGGTATATAGATAAAGTATGTTTGAAATAAACGATTCGTATTGCCGAGGCTGCTATTGGTGTTTTGGACTCAAGTGGACGGGTTAAGCGGATAAGGGCCAATAAGGACGCTAGATTACTCATACTAATCGAACGTCATTGTCACAGTGTGAAGGTCGTAGAAGTCGTATTCTATTGGTGGACAATTTACGCGAATTACGTCCTTGTTAAATTCGTAAGGTCATAACGAATCAGCGACGACCTTGATCAAGTCATAACAATTGGCTACAGTCTAGGTCAAAAACATAACAACTTCTCCTACGGTTTTTGTGTGTCATTTTTCCAATCGATAATTCGCTGCTCTCTGATTGGCGGTTTTATCACGTCATACATTAACTGGGCATCCAATCGGCCACAAAATATAACAGTTAGTGATGCTACTCAGTTGCCAAAATTCACTTACGTGGGACAGTGTTTGAACGTGTAACCTAATAAGCAAATATGAATGGTAACTGACAGTGAAGCCCAAGACGCGCGTTTTGTTCTATTTGGAACTTGTCATCTGGGTTCATTTACATCCTGGAGATGACGTTCACTCTGAGATTCGAACTCAATACCGTTCGCTTCAAACGATATCTCATTATTATTAAACTATTGTTTGTTTGAATCTTCAAAGTTATGTTTAGGACTACAATTGATCAGTCTCTTATTGGCATATCTTCATTCTATACGGATAGCCTCGATAATGCCTTAAGTCAATGAGAAGTTTCAAAAACGCGAAACAAAATGAATATAATTTAATACCTGAAAATTAAATCATTAATCTACCACCCTACCGACTTTGTTCTCGTACACACTACATCTACTATACATATAACCTAATTTTCCTTTCTTTTCTATCCACTTTATAATGGAAAATATTATTTTTTTTACAAAACATAAACTAACAACCAACGTATATACTTGAGTTCTCCTAAAAAAAATATTTGATAGATATGATAACATCAAGATGACTCTTTTTTAGTTTACTCTAATGGTTACAATGAAATTTTTGTATCATTTATACTACTACTACTACTAATAATAATAATAATAATAATAATGATACGTCTAATATTCCGATGAATAGAAAAACAAAAAAAAATTTCTGATCAAATTTCAAATTTAGTTCATTAATGTAAGAACAGAAGAAAAAAGAAGGTCAGCAACCAAATGCTTCAGGCTTTTTAAAACTAAATTTTTTTATTTATTACAATAGATTAATATGATCCATTTATTTAACTTTTTTTATTAATTAATGAAGTTCATTATTTTTTTTTACTATAAAACTCACTAGTGACTGAGCACTTAATATAAGTAATAAATTATTTTTGACTATTAAAGTGAAAGAATAATCTATAGTGATAAAAAAAAGGTCAAAAGTAAGAATAGAAGTTTACTTGTATCATTAAATGAATGAATATATTCTATTATATTATAAATTGTGGAACATTCAATCAAAACTAAATGGATCAATACTTTTGTAATTCTATGAGATATAACTGTGATAATTTAGACTTTTCATGAAGTTATGGATAGTATTTATTGGAAAGAAGTAGGAAATCAGGACAAATCAACCATCCAGTGTCTTGCTTGAGTTTTAATAAATTCGTAATTAGTGTAATTCATTGAAAGAATAACCAAATTCAAGAGAAATTCACAAACCATCTATGTAAACGAATAAGAGTCGTATTAAAATCATGAACCAATCAATATTAGACCACTATTGAAAACCTGGAAGCATTTGATAGATGATTTGTCAGTGCTCATTCATGATCCCGCACCAAGGGAATTCGAACCCAGGAGCTCTCGGTCTCACGCAAACGCCTAACTCATAGACCATTGAGCCGAAATACAACATTGTTAATGTCTAACTCCAACCAATCTACCATATTGCGTGACCTTCCTCCATCGTTTTCAGTGAGCAACTGCATCACCACAGACACATTTCAACACCATTGGTCACTGTTTCTTACTGGAACTCCAGCAAATCCATCTTGAAGTTAGTCACTAGTGAGCGGTCATGAAGATTGTTGAGCTTAGATTGAATCATAAATGGATGGATGTTGGACCACCATTGAAAAGATTAAAATGTTAATAATATTTCATTGGAATTCGAGACTTGTTTAGATGCAGTGTGAACTGTTATAGTTATGCAATCCACACAAATAGAAAGTTTCAAACTTTGATAGGATAACTATACTATGATGTATCGACTGCAATGACGCTTCAACTAGTATACTTTTCAAACTAAATCTACTATCAAACTCTTATTCGTGGATTGGTTGAAGTAAGACTTTAACATTGTTGGATGTCAACTCAATGGTCTAGGAGGTAGGTGTTCGCGCGGGACCGAACGTCATGGGTTCGACTAAAGCGTGCAGGATGGTGGGTGCGCACTTACGGAGAGTCCCATGCTAATACGAAACGGCCGTCCAGTGCTTCCAGGTTTTCAATGATGATCTAACATTCATTCATTCATGATATCAATCTAAACTCAACAATCTCCACAACCATATGCTGATAATCTTATAATAACCTAGGGAAAATAATTAAAATTTAAAAGAAAATCAATATTTTTTTCAAGTCTATTTATTCTTTAGAAACAAAAATTATTCATCATCATCATTTTGAAAAAAAATCTACCATTTTTGATCAGACAATTTTAACAAAGAACTATCCTAAAGAATAATTGACACTATTATAATACAATACAGATGTCCAATAAAATAAACATATATATTCACATTCAACAAAGATATATATATATATGTATATATATATGCTCCAGTTTTAGGTTAGATAAATTTAACATTTTAAACAAAGAATTAACTAATAAATAAAGAATACATTCTCGTTTTTTTAGTTTCTATAACAAACAAAATAAACAGTAACTTTGATGATAGGGATAGTAACAATTGTAATACTGTGGTATGGGCTACTTATATAAACATAAGTAGTATATATCGTGAGTAGGGAATGGAATATCTGACAATACTACTACTACAACAACAACTACTACTACTACTACTAATAATAATAATAATAATAATAATGTAGAAAACAAAAATTATAAAGTCAACAAGCTAAAATAAAGAAACACCTTTGAAATCGTATATTTTTTAGTCAATGAATAATTGGACATTTTTATTAAACAATACAAATGTGTCTGTAGAAAAAAAAATTTATACAGAGGTAGATATGTAGTGTGGTCTACTTATATTCATGTAAGTAGTATATGGCGATGGTCAGACATTGAATGTATTTTGGCAGGAGATCGATAAGGAAAAAAAAACTGAAATAAATCGCAGTTCGTATGAAAATGCATAAACAATGAAATTAGAGAAAATGAACTGATATTTACAAAAAAAAAACACAGTGAAGATTGACACAATTGATTATTGATTTGCAAATTAACTGTTTACTATATGGTTGTCAGAATTTAGTGAGATAGTCTGTAATTTTATGTCTTAATACGTTCGATTGTCCCTACCATTGTTCTTGTTCATTAAAGATATACTACTTTTTTTTTTCCTTCAGAAAATAATAGATTAACTTTTGTTTATCACTAAAAGATTAGTTCTAGTTAGTCATCAATGAATAATTCAATTCTATCAGCTTATAAATTTATAATTTTAAAATGACAGTAATCTAGGTGATTAAATGTTCTGTTGTTAAGTATAATAGAACAAGACATTTTATTGAATGTTTTGAATAATTTCAAATATATTTTATGTGTGTTTTTTTGTTGAACAATACAAGATGATTATAATATTCTTTTTTTTTTTTTAGAAATCCTTGATGTATTTATTGTTATTCAATAGTTTAACCTAGATAGGAATGCATACTATCATGAATGCGCTATCACTCAGGAAACATATCCCAAGATCACGTTTTCGACATTTAGATCACAATCTATCCTTTCATTAGAAAATAATCATATGTCAGAACAAAATTTGGGATATATAAAATATTTGTTATCAATCTGTTGTTTAAATAATTGCTATGTGAACAATAATACTGTCAAGTTTTAAGTAGGATAAAAAGAATTTTCTTGGTTGTGATAATTTTCTCTGAGTTGAATGGTTTATTCACAAAGTTTTCATTGTGTAACTTAACAATGTCATCAGCTTCTGAAATTGTTTTACTTCAAGTATTATTAAATCGATCTTTTTTTTAAATAATTAATTGACTACATAAGAAGCTTAGACTCATAAAAATTATAGAAGTGGTTTTGTGGAGAATAAGTATTTATTATAGTTGAAAGCGTGAGAAGCAGTGACCAGTGGAGTTCAAAACCACGTCTGTTGTGAGATAGGAACTCACTGAAGACAATTGGTGAACGGTCGCTCAAATTCGTGGATCAGTTGAAGTTAGACATTAACACCGTTGGATGCCGGCCAGCTCAGTGGTCTATCGGTTAAGGGCTTCGGATCGTGACTGGTAGGTTCGAGGTTCGAATCTCGCGAGAGCGGGTTCGTGGATGCGCACTGCTGAGGAGACCAATAATAGCACGAAACAGCCGTCCAGTGTTTCCAGGTTTTCGATGGTGGTCTAGCTTCAATTGACTCACGCTTTCAACTGCCATAAAAACTAGCAATACATGAGGACAACTTCTGTTATGAGATTATCTAGAAATTTTAAGTATTGAAGATTGATATATTTTTGAGATTTTTCGAGGAGATTCATTTACTGTTTGTAAATCTGAAAAGTTTATTTCAAATGCTTTTATCTGAGTACCCTGTGGCATAGGGACTCGATCCAGATGGTACTAATCTGTTGGATCTCTATCAACAGTCTTGTATGCTATTAGGTTTATTATTATCATTAGCTTTATTCAATATTATGTTGTTGGTACAATACTCAACTCTTAAAGTATTTCAGCAAGTTTCCGTTTTCTACTTCTTTGACGATCCCAACGATAAGTGCTGAATGGTCGTCAGTTTGAAGTAAGCAGTCTAGACAATCGAAATATGAATAATGTGCTTTCGTTTTGCTGGATATTGCCTGCCAGCAACCACAATACCTATGATTAGGCCTTTTGTAACCCTTACAATGAAAGGTTGTGCACTTTTCAAAAACGCATCTGAATAGGTTGTGCGATTAATAGCCATAATGATGTATTGAAACAAAGTTAGATGACATTTTGAAATATGTAGATCGCAGGAACAAATAGCCCAAATATTTAGGCAGGCCGTCATTTAGAAGGTTCCATCAAAGCGTGAACAAACTTTGTTAGATTATGTCTTTCTGAAATCAAGAATGTGTTCTGTCAACAATTAAATGATCTTATTAAAAAGATTCGTTTGACAGATATTGATTTGAAAACAAGAGATTTGAATGTACAATTCAGGTGTCTAGACACAGAAGATATTCAATTGGGTGGGTAATTGAGACTTCAAGGTTTCAGCTCAAATAATGATGACCGCCTCCTTCAGCTTCGTGCAGATCATAATATGTTTCTGGTCAGCACCACCGTCCCATCTGCCAGTTATTTTTGCGATGTGGGCTTGGACTCAGATTCAAAATGTTCTAATCAGCTACAACTGTTTCTCCTTTTGACGTGCTTATCAAGAGTTTAATGGTGGTTTATCGAAACCCCCTATTTAGGTTTCTAGAGGTTGTGCAACTTTATGGTTTAAGAGGTTGTTAAATATAAGAAAAAATAAAACCCGGTGGAGAACATGTGAATGTTGATATTTCTTATTCCGAGATCTTTACAGACAAAAAGGTGTGGTAATGGGTTCACCAGTTTGTAGCAATTTTATTCACGCATTCCTTAGAAACCAGTGTGGTCACAAAGTGTATAAATCTATTACACCGTTTACTTACTGTATGCACATGACATTTTTTCATGATTAAACAAGATAGTTTAGAAGAAATATTTTTAAAAATGTGAGTAACAAATCGGATAACATTAGGCTAATCAAAGAGATCGAATCCATTGGTCACAGACTAGTGATTCTCAATTGTTTGGTTGACATACTAGTAGGAAGGCATACTAGTAAGCTAAAAATGAATCCATTCAAGAAATTGACACATTCTGAGAGATACTTAGATTATGGCTCAGCTCATGTTTAATGTACGAAGGTCATAGTAGTGAAAAATTTAATTAACAGGAGTAGTAATCGCATAACAGAGAAGACTAATAGACTGAATTTAATGGAATATTATCTACAATTAGGGCAAACAATTACCCTAAAAACTTTGCAAAGATTGTTAGAAATGAAAACTAAATTAGTGTATGCCAAAAGGATGGAAGAATCCTGTGGTCGTCCCATACCGTGCAGAAACATCAAAAGGAATTGTGATTATTCTAAACAAATATGATATGAGTGTATTTTTGGGCTTGTGAAACTATAAGATCGGCATCAATGAAGGTTAATAATAGGTTCCCAAGGGGAGACCGACAGAATATTTTCTATGAAATCAGCTGTCATGATTGTAATGCATCTTATGTGAGGGAATGATTGAAAGCAGAAGCATTGTATGTATGAGCTGATAAGAACGGCTTGAAGGGAAACGACGGTGTTCAACTAACCACCCCTTGAAAATATAATTAGCAAGCTACTTATTTTACGTGTACTGTTATTCCGACAGATATTAATTTGAATATTTTATCATTACAATTATGTATTTGATGGTTCTCATTTTACAAATATATTGTCGTTTTAAAAGGATTTTCAATTTGCTTTTTCGTTTTTACTTTTAGTAAACAAATGATTCACCAAATATCAACTGTTCATAATATAAAGTTACGCATACACACACACACACTTTAGCTAATTTATTTCCACATTGTGAACTTTTCGTATAATTCAAATCTCACTGACTTATGTTATGCTACTTAATGAACATAGCAAAGATTTGATTTAATTGTTAAATACTATAGATTGTTTGATAATTTTGATTTTGATTATTACCCTGAAGAAGTCCACATAAGTTTGATGGACGAAACGTTGAAGTGATATAAATTTTAATCACTGAGATGATCTAAAATATAATATTTATGAATGATATTTTCTTTAAACTCGGAGCCAAAATTCTGTCAAACTTTTCGTTTAAATATTGATGAATATTCATATTATCACAGTTGAAATCATGAGTCAACTGAAGCTAGACCACCATCGAAAACCTGGAAGCAATGGATGGCTGTTTCGTCCTATTATGGGACTCATCAGCAGTGCGCATCCACGATCCTGCACTCGCGAAATCCGAACCCAGGACCTACCAGTCACGATCCGAAGCCCTTAACCGATAGACCACTGAGCTGGCCGGCATCCAACGGTGTTAATGTCTAACTTCAACTGATCCACGATTTTGAGCGACTGTTCACCAATTGTCTTCAGTGAGATGATATCTGTACAACAGACCTGGTAGAACTCCAATGTCCACTGCTTCTCACTAGAACTCAAGGAATTATCTGTTGAAATCAGTCACTAGTGAGCATATGATTTTAGATCAGAGGGGGTTTTGTGGAGAATTTAGTATTTTCACAATTGAAATCATGAGTCAATTGAAGCTACACCACCAAGGAAAACTTGGAAGCACTGGATGGCCATTTCGTTCTATTATGGGACTCCTCAGCAGTGCGCATCCACGATCTCGCCTCATGAGATTAATTATATTATCAAATTTTATGTGTATTAAATGAATAGACAAAATACTATACCTGATTTATTAAACGGAAGATGTGATAATATGGTGTAATCGAATTGGAATGGTTTCAATGAAAAAAGTAAAAGTAAAACAATAATAAGTAAAATAACTCTGTTTATATAAAATTATGACTTACTCTCTTGTACTTGTTACATTTGTTAATAAAATGAAATTAAATCGAACTTTTCTTAAACTAGCCAATATCTGTGCGAATGGTGTTACAATAGGTTCATCAATTTGACTAAAAATACAAAGAGAACCACGTCTTAATACAGTATTTTTAGAATTTGTCATAGAATGTTCAATATTATTTAAATAATTTTGTTTATTTAAATCAAAATTTTTTGTTGTTGTTTGATATAAATTAGTAGTACGTGTTTGTATATGCTTGAACATAGAATTCCTTGTCATAGGTAATTGTCCTAAACTATCCTCTGATCGTTCAGAACAACTTTCATGACTATTCAAATCTTTAGTAGTACCAATATTTTCATGAGATGATTTATTAATTGAAAATAATTTCGAAGGTTTAATCCGTTTCAATGAGGATTTTGTTTTCGAATTAGTCGACTTATCACATGTCATAGTTGGTATCATGTTTGATTGTTCATTTCTAATTGTACATTTATGTGACCTCAGTGAATTTAAACTATCTTTTGATTTACGAAAACGTTTTAATGGTTTCACTTTAAATAGACTAAGTCTTTTCTTGGAAATTAATTTTTTTTCATGATTATCACTTCGAGAAACATCGGACTTTCTACCTTGACGTTCTTTATGTTTATTAGTTAATTGTTGTTGATATGTTGATGATATAAGACTATGAGCTCTTGGTCTATCTAATAGAAAATTTCTATTTGCCATATTTAATTTTATATTATTAAAAAATGTTTCATTAAATATATTCGAAGAATAATTCTCATCTAAATTAATACTTTCGGATTCAGCTAATTTCACTGTAGTTTCTAAGTATATTGTTGATCTACGTCCAGTTTCATAATCAATTTGTAAACTAGATCTTGGAATTGGTAAATTTGTTGAAGGTATAACAACATCAGGTAAACTTCTTCTTACTTGTTTAGGATAATATCCATTTTCAATATTAGCATATGAATCATTATTTAATTTAGTATGAATATTAAGATCATTTTTAAGCTTATAATTATCTTCATTATCATTAATTCCATGATCATTATAACTAATAGAGTATTTTGAACTTAGCTGTAAATTATCTTTTGTTTTATTCTTTTTTGTTTCCTGTTTACGACAACAAATGATCCACATTATCATATATCGAAACGGTACGTTCTAATGGTTAATTTAACCTTTATTCATCATTACATATTATATTTGAGTGAGGTGGATCCATTTTTATAATAAGCATATTTGACATAGCATTGTTTTAAATAGGTATTCATTTAAAGATTAAATATATGGTATATCTATATTAGTCAAGTTGAAATGACATTCATGAGGAATAGTGTTATAGTTCCTCAGACATTGCAGTTTTGTTTTTTAGAAAACAATCAAAACAATATACATATATATCAGTCAAATTGAAATATAATCCATGAGGACTAGTGTTATAGTACTCCAGATACTGCATCTTTCCTTCTAAAACAATCTTCTTATTATCTTATATATTATTTTTTTTTAAAATGAACATCATATAACCTACCGATTAAAATTTACAACTTTATTATGATTGGTCAGTTATGATATAAAAGTTGATTTGTCTATTTTCTTACCTGGATAAGTCTGTCATATTATTTATCGATCAAAATACTAATCTACTGTATATATTATTATTATTTGTTTAAAATTCACTTTTCTGTCTGACTGACCTTCAAAAATAACCAATCATAATTGAGATTAGCCCACTCTTATAAAATTTTGCAAAAAAAAATAAATAGAATCAGCATACTGGGCTGATTGAACTCAATCTCACTCAAGTTGATGTACATTTTAATTATGATATGAATGTCGTAATACTACTTATTTAATTATGTAAGTTATTTAAGTAAGATAATGGATAGTATAAAAGGTAATGTAAGATAACTTGAAGCATCTTCAATTGATGGGAAAAAAATAATTGACGATTACATTTACAATTTTTTTTTACTTTCTGAAGGAGTTTTTAACGTTGTGGAGAGTATTTTTTTTTAAAAAATTCATTTTGATGGAGTTCTGTTCTCCTAGCTGGATGGTTTGGTCACGACCAAACTCCAGCTAAATCACCTACCTGAGCTACAAATCTTCTCCACTATCTTTTAATTCATTAAATTTACACTACATTAATTTGAAGCAAAGGGGAAGTTTCTCAGTTTTTGCCATATAAAGTATTTAGTCTTAATATAATGAAGTACAGTGTTTTCAGTCTATCTACAGCTTTGATCACTAGCTACAAGTTTTCTCTACGTTTAATGTCGAAAAAGAACAGTTCGATTAATATTTATTCTATACAATACATGATGATATTCAGTTAAGCATGCAAGAAGGTAAAACACAAGTATACAGATTTAGAGTATGTTAATTAAACAATCAAAAATTTTGGCACGCAATTTATTTTAATGAATGTCAGTTTGTAATGAGAATCTTAATCATTTGCGTGTGTATTGTATTAGAAATCGTCTCAAACACATTTTGCATTGGGTAAAAAAAATGATTCAGGATCATCCATTTGCCTCAACTTCCGCCAAATAGAAGTCTGACAGACATAGACTAAGCCATACTAAAATTTTTTGTCATTATCTATTTTAGGAAAATCATATCATACTAATAAGATTCATTCTTATGAAGTCTGGTGCGAAGTTTAGCGGATCAAAGAAGATTATTTTATATAACCTGAAGGTGACAGTATTGTAATGATCTAATATTTAACACTGAAATATGTCTTATATTTAGTTTTTCTCAAATTTTTAGCTTGAATATTCATGATTTCTTGTCAGACATAAAGCTTAAACATTACTGGGTAGTTCAAACTCATGAGATCTTATCATGAAGGTGATTGTGTTAATTTTTCCACAAAGGGACTATTGAATATTGAAAATCATTTATGGTGGTATTTGGATTGATATCAACCACTGAACAATGAACACCCTGGATTTTATAAAAAATCTATCAAAATGTTTTAGAGCTCTACGTAGAATAAATTCATATATTAAAATTTAAAACAAATCGTCTCAGACATAAGGATTTCCACCTAAATTAGAACGAATAGTTTCACATTATTTATGCGCTGAGTTGATGTGAGGCTTAGAAGACGAAGAATGTATTTGTAAAACCACAACGAATAAATTTGACGTAAATCAAGCGTATCCCCCTGACAATCTGGTCCAAGCTTTTTTAAGGAAATACAATCAATCTATAAAATTATTTAATATAAGTAAGTACATATATACAATCTGTTATCTTAAAACTTTTCGTTTCACACCACGTATCTCTTACACACTAAAGCAAATACCTACTTTAAACATTGTTACCATTTATTAAATGACCTATTTAGTATAAAGTGAACCAGAGAACGATGTACGTCGAATTTACATAAAATTCATTCTCTAAGCTTTTACAAATACATTCTTCCTGAATATGAAATTGACTGAATAGTCAGAAAATATGTTGTACATTGAATACCATCCATTGTCCTTTGTCTGTACTTGCCTAAATAATGTGAATCAGTTTGTTGAAATCCTTTAAATCTTTAAAATAATTCCTATAGGCTTTAGAAAAATTGTAATTTTAAAGATCATGATATTGTTTATCAAGGCTCAGTTTGTTTTAATGAACTGATTGAAAAGAAATATCCAATAATGCAATAGATTTACCAGAATAATGGGATAACACATTTTTTCTCAATGTTAATTGTTGAAACAAACTTCAATTGGAATTCATTTTGTATTGCTTTGTTTGAATTTTCCCATCGATGTATAGGATTGAAATTTATCAGTCACTTATTAGTTTATGTACATACTGTGTGGATTGTTTCAATATCGCCTGACGTCACAAGAATTATAAGCAAACATAGAGGATGGCTTGCATTGGAATCCAGGACGTGCGTTTCGTCTTATTTGTACCTCCTCAGTTGGATGTACCTGCATCTCAAAGTCGATGTTCACCCCAAGACTCGAATCCAGCACCGTTCACCTATTGGATTTAGACACCGAGGTTCCTAGTATTCATTGATAAAAGATGTTTAGCGGGTTCATTTTTGATATCCTTACACAAACCTATTCCTTTGTCGGTATATATAAATTCAGATAGATCTTGTGTCTATTAGATATGTCGTTGTTATTAATGTTAATTATATTGTTTTATTCCTTGTGCAATTAACTATTCATTTGTTATTTATATTCCTTCTCTAAATATGTATTTTTGTATGGGCTTTATCTGCTTATCTTACTCACTAGTTGTAACTGAATAAACTCACACAGAAACTCATATATCGATTTAATTGTGAGGTTAATCTACAATACATCCATTTATCTACTTTCATGATTTGTCTTTTGATCTAGAAATTTGTGATGTGACTTTACCACAGACTTTTTGTATTAGATTGTTTTCTTTTCATATTCCATTGTCCAGTGTCCCTGATTACGAAATTGGTTTCGTTTTACAATATATTCGAAAATATCTAAGTATTATTTAATTTTAAGATTTTAACCAGTCGGAGTCACATGAGGTTTAAAGATATTTTCAGTGAGATGTTAGCCTATTTTTTCTTGCTTAACTATTCAAGCAAAACATTTAATTCTTACTTACGCTTAAAGAATGGAGTATATATTGTTCATAACAACACAAATCATAGGGATGCATGATAAAAGACAACTACATTTTCTAGCAAGTTCTTTTTAGTAGTATATACAAATAAATAATATTATATCATGAGTTAATCAGAAAATGCAATTCGGCATTTCATTTTACATGACATTGGAAGGTGTCTTAATAAGTAACATGAAGTGAATTGTTCGTTAATTGAATGAAAAGATTGTCACTTATTTATTAACTACTACTATATCTTCAGGGGGTTTTGTGGAGATTTAAGTACTTTTATATAGTTAAGATCATTAGTCAATTGTAGCTAGACCATCATGGAAAACCTGGAAGCACTGGACGGCTGTTTCATGCTATTGTGGGACTCCTCAACAGTGCACATCCACGACCCCACCCAGCTGGATTCGAACCCAGGACCTACCAGTCTCGCGCTAGAGCACTTAATCGATAGACCACTGAGTTGGCATCCAATGGTGTTCATGTCTAACCTCAACCAATCCACGAAATTGCGCGACTAACTTCTATTGTAATGAGGTTAATACCTGTCTCCACCTGACATGGATTAGCTCCACTGGCCACGACTTCTCACTAGAACTCCAGGAATTACCTCATGGAGCCAGTCACTGGTGAGCATATGATCATTATCACAAGGGGGTTTTGTAGAGATTTTAGTAATTTTATATAGGACGAAACGGCCGTCCAGTGCTTCCAGGTTTTTCATGATGGTCTAGCTTCAATTGACACATGATCTTATCTAAACAAAATACTACTATATCTGACTAATAAATTTTGATTGTAGTATATTTTAATGACATAAGAATCTGTTAAGTAGATATCTAGATTCTATTTATAGTCTTACTGTAGTGAACAGAACACTGGTTGGGGACAATCGAATGTATTTAAGCTAAAGTTACAGACTATCTCAGTAAATTCTGATAACCAAACAATGAACAGTCAATTTGCAAATTAACAACCAATTGTTTCAATCTTCACTGTTTCTTCTCTTATTCCATTGCTCATGCATTTTCCAAGCGATTGCGCTTCATTTCAGTTCTTTCGTCATCGGTCTTCTGCCAAAATACATTCTATGTCTGACCTACACCATATGCTACTTATATTGATATAAGTAGATCACACCACATTACCTTATTAATTAGTCTATATTAGTTTTAATCAAACCTGATATATTTGGAATAAATTACATTGTATTCTCAAATGTATACATTAACCTATCAATATTTAAAACAATTAATAATTTTATCATTCTACTGAATAAGTAATAATTAAGTAGTCTTGAAGATATTCTTCAAAAGTACTTGAAGTAATTGGAGCAAGTTCAAGTTATATTTGATAAAATGTATTAAGTTATAAACAAAATTTGAATTTTTACTAAGGGTAGTTACAAATTATAATAAACAAAAAAAAGTGTTAGATTAATTCAAAGTTTTAAGAGAATAGATCTGTTTTATTTTTTTGTTTTTTTTTGTAGGGGGGGGCGGTTGGATACAAAAATGTACATTATATGTAATTCTATAATCGTAAAATTAATTTTAATGAACAGAAATTTATTTACTATCGCCAGTTAACAATACTTTTAACAGGGTAAACTTTGTTTTATAAATAATGATTAAGGAATTTATAATACAACTATACTACTTTATGCACCATTACAATCATAGATTAGGAATTAGGTAGCTTCTGTTTTTATATAAACAATCATTGAGATTGTAGTAATTTAATAGTTGAATTCATGAAATGATTAAAGCTAGACCACTATGAAAAACCTGGAAGCACTTAATGGGCATTTCGTCCTAGCAAATCTACAATCCCGCACTCACAAAATTCGAACCCAGGACCTACCAATCTAGTGCCAGAGCACTTAACCGATAAACCACTGAACTGGCATCCAACGGTGTTAGTGTCTAACTTCAACTGATCCACAAAGTTGAAATTGTATAATATTAGTCGACGTGTCAAAATAAAGCTTATAATAGTAGAAACATGTATATGCATAGATCAGCCAGTTAACAATTATACAATAAAAAAAATATATGTAAGTTATTGGTTCATAAATAGTTCTCAAAAGTTACCATTCCTAATTCTCGTCGGGATATAACAAATGTTGTTTGCTTTCTAAGTTAAATAATGAATTTATTTATTATAAGCAAATATGGATAGTGGCTAGCAGTGGAATCCAGAACGCGCGTTTCGTCCTATTTGGGACTCGTCACCTGAATGTACCTGCATCTCAGAGTTGATTTTCACTCTGGGACTCGAACCCAGTACCTTTCGCATCAAAAGCCATTGCGTTATCCATAAGGAGATTTTGATTTTAACTGTATATTCTTTATTTAATTGTATACATACAAAGAAATCTCTAAAGATCAAATCCTTAATTAATCAAGCCAGTAATGTGTGTAGTTTTAAGTTGTTGAATCGTTCTGATAGCATGGTGGTGTATTGTCAACTATTACTGACTGGTAACATTACTAAAATGTGAATGTGTCACTTGTCTAATAAATAATCAAATGACGTTCCTCATGCTGACCTTTCCTCTATTGAAGTTTTTCATATATAACAGAATTTAGTTAAGGCAAAGTACATTTACAAAATAATTCGTTATTTTGCAACAAATGATCCATCTACAAAGTAGCATTTTACAAACATTATTTTGAACGATTCGTAGTTAATTTCACTTAGTATTACGTGTTTGAAACTTCCCATTGATGTTTAGGACTGAGACTAGTCAGTCACTTATTGGCATATGTGCATACTATACGTATTTCCTCAATATAGCCTTATTTCACAAGCATTACAATCAAAGATGGATAGTGGCCAGCATTGGAATCCAGTGGATAACGCGATGGCGTTTGAAGCGAAAGGTACTAAGTTCTAGTCCCAGAGTGAGCACCACCTCTGACGAGTCCCCAATAGGACGAAACGCGCGTACTGGATTCCACTGCTAGCCAATATCCATCTTTGCTTACAATTCGTAGTTAAGTTAACTTACAATAAAGACAGTCTTGGATGAAGTTTGTTATTTAGAAAGAAACACCCTTAATAAATTTAACCTTCATAGATATGTTGGTTTACTGATTGAAGAATAATAACATATTCATTATACATTTGTTAACTAAAAGTATTCAACAGCATTCAGCTAGATAAGAAGACTTATCAACTTGTTTATGCTTACAATCAGATAAATGCTACTTATTTATAAAAGACAGTATATTATTTATTGTGCATGGTACGGAGACTAAAGCCTATAAATTATTATAGTATGAATTATAGTTAAATTAAATTTACAAGCGATTCATATTAATAGTATGTTAATACTGTAGGGGATGATTTCTGGGTTCTCATAAATTGGAAACGTAAGTATCGCTGGATAACTATAACTTCATAATAGTGTGAGACTTCTCAACTATGCTCACTCTCCACCCCACAGCGAACCGAGCCACGACCTTTGGTATGACGGTGAGCATTTCCCCTCGAAACGGCTGAGTCGTAGATTACATGGTACATTTATTTTATTTAGCTGAGGAAATCATACTGATACAAAATAGCTGTGTAATTATCGCCTAAGATTTCATTTTAAGCATCTGAGTTCATGAATATCTGTCTTCTATAAGTACTGTAATGTAATAGATCCAAAAATGGCAGATAGGAAATACGAATATACTGAACATTAAGGCTTGAAATGAAAGTTCCAGTGAAAATGACACTCTTATGTACAAAACCCACTTGTTAAATGAACGGGAAAATATTCAAGAATGCTGAATATGAGATACTTATTGAAAATTTATAAACTTGGAGATCACTTCACATACTTTATCTTTTCTTAAAATATTCAAAACAAATCTTAACATACCGAAATAACTAAGCAATGAGATGTCACTTGTATGCATAATAGTGTTTCTCTTTTAAAATATATTCCAAAAGTAAACTAATTATTAAACAAGGTTCCAAATAAGTGACTAAGGTGAACTGAATATTATTCTTCCAAAGAAAGGGAACAATAAAACCTTTATGCTAAATATTGTTTTCGAGAAGACTCTCTATTTGTTATGCCCTGATCTTGGGTTTTCTTATAACTTTCTTAAAACAATAACGTAGACGATAGTAAAGATAATCATATTAATAATACGGTTAGTATGAAATAATTATAATAGTGAAAACAATAATTCAGTTTCATATTGTTTGTTTGAAACTTCGCACTGATGTTTAAGACTACAATTAAAAAGTTTCATATTGACATATATTCATTCTGTGAAGATTGCCTTGATATTGTCTAAAGTCGCAAGCATTATAAGCAAAGATGCATGATGGCTGTAAGTGTAATCTAAGACATGCATTTTGTTCTGTTTACAACTCACCATTTGGATTTACCCGTTAAGTGAATAATACGATAGCGTTTGGGGCGAATGGTACATCGTTCGAGTCCTCGAGCGACGAATCAACTCTTGAATACAAGTAAATCCAGTTGACGAGTCCTAAATAAAATGAAACATGTGTCCTAGGTTCCACTTCTAGTCACCATCCATCTTTGCTTCATAAAATACTAATGATAATGATCATTATCATTAACATTCTTGTAACCACTTAAAATATAAATTCAAATATACAATAATAATTCGACTAGTTCCTTTTGTTCCTTCTGAATTTATCTTCACTGTACCTGATAAATTTGTTTGTATTTTTTACTGTTAAATAGTAATTTTTTTCTAAAATCTAGGATAAAATTTCCTTTCCTAGTCACTAAGATACACAGTTTATGTATACATATATATATCAGTCTTATAAATCATTGACTTGTAAAGCGAGTGATCAATACTTTCTCCCCTCCAAAAAAAACAACTATGGAAATACTTTCATTTCTACTGTAGCCAATTATCGATTGAAAAAGTAAAGGGGAAAAGAAAATAGAATATGACAAAAAGAAGAAGAAGAAGAAGAAAACATTGATTACTTGTTCAGGGGTAAAAAGGAATGAGAAGGTAGAAGATTTTAGTGATGAGTCAAGTTTAAAATAAATTAATGTTTGTAATTGAATGATTAGAATTTTATCTTCATGGAAGTTACTAAATATTGATTGTTAGTTGACAGGTAATAAAATTAGTGGACAGAAAAACAGATAAATAGATACATAGATAGATAGATATGATATATTTCTATTTGGACAGGTTTTATTGATAATATTTAACAAAATATTGAATTGACAGACTTAAAATATGAATACTGGTAATCCAAATACTGACTGACATCATGATAAGTCGAAGAGTCGTTTTAAATCAGTTATGAAAAGTAAAGTATTATTTTTTTTGGAAATAAATGAATTCATGTCGCCTAAAGTTGTCCATAAGTTTTGATGTTTAATATTAAGATGTAGGAAACGGAAACACAGAACATTATTCCGTAGATGTTCAACTGATCATTATTATCCAATTCACTAAGGACATTAAAATTGTATCATCAAATATTACTATTAGCTAACATCTGTTATTTTGTACTATTATATGATCAATCTAAATTTATCACTGTTAGGGAATAGAAATGTTTTACTATCTTATTTTAAGCGCTGAACCGACTAAAAATTTAAGTGACATAATATCTTGTTTGTTGTTTTGTTATTCAATCTGGATCAAATAAATCTACCAAGTTATATGTCGCCTAAAGGTAACACTTTACATATCAGACGAGCAAGAGTATATTGCTCATTTGAAGGTGTTAAATTAAGGGTATTTTACTAGTTAACAATTATTCCACGATAAGCAGATCATATATTAAACGTATACATATACAAACGTAGACATTAACACTGTTGGATGCCGGCTCAGTGGTCTAGATATTAAGCGCTCACGCGCAGGACTGATAGGTCTTGGGTTCGAATCTTGCGAGGCGAGGTCGTGGATTCCCACTGCTGAAGAATCCGAAAATAGGACGAAACGGCCGTCCAGTGCTTCCAGGTTTTTCATGGTGGTCTAGCTTCAATTGACTTATGATTTCAACTATAAAATTACTAAAATCTCCCCAAAACCCCCTTCTGAATGTGGTTATTATTTGTGCAATTAGTGTAGGGAATTTCATTCAATGTAAGAAAAAAAGAAACTTTGAATTTAAGTTTCTTTGTCGGCAAAATACGTTGGAAATTTTGATACATCCCATAAGAATTTAATCCATGTCAATCACTATTACAATAAGTGATGACTTCACTAAACTCAATACTAACGTTTTTAGCAATAAGATTACAGATTTGTCTTGATTGACTTCCTTCAACGGTCAACATACACTACGATTTAATTAATGCAATATATAAAGTCATTTAGACGAATAGTAGAATAATAAAATGATTGATCAATACTGAGCATGACATTCCCTAATAATCACTGATTGTCCATATATGATATTCAATATTCAATGCCGAATAATAGTTTATGTTCCGATGGTCTGCAAATTATTAGGCTTACTCTAATCTAAAGCAGTTAGTTATTCAGTTCTATGATGATCTTTGAAGCTTTTGATTGAATGTTTTTCCAAAATTTCAAAATTACTATCAAATATATATATAACCAAAGATGGATAGTGGCTAACAGTGGAATCCAGTTTGACGCGCGTTTCATCCTATTTGGGACTCGTCAGCTGGATGTTCTTGCATCTCAGAGTTGATGTTCACTCTGAGACTCCTAAACATCAATGTGTTGAGTCGTCTTCCGGAGTACTCCAACAGAGCCTCCAGAGGCTCATAAAGAGCCCCAACCAATCAGAATATGATGGAACATTCTAGAGTTTCAACGTGGCGTGATACTATTGGTCCGTATCATAATATATCGTTAATGGATTGGCTAACATATATAAATACCTATGATTTTCTGTAACAACATTGAACCTTGCAGTAAAGTGTTTCTCTCATACTCGTGTCTTCTCTCTGGTGTTCAAGTCGCTGAATAGTTCTAGCCTGGGGTTATCAGAATAGCTTAGGATCTGAATATAGCGTTCAACTTACAAGACGTATGACAATGGGAAGATTCAAACAAGTAACACTAAATAAATATAAATATACTTTCTATACGTATAAAGAAGAAGAGATAAAAATTTCAAATGTCAAATCTATCACATATATATTAATCAATATTTCCAAATGTCATATGGGTATAAATTCATAAAGATTTTTTATATGTGTGTATCTGGGAGACTTTACAATGACAACGAAAAAGAAGGAAAACAACAACAACAACAACAACAAACAGCCAATCAACTAAGAAATAGAAAACTGAAAATGAAAATGAAAAAAGCAAGAAACAAAAAAAGAGAAAGGAGTGAAAAATTTGATACCATATAAATTTGAATAAGGTAATGTTGTTTATACTGATATTTGAAACATTTGAGATTAAGTATTGATTTACATGTTTTGATTGTATGTATGTTTAGTATTGGCTAAGTTATTTTTTATAAGATTTGTTGTTTTCTTAATGTATTTTCAAAGGAATAATGAATTTTTCGATGGTGACAAAGAAAATGTTTTGAAAGGTATGGTATGAGAATGAACCAATCAGAGAAAGGTAAGATAAATGACTATTGCATTTTTTTCAATTTCGTGGACTGGTTGAAGTTAGACATTAACAAGGAATAATGCCAGGTCAGTGGTCTGGTGGTTAGGCGTTCGTGTGCCAGACCGATAGGTCCTGGGTTCGAGTCCCGCGTAGGCGGATCGTGAGTGCGCACCTCTGAGGGGTCCCATGCTAGGAAAAAACGACCTTCTAGTTTTTCCAGGATTTCTATAGTGGTCTAGCTTCAATCATCTCATGAACTCAACTATTAAGTTATTATAATAACCACAAATCCCGTTTCTGAATGTGCAATTGTTTAAAATGACAGGGTCAAACATATTACTTGCACATTTTTTTCTATCTAGACTTTACATAACATGTGGATCAACCAGTTTTCGTTTTAATTTACTTCATTTATAGTTAATTATTTCACTACTGTTTGAATGAATAATAACCATGTTGAGTAAGTAAGAATTCCAACACACATATCAAAACAACTACTCACAACTCCTTCATGTTGTTGTGATGATAAAAATGTTTCTATTATAACTGTATCTCTCTAATTCTTCAGTGAATTTTTGCAATAAAGGTCTTAGTAAACAATGAAACATTTTCAATAATACTATTTGCCGTCTGTAACACAGATTCAGGAAGACGTGTTTAGCATGATTTCATTCGCATTCAGATTGATGAGGGGATGCATCTATCTATCTATGACACTAAAATAAGATAATATTCTTTTGAATACTAATAAACATCTTAAAACAACTGAACCCTAACATGTTTTATAATTAATGCTGATAAATACTTTTGATTTGTACAAGTTCTCTGTTTATTTGTTCATAATTAGTTTCAAAATCACTCAGTTACTCCATGATTACTCCATGTTTAAGTTTATTCACATACTATATTTATGTAATTTCAAAAATGCTTATTTTGACAATTACTAACGTTAATACACACTAGATAGAATGTGGCTAGCAATAGAATGCAGTCTGCACATTTCGTTCTATTTCGTACACGTTAGCTGGATTTACCTGCGTCCCAGAGTTGATTTGAACTCCAAGACTCGAAACCATTACCGTTGGCTTCAAACGCCATTGCTTTTTACGACCTAGCTATTGAGTACAGATAGTTATTCCTTTATACAATGTATACGAGATTTAATTCAATTGGAGATGGTTTGAATTATCTCTCTGCTAGCCACAGTCCATCTAGTCTGCATCAACTTGTGTTCTAATGGCTATATCGAAGGAAACCTCACAGGATCCTTATACAACAATCATAACTGATCAAATTTCAATAAAGAAAATCAACCACGAACGGATCTAGAAAATCTGTCAAGAATTTAACTAACAGTTAGCGATTATTGCTAGCTAGTCAGACGTTTTCAATTATTTATTACTTATTTTTATATTTCACTTCTGATTAGTGTTATTTTTATGTACAAGTTTCGGAAACTATAAATTATAATTTTAATATACATAACAGAAATGATTGGTACAATATTAGCTAGAAATTCACTGAATGTCATTATTTAAATTAAAATGTAATAACAGTTTTAATTTGATTATTTAGTGCTGTATCCGTACGCAAATATTTTGTCAAAAACATAATGCTACTAGTCAATTTATCAGTAATATAAAATTATATGTTAAAATGTGTCTATAAAGTGCACATATCTTAAATAAACTTAATAGCTGTGAATGCGAATGTGAAAGATTAAGAATTCCAAATAGTGGAATAGAAGTTCGGTCGTACGAAAAAATCTGTATCCAAACAACTCACCAGAAGTACGTAAAGTATTAAATATATATTTTATTATATCTCATTGGGATATATTATTAACTCTCCACCTAATGCTCAATTTACTTGAAACTATCAAGTCCAACTTTGGAATTGATACTTATAATCTTGTTAATAATCCAAAAGTTAGTTTTAATAATGAATATATCATGTCAGTAGCCTTAATTTTCTCTAAAATTACTTCACGTTAGATTTTCGGAAGTTAGATACACTATTCAAGGTCTTGGAATCAGTATACTAGTCATATGAACTGGTTGACACTAGTTATTTAATGATTAACTGTTTGCTGTACAATATATCTTTGATTAGACAGAACCTTATAAAAATTGAGTCACTGTTATCCAATAAGTTACATCCAACAAGAATTGACTCGTCAATAAAATTGCAACACTAGTAATGGTGCATTGCAAAAACAGGGTAGTTTAAGTTGATAAATTTTAGCAACTAAGTTACTGTTTAACCGAGTTGAACCACTTGGTTGTTTTCACTTTTGTCTTTATGTGTAATTTATCGATACGTAGGTAAAGCAACTTCCCTCATCAACCATAGTTTAAAAATAACAGCTATTAACTCTTAATATGAACATTAAAATGGTCATAATAAATGATATGGGTTTTTCAAAAGTCTGTATACAAAATAAACAGATTAAGGTAATAAAAGAACTTACTATCTAGTTATTTCTTCGCCGGTGATTGATTCGTGCCTTGAACTATAATATGAATGTCCAGAGTTTGTCTCTTGTCTATATAGAAATGATCCACGACGTCCAGTGATATGTTGCAACACTAAATTACTACCTCGATGCTCTTCAAGTCGAAATTGACACTCATCATTAGCCCCCGCATCAAAACTAAAAAAGAAATAATAGAGATAAGAGTTATTTTTGTTGACATAAGATATGATGAGCGAACTGGCCAATTATTTCTAAACTCGAAATCATGAGTCAATTGAAGCTAGACCACCATCGAAAACTTGGAAGCACTGGACGGACGTCACGTCCTAGTATGGGTCTCCTCAGCAGTGCGCATCCACGTTCTCGCACTCGTGAGATTCGAACCTCGGACCTACCAGTCTCGCTTCAGGGCACTTAACCTATAGACCACTGAGCCGGCATCCAACGGTGTTAATGTCTAACTTCAACCAATCAACGATTTTGAGCGACCGTTCACCAATTGTCTTCAGTGAGTTGATATCTCACAACAGACGTGTTTGAACTCCACTGGTCACTGCTTCCCACTAGAACTCCAGGACATGTATCTTGAAGTCAGCCACTAGTGAGCATATGATTATAATCAGAAGGGGATTTTTGGAGATTTCAGTATTTTTCAAAGTTGACTCATGATTTCAACTTTGAAAAATACTGAAATCTCCAAAAATCCCCTTCTGATTTCTACACTCATTTGAACTACTTTATTTAATTTAAGTAGATTGCTTTTTGAACGAAGCAATCTAATCTTGGCTGAAATGGTTTTACTTATGTCTTCGAAGTATAAAATTTTCTTACGTTAAAGGAGTTGTTTACAAAAAATCAGGCGTGTATATGTTCTGGCCTTTCTTGATTGGAATTAACGTTGTACAACAATATACTTAGAAATACTAGATAAATGAATATTAGGACGATAAAGTGTAAGCATAATCCAATCAGTGTAATAACGAAGTACCGAAATTTTAAAATAAATTAAATATAACAACGCTAAATAATTGTTCTATTAGTATTATTTAACACTTGCAGTATAGAAATTTGACTTCTGCTAGGAACTGACTCATCCAAATAGGCAAGTAATGTTTTGGTTAAGTAAGAAAAGAAATTAGATAAATAGTCATGGAAGTTATTATATGTAGACGAGAATAAATGAATGGTAACCATCAGAAATTAGTTACGAACTAGTATTATATGTATGTTCTTGTTTTATGACTATTAAGTACCTATACTATATGTGTATTCATATTCCTGTCATTATAAGCTTTTATTTGACCTATTGACTATTATTCCCAATTTATTAATAACAGTCTCTCACAGTCACAGCCACTTTTATGGCTTCATCTTGTATAATTGTTATTCTCGATTTTATGGTGTTATGCAATCTGGTTTGTTTGTATATAAACCCAGTACGCATGAAATATAAGATTCGCATTGCGGAGGCTGATATTAATCTAATGGACCAAACCGGTTGGGTTAGGAGAGAAGCTATTATTCTAAGTGAACCAATAAGAACTTTAGGCTGCTCGTATATGTTTATGTGTCATTAGTCGGTATCACTAATTGGCTGTCATATCATGTGATATAATTGATCGGTCATAAGGACATAAAATAAGTTATGTAAGTTTTGGAAAACAAATTTATTTAAGAGAACTAATTAGTGAACATTTGTGGCATCATGTGTAAAAGATTATAACAAAATTTTAGAAGAAAGATACAATCTTTATTAATAGTGATATTAATGGTGAAGTCTTTATTTCCATAAATTTCATTTAATGTGTGGTGTGCTCTACTTATATCCACATAAGTAGTATATGGTGATGGTCAGACATAGAATGTATTTTGGCAGAAAATCGATATAGAAAGAACAGAAATGAAGCGTAATCGGTAAGAAAATGCATACAAAATGAAATCAGAGACTACAGACAGATATTTACAAAAAGAATAATTAAGATTAAAACAATTGATTATTATTTTGCAAATTAACTGTTTACTGTATGGTTATCAGAATTTAGTAACACAGTCTGTATGTTTGACTGTCCTCATTAATGTTCTTGTTCATTACAAAAGGGATAGATTTTACCTTGTTTTACTATAAACTAACTGAAGCTTAAAATTTTGTATTTTAGATCCAAACTTTTGTAGATTAATATGAATTCTTTTAGATGTGATAGTACTTATTTGAAATGTCGGATCAATGAAAGATTTTAACTGACGGAGGTTTATATTATACATTACTGAACTTCATAGTACATAAAACTGACTGATCATAGATAGGCAGCTATGTATATATATATAAACGATGGAGATTACATAAACACTGATATTAAATAAATATTTAAACTGTCTATATAACTTTTTTTAGCATCTGAATAAATAATGTGATAGAAAGCAAATGAAAAGAAAAAAAAATTCTAAACCTTCCAACAGACCTGAGTATTTGAAAGAGTCAAGATGTGTACATAATTTTAATGATTACCACACAACAATCTTGTTTTCTTTTACCTACCTACCTACCTACCTATCTACCTACATACATACATACATACATACCTACCTACCTACCTACATACATACCTACCTACCTACCTACCTACATACCTACCTACCTACATACCTACCTACCTACATATATATATATATAATTATTATTCCATATTTCGGAACAACTATTTGTATTCCGCTAGTTTTTTTTTAAATATTAATTTACCTTGTTCTTATTAGACAATGGATAAGGATAGGATTTTGCTAACAGATGTTTAAATATTTTCTCCTTTTTTTTCTGTTTTCTAAACAAATAAGTAGTAAGTTGATTCACATCAAAGTTTTCGTCTATTAGTGTAATTTTTTAATTGTATATTATGTCATGAAAAAAGGAAGATTACTAGGGGGGGGGATAGAATAAAGAATAAAAGAACCCTCACTTGAAAGTAATCAAATTGTATATATATTTAAACTGGTTTGATTATGTAATTAGTGTGTAAATTTTTTTAAATTTTGTAGTATGATCAGTTTAATTAAAGTATGGTTCTTTTAAAGATTGAAGTAAAACTTTCTTTTATTGAATTATATATGATATAATGTATATGATATTAGAGATATTGTATTACCATATGGTGAATAGATATTGTGCAAAAAAAAGAAAATTTTTTTATTTTTAAATTCACTTATTATTACTTGTTTGAATGTTCCCTATATCGAGGGAATATGCACAGTATGCACATATGCAGATAAGAGACTGATCAGTTACAGTCCTAAAAACATCAATGGGAAGATTCAAACAAGTAATACTAAGTGAATTTACACTTCATCCCATTGCACAAGCAAGTGACTATCAGGACTCAGTAGCTGAGTCGATAAAGCAATGGTATTTGAAGCGAAAGTTACTGGGTTCAAGTCTCAGAGTGAACATTACATCTGATATGAAGATACATTTAGCTGACGAGTCCCAAATAGAACGAAACGCGCTTCCAAGATTCCACTACTAGCCACTCTCCATCTTTGTTTATAATACTTGTGAATTAAGGCTATATGGAGGCGATACTCACAGTATGCACATATGCGAATAAGAGACTGATCAATTGCAGTCCTAAACATCAATGGGAAGATTCAAACAAGTAACACTAAATGAATGTATATACCCGTTTCGTTTTAAAGATTTGGTTATATAAAAGCAAGGAAGTAAATGCTTTATTCTTATCACTAGATTTCTGTATATGGTATGTTATATGAATAAGTTATACATAAAAGTGTCAGGATAATACATATTCACTTATTATGTCTGTTATAAACTGTATAGAATTGATGTTTGTTTTAATGTTTTAGTGATATTCTCACTAATGGACTTGGAAATAATTAATTGATAGGAAGTAATTGGCAGAAATCAAAAAAAAGATTAATTATGTTGCCATTGGAAATCAGTCAACTATAATGACTGAAGAATTCTGTATCATTATTTATATATAGCACTAGGGAAGAAGTATATAATGGAAAAATATATATAGTCGTCAAATTGGACTATTTTCTTCTACGTAAGAAAATTATTTAGTTAATTGTATATTTTATAGACCGATCTTAGACAATCATTTAAAAGAGCAAGCATGAGATACCTAACTAATCTTTGTATGGAACTTCATAAGTGTACATCAATGAGAGTACTAGGATTTGAATCTAGGATGTACAGGGCATATTGTGGGCTTTCAATCTTTGAAACAGTCACTTGATATTCAATGGTTTACATGTATAACTTTAATCAATTAATGATAGTGTACAAAATTCTTAAAATACTTCATATATGGCATAGTTGTGATTAATTGGCTTTGATTTAATCGTGGATTAACGAGGATGGCCTCTCAAATAATGTCAAACATTAAAATACACAATGTACTTATGGTAATTTATCTTGAAATATACATTTGAAAGCGATTGGTTGTATTCAGTGAATTGACAGCATTAAAACACAGTTACAAGCTACCTAATTGTTGTTAGATGAGTGGGGGTTATTAAAGTTTTCAGTGTTTTAGTCAATTGATGTGAAGTACAAATATGATACCTTGTAGATATACGTAAACCCATGGCTAACCGATAAACTGACAGGAAAATTTTAATTCATTTTTGTATTGGTTGTTTGAATCTTCCCAATGGTTTTTAGGACTGAAATTGATTAGTCTCTTATTGACATATGTGCACCCGGTCCGTGTCGGGTAGAGACAGATATCTATCTCAGACAATGGATAAATGGTTGCGCGAGATTATTGGTTGGTTGAAACTAGACATTAACATGATTGGATGCTGGCTCAGTGGTGTAGGTATTGAGCCTTCACGTGTGGGATCGAAAGTCCTGGGTTCCAGTCCCATGTTCTGGACCATGGATGCGCACTATTGAGGAGTCCCATGCTAGAACGATACAGCTGTTCAGTGCTCTCACGTTTTCAATGTTGGTCTAGCTTTAATAGACTCATGTATCTAACTATTAAAATCATATTTTTGTTAATTCGTGTAATACTATCAGTACAAGGATACTTTGATTGTTTCACACCGAAATCCAATTGGTTATATCTTCAAAGAAACTTCGAATTTAAGCCTCAGTCATCTTTATCACTACTCATTTATTTGTTCACAGTTCAAAATTCATGAAATGATTAAATTCTCGAAGGCATACGTGAAAAATAACATGGTTAGAAAAAAAATTAAAGCTTTATGTATCAAATGTGATCTTTCTGATTTATCCCAAATTTGTACACTAGATAATGTGAGTGGATTTTTCATATTCATGTTCTGATCTTTTATCAAACATATCATGGGCAATTAGAAAAAAAAAGGTATTTTCTTATTTATTGCTGGGCATTCAACGTTATATAATGATTTCATCACCATATTCTATACATATTATCATTTCTTTCTTTTAAGCTTTATTTGTCTTATCTCACTATCACTGTTTATTTTTAGTATTCTGTTCAATAATAATAAATTTTTACAAAACAAAGAAAGATATTTCATTTTATTCATTTCCCAGAGATGAATTATGTATTCAAAGCTGTTTTAAATTGAACAAGCCCCTAAATGCTCTCGTTCGGCTGAGAATTAGCTCTTCCTCTCGAAATGCCCTGATCCCAAACCAATAGTGCACACGGGCTCTAGGATCTCGAAAGAATAAATAGCGTATGAACCAATTGTTGATCACTGGCTACCATGGGACTACATCTCTTAGTGTTGCTCCACGGCCTTGTAGATTAGACCATTATGTCAAAGGCTCAGGGAGTGGCCCTCTAAGAGGATCACTTGCTTCGGTTTGGTCGTCCAGGCAGTATCATAGCCTACAGAAAAATCACGTGATTTGTGTGGCACAGATGTATGCGATGCCCCTTTGTACCAATACTTATGTTTTCAAATAAATGTGAACGTGATACTTCCATTTATTGCTCTTCACTTATCCATAAAAACACGTGAATAAAGAGTTTTATCTTGAGGTGCCAAAATTTTATGTTGGTTTTTTCTAGCTACTTATTCAATTAACAAGAAAAGAAAATTCATTGATTATTACATGTTATTTTTATGTTCTCTAGGGAGAAAACTATATTACTGAATCATTTTTTATTCTGGTTTTGCCTTGTGTTTAAATAAGTGATGTTGAAAAAAACACATAGAACGAAAATGTAAAATGCTCAGTCAACTGTATCCATTTCATTATGGTTGACATTAGTTTACTTAAGTAGATTGAGTTAAAAGGAAAACAAAAACTTATATAGGATGCATTGAATATTGACCAGTTATACCATATACATGTGTATATGTATACATAGTTTATTAATGTTTGTTATACTTTAGAAATTTTGAATTTTGAATATTAAGGAAGTACCTAATTTAAAAAGACATATAGAAATTCTTCATAATTCTTAATTTTGATAGGTAACCTTCAGAGTTCTAACAATCACAGTCAATTTGTTAAAGTTAGATATCTAAACTAAGTTTATATACTTACAGAGAGTTATTAAGTTCCTTCATTTGACCATGGATCAGGTCGTTGATGCGTAATTTAGAGAATTTCCATACCAGAACAAATTAACGGCAGTAGAGTGCTTTCTAATTTGGAATGAGTAGCTTGTTAGGTATTTGAAAGCAACAGACAGTTCTTCTGGAAACCCACTTCACAATTTATTGATCACTGGGTGGTGATCAATCTTATGCATGTCAGGTCCTTCTTAATGCTGATCGAATGCTTTCGATCGAGTTGCAATGTGGCCACCAGTCTAGGTGGCTCGACACTGCTTGCACTATATATACTGAGGTAAGATGATGGTTGGCGGTGGTCAACAGGAAACCCTGGACCGGGTTTCGTGCTACTTGGCACTCGTCAGCAAGGTGTACCTGTAATCCTGAAGGAACTGATGCTCCCTGGCGGATTCGATCCGGCATCACTCAGCTTCACAGTCAGAGACGTTACCACTGAGCTATTCGGGCCGCTACCAACCTCCTGTAGGACTGAGATGTAATCACAATTGATTGATCACTCACTTTAAACGATGTTCGGAGCAATGTTGACTTAGCCGAGCCATTATACAACAATTTAACTGATAGAAGCCCATAAGGTTAAATGACTAGGAAAAACAATAATGTTTACTAATAATCAATCAAGCAGTATGGAGAATCGCCGAGATATAAGGTTCCCGCCCTCGAAAATATATTAACAATTTTCATGGTGTAATTCAAAGTAGATTCGATTTGAAAATAATATTATCGTGTGTGCTACTGATGTCGACAGATATAAATAAAATATAATACCAATAAGAAATAGAAGACTAGGCAGCAGTAGGTTGGGAAGATAGGATCAATAAGAACACCAGTAGATAGAAATTTTTATGAAGACGAAGGAACAATGAAAATTGAGTCAGTTTATGGAGTATTTGTAAATGAAGTATTGAATGTATCGTTATCACGTTTGACGTAAGAACTCTGTCATTTTGTATTGAAATAGATTTGGTTTCCCCACTTGTGTTCTCGTTCACTACACTATCATCAAAACTATGAAGCCGTTTTTAGCTTTTAATGATTCAGCACCTGAAACTATTTTGTAATGAAAACATTCTAATTTATTTCAAACAGTTACAGATAAAGTGAAATATTTGTTACTATGAATAAGCAAAGATGGATAGTGGCTAGTTGTGGAATCTAGGATGCGCATTTCGTCCTATTTAGGACACGTCAGCTGAATGTATTTGCATCTCAGAGTTGATATCCACTCCATGACTCGAATCCAGTATCTTTCGCTTCAAATACCATCGCTTTATCCACTCACCTACTGAGTCCTGATAACCACTTGCTTGTGGAATGGGGTGAAGTTTAAATCCACTTAGTATTGTTTGTTTGAATCTTCCCAATGATGTTTATGACTGCAACTGGTCAGTCTCAAATAGTTATATGTGCATACTATGCGTATTGCCTGGATATAGTCTTAATTCACAAGCATTATAGACAAAGGTGGAGAGTGGCTAGCAGTAAAATCCAGGACGCGTGTTTCGTCCTATTAAGGCTATCTCGAGTCAATACGCACAGTATGCACACATAACAATAAGAGACTGACCAGTTGAAGTTCTAAATATCACTGGGAAGATTCAAACAAACAATACTAAGTGAATTTACTATAAATAAAAGTTTTAAGAAAAATGATAAGATGTTCAATCGTTAAGAGTATTTCTGACTGATCAACAATATAGATTTAAAACCTAAGCTTTAATTTAATTCATTCATTATGATATAAACTTATCATTTAATTTCTGTGTTACATTTGTCATTCTAATCAATTATGGCTTGCTTAGACATCTGGGCTACCTGTTCCTGCCATTTAGATATTTCAACAAGTTAACTGTTATTGTTTGTTTTAATACATCATTATGGCTATTAATCACATAATCTATCCAGGTGCGTTTCAAAAATGTGCACAACCTTTTTGTTGCACAATTTACATAGGTCCAGTCAGAGATATCGTGTTTACTGGCAATATGCAATGAAAAGAATGTAAATTATTTAGATGTCAATTGACTGGACTATCAACTTTTAACTGGCGATCATTCAATATTTATCGTCAGGATCGACGACGAAGTAATCAACGGAAACTTGTTAAAATACTTTATACTGAGAATTTTAAATTATACCAAATATATAATATTGAATAAACCTAATAAGAATAATATAAGTAGTTAGTATATATCTAAAATAATTATCATTAATTATTCGATTCCATTATCGTATTATTGCTTCATCAATGTTGTTTTAGCCTTTATTGTATTTCCTATTTTGCTTTATTTTTCTTTATTTTTATTATAGGTAATAAAAAAAAAGAATAAATTTTAAACTTTAATACTCATTTAAAAACATTTAAGTAGTTTATTTAGTTCTTTTCTAAAAAAAAGAAAGAAAAATGAGGTGTACTTTTCGATAACATATAAACATGGATTCAAGTGAATTGTAAACAACGCGCACACACACACACTATACAATAGGATTCAATATAAATTTATTTATTTCTAATGATAACTTGCATCCATAGAAAAAACATACATGCACATACTAGAGCTAGAAAACATACCAAAAATATTCACTTATTACTCAATTTCATTCAATATTTCCCATAAAAAAACGAGAAATACACCGGGGGGGGGGAGGAATCTAAGGTAAAATTTACTATTGAGAAAGTTTGACACTCGAATACATAAGTCGATCTAAGATAGATCATCATTGAAAATTTGGAAGCACTGGGCGGACATTTCATTCTAGTATATGATACAGTTGAATGCCAGCTCAGTGATTTAGAGGTTAAGCGTTCACGTGCAAAACTGAGGGTCCTGAGTCCTGAGTCTCACATGTGAGATGGTGTATGAAAACTGCTGAGTCGTCCTATACTAGGAAGAAACGCTCATTTAGTGCTTCCAAGTTTTCAATGATAGTGTAGTTTATATCAACTTATGAATTCAACCGTGAAAAAGCTGTATTTGGTTTTCATGATGAATCAAGTGAGGAACTAAAAAAAGACCAGTTTTATTGTGTCATAATTATTAAGAGATATTTCCTTATATATTATATATATATGTATATATATATATAATATTATTTCCTTATATATTTCAAGAGATATTTCCTTGAGTTCTAGTGAGAAGCAGTGACCAGTGGAGTTCTACCTGGTCTGTTGTAGAGATATCAGCTCACTGAAGACAATTGGTGAACGGTCGCTCAGAATCGTTGATTGGTTGAAGTTAGACATTAACACCGTTGGATGCCGGCCAGCTCAGTGGTCTATAGGTTAAGTGCCCTGAAGCGAGACTGGTAGGTCCGAGGTTCGAATCTCGCGGGTGCGGGATCGTGGATGTGCACTGCTGAGGAGTCCCAAAATAGGGCGAAACGGGCGTCCAGTGCTTCCAGGTTTTCGATGGTGGTCTAGCTTCAATTGACTCATGATTTCAACTGTGAAAATCATAATTATTAGTTGGGATTTTCAAAGCCATAAACAGCAGAAAAACAAACCGCAGAATATTTTGAATAATAAACAAAGAGTCATTTTTATTTCTTATAGAAAATAACAATAACAAAATGAAAGATTTGAGAACAAGTACTGACTACAGTGATTATGGCATTAAATCAACTAATTATATGCGGAAATCCTTACAGTTTTATAATGACTCAAATGATATTAAGGCAATTCCATTTAGAGTAATATATACACATCCTACATAGAGGTTACTCAGTAAATCTTAGTACTGGCTTCCTAATAGTAAACAGACAAAATAATGGATAACTTCTATGTTGCACAGGTGTAATCACCATATGATATCTCGTCCACAATTTGTATATAAAAACGATTTCAGAGTTTATATGAAACTGGTATAGTAATTGAATCACTGCTTTTCTATCCTTTCTTTCTTTCTTCCTTTCTTTCTATATTCCCTTATTCTCAAAATCATTAAAACATTTAGTTCAGTTTGGTTGACCTTTAGAAACATTCTTTATTGCTTATTTTTATTGATCTCAATAGTACTTTGAATAATTATCATTCGAAATTTCTACTTTCTAATAAATGCAAAAAAAAGCAAACAAAACAACATTGATTTCATTGATGTAATGCGATTTATTACCAACAAGTTTATTAAAATAATAGTGAATTGGAATATAAGCAGAGATGAATAATGTCTAGCAACGGAATTCAGGATGAACATTTCGTTTTATTTGGGACTCGTCATTTGGGTGTACATGAAACCCAGAGTTCATGTTCACTCCTGGATTCGAACCCAGTATCGTTCACTTCAAATGCCATCGTATTATTCATCTAGCTGCTGAGTCAAGATAGACACTAGCTTATACATTGGGATGAAATTAATTCATTTCTGCTTATGATGTATGTGATCTAAAGCCATTTCGAGACAATCCGTACAGGATTCACATATGCCAGTAGGAAGTAGACCAATGTTGGCATTCAACAGTTTAAATGTCTAATTAAGATGAGCCAATGTCGTAAGCAGACTATCAAATTCAATGGAATTTGTATATTCACCTACAGTAAAAATAAGTTAGTTGTTTTAATCTGAATTAATAATATATTATTCTATTTCACGATATAAATAAGTTGTTTAAAGTCTTTACAACAGGTTCTCTAATTTTAAAAGTACATTAATTTACCTACAAAATCATGATGAGTATAAAAATTTGCAGCTTGTATATACTAAAAATTTAAATACTTTTCTCACGTACTACACTGAACACATGTCCTTTTAAATGATTAATTAGAAACTTATCGTGACTTATATTGTCTTACCAAATTATCATTGAGTGTTACAGTACACTTTCTCCTTAGCATTCTGTTTTTGAATGAGACTTTTTTATTTGTAATGCACTAAGTTTTTGAAGAACATATCAAATGCAAACTAAAAGTTTTAATATAAAAGAAATGAACATTGTTAACACTGAAAATTATCAATTATTATAATCGGAAGACAAACCAAATGGAGATAATGAATAGAAGAAATAATAAAATGGATTATTGATAGTAGTAAATTAACATAAAACTATCGAGCTCGGTATTGAGAATGTAGGAGTAATATTTAATGTGACTTGTTTCCGAATATGACGAGGTTGTATTGATCAAATACTATTAGTTAAATTTGTTTATTGAAGTTAACTAAGTCAGCATCCATGGTAAATGCCTACAAGTTATTTAGTGTAAGGAGTTATTTTCTGTCATATATCATATTAGGGGGTTGCTTGTGGAGATTTTTAGTAATTCTTATGTATAGTTGAAATTATGAGTCAATTGAAGCTATACCATCATACAAAATCTGGAAGCACTGGACGGCCGTTCGTCCTATTGTGGGATTTCTCAGCACTACGTATCCATGATCCCGCCTCTCGAGACTCGAACCCAGGGCCTAACATATCATATTATTTGTAGAACTCTAAATATCAATCTAACTGTTGAAGTGAATAACTTATGAAATCTTATGAAACAAATAGAATACATCTATACTTAGAATTTAGGCTTATTGTTGCGTAAATTTATTGTTATATAATTCAATATCTTACATGAAGATTGTTTTACATGTCAAGCTGAACTACTACTACTACTACTACTATGTTTAATCACTAAATTAATCTTTATTGCTTATTCATTATGTAATTTAATACCTTTTTTTGTCGCATTATTGTTTTTCTTTCTCCCTCGCTTCCTTGATTACTTTATGAAGCATTCATTTGTTCGTACTGTTTTTCCTATCTCCCTTTGTGTGTTTGTATCTATGTGGCGGTGTGTTATTTTCAAGTTACTATATATACAAATTGTTATTTGTACATACTTAATTATTTACAGTGATGGATAGAATGACCGATAGAGTAAGGTTTCAATTAAATAACTTTTAATTAAATAATATGCTATATAATGTTATGATGATTTGAATAAGAAAACATTTAAATGAACTGTTTCTTCATTGTTTTCATTACATAAAAATTGATGGAAAACATTGAATACGTCTTCAAAATATTCTACTCGAAGTTTATGCTGATGATGTCGTCCAGAAGGACGATGAAAGCTCCACGAACAAATCATCCAGCTCAGAGAACAAAACTTTAATAAGATCATCTACCTGAGCTACAAATCTTCTCCACCATCTCAAAATATCTATCAAAACGAAACAGATAATCATCAGTATAAGGTTGTGAAGATTGTTGCTAATTATTGTGTGATTACTAGTGACTAGCTTTGACAGATAATTTATGGAGTTCTAGTAAGAAGTCGTGAACAATAGAGTTCAATCGTGTTGGGTGTGAGGCAGAGTGACCACATCGAAGACAATGGAAGATAGTCGCATAATATCATGAATAAGATAGAGAATATTATTTTTCTACATCAATCAGTATTTTAATTGTATATATGTGTATGTGTTTGTGATTGAGTTACTAAGCGAATATTTACATTCTGATGAATAATAACTGAAGTTGTCTCACAATAAACTTATACTAGAACACCATGGAAAACCTGGAAGCACCGGACAACCATTTTGTCCTATTGTGGGACTTCTCAGGTCTTGGGTACGAATCTTGAGAGGCGGGACTGTGGATGCGCACTGCTGAGGAGTCCCAAAATAAGACGAAACGACCGTCCATTGCTTTCAGGTTTTCCATAGTGGTCTAGTCTCCATCGACTCATGGTCTCAACCACATATAAATACTAAAATTTCCACAAAACCTCCTTCTTATACTAGAATGTTTATTTTCTAAAAAAATCTAATTAGAAAATAAGTATTCTTGTGAATATTTGCATTGGACAAATGAAATTAATGGTGATTGGTTAAGTAGTGTATAACAGATGTTAGTTATCAATAAATGATATCTTTCTTTAAAAATCCTATTCTTTGTCTTGTATCTTTCTTATTCATGTTTCAAGTTTAGGTAGAATAAATTAAATTTATAATAATAACTTGTTGGTATCTAATTGCACCGGATACTATCAGCAACAGCGTTTTATGGGAGAGGACAAACCAGCTTTCAGCTAAAGAGGAAATTAGGAAAAGACGTTGGAAGTGGATCGGACATACATTAAGGAAATCACTAATGTGCATCACGACTTAATCCCTAACTTGGAATCCGGAAGGGAAGCGGAAAAGATGAAGGTCAAAGAACACACTACGCCAGGAAATAGAAGCCGATATGAAAAGGATGAATAGCAACTGGAAAGAACTGGAAAGGAAGGCTCAGGACAGAGTTGGATGGAGAATGCTAGTGAGCGGCCTATGCTCCTCGACGAGGGGTAACAGGCTTAAGTAAGTAAGTAAGTAATCTAATTGTAGCTTGAATTAGAGTAGTCACCAACTGTTTGACTAAAGCTTGTAGAAAATTTCAGTTTATATAGTTGAGAACTTTAGGTAACATGATTATGAATAAGGAAAATTCTTTCTATATTTTCGAATAATATCGTCTATGCCTGATTTGTTTACTGTTACAGTTACTGTTATTACTTAGAATACTTTGAAATTTCTCTTGAATTGCCAATATGATGTGATAACTTAAACCAATGTACACATATCGGATTCTACATATCGGAAACTATGACTCAATTGAAGAACTACTGAAAAGTATTGGTAATTGAATACTTAGTTTGTTTTAGTTTGAAAGTGGTCGTTTAATGCAGATGCACTCGCGAAGAACCACAATAGATCAAATATACCGTCTTGAGCTTAAGTGATGATCGTATTATGCTTAAGTTGCTGATTCAGGCATCAATCCTGCCTCGTATCATTTATTATGTAGCTGATATTAATATGGATTAATGAAAAATGTTTTTTTTTCCTGTCAAATAATACTTGTAAAATTGAAATAAAAGTTTTAAAACATTATAACAAAGTCATTGTCTATGTTTTACCCTTTGAGATCACCTTTTAATGTCATAACTATAGAGTACATTTATTTTTGCATTAGCTGTTTGGATCTTACCATTGATGTCTAGGACTGAAATTGATCAGTCTCTTATTGGCATATATGCATCCTGTACGGATTGCTTCGATATTGCCTCAAATTACAAGCATTAGAAGCATAGATAGATGTTGGTTAGTAGTGTGATCCAGGACTCACGTCTCGTCCTATTTGTGACTCGTCAGTTGGATGTACCTTCATCCTAGGCAATATTGAGGCAATCCTCACAGGATGTACATATGCTAATAAAAGACTGACTAATCGCAGTGTGTGCTATCAAATAAATGAAAGGTAATAAAAATGTGAATTTTTTACATAGTCAAATATCAACTCTCATGTTATTACTGCTTGATTATTACTAAACAGCAATGTCCATTATTTAACACTATAGCCTCTCAATAAACTTTAGGATATTTACAATTGGACGATGATTGAATGATAATCAATGTCATGCTTATTTAGCCCTTTAACGCATACCGAATTCTGTCGATCAAGTTATAACTTTGCCATTAATCCAAGGGATTTAACTCCATGTGACCTTGTTTGAGTGTGAGGTGATCGGAGTAAACTGACAAGAACCATTAGCTTCGTGTCAGTTGGCACTTGTTGGCAAGGTATCCCTGAAATTGTAGGGAAAACGACAGTCGATATGGGATTTGAATCGACGTCACTCAACTTCACAGTCCGAAATGTTGCCACTTGTTGCCATGACTGATGTCTTAGACTGTGAAGCTGATTGGTACTGATTATAAGTAACCCTTCCTAACAAGTATGAATTGGCCCGAAACCTAATTCAAGCAGTGTTTCTTATCTATTACCTCTAATTATCATTTTTTTAACAGTTTATTTAAGTTCGACAAAAATTGATAGTATACATTGAACAGTTGTTCCGAGATAGTAGTTAAAACGTATAAAACTGTCTGAGTGCCACGTACACTTTTATGAGATGTTGTATGGTTGAGACTATTTGGCAAGATGTTCTGTTTGATCTATGTCCCGTGCTTGTTGGGACTCATCAACAAGGCGTAGTCTTTATATTAAGTGAAAAAATTGTGCTTGATGTATCAGTTTTTTCAAGATTACAGATACGCTTACCCGTTGTGTAGTAATAAGTACGAAACTATGAGTAAGTATGGCTTCTTTTAAACTTCATTCAACCAAATAACAGGTATTTAGTTTAAATGTCTTCATTTTACCATTAAGGCTTTATGTAGATCAATTGCAGCCTTAAATAACAATGAGAAGATACAAGTAAATAACACCAAGTGAATTCAAACTTTACCCCATTGCATAAGCAGATGGTTATCAAGACTCAGTAGCTAAGTGGATAACGTGAAAGCGTTTGAACCTGACGGTACTGGGTTCGAGTCCCAGAGTGAACATCAACTCTGTGATGCAGGTACATCCATCTGACGAGTCCCAAATAAAACGAAACGCTCATCCTGCATTCCACTGCTAGCCACTATCCATCATTGCTTATAAAGCTTGTGACTTCAGGCAATATTGAAGTAGTTCGCACAGGATGCACACATACCAACAAGAGACTGATCAATTGCAGTCCTAAATAACAGTAGGAACATACAAGTAAACAACACCAATTGAATTTAAATGATACTTCATTGTTTCGTTTGTTTTTCATAAAAAAAATGTCTCAAAATTGTTCAATGTTTAGAGAATGAATAAAACTCTTTTGTATTAATGACTTGTGTATGTTCTAAATAAGCACATAGATTTAGAATAGAAATCTTTGCGTATATTCACTAGGTGGTGTGTATTATAAAAACAATAGAAATATAAAGAATTCCATTGACATATAGATACATTATAAAAATAAAATAAAGATTATTTTGATACATTATCATAGGTAATTGTTACAAATCAATTGTTGTAATCAAGTAATCTGATATAATAAAATTCCCTGCAGCCACCTCCCCCCCTCTCGCAGTGTTATAATCAAAGATATATTGTACAGTATGTGTTACTAACTAGGTGAATGTGAATAAGATATAATTATATTTAATACATGAATTAAAACCTGTACTAATACAAGATGGTAAAAGAGCTAAGATACCTTATATTGAGCACAGTAATATAATAATTATTATTATTATTGTACGATAACAAGGGAGGATTAGTTACAGTTTAGTAAATAAGATGAATATCTAATGTAATACATCACTTATTATTGAAGTAATGAGAAGTTATACACATTTTTTTATATAAGAACTCTCGTCTATATTAGAGCGAATAGTCTTATAGTATTTGAGCGCCGAGTTGATGTAAGACATTAAATAGGAATAATATATTTGTAAAATCTCAGCGAAGTGAATTTGTAGTAAATCCAACGTTTCACCTGGCAATCTGATCCAAGGATTTTCAAGGAAATATAATAAAAATCCTTGAAAAGCTTGGACCAAATCGCCAGGCGAAACGTTGGATTTACTTCAAATTCACTTCGCTGAGATTCTACAAATATATTACTCCTATTTAATGTCTTATATCAACTCGGCGCTCAAATATTGTGAAACTATTCACTCTAATTTAGAAGAAAGTTCTTATATATTGGCTATATCAGAGTTCTTATAATATTCTGGATTAAGTAAAATGTGTGAGTCAATCGGAGTTGCTGACCTCTGATCTGGATAATTTATTAGTGAAACTTTCATTATTCTACTATATAACATCATTAACAGGTACGTCGAAGAAAAATATGACCTAACAAGGAAATATAATTTGAGCCTAAAGAGACAGGGAACCAACGGTATCTCAATATAGATATCAGTGTTCATCGTGTCTATCATATATGTATATTGAAATGGGAAAAACTATTAATATTGTGTTTATTGTTCATTTAATGTTTATTTTGTCTTTAAAAATCAATCATGCTGAAAAGTAACTAATTCACGGTCTTACGTAACTATAATAACACGACTAGTACATTGGTCGGTTCATAAAATAAATGGCAGACATAATACTAAAATCCTGACATATGTTTCATATTAAATATGTTATACATGATTATAAAATTTAACCACTTCGAAGTAATTATTTGTTTTATTCAATTATTAAAATATAGTTTTATATACAAAGATGTATAGTGGCTAGCAGTGAAATCCAGGACGTGCGTTTCGTTCTACTAGGGACTGGTCATCTGGGTTCGATTCCTAGAGTGAACATCAACACTGAGATGCAGGTACAAAGACTGGATTCCACTGCTAACCACTATCCATCTTTGCTTATAGTGCTTGTGAATTAAGGTTATATTGATGAGATACGCACAGAATGCACATATGCCAATAACAGACTGATAAATTACAACTTTAAACATTAATGGGAAGATTCAAACAAACAATGCTAAGTGTATAGTTTTATACACTTACTATAAGTTAAGAGTATACAAAGGAAGTATTGAGGTGTAAACAAACTTTTGAATCATTTCAGTTACAACTATTCTGTTTTCTTCAACAAAAATCATACATAAATTAATGTCAAACTATTCTGTTTCATATTAGTAATATCTATGTAACAGGAAGTTCGTTTTAAATCATGAACTAAAACGAAAGTGGTTTCAAATTACAAACAGTTTTTTTCGCTACTGTATTGTATCAAGTACTTTTTTAATGAAACAACCTTTAAAAATTGTTCAATGATTTATGCACTCATGCTGTTGAAAATTGAACATATGAAATAAATTTTATTGGAGATTCAAATGGTATGTTTTTAAAAAAAAATTAAATCTGTTCAACATTATCAACATATGTATATAGCTGAATTCAGGAGTCGATAGTAATCTTATCAATCAATGAAAACATGGAAGTAAAGGATAGCAGTATCATTCTAGTATGGGACTCCTCAACAGCACTCATCTACGATCCCGCACGTGGGAATCAAACCCAAATCTCTTGATCTCGCGCAAACGCCTAACCAGCATCTAACGGTGTTAATAGGTACTTCAATCAACCTATGATCTTGCTCAATCCTTTATCCATTGTCTGAGGTGGATGTCTGTCTCACACCCGACACGAATTGAACTCCACTGGTCATGGCTCAATGCGTGAATGCAATTGTGAAAACTCTACAATCTCCACAAATCCCCATACATGTATATGGGATCAAAGAACAAGACCATGAAAGAAAAGATTTACTTTAAAAAATGAGTAACAGATTTTACGTTATACTCCAGAGTTTGTACCCAATAAACCAACTTATGTTTTTGTAGTAAGTTGAACAATGTGAGATATATGTATTACAATTATCTTTTAATGAAAGTCTAATTAATTAAGGCTACCTAGTGAAAATGTTTTAATAATAACGTATTAGTTTAGTGAATGCAACTGATATATAAACAAGTGATTGGAGACAACTGGTTACAATCCTTGGACTTATCTTATGTGTAAAGAGTAAAGAGTATCATAAATATTAAACTGTTGGACGATTGAAGTTTTATTGTGAGGATCCGATGATGATTCATAGAATACGTCGGCTCAACGTCACTTTGGCGTTACTCAAAGCTGACCCATAAATTATAGTCTTACCAGTATAACAGTCAGATTCTCCAATACGAACGTTAAGAAAGTCCTACTGTATAGAGCTGAAACTTGGAAACTACTACAACAATCATCAAAAGAGTACAAGTATTTATAAATAATTGTCTACGCAAGATACTCAACATCCATTTCTCGGATACCATCAGCAACAGCTTTCTGTAGGAAAGGACAAACCAGTTTTCAGCTGAAGAGGAAATTAGAAAAAGACATTGAAAGTGGATCGGATAAGCATTAAGGAAATCACCAAACTGCATCAGTAGGCAAGGCCCAACTTGGAATCCTGAATGGAAGAGGAAAAGAGGAAGGCCAAAGAACACATTACGCTAGGAAATAGAAGAGGATATTAGAAGGATAAATAACAACTGTAAAGGGATGCCTAGAACAGGGTTGGATGGAGAGTACTGGTTGGCAGCCTATGCTCCTTCACAAGAAGTAACAGGCGTAAAGTATGTAAGTAAAAGCATGTCTTTGAATTCTCCCACTGTTGGTGTTAAGGACTGATATCGATTTGTCCCAAATTGATCTATTATAGCCCCTCACATCAACAAAGGGAAGATACGAGCTCATTTATATAAAATTCTTATCCTCTGCACAAGCTAGTCAATATCTGGACCTAGTAGTTCAGTCAATAATGCACTGGATTTTTGAAGCTAAAGACATTGCGTTAGAGTCACAATATGGACATTTACTCTGGGATGTAACAGGAACATCCACCTGATCAGTCTATAAATAACGTTGAAAGGACATCCTAAACTTTGATTCCAGCAAGTTTTTAATGAGAAAATGGTTGGTTATTTGCAGTTAGTCTGACAACATTTACTCACTTGAATAAATTCAAACAGCAGAAATGAAAGTTTGAAATTGAAAGTATTTTTTACCGTATTTATTAGGAACTTACGTTATCTCTGTTGAACTAGGGCACATCCAGTAATAATTAACATTGAAAAATAGTTGACAGAATAAGACTGACATCGTTCTGGGTACTGATGAAAAACAGAATGCACAATGAAGCAGTTTGATCTTAGCATAGGATTCCTTGACAGTGAACACTCACAGTCCCGCCAGTAATTAACCCCGGGACTTACATGCCCAACAGTAAACACTTAATTAATAAATGTACTGGGTTCAGTGTCCAGTGATATAATTTTGACTTCAAACAATTCGTGATTTAGCATAACGACCATCCAATGCCATTTATTGTTAGGAACTTTTGAGTAGTCTGAAACTAGGATGAAACCGCTGTTCCGTACTCTCTGATATTCAGCAATTCGCTAATCCAGCTCAATTCATAACAGATACAATCAATAAGTCAAACAAATCTACATAAAACCCCATCAACTATACCTGAATATATAAGTTAAATAAGTTGGTTTTGTTTATTTAAAATACATGTACATAAGATTCTTTTTTGTGAGATAACTGTACTGACAAAATACAGTTGCTAGTGTATGGCCATTTGATTTTTGAAAAATCAATTAATATAACATTTGCCAATCGGTGATTAAGTCGCATGATATTGGACAAACAATTAAACTTTCCAGGCTATATTGAATACTAGCTATCAGTAGGGAAAGCACAGAAAAGTATTAGCACACTGTTGTTGTAAATTTCACTTGAGAATTGCACAAATAATTATGAAAGACTGAATCTGACAATATTTCATAGTTACGGCGGCCTACTTGGATATCTGGGCTACCTGTTCCTGATATACAGATATTTTAACAAGTTATTTGTGTTTTATTTGTTTTAGGACATCATTGTGTATAATTAACCTATTCAGGTGAATTTAATAGAAGTTTACAACCTTTCGCTTTACAAGTTACAAAAAAAGCAATCAGAGACATGATGATGGCTGGAAATATGCATTGAAAAAAATAAACATTATCCAGAAATCGATTCCTGGACTTCTAACATCTAACTGGCGATCACTTGTTGTCAAGATGGACAGTCTTCAATTCTTAATAAGTCTAAACATGTATCGTAATTGTGATGTAGTCACAATTCCAAAACCTGCTTAAATGACTTACAAGATAATTGCTCAGTATCGTTACGAGGTTCCAATATTTGTCGTCAGGATCGCTCAAGAAATAAGCAAAGGAAACTTGTTGAAATAGCGAGACTATAATTTATGGACGAGTCAATCGGAAGCGTCTGAGGGATTTCAGGGTCACAGCACCAATTTTAGTATCTGATGCTCATGTACAATCGGTTCACAGAGAATTTTAAAGAAAATGTGACAATTAAGCAGCTACAGTAAATGGGACTACAAAGAAGTTCCGTTATTTGTGATTGCGATAATCAATTGACTTGTAGACCTTATGCAGACTACCCTGACGATGTTATCTTTCGATGTTATATATTTTAGAAGAAGAAGTCGGCTAGAATAGGAACTTTATTCTCTCGTTCCAGATTGAAACTAAGGCAAATTATAATAATTGCTGCGAACTGTATAATAAAAGCACCAGCATTATTTGTTGCGAAATTCGCAGATGTTGCTGAAGCTTCGACTGTTCAGAGTTATAAGTATTGTAGGGATATATGCGTAATAAAAATAACAAGCTTACACAGCCGGAGTACATGCAAACAATATTGAAGCAATGTGATCGAGACTGAGAGAGTTTTTGTGACCTTATCATGGCTCCATAGACCGAGTATTTTGGAGCCATATGGATGAGTTCCTACACCTTATGCATTACAATTTTAAAACCTTTGAACCTCTTTCTAACCTTGACAAGTTTTTGGACCGTGTAAAAAAATGTACCTACTCTAATTCTTTGTTGTCGTATAATATATTTTTACTCCATACTAACTATCTTCTGATTGGCTAATATTTCCCAAAGGTCCATAAATTATAGCCTCGCCGTTGAAATAATTCGTGCATCTTAGTCAGTCAGTCAGCTACAACGTAGGACATACAGCTTAATGATTACCATAATGTTTATTTTTAATTAATAAGTCGTCACCTGTACTTAAAATGCGATCATGTCATTATTCATTCTTAAAAAAACTATGTAAACCAATACCTAGAATTTAATGGAAATCCTAGCTTGATAGTACTAACAGATTTGAGTTTGATAGATCAGGATTACAGAGGTGATTTACTGTGAATTGTCGAAATATTTAATAAAATAATTTAAAGCTTTCAGAAAAAATAATATGTTGTCAAATTAGTTACATTAAATAAACATTGATCAGTTCATGATCTCAATTAAAAAAAACTCAACAATCCCCACAATCCTATACTGATAGTTATCATGTGCTCAATAGGGACTAGCTTCAAGATGTATTTCCTGGAGTTTTAATGAGAAGTCTTAAACTGTGGAGTCCATCCGTGTCTGTTAAGAGGCAGTTACTCACTGAAGGCATTGGAGGACGGTCGGGTAATATCGTAGATTGGTTGTATTTAGAAATTAACACTATTGAATACTGGCTTAGTGATCTAGAGGTTAAGCGTTCACGCACGACATCGAAAGTCCCAAGTTCGAATTCCTTTGGTACGGGATCGTGGATACGCACTAACCAGGGGTTCCATACTAAAACAAAACGTCCGTCTGGTGCTTCCAGGTTTTCAATGGTGTTCTAATATTGATCAGTTCATGATCTCAATTAAATAGATGTTAGTTCTAATTAAACTAAAATAATTTAAGTATATGTTTAAACAAAATAATAAAAGAAATCGGAAGGGGGTTTTTGTGCAGATTTCAGTATTTTCACAGTTGAAATCATGAATCAATTGAAGCAACGCCACCATGGAAAACTTGGAAGCACTGAACGGCCGTTCCGTCCTAGTATGAGACTGCTCAGTGGCAGTGCGCATGCACAACCCCGCCTCGAGTGACTCGAAGCCAGGACCTATCAGTCTCGTGTACGAGCGCCAAACCTCTAGACCACTGAGCTGGCCGGCATCCAAGGGTGTTAATATCTAACTTCAACCAATACACGAAATTGAACAATCATCCATTATTGTCTTCAGTGGTTGAACGTGCTTGAACTTCACTGGGTACTGCTTACCACTAGAACTCCAGGAAATATCTCTTGAAGTCAGTTGTGAGATCTCAACTCACTGAAGACAATGGTGAATGGTTACTCAATTTCGTAGATTGTTTGAAGTTAGACATGAACACCGTTGAATGCAAGCTTAGTGTTCTATCGGTTAACTGCTCTGGCGCGAAACTGATAGGTCCTGAGTTCGAATCTCGAGAGGTGGATTCGTGGATGCACACTGTTGAAGAGTCCCACAATAGATTTATCCATGGTGGTCTAATTTCAATTGATTCATGATTTCAACTATGAAAATAATAAACATGTTAACATGAAAATTTACTTATAAAAATCACTTATTTGTTATCTGGAAAAAGTTTTTTTATGAAAAAATAAACACTCTTCAACTTATTTTTCAAAATGTCTTTCCTTTATAACATGTTTGCTTTCATTATTCAACATTATTGATGTATAACATCATGACAAACTGTTCACAGGAACTTGTAAATAACATTATGATTGATGTTTATTCAAGATATAAAAATAAAACATTAGTAATATACAACTTAATCTTAGAAAAAAATGTAAATAAAACAAATAAATACAAAAGGTAAACTTGATTCGATTGACTATATTAGTTTATTAAATTGGTTGTAGTCGTTGTTGTTGTTGTTGTTTCAATAAAGAGATAAGTAGATAATTGATAAAACATTGAAAATTGAGGGAAATTATAATGGTTTTGTAAATAATAATAATAATAATAATAATAATAGTATTAGTAACAACAGTAATAATAGTAATAGTAATAGTAATAATGGTAATAATAATGATAGTAATAGCAATATTAGCAATAATAATGATTTTGATGTTGGTTTGTTCTCTGAGCTGGATGGTTTGGTCGTGGAGATTTCATCGTCCTTCTGAACGACATCATCAGCACAAACTCCACCATCTCAATAATGATAGTAATAATAATGATGGTAATAGTAATAATAATAATAATATTAATATTAATAATAATCATAATGGTTGTGATAATGATGAGCATAAACCAAAGATTAATAATTTATTTACATAGTTCTTTTCTTTTTTAAAAAAAAATTTAATAGAATGACCTTGTTTTAATACATGAGTAGTGAATTATTGTTCAATTGTATTTGTCCAACTTTCAATTAAAATGATATCAATAAATGGAATAGATTATTGATTGTGATTTAAATAGTTGGATTTTTGTTTAAATTAGATATAATAAACAAATATTAGTGGCATTTTTAACTACTGAATTAATCTTTTTAATGAGAAATATGAAATGAATATTTAAGTAGAAGACGAGTAATTTTGAGGAAAAAAAAATAGGGATTAATCGTTGAAGGGAAATGTATTGATCATATGGTAATGTGATGGTTGTAAAGCCCAGAGATTTTAGTAATGATTGTTTAGAGGGTTGTTAGTAAGCGATTTTGTTGAATCATATACAAGGATAAAATAGATATCGAGGGCTCTGTGGTTCTTAATGGATTGTTACTTGAAACTTGAACAGTATAAGTTGCTCAATTAATTATTATTATTATTATTATTAGTATAATTAATGGCTTCATTCAATATTATAATCTGGTACAATATAGAATTCTCAGAATTCTTAATCAGAAAGATGAATCAATAACTACTTTGTAATGTTCTTACCGCTTTATTAATACGATATATGTACATTCACGAAACAAACAAAGAATAAATCCTTCGATTAGAGTATTTTTATAATTCTCAAATAAGTATTAATCTTTTGGACTATCCACATATCTCATAAATTATAAAGCGGTCGTATTAATTTTACTAATTTTTACGGAATTCATACCTGTTCTCCTTAAATAAAACTATTCATCGATAAATAGGTCTGTAAAACAATGGGAGTTCCACAATCAATTGAATTATGCTTTAACAGGTCAACTCATGAGTCGATTTAAATCAGACCAATATTGAAAACCTGGAGGTACTGGACGGCCGTTTGGTTTTACTATGGGATGACTCAATAGTGTGTATAAACGATTCTTCAACAAATACACTCCAAATCATTACATCAAGTATTGTGAGCGAATGCTTAATATATACACAAGTAACACAATATTCAACAATGATAATGTCTAAATTCAATAGATACATGGTCTTGAACAATCCTTCATCCATTATCTGTGATGGATATCTTTCTTACACACGACACGGATTAGACTCCATTGGTCAATACTTCTCACAAGAACTATATGAGTTCTATTTTAAAACTAGTCACCAGTGAGGATATGGTTATTGTGAAGCTGGAGATTTGTGGATATTGAATAAACTTTTTTATAGTTGAATTCATAAGTCAATCTAACCATTGAAAACCTAGGAGCATTGTACAGCCATTTTGTCCTATTGTGGGACTCCTCAACCATATAAAATTTACTAAATCTCCACAAAACCCCCTCTTGAAAATGAATAAATATAAACACTTACTTTAATTTTTATCAATTATATTAAATCTTTAAAATTTAGGATCTTTATTCATTCATTCAATATTAATTACTATCCATATAATTATTAAGTTTATTCAATATCATCTATCATTCAATATAGGAAGTAATAGTTGAAATCAAAATGACCTAGTAAATTTTACAAAAAAAAAACAAGATTCACTTTTTCTTGTTTTTTTTTCTTTCGTTGAAACTTAATAATGAATTCGGTTCAATTGAAAATGATCCATTGAAAATCATTTTAAATTGAATAAACATTAATTTCCTGTAATTTATTTAAGAATAGATACGTTTCCAAGATGAAGATAACTAAAAGAGAGAGAGAAGTTGAAAAAATAAACACACACACAGAACATTTGGCAAGCGAAATAATATTCCATTACTATATGAACTGAATGTCTTAAAAGACAGTTGTCAAGGTACCTTTATACAAAAATAAGTAAATTATCCTACTTTTCAATTACTAACACAAAACATTGAATAAAGAATAACCTATACATGTTATTGATAGAAATTTGATTTGTTGAATGAATAGAGAAACATTAAAAAAAACAAAGTTTTGTAAACAAACAACAAGAGGATATATTAACTTGGTGATGTTTACTTGTATGTTCCTATTGTTATTTAGGACTGCAGTTGATCAATCTCATGTTGGCATATGTGCATCATGTGCGGACTGCCTCGAAATTGCCTGACGTCACAAGCTTTATAAACAACGATGGACAGTAGCTAGCAGGATATTTAATATTTATGCAGTGTTTAAGTTACTAAGTTAATGAACTGTATAATTAACTTGAACCACATTCGGATCAATAAGAATTTGACATTTCTTGTCATATCAGTGATAGAAATTTGGAAAAACACTTCGGATTCTATCATTTCTGTTAGCTATCTTTGCTTGAACAATCACCCGATTGAATGATTATTTATAACATCTAAACTTTACATCAAAATTAGCCTTTTTTAAGTACAAACTTTATATAAGACAGGTATTTATTTTGAAGCGAAAGGTACTGGGTTCGAGTCCCAGGGTGAATATCAACTCTGAGATGAAGGTACATCTAGCTAACGAGTCCAAATAGGATGAAACGCGCGTCCTGGATTCCACTGCTGGTCACTATCCGTCTTTGTTTTTAATTTATATGGTTTACGTTAAATATCACAGATAAGAAGTTGAACTCTGTATAGAGAATAGAATCATGTCACTTAGATAACAGGAATTTAAAGGATATGAGATTATTTATTGTATTTATGTTTATGTCATAACATTACAACTAGTAAGTTTGTTGCCAAGTTCTGATATTAATATAGATATAAATATAATCTTTGAATTGTAGAAAATCAGTATAATATCAGTTGAATGATTCATAGAAAGCTTAAAAATGATAATTAATAATTTTAAAAGTTGAAATCATGAATCAATTGAAGATAGACCACCATGAAAAACCTGGAAGCACTAGATGACTGTTACTTCTTATTATGGGACTCCTCAACGGTGCGCATTCACGATCCCGCCTCTCGAGATTCCCACCCAAGATCTATCAGTCTCGCGTGTGAGTACTTAAGCACTAGACCATTGAGCTTCCATCCAACGGTGTTTATGTCTAACTTCAACCAATTGACGAAATTAAACAACCATTCACCATTGTCTTCAGTGAGTTGATATCTCCCAACAGACGTGGTTGAACTCTACTGGTCACTGCTTCTCACTGTTGCATGCCGACTCAGTGGTCTAGTGGTTAAGCGCTCGCGCGCGAAAGTGATGCGTCCTGGGTTCGAGTCTCGCGAGGCGGGGTTGTGGACGCGCATTGCTGAATAGTCCCACAAAAGGACGAAACGACCGTCCAGTGCTCCCAGGTTTCACATAGCGGTCTAGCTTCAATTGATTAATGATCTCAACTATTACAATTACTATAATATCCACAAAAACCCTTCTGATGATAATTAATAATCAAAATATTCATACATAATGTTTCATACCAAAAAAACGGAAGCAATGTATGAGCTAATTTAATTCATTTAACTAGACAAATAAAATTCTGAGACAAGTCAACAAATATTTGATATGAAAACAAAACAAAAAACCCTCTTTACTTTGTTATTTAATCAGAATCTGCTTTAACCAACAATTTACATTCCATTTCATAAATTATTGATAACTTTCAAGTTGTTGTTATCCTAGTAATCAATTCATTATTGTTTTCAGTAATGAGTACTTGGATGTTTTCTTATGCTTCATCAATACTTAATCAAGTATATCATAAGTTATCCCACAAAATAATCCAGGTACTTGTATACAAGAAAAAAATACGACCATAATTTTATCGTTCGTTAACTTTGAAATGTTCAGCAGTATAAAAACAACAAAAATAACATTTCTATAAAAACAAAAAAACATTAGACATTTTTCTAATTCAATATTTACCTCCAAATTATAAACATTTCGTAGGGGGAGATTTTCAACATATTTCTTTGAGAAGTGGGTTTTGTGGAGATTTTTATTAATTTTATATATAGTTGAAATCATTAGTCAGTTGAAGCTGGATCATCATAGAAAACCTAGAAGCACTGTACGGCTATTTCATCCTATCGCGTGACTCCTTAGAAGTGCTCATCCACAATCCTGCCTCTCGAGATTTGAACCCAGTACCTGAGGAGTCCCACGATAGGACGAAACGGCTGTTCAGTGCTTTCAGGTTTTTTGCATGGTGGTCTAGCTTCAATGAACTCATGATTTCAACTATATAATATTTATTTGAGTGAAATTTATTCAGTAGAATAATACTGTCCAAATATAGTTTGATTCCATGTAATGATTATTATCATGTATCATAAATTTTCGCTGTTTATTTTATTTAAAAACAAAGAAAGAACGAACGATTTTTAAAACGTTGATTTTGTGCATTCAGTAGTCAATCGTTTCCTGTAATAAAAATAATCACATTGAATTCTTAAAAGAAATTGTATAACATACAATATATCAGGAAACATAATTCAGAATGGGGATTTGTGGAGAATATAGTTGGATTCATGAATTTATCTAGGCTGGAAAAACATTAAAAACTTGTAAGCTTAAAGCGACTGATGAATTCAACTATAAAAAAGTTTATTCAATATCCACAAATTTCCAGCTTCACAATAATCATATCCTCACTGGTGACTAGTTTTAAAATAGAACTCATATAGTTCTTGTGAGAAGTATTGACCAATGGAGTCTAATCCGTGTCGTGTGTAAGAAAGATATCCATCTCAGATAATGGATGAAGGATTGTTCAAGACCATGGATCTATTGAATTTAGACATTATCATTGTTGAATATTGTGTTACTTGTGTATATATTAAGCATTCGCTCACAATACTTGATGTGGTGAATTGGAGTGTGTTTGCTGAGGGATTGTTTATGCACACTATTTAGTCATCCCATACTTCCAGGTTTTCAATATTGGTCTGATTTAAATCGACTCATGAGTTGACCTGTTAAAGCATAATTCAATTGATTGTGGAACTGTGGTATGGTCTACTTATATCCATATAAGTAGTATATGATGTGGGTCAGACGTAGAATTTATTTTGGCAGAAGACCGATTGGTAAAGAACTGAAATGAAGCGCAATCGTCTGGAAAATGCATGAGCAATGGAATAAGAGAAGAAACAGTGAAGATTGAAACAATTGGTTATTAATTTGCAAATTGACTGTTCATTGTTTGGTTATCGGAATTTAATGAGATAGTCTGTAACTTTTGCTTAAATACATTCGATTGTCCCCAACCAGTGTTCTGTTCATTACAGAACTGCCATTGTTTTACAGACCTATTTATCGATGAATAGTTTTATTTAAGGAGAACAGGTATGAATTCCGTAGATTAAGTAAGATTAATATGACCACTTTATAATTCATGAGATATGCGGATAATCCAAAAATTAATACTTATTCGAGAATTATAAAAATATTCTAATCGAAGGATTTATTCTTTGTTTGTTTCGTGAATGTACATATATCGTATTAATAAAGCGGTAAGAACATTACAAAGTAGTTATCGATTCATCCTTCTGATTACGTCATGTGGATTAAAACAATAGAAAACAAAAATAACAGAAAAACTCTTTAAATACACACAAGTGACGATAAGAATTGAAAGATTATCGTGTTTGTTACGTGTTAAATGTATCAGTAGAATAATGCATTAAATAGGATTATGTAGTTAAGAATTTTGATAGCCTACAGCCAATGTCCAGAAGCAGATTTTATCATAGTGAATAAATGTGATCACTCTATAATCCACTATAACCGATTAATGCAAATAATATCCCATAACATAACGAATGATTTAATTTCATTATTATTATTATTATTTAAACCCATAAATATTGGTACAAGGAAGCACCAGATAAATATGCGCCTCACAAATCTCATTCGATTCGTGTGAGGGCTGTGATACTGCCCAGGTGCCCAGACTGAAGCAGGTGGTTTTCTTAGGGGGCCACACCCCGAGCCTTTGACCAAAAGGTCTGGTCCACAAGGCAGTGAAGCATCGTGAGGAGATGCAGTCCCATGGTAGCCGGTGATCAACGGTTGATTCTTACACCATTTGTTCCCTCAGGATACTGGGGCACATGTGCACCACTGGTTTGAAATCAGGGTTTTTCAACTCCCCTAGGTGGACCCTCCATGTCCACCAACCCGGTTAAAGCGCCGGACATTCGCTTTTCGTCCTCTCACTTTCGTAAACAACACCCTCGCCACGAGAAGGCAGTGAGTAGGACTTCCGAATGATTTAAACATAAATACTTCTCTTGATATTGTTTGTTTGAATCTTCCTAATAATGTTTATGACTGTAAATGATCAGTCTTTTATTGGCATATGTGCATACTGTGAATTCGAACTTCACCCCATTGCACAAGCAAGTGGCTATCAGGACTCAGTAGCTGAGTTGATAACGCAATGACGTTTGAAGCGAACGGTACTAGATTCGAGTCCCAGAATGAACATCAACTCTGAGGTGCAAGTACATCTAGCTGACGAGTTCCAAATAGGACGAAGCGCGCTTCCTAGATTTCATTGCTAGCCACTATCCATCCTTGCTTATAAATACTTCCCATGATGAAAAATACAAGACACCTAACTGTGTAGAACTCTTGCTAATTTACTGTACATTTTGTGTACATATTTTTAATTACGTGTATCGTCACATTATGTAATCAACATTAATTCATACTAAATAACTCATGTTTTATAAGATGAGTTTAAACAACTCATTAGTGACACTAGACAATGCATAAAGACAAATATCACTTATTCAATGTTTCTGGTTAGCTAAACTTGACGACGAATGTATAATAAGTTAACTGATAAGTTAAGAACACATTATTTAATTTATCTATCATATCTAAGAAATTATTTAAATTACTAACTTTATCAGTAATGTCATCCTATAGTATACATTTTCCGACTTCGATGTACTATTGTAGTGTGATCTACTTATATCCACATAAGTAGTATATGGTGATAGTCAGACATAGAATGTATTTTGGCAGAAGAACGATAAGGAACGAACAGGAATGGAGCGTCATCGGTACGAAAATGTAAGGAAAATGAAATCAGAGAATATAGACTGATATTTGCAGAAGAAACAGTCAAGATTGAGACAATTGATTGTTATTTTGCAAATTAACTTTTTACTGTATGGTTATCAGATTTTAGAGAGATAGTCTGTAATTTCTGTTTAAATACATCAGATTATCCCCACTCGTATTCTTGTTCACTACGCTATGAACTAATGTATATATTCACACAAACTTTGCTGTTCAAATACAACATAATGATAAAGATGTTAGAACTAGACATACTTTCATCATTAAGTAGTTTTTGATACATAAATACAAATTTATAAAGCTACTACTCTGTGTTCAAATCATCCATGAAATGGACATCCTTACTGTCATAAATGTTTGATTCATAATTAAAAACATTGGAATCAAGAACGCTCGTTTCGTCTTATTTGAGACTTGTCAGCTGGATGCAAATGCATCTCAGAGTTGATCTTCACTCTGGGACTCGAACTCAGTAACTTTCGCTTCAAACACCATTGTGTTATCCACTCACCTACTGAGACCTGATAGCTACTTGCTTGTGCAACCGGGTGAAGTTTGAATTCACTTAGTATTGTTTGTTTGAATTTTCCCATTGGTGTTTAGGACTGCAACTGGTCAGTCTCTAATTGGCATATGCTCATATGTGCGTCATGGATTCCACTGCTAGCCGCTATCCATCTTTGCTTACAATGATTGTGAAATAAGGCTATATCGCACATATGCACATATGCCAATTAGAGACTGACCAGTTGCAGTCCTAAACATCAATAGGATGATTCAAACAAACAATACTAAGTGAACATAATTGAAAAGAATTTTAAAAAGGATTATTTCAGTTAATAAATTTTAAAATAAACAATTAGCTATTTTATTTACCTTCGTGTATTGAAATGACCAAAATTGTTAAACTTTACTCCACAACATTTAGATGTTGTTGATGATGGATTAATCATTTGTGAATTAAGATAACCTTCTTCATAGTGATGCTCAAAATGTGTTTGTTGTTGTTGTTGTTGTACAGATTTACTTTTCTGTTTAATCTGAGTTGATTGTTGACTATGTTCCAACAATATATGAGATTCCTTATCGATAATTTTTGAACAACTTTCAAGCATTACATTCCCACTAGGATGAACTTGTCTAGATCTATCAGGTTGTATACTATAACATCGTCTATATGCTTTACGTTTCTTATCTAATTCACTAGACATATGAATTCCAGGCTTATTGTTATTATGCATAGTAAAAAAAAAATTATTCGACAATTTATGTTTAAATGAACTTTACGTTATACTTCAGGAACTCATTGAGTACCTTCAACGCAATGGGTTGTTCACAACATTTTATTCGTTTAAAGATCCCCATCATTATCATTCATTTATATGACGTAATAAGTATAATAATGTATGTAATTATAATAACTGATAGTTAGTACTTTTTACCAAATCAATAATCTTAGTAACTGCTTCCTTTTCAATACTAATGTGTTCAATCGTTTAAATTAAATTATACATTAAAATATAACAAATAATATATAACTGACCACTAACCAATAGACCAATAGGATTCAAGTTAAGTTAACCAATCAGAATCGAGGATATAAATGGTAATTTTTTCAACAAAAAAATTTCTGATCAGAGGGGGTTTTGTGGAGAATTTAGTATTTTCACAGTTGAGATCATGAGTCAATTGAAGCTAGACCACCATCGAAAACCTGGAAGCACTAGACGATCACTTCGTCCTATTATGGGGCTCCTCAGCAGTGCGCATCCACGGTCCCGCACTCGCGAAGATTCTAACCCAGGACCTACCAGTCTCAAGCCGAAGCCCTTAACCGATAGACCACTGAGCCAGCATCCAACGGCGTTAATGTCTAACTTCAACCAATCCACGACTTTGAACGACCATTCACCAATTGTCTTCAGTGAGTTGATATCTCTACAACAGACTTGGTGGAACTCCACTGGCCACTGCTTCTCACTAGAACTCAAGGAAATATCTCTTGAAGTCAGTGACTAGTGAGCAGAAGGGGTTTTGTGGAGAATTTAGTATAAAATATTGATTATGTTAATATTAGTAGAAAATGATATAACTTTCTTAATTGTATCTTTCATCAACGTTGTAATTTAGTGAGATATATATTATATCCAAACGAAGAATAGGTTAATAGTAACAGCGAGGTTTTATTGTTGACTATTATTATATATATTCTTTTTGCACAACTATTAAGTAACTGCATTATACATATATTCATATTCCTTTCATTATAAACTACAATTTGACCTATTGACTATTATTATACGATATACTCTTCTTAAGTTACTTATTTACTTACGGCTGTTACTCCCATGAAGTTTGGGCCGCCGACCAGCATTCTCCAACCCACTCTATCCTGAGCCTTGCCTTCTAGTTCTACCCAATTCTTGTTCATTCTTTTCATGTCTGTCTCAATTTTCTCGGTGTAATCTGTTCTTTGGTTTTCCTCTTTTCCTCAGGCCTTCAGAATTCCATGTGAAGGCTTGCCTTGTGACGCAGTTGGGTGATTTCCTTAAAATGTGTCCTATCTACTTCCAAAGTTTCTTCCTGATTTCTTCTTTCACTGAAATCTGGTTTGTTCTTGTCCACAGTAGACTCTTCTTAAGTTATTCCCAGTTTATTAGAAACAGTTTCTTACAATCACAGCCACTTTTGGGCTTGATGTTGTATAATTGTTATTCTCGGTTTTACGGTATGAAATGGTTTGGTTTGTTTGTATATAAACCCAGTATGGTTGAAATATATGATTCATATAGTGGAGGCTGATATTTGTGTTATGGATTAAACTGGCTGGGTTAGGCGTGAAGCTACTATGTTGGTGGACCAATAAGACTCAAAGATGACTCTAGGTTACTCGTACTAGATAACACGTTATTAGTCTGGTTAATAAAACGGTATTCATATTGGCGATCGTATTATGTAATAATCAACAGACCATAAGAACATAACAATGTACAAGATATATTATTGAATTAAATGCTTAATTGTAAAGCATATTTGTGAATAATATATACTCATTTCATGCTGTATCGATTACCTAAATTATTCAGTAAGAATGCAAAACTACAAATGATCTTAACCAGAAAGGCAAGAAGGGGTGTAGAGAAGTTAATTAGTTCACTACAAGATAGTGAGAAAAGAAGCAGAACCTGATGATATTGTCAAGAACGGTAATGAAAGGATCAAGGTTACAAAATATATGATAATAAATACGGACGAGAACCGGTGCTTTCAACGTGGTATGGTCGCCGGCAATAATAAATACAGGATGACTATATATATATATATATATATATATATATATATATATATATATATATATACAGCTGTTTCGTCCTATTATGGACAGTATACACTCAAGATTAAACGATGGATCGAAACTAAGACCTTTAGGTTGACCCACTGGCAAACAATGATGAGGAGTCCCATCCAATGCTTCCTGGTAGTAATAGTTATCTAACTAAGGTTAGCCAGGGATGCAAATTCGAAAATTAAACAATTTTTATGAACCTCCATACTGACAATAGAAGTTGCGCTGTTAAGTTTTAAATGCTTTCTACATCTCAAAGGTTTGTTTGAAATTAGTCAACAAATTGTAGTAGAAATTTAGAAAAACTGAGGTACTGATAAATAATTGAATACAAGTTTATAACTAAGTCACGTACCTGAATTAACTTGGATTATTAGAAATTTTTCCTTGTTACGGAGTTAAATTACATAAATACGTTAACATGGAATAAACTGAGCATGTGTTAGAAAAATAAGATAAAACATTGGGATAATAAGCAGAGATGGATGGTATCTAGCAGTGGAATCCAGGATTCATGTTTTGTTCTAGTCGAAAATCGTCAGATGTATGATCCGGGATCACAGAGTAGATTTTCACTTTGGATCGAACGGTATTGACTTTTAATCTTGGCGCAGATATAAACTCTGGGATGCAGGTACATCCAGCTCACGAGTCCTAAATAGGACGAAATGTGATTCCTGTCTTTCAGTGCTACCCGCCATTCGTCTCTGCTTATATTATTCGAGAGTTAAACCAATATCGAAGCATTCTACATAGGATGTACATTTGCCGATAAAAGACTGATCAATTTTAGTTCTAAATATCATTGAGAAGATTCAAACAGCTAACATTAGTATTATAAAAATTAACTCCATTTCAAAGCCGAATAAAAACCTGGAGTGATCTTATTTTTCCCAAAATTTCTGTTACGCCTCAGGGAGATTAAAAATGGGAATTGCCGAGTGATGAAAAGCTTTTATTTTTTTACTGTACAATTTTGATTGATAAAATTTATTTTAAAAAGAAGGAAATTTTTCTTAACAAACTGTCACTGTTGTTAGTTGAATTAAATAGTTTGTTGTTGTATGCGTTCGAATAGAACAAAATGTCTCATTATGGATTGCATACCATTTGAAAAACTAATTGAAAACAGAAATATATGCTGATTAGGTTATTCATAAAGGTCTGAACCATTTCATTGTTGGTATACAAGAATGATTATTTTTGATATTTGTAAACAAATAGAATACCTGCTGAACAAATTAGTAGCTACCTAGAATTAGTAGCTCAATCAATAATGTATCAAAGTACAAAGCGATCAATACTGATTTCGAGGCTTAACATAATAATGTATATACCCATAGCTGACGAGTTCTACATAGAACGAAAGGTGGATTCACAGTCCGTCAGCTATCCATATTTTAAATACACTGAGGAGATTTTCTATCTTCATTTACGTTTATTTAGTAGTATGTGTTGGTAATCTATCACAGTCTCGAGCTCTTATCTCATATAAAGCGTGATATCTATAGTATCCCTGAGTTAAAAGACTGTTTCACATATTCATTTTCACTTGATTTGTGGTGTATGTTACTAATGTTGACAGATATAAGTCGTATGTAACATCAGTCAGAAGTGGAATGCTTGTTAAGAGGAGATTGAATTGGAGAGAACAAAAAGAAAAACATAAATGAATTAAAATGAATACAGAATTGGTAGAATTGAGAAGGATGTGAAAAACAACTGGAAGAAGATTTGCAAATGACTTATTTTCTGTGTGATTTTCTGATTTTACTAAACCAATGTGTAATTGTGCACAAGGTAATAAATCGGTCTTCTCATCTGGTTTCTCTTTCACTAAAGATGCCGCCCAGAGATCACTAAGTTCTGTCATCAGAAACTCGATTACTTCTGACATGATCGTTCATTATTTATCACCAGAGCTAAAGAGAGTGACATTAAAGCTAGTTATTGACGAGTATGTATTGATAATCCAACACGAGGGTTTGAATAAGGATTAACAAGTTTTGCTGATGTAATGTTATCTATCATTAATAGAAATTTCACAAGTTTGCTTAAAGCAATTTGAAGTAAATAAGTGATAAGTTAGTTTTGATAAAACAATACGTGATTATATTGTAATGTCTTTCTTTCGCTTTATATATATATAACAGATGTTTTTTCCCATTCTTATTAAACCGCTAACTTCAAGGTGTGATTAGCCAAAAACAATCATGTGAAATCTGTATTTGTTATAACGTATGGGCTCGTAAATTATAGGAACGTGCAGTTAGGAGGTAGTGGATTTTTTTGATCGGCCGCAAATGATGATTGAAATCGTACGAGCAGTCTTGAGTGCTATTCGGTCCTTCCTATATGCCTAGCCCAGCCCGTTAAATCCAGAACACAAATAACAGCCTCAGCAATATGAAACATTATTTACAAACATACTGAGTTTTTATACAAACCAAAATAATCAATAAACTGATTATAACTCAAGAATCGTATGATAATAAATCAAAGATCAAAATAAAGCTCATGATAAGAGAAATACGAATATGAATAGTTTAGTTACGTAACAATTGTACAATAGGAAATAGGCATAATACATTGGTCGATAAATAGACCTTAGAGTTACCATTCATAATTCACCAGGGGATATAACAGTATTATTGATCATGATCACGTGGATTAATTATTATGCAGAAAACTGAATACAGTAGGATTTCCTAGTTAGTTATATAACACTATTCATATGATTATTACCATATACAGACATGGATTATTGTTTCTTTCAGTCATCAAACTGTATGACGTACGTTTCTTAGTGTTATATGAATCATATGAATATTGTAAATATTCTCATCGTTATAAGCAAAGATGGATAGTGGTTAGCAGTGGAATCCAAGACGCACGTTTCATCCTATTTGGGTCTCGTCAGATGGATATACCTGCATCTGAGTTGATGTTCACTCTGGGAGTCGAACCTAGTACCTCTCTCTTCAAACGCCTTCACGTTATTCACTCGGCTACTGAGTCCTGATAGCCACTTGCTTGTGCAATGGGGTGAAGTTTAAATTCACTTGGTATTGTTTGAATCTTCCCATTGATGTTTAGAGCAATACGCACAGTATGCACATATGCCAATTAGAGACTAACCAGTTGCAGTCCTAAACATTAATGGGAAGATTCAAAAAAATACCGAGTGAATTTATTCTCATCACTATTAGAAAAAATGGCAATGATGAAGAATACAAGTGGTATCCATTGCTTTGTCAACTCTGGTTAAACTAGAAATTTGGATCGTTTTTATGAAATTGGTTGAAAGAAAAGTATTTTGGCACCATGAAATGTGTGGGATCAAATGAAATGCTTGACATAAAGAAATATTTGAACGACAAATAATTGATTGCTTGAATATTCTCATTGATACTTATGACTCAAATTGATTAATCACTTATTAGCATATGTGCATCCTGTACAGATTGCCTCTTTATTCCGTTAAGCCACAAGCATTATAACCGGAGACGGATTATGGCTAACAGTGGAAACGAGGAATCACGTTTCGTCCTGCGTGGGACTCATGAAGTGGATGTGCCTGCATCCCAGAGTTGATTTTGCCTTACTAATTCAACTATAAAAGCATTAAAAGATTAAGCGATTTAATCGAAACATGTGTATATCTAGTGAGTTCATTGTTTACTTATGATTCTATCCTGAGGCTTGAAAATTGTTGTGTTTTCGTTATTTAGGACAGAATTAGTCAGATAAAAAGAATCGGATAGAAATGGGGACTTTCTTAAATATGGTAGATGTTTGGAGGTAGTCTACAAGAAACTCAACTTGGTCCAGAATTTTCGTTAGTTAAAATTCATAAGTAAAGTACACTAGATACCTTGAGGAAGCTTATGATTTTTGTTTGTTTCGAACCTTCATCGCTCATTTTCAACATCTGCCGCATTGCCGCCAAGCTTTTTGGGTCTCTTTTGTTGGGATGAGATATTTATAATAAAATCATAACCAGTAATTACATAGTATTTCGTTTGATTAGTTCAGGTTTTTCTATTCACTTTCTCTCACCTTTTTTTATCTTAACACAGAGCACGCAATGTCAGGTCACATAAATTAGTGGTTACACTACGACTTAGTTGACAATTCGATTAACACTAAAGAACTATATAATTATAACATTGGTCACTACTCCTTGGTCAATCAATTGTAACTAACTTGACTAGCTATCAGTCACAAAGTAAGCTAAAACATAGAACACGTGTATTCAACTAAATTATCTCAAATTGTTACCAACCCTTTAATGATGCCCGAAATATTAAGCATTAATTTTGTATACAAAAAAATATGATACACTTTTCAACTGAAACATCATTAAATTAAACAAGTTAGATTTTTTCTCCTATCAAACTGGTTACAATCTTCCCATCCCCATACTGATGAAAATTATTCCTTATTTATAAATACCTTTTAAGATTTCCTGTACACTGATTACATCATTCTGGCCCTTTATATCAAAGCTTTCCATTATTGATGATAATAGCAGAATATTAGTTTAATATCAAAATATATCTCTATGGTAATTAAAAATATATTCACAAATAACAGGAAGTTCAACTCATATGATTACTGAAGAAAAAAAAATCAATAACTATGTCATTTTCATGCATCTTATAATACCGGAAAATAAATTCCATAATGGAAGTAGACTATTCCCTTTGATATAGTGTAATTTTAAACAGGCATATTGGTTTTGTATCTAATTGAAAATGTGAACAATATAACATTAAATTTAATTTTACAGACAAATGGTTCTATTGCGGTGTATACTACTGATGACGATGTAGATATAATTAGTATGTATCATCAATCGAATGTGAATTACCTGGCAGCACAAGGTTGAGAAGATTGAAGAAAACAAAACGAGAATAAAGAATGATTTCTGTGCAAATGAAGGAACAATGAAATCTTAGACGATCGATTGACATTTTGCAAATGAAGTATTTACTGTATAGTTCTTAGATTTTATGTTCCCACATTGCGTTCTCGTTCACTACACCATGAAATAACTTTGAAAAGTAATAATATAAAAGAACATAAAGATTTGATGTATACAAAGTCAAATATATTCATCTTTTCTTTCCTCGGAATTTCTAATTGATTGCATACAACGTAAATTTATAATGAATATTTTGGTTATACGTTGAGATAAAAGCTTAATAGTGATACCTTGGATCAAAGGAATAATACAAACAGTGAACTAATCTCTAGCAGTGGGAAATTTATTCATATATTAATTAAGGTAAATGATAAAATAGATCTTAAAAGCCTTTGATCTAAAGGAAAACATACTTTGAATAGTGAAATTTTTAAACCCTTTTTAGATATGGAAATTTATAATGATTTCTTCATGTCTTTCAAGGTGATCAATATGCAATCAAGCTACAGTTTGCTAGAGTTTATTGAAACTATTGCTATCATCAAACTACATCACAAGGCTAGATTCAACTAGGAATTCTGAAGAGAGATGGAAAAGAGTAAGACCAATGAACACATTGCGTAAGGAAATAGGAAATGGACATGAAAAAAGTTGAATAGCAACTGGAAACAACTTGAAGGGATAGCCTAGAACAGAGTTAGATGGAGAATGCTGGTAGGTGACCTATGCTCTGCTACGAGGGGTAACATAAGTAATTAAATAAGTAAGTATTGCTATCAAAAATCAGAAGCTTGATTGACGTATTTGAAAAGTGAAGCATTTATGACATGGGTTATATTTCATCATTGTTGTAGAGCATCCTATCACATATGACTTACATATTTGCAATATTTTATATCCAAGCTATTAACTGATTTTGAAATACTAATGCTTTTGTAAGTGGTTGATGAGAACCCGACGAAATACGAAGTAAACTTCAGGTTATTTGGCTTGTTGTCTTAAAGATTAATAAAAGAAAATGTAGGTCTATGGGAAGAAATAGGATGAAATTTATTGTTTATTAAGAGAGTAGTCCATATATATTAAATAGATATTCGTTGTTATTTAAACGAATCATTTGACAGAAATCGGGCGTCAAGTATATAAAAGACAATCTATATCTGAAAATCATATTTGAAATGATTCCGAAATTCTTCCCTATTAGTTTTTTTTTAAGCTTCTTCAAGGTAATAAACGAAATTATCGAAAGATGGCAGAACATGATCAGACCGGTGATCTTTATATTTTCTTCAAATAGTAAAAGGTTTGTCATTCTACATTTGATTGTTTTTTTTCATTACCCTTCGTCAAGTGAAAACAATGGTTTCAGAATCTAAGTCATTGATTATCGTTATTATTATTTTAATAGAGATTTATGAAGGGAGAATAATTTGTGGGCTCAGATTTTATGGTAATTCTGAACGAGAACAGTTTGGGAAGTATTAATGAGATGGTTTTGGGTGTGATCAAAGACATAAAGTGTATCCAAGTAAGTAATGTGTATACTTATATGAATAAAGTGTTAGGAATTAAACTGTACTTCAAATTCACGTTATGTCCCTGATTGGATTAATTGAGTTTCAGCTGGATGACAATAATAATAACCTTTTTCTTTACCACTGCTGACCTAATTGTTTTGAAAACATGTTCCTTGAATAAAATAAGTTTTCATGGAATGTACAAAACCGCAAATGAAAATAAATTTTGCTACTAAATGGTGGCTCTATATAGAAATCTAATGTATATTGCTTTTATATAATGCGAAACATTCGCTCTGCTATTTCAATTTTTGTTTGTCGTCAAACGTCATAGGGGATTCACCTGAAAAAGCTGTAGGAGTAACAAAAGTCGATACAAACTCCGATTGCCCTTTATGTTCTGCACATCTAATTCGTAACGCTGCTGAACGCATGACATCTAACTGTAAATGAAATTATTGAAGATGCAATCGGAGACTAATCGTTTGTTATTTCGTTTACATAAAACGGGGATACGTAAAACAATTTACATCTGAACCAATTCGAATGGTAGATTTCAAAGTCACTCATCACTAGTCGAATTATCAAACGCCTAGTTTCATCTATGTATATAAAAAATCATCAGAGGACTACATAGTACAAAATAATTCAGGCTATCTGTAAGGTCCCCTAAAAAATTACTTGAACTCTAGTTACCCTCTTTTGTATTGTGATCATTGTATATTTCTACAATGTGAAGAATTAAATTATTCCTATTTTACAGGATATTTACGGTTATTTAACTGGACTTGAAAATCGAGTGCTGTTTGTGCATAGTCCAAATTACTTTTATTAAGCTGATATGTAAAAAGCTTCATCAAAGGTTATACAATAGTAAGGCATTGATTTTGAATACAGGAAATAAAGACTTGATCAGACTTTTAGTCTTACTGATACGACTTATTTAACTGCATAAGCTACCAGATGCTAATTTAATATTACCATTTAATAGTTAACACTGAATCTGCTATTGTTATTCAATGTATACCATCAGAAATCAATCGTATAAACAAATTTTCTTTAAATGTAAGAAAAAGTCTAAACTAGCCTTACGCTTTACTGATTATGATACTTGTGGATGATAAACTATGGATACGAAATATACAAATATCCTGTGATAAGTTTAAAATTACATAAAATTGTATCCTTATTTTGGTTAAAAACGTTTGTTCATTGATGTTTAACTAGTCACATTCATGCCCGAGACTAGTTTGGAGGTGATGAATAGCTACTGCAGATATGTCCTGTACTAGTAATTTCCTTGTTTTTAATGGTTCTCTAGCTTAGTTTGACTTGTGATCTCAGTAATATTTTTAAAAAATGAAAAAACGTGTTTCTTGGTTACAATTCAATTTTGATTATCTTTCATCATTGCAGTCACAAATCCATTTAATATCAATATTCATTTGTTTAGATAAGACGAACTCACTATAAAAAAGTTAATTGATTTTATATGGTATAAAAATTATTGATCTAAAAATTTTGATCCTAAAACTTGAACATAAATTTCAATCAGAGAGAGGATTTGTGGATATTATAATAATTTAATGGTTCAATTCATGAGTTAATCGAATCTAGACCACCATGGAAAAACCTGGAAGTACTGGATGGCCGTTTCGTCCTAGTTTGGGACTCGTCAGCAATGCACGTCCACGATCCCGTACTCGCGAGATTCGAACCCAGGACCTATCAGTCTCGCGCGCGAGCGCCTTAACTCTAGGCCACTGACCCAGTATCCAATGGTGTTGATGTCTAACCTCAACTAATCCACCAAATTGCTCCATAATCCACCATTGTCTACAATGATAACATATGTTATTCAATTCCAAAATAAGTAAAACAATGTTCATCCATTTCTTTTTCTCTATTAACTGATAAAACTAATTTTATTCCCTTTATTGAATAAAAAATGACAATTATTTTTTGAAAACAAACAAACTATCATTGATACATTAGAACAAATCAAATGATTAAAACTATTATCTTAAATGCTGTCTGTGGTTGTATGATAAAGAAACAAACAATGAACAATGAACCTTTTTTTGGTGTTAACAAAATCGATTTGTTGATTTTTTTTAATTTTCGTTTTTTCTCTCATCATGTTTTTTTTTATTTTTTCTTAAATTTTTCGATTTTTAATTAAATAGAATGGAAGAAAAAGAAGGAAAAAAAATATTTAAAATATTAGTCTTCATTAAAAGTTTCTAGTAAAGAATTGAAGAATGATAAATGTTAGTTCTTCCTCTTATTTTCTTATGATAGATGAGGATGTTAGTTCAGGAGGTAATAGATAAAATGGGACAATAATCGTCAATGTGATTATCACATTTTAATTTTTTTTTAACTCAGAAGGGGTTTTGTGGAGATTTCAGTATTTTTCATACTTGAAATCATCAGTCAATTGACCAGCAGGGAAAACCTGGAAGCACTGGACGGCCGATTCGTCCTATTATGGGACTCCTCAGGTTTTCGATGGCGGACTAGTTTCAATTGACTCATGATTTTTTTGACTTATGAACAGTGACTAAAATATGAAAAAAAGACTTGAATTTATGAAGATGAAAATGTTTTATAGACTTGGTAACTGAAAGGCGACCTGCTTGAACATCTCGGCTACCTGTTCCTGCTTTCTAGATATCTGAACAAGTTATTTAATTTTGTTTGTTATAATACATCATTATAGCTGTTAATCATATAACCTATTGAGGTGCGTTTCTAAAAAGTGTACAAATTTTCGTTGTACAAGTTACAAAGGCCCAATAAGAGATATCGTGGTTCCTATTAATATGAAGTGAAAAGAATATACATTATTGAGGCGTCGATTGACTGGACTGCTAACTTCTAACTGGTGATCATTTAATATTTTCATAGTTGAAATCATGGGTCAATTAAAGCTAGACCACCATCGAAAACCTGGAAGCACTAGACGGCCGATTCGTCCTATTATGGGACTCCTCAGTAGATTGATTGATATGCAAATGAAGGAACAATATAGTCTGAAACAATTAATAAATATTTACTATGTAAAACTCAGATTTTACTAAGTGATTATGTAATCTTGTGTTCAAATACATTTCATTGTTCTCAATTGTGTTCTTATTCACTACACTCTAACAGTGAACAAAAAACTAGGTATAATGCGGGATTTATTACTTAGCAATAAATAATTGATACACAATAAGAAATATCAATATAATTGTTTATTGTCTACTATGAATGTTTGTCATGACAATGATAAGTGAACCATTTACCTGGGATTTTCACCATCATTGAAAAGGTTTTTAAAAAGAATCAATTTATTTTTCTTTATCGAAATAGATCATGTTTAAAACTTCTACTGAATATATTTATCTAGTAGTTATGATTTTAAAACAAAGCACTATCAGCTGTTTTTGTTTATGTTATATCTCAAAGAGAATTATGAATGATAACTTTGAGGACTATTTATGAACCAATATGATATGTATATTTCCTATTGTATAGTTGTGAACTAACTAAATTATTCGTATCCCTCTTAAGCTTTGTTTCGACCAATAAACTATTAGTATATGAATTCACTTAGTATTGTTTGTTTGAATCGATGGGAAGATTCAAACAAACAATACTAAGTGAATTCAAACTTCACCCCATTGCACAAGCAAGTGGCTATCAGTACTCGGCGTGGCCGAGTGGCGTTTGAAGCGACGGTACTGGGTTCGAGTCCCAGAGTGAACATCAACTCTGAGATGCAGGTACATCCAGCCGACGAGTCCCAAATAAGACGAAACGCGCGTCCTGGATTCCACTGCTAGCCACTATTCATCTCTGCTATTAGTATATGATTTATCGTTCTTGAGTTATCTCCAATCTATTTATTAACGCCTCCCAGATTTACAGACAAATTTAGCTGAATCTTGTGCAAATGTTATTTACTATTTAGAGGTACGATGTTGTCTGTTTGATTGGTATATAAACTCAGTGTGTTTGAAAAATAATGATTCATATTGAAGAAGCTGATATTGGTGTTCTGGACTGAACTGTCTGGGCTAGGCAGATAGCAGGATGGACAAGTGCTCTAAACTACTCGTATGAGTATTATGTATCATTGGTTTGCTGCTCCTTGATTGGCGGTCTTATCACGACATATATTAACAGGATATGCAGGCACAAGATAATAACAATTGACAGAGTCAAGCTATAACAGTTTAAGGAATAAACATTGAAAGTAAGATAGTTATATAATGAGTTCTGTTTGATAGTTTTTCATTAACACTAAACAGTTTAACATCACAAAGGATAATATACATATATAAAATTAAGGTTCAGAGTATAATTTAATTACTGACATCAAGATAGACATTAAAGTAGAGGCATTTCAGCTTACTTGAGTAAAGAGTATGCTGTAACCTTTGTTGATAATTGTCTCCTTACTCTTAATTATTTTATGATAGTTTTGGTAGATGATAAGGGGCATTGAAATATAGAATAGAAATTCAAAACACGAAGTTCAGCGAAGCGATCTCTCTTCAACTAATTTATTATGAAGCTATACAATCGTACATATATATATACGTTTTGTTAAAGTACTAATTCCTTTAGGAAATGTGAACACTAATAACCAAGATTATAATATTAGATTACGTAATACGAGTGGTAACAATAAGTTTAATGAATATAATAAGGCATTTATGAATAAGATAATGACAATATAAGACACAAGTAAAGAGGAATGCAGTGATAATAAAATTAATAATAACAATAATTTTAATTAAGGACAGGGTATCCATAAAAGATAAGCTGCCGAGTCTGGTCGCCTCTATGTTCATCTACCAGTTCATCTGCTCTTGTGGAAGCAAGGAACAATGGCCTTAGCCAGCGCTCGCTTTCAACTAGGATACGAGAACATATCCCAGTTTGGTTCTACAAAGGTGAAACGAATGCAGTTAGGAGTTCTATACTTGAACACCAAATCGACTGCAATCATCCTACGGATCGCTAGTTTGATTTTAAGGTTGTTTATATGATTTGTTTACATCTACCTAGATTTTTTCGTGTTCAACTCTTTAAAATAGTCGAAACTCTTACTATCCATGAGCTTAAACCAGAGCTATGCGTGCAAACGAAGTACATCTTATCTTTATCGTTACCGTGGCCTTAATTAATATTATTATTATTATTATTATCAGAAAGGGGTTTTGTGGAGATTTTAGTAATTATATATAATTGAAATCATGAATCAATTAAAGCTAGACCACCATGGAAAACCTAGAAGTACTGGACGACCATTTCTTCGTTGTATGGGACTTCTCAACAGTGCACATGCACGATCTCACACGCTCAACTCGAACCCAGAATTTATCAATCTTGCAAGTGAACGCTTAATCTCTAGACCATTAAGCCAGTATCCAACAGTGTTAATGTTTAACTTCAACCAATCCACAAAATTGAGCTTCAATTGATTCATGATTTCAACTATATAAAATTACTAAAATCTTCATAAAACCCCTTTCTGAAAATTTTATTGTTCATAGTTTTTTTTATAATTTTGTTTACATAACATTGTCTTTTAGTAATAGCTATATTTACGTCATATTGTTGTATACTTCCTTAATGATTTGTCCTATATAAACAACTTTGAATTATTAATGGGTTTTTTTTTTGAGTTAGTGGTCAAGAGGTTTGTTTTTTTGTTTTTGGATTGAAAATTATTCATGCAATTAATTATACAAATTAGATTGATAGACATTTAAACCTATCAACAATAGAGTTAATAATGAATAGACAGACAATAAATAATGAAATAAGAATGAATGTTTGCGTGAAATGATTTTAACTTATTATAGAATTTATCATTTTTTAAATAGTTTCAATCTTTAATATTCTTAAAGTATCTGCCCTCAAATTGCATGGTACGGTCGAGAGTGGGGAGAGTCCGTTCTACCTCTCCAAATGCTCTCACATGAACACGTGTATATAGCCTCTGACAGGAAAGTCTTACTCACTGCTTTCTCGCACCACGGGTGTTGTTTACGAAATTGAGAGGATGAAAAGTGAATGTCCGGCGCTTTGACAAAGTTGGTGGACACGTTGAGTCCACCTAGGGGAGTTGGAAAACCTTGATTCCAAAACAATGGTGCGCATGGGATCCAGTATCCTGAGGGAACAAATGGCGTATGAATCAATCGTTGGTCACCGGTTACCATGGGACTGCATCTCCACACAATGCTCCACTGCCTTGTGGACTAGACCTTCAGGTCAAAGGCTCGGGGTATGGCCGCCTAATAAAACCACCTACTTCAGTCTGAGCACCTGGGCATTATCACAGCGCTCACACAAATCAAATAAGATTTTTGAGGCGCATATTTATCTGGTGCTTCCTTGTACCAATATTTATGTGTTTAAATAAATAAATAAGTGTTTTTTATGCAGACTATCTACATATATCCTAACTACTTTTTATATTTTGCCTTCAATATATTCAGATCTTAATGTGAATACATATTTATTCAACAGCCGGTCAGGGTTAAATTTGGATTGATTAGTCAGTTTTTTTAATTGACGGGTAAATTAATATTATATAACATCATGATGTACAAAATTAATGAATTCCAACCAGAGTTGCCTATAGTTTACAAGATTCGACACCAAGATAATTAGAGCTAATCGATGCAAGGTGTATGTGAGGACAGTTCACATGTGAAGTTGAGGGATCTGTAACAAGCCCAGAATGAGCCGAACATATTCCATCCCATCAGCTTTTGGAAGAATATTCTAGAATCCCTACGTGTAGCTTCGCTATTGGAAAATGCTAACAACCGCCTGTGTGCGGATTGGATAACTATTATAATGATTTCGTTTTTATTAAAAACTATAAATACCTGACAGTTTTGTACCATAATTGACATAATTGACCTAAGATACATTCTACTTGTCTTCTGTCTTCTTACGACTTACGGAATTTCCAGTGTTCAAGTGCTAAAGTTATACTAAGAGTCTAAGTTCAAGATATAACAATATATTGAATACCTCTTTGGATTATGATGCAGTAGGAAAAGTTTTCAAACAGTATCGTAATAATAATTTCCTTTCCGATTTTAATTATATCTTATTAAAATATAATAATTAGTCTGAAACAACTATCAATAACTTCTAATGAATCATCACAGAAGATTTGAAATGAATTATTTAGAAAAAAATACTCAATTGTAATAGTAATACACTAACCCTGTAATCAAGTTCGTTATTCACAATAACCTATTCTGATCCAAAAATGAAAACTATTTCTTGCTTTAATTAATGATAAAATTAATAAAATAGTGTTGTAGCGTAAATCTGATTCTGTCTATACTCGTATGTGATAAATGACTTTATCCGCGTTGGTGAATAACGGAGTTAAATACGTCAAATACGAGAATAGATTTAGAATACATGTATTTTCTACAGTCATTGATCTGGCCAGAGAATGAGAGTGATGAAGCGAATAAAAGCGAACGAAGCGAAAGACCATGCGCAATGGAGATTGGCTGGGAAGCGAACTCGATTTAAGCAAGCGTTAATCAACATTTATAGTCGGACAAAAATGAGTGACAGACATACGATGAATAAGATACGAAGTGTACACATATATCCTCATATAAAAGTATAGTCAAGGTTAATAAGCAAATGATTAACAAGATCAAAATATGACTCATAATGGATAGGCGAATTGGCTTGGCCAGCAACTAGAATAAAGTATATGGGCTTAACATATAAACTGATACTACAATAGTCCTTTTTTCATCTTTAAATAAATTAAGTTTTTGTTTATTCTCCTTATCAAATCAATCTGTTGAATAATTCACTTAATAATTAGTTCATATTAATATGAGACCGATTTTTCATTATACTATAGGCAAATTAATAAAATACATGGTTAGTCTAGATTCAATTGACTGATAATTTCAACTATGAAAATACTAAAGTCTCTACAAAATCTTTTATGATATTTATATCTTGTTAAAGGTTGCTAATTTCATATTCTGTTTATTAGACATTTACTCAAATAATTCATAAATAAGAAATGAGACTACTCACTACAACGTTGATAATGTTAACAATGAAAAATATCAAACCAAGTTGTCTGTAGGGAATTATTAATTTTTTTAATCTTTCTGTTATATGTATAGATTCTTAAATGTTAATTGTTGCTATATGGAGCACTAAATGATTAAAATGAGTCAATAAATTCTAAAAAGGGATGGGTTGAGTTATTGTATTATTCTCTATAGTGTTCATAATCGATGAATACAACTTGAATAAATTCTAAACATAATTGACTTATCTATTCATTAAGTTTTAATCAATATGTTTTTGATCGAAACAAACAATCAAAAGAGATCATGATCAATATTAGACCATCGTTGAAAATATTAAAAGATTAGACAGTTGTTTTTGTCTTAGTATAGGACTCCTCAACAACGCACATCCACAACTAGAACATAACGGCTGTCCAGTGCCTCCAGGTTTCTAATTGTGGTTTAATATTGATCAGTTCATGATCTCAATGAACATCAATCATTTGTCTAGTGTATTTTTCCATAGTTTATTTATATCAAACAAAATACTTCCTTTTTTCTCACTATAATTGAGTTAGTTTACACTGGCGAGAGTTTTTATTATTTAAAAAAGAAAATCAATCCAATTTAAACATTTCTACATTAATCCTTAACATATATGCTTTGGTTGCATATAAGATTATGCTTTGAAAAACAGAATTGTGTTATTATAAACTGGAGAAATAGTGTTAAGGCAATAAAAAAAAAACATTCATCACTTCCTCCTTGTTAATTCAAGGTTTATCCCTTACGTTATAATAAGAGGTTATGACCAATTGATAAGTCTTGTCGATTGAACACTATACTCGGATCCTAAACTAGTCTCGTAACCTCGAGCTAGAACTACACAGCGACTTGAACACGAAAGAAAAGGTACAAGATATACAAGAAGTACTTCACTCCAAAGGTTCATTTATACACAGGAATTATAGGGTTTTTTATAGTATTTTTAGAAGTCCTTGAGTTTTCCTGAAAATTCTAGAATGCTACTAAACATAGTAGCAGTGAAGTAATCAGCCAATCAGAACCTTTACATGTGACTTTTCATTTTCGCGATATTTCTAGCAAAACTTCTAATCAAACGCTGCTTAGATAAAAATGTTTCTTAATCTTTCCTGAGCTTATCATGTCTATTGCGAGAAATTCTCAGGATCGCCCCAACACTAATAGTATTCAAACGTATGTTAGCGCCGTTAGTCTCTCTATATCATAAAGAAATGTTTGACTAATTGTATGTTAAATCAGTGGTTTAAATAAAAACTATGCATTATTTTCACTTGAAGTGATAAAATGGATCTCATTTCAAAGGTTTTGAATTCGGGTTTTTCAATTCTTTGAAATTACGGCAAAAACATCGAACTATTCATCGTTATTTTCAAAGAGTTTTCAAACTGATATTAAAGTCTGAAAAAAAGTTTCTTCATGCAATTCAATATATCTCATAGTTGAAAGCATGAGTCAATTCGAACCCAGGACCTACCAGTCCTTCGAATCTCGCGAGAGCGGGTTCGTGGATGCGCACTGCTGAGGAATCCCATAATAGGACGAAACGGCCGTCCAGTGTTTCCAGGTTTTCCTCGGTGGTCTAGCTTCATGCTTTCTACCATGAAACATACCAAATCTCCACAAAACCCCTTCTAACAATTCAATATATGTTAATGAATTATTAGTTCAACACCTAATGGCAACCCATTTTCGTTATTTGATCAATCTATACGTTGTATTTTGCAACATTAATAAAATTATGAAGTGTGATAATGAATGAGATATTTGTCTAGGAATACAGATAATGTAGTATCTATGTGAAAAATAAACTTCACTTAGTATTGTTTGTTTGAATAATAATAGCCTTAATTCATAAGCACTGTAAGCACAGATGGATAGTGACTAGCAGTGGAATCCAGGACACACAGTATGCACATATGCCAGTTAGAGACTGAGCACTTGCAGCCCTAACACATCGATGGTAAGATTCAAACAAACAGTACTAAACGAATTCTCACTTCACACCATTGCACAAGTAAGTGGCTATACGGTCTCAGAGCTGAGTGAATAAAGCGATGGCGAAAGATACTGGGTTCGAGTTCCATAGTGAACATCAACTCGGTTTAAGTAATGTGGAACCATATATAAATTGAATGGTAATGAGGGATATTCAGAAAGAAAAATCTGAAAAATCTTTATTCGTATTCTTACCTAACAATTATTTATATTGTAAAGTTAGCTAAACTGTAAACTGTTATAACAAATTGACTGCAGTAAGTGTTTTTAGATTATTACTAGAAAATATATTATTTGTAATTACAGATGGATGGTGGCTAGCAGTGGAACGCAGCATGAGCGTTTCATCCTATTTAAGAGTAGTCAGCTGGATGAATCTGCAACATCCCAGAGTTGATGTTCACTCTGAAAGTCGATAGAGTTTAGAGCGAATGGTACTGGGTTCGAGTTCCAGAGTGAACATCAACTTTGGGTTACAGGTACATTCAATTGACGAGTAGCAAATAGGACAAAACTGGAATCCTGGATTTTACAGTTAGCCACCATCCTCTCTGCTTATAATGCTCCAGAGGTGAGGCAATATCGAGGTAATTTGTACAGGATGCACATATGCCAATAAGTGATTGATCAATTTCAGTTATAAGCATCAATGGAAAGATTTGATTGAACAATGCCAAATGAACATGCTATTCAGTTCGGATTTACTCTTGAGTGAATTTTGATAGATAACATTATTTATAACTATATGACTAATATAATTTTTTAACACCCATATCAGATAGGAACAGATTATAACTTTTCTATAAGTCATACCTTCAAAGTTTTGTTCTAATTTTTAGTGCCGATTGAATTCTATTAAGGATCTCTAATAGTGATTCAGCAATGTGTGTACTATTAGTTTAAACAGTTGAAAATAGCCAATCAGAAAGCTTTCCTAACCTAGGTTTTATGCTAATCGCTACTCGTTAACAGAGTGTATATGAAATCTTGATGGAATAAGTGCTTTTTCGGGGACTGTGACCTTGATTAATAAAATTACCTATCTGAGATATTACTACACAGCTCTTCTGGTCATGTAGTTTCCTTGCTGATTTTGATTATCATATGAAACATCTGATTGATTGCAGACGACCAAAATCGATCTGTCGGTTTCATTCCTAATCATATTTTCAATTCTCACTTATTTCCAGCATCCTTTGGTTGTTTAACAAAATTTATTTTTCAGAATATAAACATATATGAAGTTCGAAAAGAGCATACTTGACGTCGTTTTCATAAGCGTTTAACATAATGGTGACATTTTTATGATTATTAAAAAAAAAACATTGGAAAAATTGAACTAAAACTGATATCAAATGTCCTATGATATAAATTAATTTTAGTAGGGAATGAATTAAGAAAATTATGACTTTAATCAATTCTAATTTGATCGATCGAACGTAAAATTAACTACTATTCATCTTTTTTTTTAAACAAAAATTTGATATTTTCTTCCTAAATCCAAAGTCATCAGCAGGTGTGAATTTGGATAGTTGAATTCATGAGTTGGTCTAAGTTAGATCACTATTGAAAACCTGGAAACATTAGAAAGCTATTTCGTCCTAGTATGGGGCTACTCGGTAGTGCGCATCCACGACCCCACACAGGAGACTCGATCACAGAACCTTCTGTCTCGCGCACGAACGCTTATCCTAGACTATTAGATTACCAACATTTTCTTTAATCAGTGATACACTTTGAACCATAGAGTATAACCTTGAGCGATGAGTCCTTAATTATTCGATGATTCATTTAGAAAGGCTGAACGTATACCGATAGTTAATCTAATGAATGGATTATTTATTAACTGCATAAGAAAGTTATTCATAATAATTCATTATATTTTATCCCTTAGACTGCAACTACTCCGATATACAATCCATTTTGATAGTCCCACTTCAAAGATGATATTTCAGTGCGTGTGAGAAATATTATGTAGGAAATATTCTACCATGGTTTCAAAGAAATGTGTCCGAATCCCAAACGTTAAAAACCTATGGGGAACTGAAACATGACATTATAGAAAATGAAATTCGACTAATAACATACTTATCAGGTCAATGATTGTAAATGATGGTAAAACATATTCTGTAAGTCAAAGTGCAAAACCCAGTTACGAACTGTTTACTAATAGAAGAAACTTTGCAATCAAACTCCTTTATTAAAAAATATAGATCATGTAGAAGTTACACAACTTACAATGTTTAACAAGATGTTTTTTGTACATCGTCATGGTTAGTTATTGCTTAAAAATAGGGTCCCCAAATTTCATATGTATATGTACCTATTTGAAACTATAGAGTTTCATTAACAATTTCCTTAAACTTTTATACTGAAATGGAATTCTGAAATCATTAATATTGAAATGGTCAATAAATAATATAACATAAGTGATATATCGACACTAAAAATGAAGTGCTAATAACTGACTTAATGTTAGCGACGGGGAAGTTATACATAGTGGAAAGTAAGAAAAAGAAATGGGGATTTATTTATTTGGTAAGGCATATAACACAATGTAAGATGACTACTTACTAATATTAAATAGTATAAAGTACAACACAAAATTTACAAGGCCAACATAAATAGTGGTGAGTATATAATTTATAGACATTACAGCGACGCTAAATTGACCGTAAGAATTTCTACTTTCTTACTAGCACTAAACGAGGATTATAAAACAGTGTGAAGGATTAGAATTATCATTTACAATTGATGGTTGTGGGTACGTGTTAGATTTAGGGTTTTCATCACGAACTGACATCAGCAACAATGCTGAGAAGCTATTTAGCCAAATGGATAAATGAATTTCTCTCCAAAATCCACAACCTGCTATCTTTAATCTGGTTCATTTGTCTATAAGTTATAGTCTCACCAGATTTTACATTATTTAGCGAAGGTGGCCACTATTGAGCACACGATAATAAACAACACAAGATCGTGAAAACTTTTAATAGTCCACAATATCCACTTACTACATTGTTAGTTTATTAGTGGTTAAAAGGTTGTAAATGTCACTGACAAGAGATTTTGAATTTTTCATACTAGTTTATTGATTCATATATCGTGAGTTTTGTTTGTAAACATTCTTAATATAATACAGATCATGATTATTAAATGATAACTTTCGATTACTTTATACAAAATCAATGTATTATCAAAAATCTTAAGTAGAACATAATAACTTACTCTTCATCAGAATCTGATGAATCTAGTTGACTGCAATATTCAACTGTTCCTTGATCAACTTCAATTTTTGGAAGTTTTTGTTTAATTTCTAAAACATTTGTATTGTCATCCATGATGTACTTTTATTAATCAAATTTAGAATAAAACGTGTTGTTTTGAGTTAGATTTAACTAAAAAATAACAAAAAGGAATGATTTTTAACAAGGGTAAGACCGAAGAATAAATTGTGATGTTAAAAGTAATTAATATTATATATTTGAAGAAAATTAAACAGTGTTGATGTGCAAAATATAAAGCACTAGTTTGGAAGAGAATGTGTATTTTATTAGATTGCCGTTGACAATTTTTAGATGATCTCAACGTTTCAAGATTATCGAATAAGGGAGTCCATAGTTCAAATAGATAGATTATAATTCAATAATGTTTTAACCATTTCATATTGAGTTAAAGCAATGATATTTCAGACGAAATAACTTATGGAAGTTGTACAAAGTGAAGATTTTGTTTGAATATCTTATTCCTTTACAATATTCGACGCTACTTGCTTACTTACGCCTGTTACTCTCACAGGAGCATAGGTTTCCGATCAGCATTCTTCAACCCATTCTGTTCTGAGCCTTCCTTTCTAGTTCAATCAAATTGTTGTTCATTCTTCTCATGTCTGTATCCATTCCTCTGCGTAACATTTTTTTTTGATCTTCCTCTTATCCTTTGGCCTTGAGGATTCCAAGTGAGAACTTGTCTTGTAACTCAGTTGGGTGCATTCTTCAATGTATGTCCCATCCACTTCCAGCACTTCTTCATGATTTCTTCATCCATTGAAATTTGATTTGTCCTCTCCCACAGTAGGTTGTTGTTGATAGTGCCTGGTCAATGGAATCGAAGTATTTTGCGTAAACAACTGTTAATAAACACTTTTATCTTCTGGATGATGCCTTTTGTAGTTCTCCAAGTTTCCGCCGCATACAGTAGAAATGTCATATAAATTCACCATCATTTTTGTTTTTGTACTAGTGCATGTGTAAATTCTTAAACGTATTTGGTCTTTTTACGAAATATCTTAGTTACTTCGCTACAAATGAGCTAATGGGCACATCATAAACTTACGCTTACTTATTTTAATAGTCAGAAGTTGGTCCTTCTAATTGCCTGTTTTACTTTTCTCAAGATTCATCTCACTCTTTAAATCGTTTCGTTATTTACCATTCATTTCATTAAGAATATTATTTTGTCAACTAAGCAATATTTCATCAATGTTAACCCTTATTAGTTCCACTACGAATATTGTCTACAAAATCATAAATTGGGCAATAGAATTATTTGTTGAGAAAGAGTTACTACTGATCGTTAAACTTTGTCTTCATTTTGTTTCATTCGATAGTTTTAATAGTAAAAGAATGATTTGATGAATAAGATTCATGAAATTTCAGTACATCGATTTGGTTGACTTCGTTTCACATATTTTCAAAACAATGATTTCAAATTTTTGGTGTCGATTCTTTTAAATTTACAAGTAACTATCAGTACAGGGTTGTGGAGATCAGGTTTTTGATTAAGATTATGAATCGATCGATGTTAGAAAACCATTTGAAACCTGGAACCCCTGAACGATCGTTTCATCCTATTGTGGGACTCTTCATTAGTGCACATCCACGATCACGCTCGTGGGTTTCGAACCCAGAGCATTGAGTTTCGTGCGCGAACGCGAGCGGGGTCGTGGATGCGCAATGACGAGGAGTCTCATACTGGGACGAAATAGCTGTTGACAAATTATTTTACATGAAGTGAAGTTCATATTATCATATTAGTACATGTCCTTGTTGAGTTAGAAACCATAAATCTAACTCCTACCTCTAACCATCGATTGTATATAATAATTCTAATTTCTCATACTGGTTTATAGTCCTCGTTTAGTCCTAGTAAGTAGGTGTATATTCTCAAGGTAAATTTAGATTCGCCCAAAGTTCGTCTATAAAATATAGTCTCCCCATTACTAACATCGTTTTAACACATGAATGCATAGTTACAAATTTCATGTATTAAAAGAAATTAGCATAAGGAAATATTTCGATACTACTAATATAAATTTTACCTAAAAAATCCATATTTTGTTCCCTATCACATATGTCAGAGCACAGAATCACACTTAAATAAAGTATACCGACCAAATGATTGAGCATTAAATATGCAAATGATACAGTTTAGTTGCTATGGTTACACTAGACATCTTTTCTGTCATTCAACACCAGCCGCCATCCAATATGATATGGTCACAGTTGAATAATTTCATATTAGTAAACTCACTAATCATTTTTATATAATGGATACTTGAATAATTTGAAAAAACAAATAATATCGAAATGTTATTTGTTAGATATGATCAACTCTCGTCAACTCTTAAATGCCTTTCATTATTGTTCATTTCATTACAATAAAGTTTTAATTAACTATGTGATAGACAATTATGCCCAGTTCTACTGAAGTAGGGTTGATATTTTGCAAAGTAAACTTAATTTATGACAGGATTTTATAAATTTTTAATTACTACGCATTTTGGTTTTTTCACGATTGAAAATTAATAACCGAGAATTTCTGTCTCTAAGCTACAAATGAAAAAAAGAACTGAGCCTATAAAGTATAACGACCTTGAAACTAGTCATTAATACATTTAAACAAGTAATGGTATTCAATACATAGCTTGGTATTAATAAATTATATATTTGTAATATCCCAATGAGTAGAAAAATTAGATTTTCTGACGTTTCGTGACTCAGTGTAAGCCACTTCTTCAGAGAATAAATAATGGTTATGGTTGTTATTTATAACAATCTACCCAATGCTCAATTTATTCAAAATTATCGAATCAAGTCGTGGTAATGATACCTATAGCTTGGTATTGTTTTTTAAAAGCATAACAGTAACTGGGTTTTTGTTCTTAAGACTGAAGTTTTATTAGAAACTGACTGGTAAACCTTTTTTTCCAAGTTCTATTTTTGTCTAGTCTTTTTTTCGGGGGGGGGGGAGGTGAAGTAACATTGAACAATTTCATTTCTAACATCATCATCATCATCATCTGACAAGACGGATTATTTTGGAAAAAGATCTGTGGTAGACATTTGATAACAAATGTTAGCTAATATATAGCTGAATAAAACAAAAAAATTGTGTAAGGAACATTAATTTTAGCGAGGTGCATAACTTAAATGAAATTATCTTATATTTTAGGAGCACAAAGGTAATAATGAGACCTATTGGATAGATTTTAGATAGAAAATCTAGATTGATGTATTAGGTTTCTGTGTTCATTATAATGTGTAATATGTCAAAATCACTTTGTAGTGTGGTCTACTTATATCCATATAAGTAGTATATGGCTATGGTCAGACATAGAATATATTTTGGTTGAAGACCGATAAGGAAAAACTGAAATGATGCGAAATTGATAGGAAAAAGCATGAACAATGAAATTAGAGAAGGTAAACTGATATTTACAGAAGGAACAGTGCAGATTGAGACAGTGGGTTGTCATTTAACTGTCCATTGTATGGTTATCAGAATTTAGTGAGATAGTCTGTAATTTGTGTTTTAATACATTCGATTGTCCCCCAGTCGTGTTTTATTCCCTACAACTTGACTATATGAGTGCAAATACAGAGATTTCATGTCCTTCACCTAGGATTAATGTTGATCAGTAATACATCAGATAATCAATCTTAAACTTATAAAAAACTGATAATTTGATCAACTAACGTCGTTCGTTTCTATTTTTATCTCAATCTATGTGATGCTACACGACCATCATTTTTTACTATCAATAATACTCGTCTTATATACCTGAATTAAATAAACTTAACCAGTAATAGCTTCTTGCTAGGAGTTTATCTCATAGTTATTCACATCCAGTAATGGAGGTGATACAATCCTCATAACTGAATATGTTTACTTTATCTTATCTGTGTCATAGTGGTTTATAAAATACATGTAGCTGTTTTGAATTACAAACTTTAAATCTAATCTATTTATAGCTTACAAGGCTCATTACTGACAGCTTTAAGGAAATTTTTTAAACCTTGAGTTTGTAAAGTAGAAGATGTTTAGTTCACAGATTCTATGGATTATACTTATGCATTTTAAAAGTTAAATTCACAAATCTATCTAAATTATACCACTATTAAAAATTTGGAAGCACTGAACGGCCGTCTCATCCTTGTATGTGACTCTTCAGAAGAATTCCTTTGTAACTCAGTAATGAATTTTACAACTTAAAGGAATGATTTCCATTCGAGATTCTGTATTCTGTTGTCTATGACATTTGGTTTATATTAAAAAAAGTTAGTTATTTGATTTGTATGCATTAAAGCTATGAACTTTGAAAGAAGGCCATATCAACAGTTTTCCAAATGATTGATAGACAGCCACAATTTCAACACTACTCTTATGAAAGGTCAAATAGTAATTTTTGTTTGCTAACCCGAAAATTTGATATAATTTACTTGTTTGGAATCAAACTTTCAGAATTTGTTGTGAATCCATTGATAACATTTCCAGACGAAAGAAGGAGTTTAAAAACCTCTTGTTGTATCAACACCCATTAGGAATACCCTAGAAACTTCAGTAAAAATCGACAGATTATTGTTATTAAAGTAGGCGTAATTCCATAAGTTTTGAAAGATCAATGGTTGTCAATAACTCTATAAATACGTATGTCTTGTGTACATAAATGAACTTTGAAGTAAATCTTCTCTTTTTTTTTTCTGTTCGGTCCTCAAGTATGAGGGGATTTCATGGATCTGGAAAGCTTCTAGAAAGCTAATATCAAAAGGTCAAAATAGAAGTTTATCACAGATATTAAGACAATTTTTACAATTTATGTATGTTTTATCAAAATGTAAAGATTTAGAACTAAAAACCAGACAAACTAATTTTTTAAACTCAATGGTTAATATATAAGAACTTTCGACTAAATTAGAGTGAATAGTTTCACAGTATTTGGGTGCCGAGTTAATGTAAGACATTAAATAGGTAGAATATATATTTGTAAAATCTCAGCGAATTAATTTGAAGTAAATCCAACGTTTCATCTGGCAATCTGATCCAAGCTTTTTCGATTTCAATGGTTAATATTTTACATACTTGGCAATAAGTAACCTATCAGTCAAATCTCGAATTAAATACTGAAGTTGGATAGTCAGTATGATTAACAACCATTCAACCTAAATAGAATACAGGGATTAAAATTGTATCCTTTGGAAATACTAATATTGTAGGTAAAAGTGTAATGTAAAATGTAATGTAAAATAAGGTAACTAATTTTCTAAAAAAAAACACATTAAGTAACCACTTTGAATATGGTTATTGATAGTAAACATGATAATATCGTTTATTGATATGTTTCTATGGAGACATATAATATGAATGAGAAACCTTGATTTATTTATGGTACTTATTAACTTTATGTTTTGATAATTTTAAAACATTTTCTTGGTAATAATATTCTAAATAAGTAATTTAATGAAACCTATTTGATATTCGAAAATAGTTCTATAATATTTTATGAAGATACTAAGGAAACAAAATGTGAGAACCACAGAAGTATCACACTACTATCGGTACCAGAGAAGGTCATCACCAGAGTGTCGCTAAACCGGATGAAAGACTCAGTAGACTACCAACATCGAGATCGTCAGGCTGGATTCTGTGAGGATCAGTCGTGTACAGACCGAATCGCGACACTAATTATCGTTACTGAACATCAACTTGCATCAATATGAGAAAGCATTTGATAGTGTGGACAGAAGAACATTATGCAACCTTCTTTGACATTATGGTGTACCGTAGAAGATCTTCAATGTCACATGGAATTCATACGACTCAATACACTACAAAGTTGTTCATGAATGACAGATGATAGGAGCATTCTTAGTGAGGTCCGCAGTCAGACAAAGTTGTCTACTCCCCCTTTCTCTTTCTTCTGGTGGTTGACCGGATTATGAAGACCTCAACAACTTAGAGGAAGCACGGAATACAATGAACAATACAATACAATAATCAAAATGTATCATGAGGCAAGCGCCAATATGGAATCCTGAAAGGAAACGACAAAATGGAAGACCGAAGAACACATTGGGAATTGGAAGTAGATATGAAAAGAATGAACAAAACGTGACAACAATTATTTAGAAGAGTACATGATAGATTTGGTTGGAGAATCCCGGTCGTGTGCTTGTTCTGTACTATATGGGGTAACAGGAGTCAGTAAGTAAGCAAGTTAGTAAGTATGTGTGTATGCATGTGTGTGTATTTCACCTTGTTTATTTAATTCCAAAGAAATTCAAATTTATAGCTAAATATCTTGCTTAATATTCTTAAATATTACATAGCTCATACATATATCAGTCAACCAGTTCGTCATCATCAAGTTAGGTCATAGCAGAGATATACATTAACCTATATCGTCATAAATCAATAACAATAGAACAATAAGATACTAATAACAATGAACAGACTGAACACTGTGATTATATTAATTATATAAGGGGTTTTGTGGAGATTTAGTATTTATCATTGTTGAAAGCGTGAGTCAATTGAAGCTAGACCACCATGGAAAACCTGGAAACACTGGACGGCCGTTTTGTCCTATTATGGGACTCCTCAGCAGTGCGCATCCACGAACCTGCTCTCGCGAGCGAGATTCGAACCCAGGACTCAACTTCGTGGATCAGTTGAAGTTAGACATTAACACCGTTGAATGCCAGCTCAGTGGTCTATCGGTTAAGGGCTTCGGCTAGGGACTGTGATTATGTTTCAAAAAGCCAGTATAGGGATATATATATATACTTATATAAGTAAACGTTTTTATGTATTTAATATTATTTATATATGGTTGAAATCATGAGTCAATTGACGCTAGACCACCATGGAAAACCTGAAAGTACTGGATGGCTGTTTCGTCGTATTGTGGAACACTTCAACATTATTGCATTATATCAATTTTATTTAAAAAAACAAAATGAACATTTTACATTTTTCATGAATAATGAAAAATACGAATTAAGTATAAAACATTGAATTCTTTCACTCTTTTTCTTCGCATTTCCGTCAAAACTAAAACATTAGGAACACAATAATAGTGTAGTGAATGAGAACACGAGTAGGGACAACCAAATGTAGTTAGGCACAGAATTACAGAATATCTCAGTAAAATAGAAGAATCATATAGTAAATAGTTAATTTGCAAATTATCAATCAATTGTCTCAATCATGACTATTACTTATGCAAATATTAGTCTATAGTCTCCGATTATTATTGTTCATGCATTTTCATGCCAATTGCGTCCCATCTCCGTTCTTTCCTTATCGATCTTCTACTGAAATACATTCTATACCTGACCATCGTTATATACTACTTATATGTACATAAAAAATTTATTCATGTCATTTAATACAACATATTCAATAAAGTCTGTATATAGTTTTCTATAATTTCAAGTCGATTTTTTTTGGCTACATGCTATGTATAAATGCTATTTAGCTCAGAGAATAAAGTTCCATCATAATCATTCAGGTAAGCTACAAATCTTCTCTACCATCTCTAGATGAGCTTTTTATAAATACGTAATACAAATTATCTTTCTTTAAAAATCTACAATCCATATAAATCAAAACAAACTAACAAACAACCCAAGGGGTATGAAAACAGAACTTAAAAAATAAATAAAACGTATTAAATCTTACTATAACTTTACTCAGAATATATCTATTCTCCTCTATTGAAGATTATAGACATAGTTTTTTTCTTAAAAAAATGTTTAATAAAAACAAAATACAAACGATTATAGGCAAAGATGGATAGTGGCTAGTAATGGAATCCAGGATGTTTCGTCCTATCCAGGACTCTTCAAGTGGATGTACCTGCATCTCAGAGTTGATAATCACTCTGAAACCCAGTATCTCTCGCTTCAAACGCCATCGTGTTGTCAGTTACTGGGTCGTGATAGCCACTTATTTGTGCAATGAGGGGTGGAGTTTAAATTCACTTAGTATTGTTTCTTTGAAGCGAAAGGTACTGGGTTTGACTCCCAGAGTGAACATCATCTCTGAGATGCAGGTACATCCAGCTGACGAGTCTCAAATAGAACGAAACGCGCTTCTTGAATTCCACTGCTAGCCACTATCCATCTTTGATTATAAAGCTTGGGAATTAAGGCAATATCAAGGCAATCCGCACAGTATGCATATATGTTATTAAGTGACTGACCAGTTGCAGTCCTAAACATCAATCGGATAATTCAAACAAACAATGCTAAGTGAATTCAAAATACAAATGAGTTTTTAAAAGTTTTTCTATTCATCAATGAAACTGACATTAAAAGTTTTACAACTTTTTTTAAATATTTTTAATCTTAATTTTCAAAAAAAAAGAAAAAAAATAACAGAAAAAAACTTTTTTCGTTTGTTTGTCTAGACTAATAAACTTTATGTAGGAATCTATAAAAATAATATTTGGATTAAAATACTTTATGACATAGATTTGATATAGGTGATTCTTAAAGGATATTTTGTTCATTCAGATATTAGTTTATTAGAATAGATTATTATTACTAATAGTATCATTTGTTCAAATGATATTAAGTGCTTAGCATAGTTCATTCATAGTAACAAGGTATGTCAAATTGGACCGATGCATATATGTGTGTATCTGGCCCTAGGTTGTAGCTGACTGATTGAATCATTCATAGTAAAGTACTTACTTACTTACTTTCGCTTGTTACTCCCAATGGAGCATAGGCCGCCGACCAGCATTCTCCAACCCACTCTGTCCTGGGCCTTCTTTTTTAGTTCTATCCAGTTCTTGTTCATTCTTCTCATGTCTGTCTCCATTTCTCAGCGTAATGTGTTCTTTGGTCTTCCTCTTCTCCTTTGACCTGCAGGATTCCATGTGAGGGCTTGTCTTGTGACGCAATCGGGTGATTTCCTCAAAGTGTGCCCAATCCACTTCCAGCGCTTCTTCCTGATTTCTTCCTCTGCTGGAATCTGGTTTGTTCTCTCCCACAGTAACTTGTTGCTGATAGTGTCTGGCCATCGGATCCGAAGTATCTTGCGTAGACAGCTGTTAATAAACACTTGTATCTTCTGGATAATGGCTTTCGTAGTTCTCCACGTCTCTGCCCCATACAGAAGAACTGTCTTGACATTTGTATTGAAAATTCTAACCTTGGTGTTGGTTGACGTTTGTTTTGAGCTCCAGATGTTTTTCAGTTGTAGGTATGCTGCTCTTGCTTTGCCGATCCTCACCTTCACATTTGCATCTGATCCACCGTGTTCATCAACGATGCTGCCCAGATATGTAAAGGTTTCCACATCCTCCAAAGCTTCTCTGTCAAGTGTAATTTGATTGGTGCATATTGTATTGTATCGAAGAGTCTTGCTTTTCTCTTTGTTTATAATGAGACCTACTGCTGCTGAGGCTGCTGCTACACTGGTCGTTTTCTCCTGCATTTGTTGTTGCGTTTGTGATAGAAGAGCCAGATCGTCCGCGAAGTCTAGATCGTCAAGTTGCATCCTGCCTGTCCACTGTATCCCGTGCTTTCCCCCAGTCGTTGACGTCTTCATGATCCAGCCGATTACCAGGAGAAAGAGAAACGGTGAGAGTAAGCAACCTTGCCTTACTCCAGTCTTTACTTCAAACGAGTCGGTGAGTTGTCCTCCGTGGACGATTTGGCAGTTTAGTCCATCATAGGAGTTCCGTATGATATTTACTATTTTCTCAGGCACGCCGTAGTGTCGAAGAAGCCTCCATAGTGTCGTCCTGTTTACTGATAGTAAAGTAAATGATATTATTTATTCTTAGGGTAAATTGAGTCTTTGGTTTTTCAAATAGATCTTGTGAAAATATCCGTTTTCACAGATGTAATAAGTAGGATTTCGTGAGTAAAACTATTTCTTGTGATATTACTTGAAATATTCAGTCATTAGTTCTTTATTTTACTTTTAAGGCTAGAATTCGGTCAGTATTATTTAGTTAATAAATAATCAAGAGGTATTTCTTGGAGTTGTAGTGAGAAGCAATGACCAGGTCTGTTGTGAGATAGTAACTCACTGAAGACAATCGTGAATGGTTGCTCAATTTGGTGGATTGGTTGAAGTTAGACATTAAAACAGTTGGAAGCCGGTTCACTGGTCTAAAGGTTAAGCGTTCTCGAGCGAGAATGATAGGTTTTGGGTTCGAATCTTTCGAGGTGGGATCGTGGATGCACGCTGTTGAGGAGTCCCACTATAGGACGAAACGGCCGTCGAGTGCTTCCAGGTTTTCTATAGTGGTCTAGCTTTCATCAACTCATGAATTCAACTATGATATAAGGAACTATTTGTTTAATTATTATATCATATTTTATTCCAGTTGAAACATGATCATACTTGTAAGTGGCTTGTTTTTTCTGTAAGCGATTTATATTCAGTCATGCTTTCTTTACCAAATTAATTTGGTTTCATATTACAAAGATTTTTTGAATTCAATATAAATTCTAGAATATTTTTTGAGTAAACCATATTTAATAAATCATTTATTTTAACATATTCTATTTGTCTAGTTCTTTTAATTCCGGTTATATTCAAGGATAATTGAAAGGTTTATTAAGATCCAATGTAATTCCTTGGGTTTTTTTAGTCATTTACCTAATTATAAAGATTGCTATTATGAAAATTAGAATAACACATATAAGTGGAGGGGTTTTGTGGAGATTTAGTAGTAGATCATTAACACCGTTGGATGCCGGCTCACTGGTCTATCGGTTGAGTGCTCTTGCACGAGACTGGTAGGTCCTGGGTTCGAATCTCGCGAGTGAGGGATCGTGGATGCACACTTCTGAGGAGTCCCATAATAGGACGAAACGGCCGTCCAGTGCTTCCATGTTTTCCATGATGGTCTAGCTTCAATCGACTCACCATTTTAACACATAAGTGAATAATAATGTTTACAATTACATCATCATCATGTTTTTATATGCATGCCTGAATATGAAATTAGTCAGCACTCAGTGATCAACGAATAGTAAATATCTCAGTTTTATGGATGATTGGTCTTTCTCCACATAGCTCACTGGTAACGTCTTTGAATGTGAAGCGAGATGATACTAAATCTAATTCTTCAGGATGTGTCAGTTTCTGATCAATTACAGGTAAATCTTATTGATGAATGTCAAACAGTATGGAACTGAGGTTAAGCACCTAACAATTAAAAATAATAGTATAATATAATTTAATGATGATGATTTTGATCCTAATTAATCATCAAAAAACAAAGTTTTTTTAACTTGAGCAAAATTACACGTTCATATACATAATTAGTTGTTCATTCTTTAATTGGAAATGAAACTGAACATAATCAACACGTATAGAATGTAGGTCAAACTTGGAAAGGTGCAAAACGTTTCTATTCTTTACTGTTTGATTATTTACACGTTTTATTATGATTGTTATTTATCAAAGTTTGACCTGCTTTTCATGTTAAACTATTGACTAGAACTTAAACTTCACCCCATCGCACAAGCATGTGGCTATCAGGACTCAGTGGCCTAGTGGATAACGCTATGGCGTTTGAAGCGAGAATACTGGGTTTGAGTCCCAGAGTGAACATCAACTCTGAGATGCAGGTACATCCAGCTGACGAGTCCCAAATAGGACGAAACGCGCATCCTGGATTCCACTGCTAGCCACTATCCATCTCTGCTAACCATATTGACTAGAACGTTTCTTATTTCGATGCAATCAATAAAAGGTTGTGAAGATTATTCAGTTTTGTTTAAATCATGAACAGAGTGAAAATAGATAACCACTGTGAATCATGGAAGTACTGAGTAACTGTTTTTGTGTAGTTTGAGATTTATTTGCAGTGAGCATTCATAACTTCTTCAACACTATCAGGTATCAAACCTAAGGCTGTCAGTCTCCCACCCGTATGCTAAATCTCTAGAACACTGAGTTGGGATCCAATGATATTCCAGTCTAACTTTAATCAACTTATCGTATCTAGGTTTATTCTTTATACTGTTTCATACTGTCTTCTTTTTTGGTAAAACGATGTTGAATCACGTCAGGACTAGACAAGCATAACATTGTTTTCTACTTAGTGATTATTCAGTATAAATGTCTTAGTACTGTAGAAGGCTAGTGGGAAAAAAAATCAGTATTAACTTCTCAAATTGCAAAACTGGATGGAGCAGGTATGAACGCTTACAGGAAGCATCAGTTCTCTCAAAATTGCTAGTACTCCTTACTGACAAGGAGTCAACTGACAAGAAACCTAATTCCCGAGCTTTTTGTCAACTATTTTTAATCATGTAACATCAAAAGCGTCCGACATTCAGTCCCGTTAGCTAGTGTCCAAATTAGAACGTGATCAAAAGAGTTTAATCAGCGTTAGACAGTAGACAAACGAAACATTAGATAACACTGATAAGTTATTCAGTGTAATATAAAGAGTATTTTTTAAACAATACTATACAAGAATTTTTTTTAATTTGTCGGTCAAGGAACATTAACATTAAAAGGATTGATATGTTTAACTCTGCTTATAACTTTCAATTTAGAAAGTAACTACCGTTATTTTAAAAGAGAATTTTATCATAAACTGATCCAAACAAAAGAAATATCGAAAACCAGAGTGTTTTGAACTGGGATGCTTAAATAGTTTTTTTCCATATTTTGGCAGTATGAATAGTGTGGTATCGATGGCTGTGTTAAGCCCAAATGGCTTATTCTAGCTTTCGGACAAACCAATTTATTCATCTTTCTTGAGTCACATTTTGACCTTGTTAATTATTTGTTTATCAACCTAGACCGTTTAAATGTAAGCGTATGTGTGTGCATTACTTATCCAACTCATCATACATCAGTAGCATATTTTTGTCTGACTGTAAATATTGATTTACACTTGGTCAAATCAAGTTTGTTCAAACGCCTTCTCCACTACGCATCATTTCCCTTCTCTCTCCTTTTCTTCGCTTTGTTTCCGCCACTCGTTTGTCTCGATCAACGATTGTATGAAATATAAGTATTCTAAATTCACTCTCTTATTTAACATATTCAATTCTGTTATTCACTAACGCAAGTTAAGTCAATAATTATTTACGAGGTTTGGGGACATGTATAATTCAGTAACAATCAACATATGATCCAAATAGAGTCAGATTTTCAGGCCTCAAAAAGAGTACAATACAGATCTACTGATGTATAGTCATTCACATTCCAAAAAAATTCATGCCCATTTCTATAAACCTCCATTCTTACATATCATCATCCATCAATTTCCATCTCATATTGAACATGATTAACGTCTTTTATAGAAGAAAACAGGATGATCAATTATTCTGAAACTATTCACTAAAATAACAACTTGTCTTATTTGTTGTTGTTTTTCTTCCTTTGATTATTTATGACATCAGTTTCAGACCTATAAACAATACCATTTTCATTATATCTTTTTGTGTTATGATACTTCTTAATGAATTATAACAATCGAAGATAAACAACAGCATAAAATTAACCCTAATCTGTTGTTATAATTTATTTCTTTCGAAAGAAAAAGCGAAAACGACTAGACTCATCATTTTGTCAGGTAGACGTTTATATTAATTATAGGCGTTAATACATAAATAATTGATTTGAATGAACTATATATTTGACTATTGGTATGTTACATCTCCGCCTGTAGCTTCTATGGGGGCTACTTCCGATCCCAAGCCTGGATAAAGGAAGAGGATTGGATATGAGGTTAGCGACCCCAACCGGCTCACTGGCCTAGTTGTTAAGCGTTCGCGCGCAAGACTGTTAAGTCCTGGGTTCGAATCTCGAGAGGCAAGATCATGGATTTGCACTGATGAGGAGTCCCACAATAGGACGAAATGGGCCATACAGTTCGTCCAGGTATACCATGGTGATCTAACTTCAATCGACTAATAAATTTAACTATAAAATAGTGTGTTATAATTACAGATTGATAGAAAAAAACCAATCATTCGTTTGTTTTATAAATCACAATAGTCAGAAAACTATAATCAAATGAAAAACACGTTTTCATAATATTTATGCTAAAAATTTATTGAGAATTAGTAGTATGTGATTAATTTTACATTATTTTATGTGACTTTTATAAATTAAATTGGTCAGTAATGGTGTTAGTTAGTTAGTTAATTAAAAATTTTAATTTAGATCATAAGAAAGTTAATTTATTTGAACACATAAATATTGGTACAATGAGGCACCAGATACATATGCGCCGCAAAAATCTCATTTGATTTGTGTGAGGGCTGTGATACTGCCCGGGTGCTCAAACTAAAGCAGGTGGTTTTCTTAGAGAATCACACCCGGAGCTTTAGACCTAAAGGTTTAATTCACAAGGCAGTGGAGCATCGTAAGGAGATGCAGTCCCATGGTAGTCGGTGACCAATGATTGATTCTTACGCCATTTGTTCCCTCAGGATACTGGAGCCCATGTGCACCATTGGTTTGGAATCAGAGTTTTCAACTCACCTAGGTGGATTTTCCGTGTCCACCAACGTTGTTAAAGCGTTGAACATTCGCTTTTCGTCCTGGTATAAATTGATTTTATATCAAAAGTCACTTAATAATGTAAACGATAAAATCCAACAAACTTTGTAAATGGCATACTATCTGGTGGTCTGTTAAAGTAAATAACATGAATTCTATATGTAATCATGAGTAAAATTACGTTAAATATGTACTACATCCTTAATCAAGATATAAACTATTTATTATTCACGATATAAATAGGTTGTATATGGTGAAAGATTATATCAAAATTTGGGTAATAAAAATAATAAAAATTAAAAACCAAGGCATAATATTTGCATGATATAGATTTCAGAGTTTATCAGTAAATAGATTTATATGCCCTGGTACGACCGAGGGTGGGGAAAGTCAGCTCTCCCTTTCGAAATGTTCTCATATGGCCACGCGTATACAGCCCCCTAATAGCCTGGTATGGTTGAAAGTGAGAAGAGTGAGCTCTCTATTATTCATAATTATGGTGCCTAAGTAAATAATCGGGACAGATTTGTTTCAGTAGTCAGATATCTAATGAACTTATTAAACTGTATAATAGAAATTATAGCAACCCACTTAACTACTGGATTCAGTCGGCTAGTGACTTGTCAAACGTGAGTGAATTTATAGAAACTATCTGAATATTCCTATGGTTAATATTTAAGACTGCAATTGATCTTTTTTTGGCATATATGCATCCTGTGCAGGTTGCCTCCATTTCACGATCAAATTACAAGTACCTTAGGCAGAATAAGTCTGAACATTAAAACTAAGATGCAAGATCATCCAACTGATGGGTCTCAAATAAGACGAAGCGTATGTCTTGGATTTTAATGACAAACACTCTTTAACTTCACTGAAACTGCATGTGATCCATTGACAATATCAAGCTAATCTACAAATTACAATGATATACCAAAATAAAATGATAAATTGTAATCCTCAACATTATTAACGGAAAGTTTCAAACACCCTTACAAGTGGGCTATAAAGTTGAGGATTGAAAATGACACAGATTATCATTCCGTTGTGATTCGCAAGGTGTATCAAGAAAAATGTGGATAAAAATTCAGTGGATTTTGACAAAATTGAATAGATGCTTTATCAATGACACTAATAAATGTTTCAACTCTGTTCTCTTTATAACATTGGATAGTATGTGTTTATAAAGACATACAAATTATGGGATGTCAAAAAATTAGTCAAAGTCTGGTAAATTGAACTTAACCCGTTCTAGATGTTAATGATAATGAAACAGATTATTTTATGCAAAAGCCCATCGTACACATATCATTCCTATTTGTAAATTGTTAACACGTGTATACAGGTAAGTCTACGTGATTATGCTAATCATACATACAAAACTAATTACCTTACATCTAGACATTGCATTTTAAAATCGCTACTCTGTTCATCTGCTTTTTGACCTTAATTTCCTTTACATCTCATTTGAATCAAAGGATTATGGTGTTCATCGAAATGACAAGTCATATTTCATATGCTCATGTACAGTATAAGTCACATAAATCATACTGAAAACTTTATCATTACGTTATTTGACGTATTTAGCACACATTTACTTTGATGTATTTTTATTTAATATTGAATTATTCTCCACACTAAAAGCAGAAATATTATCAGTAATCTAAATGATAAGAATTCAGTTGACAACAGTGTTTTATTGTGATAAATGATTTACCATTCTAATATTTGATGTGTTAAATAACACTCATCAATAAAAAAACAGTCGGAAGAAATAAATTGAAACTTAATTTTAGAACTTAATTGATCATATGCTCACTAGTGACTGTCTACAAGAGGTATTTCTTGAAGTTCTAGTGAGAAGCGGTGACCAGTGGAGTTCAACCAGGTCTGTTGTGAGATATCAACTGACTGAAGACATTGGTGAATGGTTACTCAATTTCGTGGATTGGTTGAAGTTAGACATTACTACAGTTGGATGCCAGCTCAGTGGTTTAGAGGTAAGGCGCTCGTGCGTAAGACTGATGGGTTCTGGGTTGGAATCTCGCGAGGCGTGATGGTGGATGCGCACTGCTGAGAAGTCCCACAATAAGACAAAACTGCCGTCCAGTGCTTACAGGTTTTCCATGGTGGTCTAGCTTTAATTGACTGATGATTTCAACTAACATTACTTAACGAATAGATTTGTCAGTAGATTTAAACAATAAAGATTTAGGAAAAACATTTTGTTTTAAACATCGTAGATTAAAAATTTTATGATTGTGCCAATTATGTATTTTTTTTGATAATTTAATTCGACTGGAAAATAATTTATACGAATATTCGTCAAGGTTAGAACGAATAGTTTGACAAAAATTGGGCGCCGAGTATAGAGAATTCATTATATGTGAAAAAATTATGATTGAAATAGTCTCAGCGATTGAAATATAAATAAAACAAATAAATAAATATAAATAATTTCCCTGAAGAAGTCCAGACAAGTTAGCTGGACGAAACGTTGGAATTATTTATATTTCAATCGCTGAGACTATTTCAAATATAATTTTTTTTCACATATGATGAATAACATTACTTAATTTTGCTTTTTTTCTACTCCGTACCAATCAGTGTGTTAACTGATAACCAGAAATAGTCATCTAGTTAATCACTAGTGGAACATTATTAAAATTATAGTTTTTAAAAAAAAAAGATAACGTGAAGCAGTATAGATGGGTAGTGGCTAGGGGTGGAATACAGGACGTACGTTTCGTCCTATTTGAGACTCGTCAGCTGGATGTACCTATATCTCAGAATTGATGTTCACTCTAGGACTCAAACCCAGCACCTCTCGCTTCGGACGCCATAGAATTATCCACTCAGTTATTGAGTCCTGACAGCCCCTTATTTGTACAATGGGGTGAAGTATAAATTCACTTGGTATTGTTTCTTTGAAGCTAAATGTACTGGGTTCAAGTCCCAGAGTTAACATCAACTCTGAAATGCAGGTACATCCAGCTGACGAGTCCCGAATAGGAAGAAACCCGAGTCCTGGACTCCACAGCTAGCCAATATCCATCTTTGTTTACAAAGCTTGTGAATTAAGGCTATATTGAGGTAATCCGCACAGTATGCATATATGTTAATAAGTGACTGACCAGTTGCAGTTCTAAACATCAATAGGAAGATTCAAACAAACAATACTAATTGAATGAACTAGTATAGTTTATGTGATTATGTCATAATATTGTTCAGTTTATTAATAATAATCACGATTGTGATTGTTGTATGTTTAGATAGTCAGAAAGAATACCCACATATTTCGTTGAATTACTTTGAAGAAGTCTTCAATTGGCACAGTAATTTACTAATTAAAATTGACTTGTAATTACAAATCAATAAAATTTGCTCTAATTTATATGATAAGTTTCATAGGTTGCATAAATACATTTTAAATAAGAAGTTCTTTTAAGCATTATAAACGATTTATAAAATGTACTTACATAACATTGGAATTGTTTAAGCCAAATGTTGATTTTGACAACAAAGTAACATATAATGACGCTAGTTCTTTTTTTTTTTTTGAATAAGTTGAAATTATTTTGTAGTAAATCTTTCAGTTTTATAAGCTAAAGATAGATGATAATTACCCATTGGAATGTAAGACAAAGCATTTCATTCTATTTAGAGTTCTATTTATCTTTGTTATAATGTAAACTAAAAAAGAAAAATTGAAATAACCGGTTGTTATTAATCTAGTTGATCGATTGATTTAATGTTAAAAAGTTTTTTTTTTTTGTAAGTACTTTGTTTGTTGTTTGAAGTGTTTACAATGTGTCATATTATAACTGTCAATAATCGAACTTTATAGATTACATAATAATTACTTAGTAACTATATTGTCATATATTTCTATACGATCAATCGATCAATATACAATGAACATTCTATTAATTGAAAATGATTTTAATTATTTTTAACGACTATTTTAGATTTAAACCTAAAATTGAGTGTGATAATATTGAACATTTTTTTTATGAATAGGACAATACGGTAAAAATAATATCACTCTTTATAATGTAATCATATGACCAACTTAAGTGTTTTTGTTTTTACGATCTAGGTGGTTTAATTCTGAAGCTTCTGTTATTGTTATTTAAAGTTATTTAAAGTAGGAGTAAACGTTTTTATTATTCCAAAATTGATAAGTTGATTCGTTCGTATGACAATTTCGTAAATTTTTGCCAGTATTTACCATATTTGTGTATTTTGTTCAGTTACTGAAATGGTGGATCAACAAAATGTCAAGAGTGACACATTACTTCCAGAATCATAAGATTTAGCTCAGTTTGCAATTTACAGTCACGTCAACTTAGATCTGAATTGTGAATAAGTGACGAAACATTCAAACAGTGATTTATTCTAAGGTTAATTACGTGATATAGAGACAATAAATCATGCAAAGAGAACTAGTTGAAATATGGATCGCTAGAAAGAACTGACCTTATGCTTGTGAGAAAATGGAAAAGTTCACTTTTGCATAAAGTAACGGATTATATCGCTTGACAGAACGATATTGAAAGCTTTGCAATTAAACTACTTAACTAAAAAAATGTAATATAATTGTAACCATTCGTCTGAGCTTCAAAGCTTCAATTTCTGGCTGAATTTGTAAAATACACCATTAATATTAGGGTAACATGGTGGTTGGAGGTGGTCAACAGGAAACCCTGGACCTTGGTTTCGTGCTACTTGGCACTCGTAAGCATGGTGTACCCGTAATCTTGAGGGAACTGGTGCTCCCTGACTGATTCGATCCCTTGTCACCCAGCTTCACAGTCAGAGAAGTTACCACCGAGCTATTCGGGCCGCGACTGACCTCCTGTAGGACTGAGATCTAATCACAATTGATTGATCACTGGGTGGTGATCAATCTCATGCGTGTCAGGTCCTTAGTGCTGATCGAATGCTATCGATCAAGTTGCAATGTGGCCACCAGTCTAGGTGGTTCGACACTGCGGGCACTATATATATTAGGGTAACATGGTGGTTGGAGGTGGTCAACAGGAAACCCTGGACCCGGGACCTGACACGCATGAGATTGATCACCACCCAGTGATCAATCAATTGTGACACCATTAATATATTTCAGGATCACAAATTTGATCTTCATTTTGCGAAAAGATGATCGTAGAATTGAGATTTTTTGGAATGATCATTAATCATTTTCACAATATTTTCGAATTTTATTGGAAGTAAACTGAGATCATGCGATGTAATATTTTATTTTAATTCAATGCATCGATGTGATATTTCAATAATTATTGGATTCAAACAATTGTCTACGCAAAATTCTCAATGTACATTAGCAGGATACAATCAGCAACAACCTACTGTGATAAAGAATAAACCAGCTTCCGGTTGAAGAGGAAGTTAGCAGAATACGCAAGAGGTGGATAGGAGGGAAAACAGTGACCAAGAAACAAATTACGTCTGAGATTGAAAATGGACATCAAAAGAATGAATGACGACTGGAAACAACTAGACAGGATTGCCTAGGATAGAGTTCAATGAAGAATCCTTGCGTGCAGCCTATGATTCTCCACAAGGGGTAAGTAGTATTTTTATGCTTTTATTTGACTATTTATCAGACCAATTGATTGTCATTATATATTTAACTTTTTTATATATATTAACCAGTTGTTGTTTAACTTCTGACAGTCCATGATGTAAGGCTATAAAATATAACAACTTACACAATTGCTTACACTTAAAAGTATTAACATCAATGGGATAATGTTCACTGTTAACTAGTTGACTAGCATTTTAGTCATTTTCTTTTTGCTTGCATTATTACAGTTTTTATCTGATTTACTTATGAAGTTCATACTACATGGAACATAAAAGAACATAATTTTAAAATTATTTATGTTTTTCTTTTCTTACTCACACATCAAATAACAAAACTTAAGACAGTACTTATTAGTTGCCTAATGTGTACAATGGAATGAAATCATGACAATAACAACCCTCTTTTCCCCTAGTCATACATTTTATTTCCTGTTCAATCTAAACATTTCATGAAACTGTTTGTTTACATAATTCAACTACCATACAAAACGACTAGCATTTTTTTTTCTCAAGTAAATTGGTAATGGCACTTTATTGTATTGTCATTGTTCATAAGTCTCTTTTTTTATAATCACCATGTAAACCCATGATTATTATGATAAATGTCTCTTATTTTATTTCAATAATTCAGTTTAATGTTAAGCAATCAACTATGTACTATGAAACAAAACGAAATAGTAATATAGATAGTTTGAAAAGTAAAATGGAAGATAATAGAAATATGAATAAAATGTAACTTAACGATAGATTTTATAAAGAAGATTTCGGCCTATAAAGGTCCGTAAGTAGCATTTGGGAATACAGAAAATATATTGAAATACAAACAAATACATGATATTAGTTAATGTTTAGGGTATATGTATAAGGTGTATCGAATCTCGCGAGGCGGGATCGTGGATGCGCACTGATGAGGAGTCCCACAGTAGTCCCACAGTCATAAACAAAAGGCTAACAGATGAAATTGAAGAGTTCAAATATATTTGGCTGATGAATGTCAGTTAGCACAACACTTCAATTTATAACATTCTATCATTGCCTCTTATCAATTAACGATAATCCAGTTCGCCTCTATTACAATATATTATAAAAACAAATTTAAACAATAGAAAATTTGGCTGGCCTGTTTATCTTGATACACATTATGAATGTTACAAAATAGGATGTTCTATCCAAATATCTGTTTTAAACTCAAGCAATGTTTCTTGTAAGATTGGATCTTATATTAAAATGACAGAACGACAGTTTAACAATGTTATTTAATTCAGATATTTTGATTACAAGATGATCAACGATTTTGTAAATAAATACGTATATTCCGATATATTGAGAATCAGCCATAACAACTTCCTCAGTGATAGTGATCTCCAATGAGTGTAAATATGTATGACAAAAAATATTTAAAGGAACAAACTGGTAGGTCCTGGGTTCGAATCCCGCGAGGCGGGATATCAACTCACTGGAGACATTGGTGAATGTTGCTCAATTTCGTGGATTAGTAGAAGTTACACATGAACACTGTTGGATGCCAACTGACTCAGTTGCCTAGTTAAGCGCTCGCGTGCGAGACTGATAGGTCATGGGTTCGAATCTCGTGAGGTGAGGTCGTGGATGCGCACTGATGAGGGTTCCCACAATAGGACGAAAAGGCCGTTCAGTGCTTCCAGGATTTCCATGGTGGTCTAGTTTCAAATGATTCATGATCTCAACTATGTAAAAACTGGACCTTGTTAAACATTGAGTCTTAAGGATAAACTCTGTTATGGTACGTTTTGTAATTGTTTAACATTTTTCAAGCTTCGTTAACAAAATAGTAAAAGTCAATCATTTAATGATGTCAATCAGGCTTATTCTTTCTAATTTGACACGTTAAGATTCAAGCTGAACTGACTAAGATGTTTTAAGAATGAATTATTCAACTTTTTGTGATGGATATTGACAATGGAACATACATTATGCTATACTATAACATTTGATTTGCTTATTTCGAATAGTTTATCTACTTTTTCCAAACAAAATCAAGCTTATTTACTGCTTTGAATATTTAACATTATACATACAAATAATAATACATTTATCAAGTTATTTATTCTTTTAATAGTTAAAATCACTAATCACTTGAAGCTAGGCCACCATGAAAAACATGGAAGCACTGGACGGCCGTTTCGTCCTATTGTGGGACACCTCAGCAGTGTACATCCACGATTCCGCCACGCAAGATTCGAACCCAGAACCTATCAGTTTCCTGCGTGAGCGCTTAAACACTAGACCACTGAGCTGGCCGGCATCCAACTATGTTAATGTCTAACTTCAATCAATCCACGAAATTTATTTATTATTCTTAATATCATGATAATAATAATTCATCAATAATAACAAGTATTCGTGACTTAAAGTAATTTGATCTGAATAAATTACAGTATAAAGTCATGATTATTTAAATTTTATCTCGGCTTTTTTTGTTATTTATTTACACAAATTAAAGACAGCTTACAAAAGGTATATATATATGATTATCAAAAGGGAGTTTGTGGAGATTTTAGTAATTTAATAGTTGAAATCGTGAATTAATTGAAGGAAGACCACCATGATGTGTCCTCGAAGCACTGAACGACCGTTTCGTATTATTGTGAAACTTCTCAGTAGTACGCATCCACGGAGTTCTAGTAAGAAGCAGTGACCAGTGGAGTAAAACTGGGTCTGTTGTTAGATAGCGACTTACTGAAGACAATGGTAGATGGTTGCGCGATTTCATGGATTGGTTGAAGTTAGGCATTAACACTGTTGGATGCTGGGTCAATGATCTAGTGGTTACGTGCTCGCGCACGAGACTTGTAGGTCCTGGGTTCCAATCTCGAGAAGTGAGATCATGGATGCTCACTGATGAGAAGTCCCACAATAGGACGAAACGGGCCATACAGTGCTTCCAGGTTTTTTCAATGGTGGTCTGACTTAGATTGACTCATGAATTTAACTACTGGAATTATCATTTTATCATAAAACATTTTTCTAATGCTTGCAAAACAAAAAAGGGCGAATGGATCGAATATTACTTCAAAGTTTCTATTCAAGGACGATTCATAATTAACTTAACTTAAAAATTGGCGGAAAATTGGTAGTATTAATAAATTATTCATATTTTCTACAAGGAATATAAAAATACCTTAATTATGAGTGAAAGACACATCTAAAAACGTTATTCATGTTGAAGTAAAACTAAGTTCACTTTTAACTTTTACTGAATTAGTCATGTAAATGTTTTCTATTTGGTTAACTTGTATGTGAATAGTGACATGGTATCATTGATCTCTTCTAATAGTATTCATAATTATATAAATGTACAGATTTTGTTAATCCAGTAGTGTACATTCATTACTTATCATTATTAACAATTAACTGAGCTAATAGTTTTCTGTTATTAGTATATATGATTAAATTTGTTAGAATTTCTGTTAAATGAATAACTAAGTAAACACGTTTGTGGATATAATTATGATTAAGGAAACAAGGGAAATACTCTCTCACATATATTTAAACAGTTCGTATTGAGTTCTATCTGATGAATATAAACACAAGCATGGCTATCGGTATGTTTGGTCTAAGATTCCTAAACATAACGAAATATGCATATTAAATTTCATTATTTGCTGCAACAATGAGTTTTTCGCATTACAACTGTAAAACAAAATTATTTAGACCACAATATACAATATTGTTGTTGTTTGGTACCTCACTCCTGTCATAGTAAAAATTCAGATGTTCATCATTTTATCTGACTGATTTTAACTATTAATATTTATATTGACGAAAATTCATTTGAGTAAATCTGTTTGCTTTCGAAAAGTATATTGAAAGGATGAATGAGAAGTAATTAGAGTGTGGCGGTATAAAACTCTTTACTATGAAATTGTGTAGATTGTTGAATTTCATTGAAATCATGAACTGGCCGAAGTTATATCACTATTAGAAACGTGAAAGTACTGGATACCTATTTAATCATAGTATCGTACTACTCAATGGTGGCTATCCACGATCTAGAACACATAAATAAAACCCAAGATGTCCTGTCTCGCACGCAAATGCGACTATTCAGTTGGCATCCAATGGCGTCGATGTTTAACCCTAATCAATATATGGCATCGGGCGCACCGCTGAGGAGACTTATACTAGGAAAAAATGCCCGTCCAGTGCTTCCACGTATCCACTGTTGATCTAGCTTAGATCGATTCATGATTTCAATGATATAACAATTATTCGAAATTGTTGACATTGGTATATATGATATGATGTGTAGTAATTTTTCAGACCGATGGATAAGAAAAAAATTAGTTAATCATAATCACGTATACCATAATTTTATGAGTAACGCGTAGGCGTAAATTAATTATAATTCTTTTAACTGTTTTGAGATTATTGAGCAAGTTTAGTGTATATTTCATTTTACATGATAGAAAAAATCATATTCTTGATCACAAAAGTTGAATTGAAAATTAGTTGCACAATATTCTGGATTGACTAGAATTAAACATGTAAGCAAGTAGTCCGGATGTTAAACTTTTATCACAAAACCAGAAAATCATCAATTCGATTCTTGATAGAACCAAAGGTGTACACTACTGAGGACTGCTATAATAGGATGAAACGGCTGTCAAGTGCTTGTTTATTTCCTTTAATTGTCTGACTAAGATTATTTCCGTCACATACTGATACCAGAAAAAATCAAATAACCTGGTCATTTTTCTCATTCTGTATTCATAAACATGATATTATCTTTGTGAGCTAGTTTTATTATGGATCGGTCCAAAAAATAATGTTACCTATTCATATGTGGCTTATTTATCAGAGTATTGGATTTTCAACACACGATTGAAGTTAGACCACGACGGTAAACCTGCTGTGAGATATCAACTCACTGAAGACAATGGTGAACGGTTGTTCAATTTCGTGGATTGGTTGAGGTTAAGCATTAACACTGTTGGATGCCAGTTCGCTAGTCTAGAGGTCGTGGATGCGCACTGCTGAGTAGTTCGGTGATAGGACGAAACGGTGTTGCAGCTTCAATATATATATATATATATATATATATATATATATATATATACAGAGAGAGGGACTATTCTATCTGAAGACCAAAATCTTCGGAAGATATGTAAAAAGCTCAGTGAAGTCTATGGCAATCAGTTAGTAAAATGTTTTAGAAGTAATTACTTCCTATTCAGTTTCTTGTTGGACATACGCATGAGAGTCAATTAACGACCGAATTTAGTAAAAAATCTCTTGCAAATCGAGTTACATGAAGGCATTTGATTTGAATGTAGTTACAGTATGAGTTTTCATATAATTTAATCTGTCACCTCGTTGTACAAATAAGCTTCTTTTATTCAACCGAGAATTCGCTTTTCAAAAAAAATCAGTTTTATTGATTAGCAACCATGAAGTTTTATATAAATACAAAACTGTCAAGATCATTGTATGGAAGGAATAAGGAATGTTCTTAATATATGACATATTGAAACGTTTTAACTGATAAGTTAAAATCTAATTGAAATTGATAACCATTATAAAGTTACCATTTCTTTTGTGTTTCATTTAAATACACAATTAGTTCAAAATATTAATAGTTAACAATATAGATTTATTTATAACCTATTTACTTATAAGAAGAGGATTCAATATTTGTTTGTTTTTTTTAAAAACGGGTTAAATTTAAAGGTGACATTTGTAAAAGTGTATTGTTTTTGAGCAATTCTGTCACAAGACAAGCCCTCACATGGAATTCTGAAGGCCAAAGGAAAAGAAGGAGACCAAAGAACACATTACGTCATGAAATGGAGACAGACATGAGAAGAATGAACAAAAATTGGATAGAACTAGGAAGGAAGCCTCAGGACAGAGTGGGTTGGAGAATGTTGGTCGGCGGCTTATGTTCCATTGGGAGTAACAGGCGTATGTAAGTAAGTAAGTAAGTAAGTAAGTAAGTAAGTAAGTAAGTAAGTGACTTCATACAATCAATGAGAACATAAATATATATATATATATATATTTCTATTTTACAAAGATAACTGATTAATTATCATTGTTCTACATAGAGGTTAAACGGTTTATAAACTATTCTAAATTACTATAATATCCAAAAAATCCCTTTTCGTGATAATGATCTAAATAGGTATATTATAGTAATTGCTATAGCTATACAATGATATTGAATAAGTACTGATAAACTAAATAAACGCTATTCTCATATTAGATTCATCATTAATATAAGTTGAATTTAATTGTTCAATACACACTTGGAATACATAGGGGTTTAGTATAGAAAATGATATATTGCATGTATATGGTCTAAGTCAATAAATATTTTTCTATACTAACTAAAATTCAGAACAAATTTAAATAAATAATATTACTGTGGTTAATGCTACTTATGTTGACAGATATAAACAGTATGTAACATCTATTAAATGTGTATAGTATACTTGCAGAGGAAAGCTAGTATGCACCTGGACAATTTAGACTTCACAGATGATCTGACTCTTCTATCACACACGCAATAACGATTGCGGGAGAAAATTACCAGTGTGGTAGTAGTCTCAGAAGCAGTAAGTATCAATATACACAAAATAAAAGGCAAGATTCTCCGATACAATACAGTATGCACCAATCGAATTCCACGCGAAGGAGAAGCTTTGAAGGATGTGAAAACATTTACATATCTGTGGAACAAACCATATTCCAGCAGAGGAAGTAATCAGAAAGAAGCGCTGGAAGTGGATAGAACACTTATTGAGAAAAGCACCCAACTGCGTCACAAGGCAAGCCCTCACATGGAATCCTGAAGACCAAAGAAGGAGAGAAAGACCAAAGAACAAATTACGCCGAAAAATGGAGATAAACATGAGAAGATTGAATAAAAGTTAGACAGAAGTAGAAAAGAAGGCCGAGGATAGGGTGGGTTGGAGAATGCTGGTCGGCAGCCTATGCTTCATTGGAAGTAACAGGCATAAATAAGTAAGTATTACTTGCAGAAGATTGGGAAGATTTAGTTGAAGGAAATAGAAAGTAATTGTAATAACAATGGAATTGAAAGAATCGTGAAGCACGTAAAGGACAACGGATGAAAGATGTTCCAGTAATGTATTCATTGTAAAGTTTTCATAATAAACAAAAGATTGGTTTTTTCCATCTGAGTTATTGTTCAATACAGAATTAAATAAGAAAGACAATCATTGAATAACGAATTTATGGTCACAGCATATATATATATATATATATATATATATATCAACTGAAGCCAGACCACCGTAGAAAACCTGGAAGCACTGCACGGCTGTTTCGTCCTATTGCTGGACTCCTCAGCAGTGCACATCCATCTTTTATCGCAGAAATCTTGGACTTTACATTGTTTGATAATTATAAAAGCCTTGATTAAACTTCTTTCTTAATTCTCTTTCATTAAGTTATCGGTACTACTTTAAATGTCCTCTAATTAGGCTTGGTTTTGTCATTTGAAATACATTGTAGCAATGACAATAAACCCTTCTATAGTAAGAAAATTGTTTCTATTCTAACAGAAAAAGAAATTGATTATCTAATATTTAATCAAGTCTCTTAAATTCCCTTCGTCATATGATTTACCATATTCATAATGTCTATAAGTTTCCCTCATTATTTAAAAAAAAAATAAAATTTGAGTTAATGACAGTTATAGATGGAATATTTTTTCTTTACTAAATTATTCTCTCTGCAACTAAGATAACGTGAAGTGTTTCGTTTATTCAATTGTCGTATATACAAAAGAAAATGTGAAAAATCATAGATCATAATAAGCAAGGATGGATAGTGGATATCAGTGGAATCCAGGACGCGCGTCTCATCCTATTTAGCACTCATTATCTGGATGTACCTGCGTCTCAGAGTTGATGTTCACTCTGAGACTCGAACACAGTACCCTTCCGCTCAAACGCTATAGCGTTATCCACTTAGCTACTGAGTCCTGATAGCCACTTACTTGTGTAATGGGGTGATGTTAAAAGTCACTTAGTATTGTTTGTTTCAATCTAGTATATATAAGAGAGTGATCAATAGTAGTCCTGAACATCATGTGGAAGATTCAAACAAGCAATACCAACTCAATCATATATCATAGTTCTTTTTACGACAATATCAAGAGATATTACGAAGATGTCATCGTAGTGTGTTATAGTTTATTATAGTTGAAGTGTTTGTTATACTATGGAATAGATGAGATGTATTATGTTATGCTGATTAATATGTTTATGTACGTAATCTTTTTGACATATTTATCACTTTGGATTATTTATGATTGAATCTTTCGTGTCATCTCAATAATATCAGTATTACAGATAGTGGTAGTAATAGTAGTGTGGTGTGTGCAACTTATGTCGACAGACATAAGCAGTATGTAACATCAATCGGAATTAGAAAACAAGGCAGCAGAAGGCTAAGAAGATCGAAGTGAAGAAAACAGAAAGGGAAACATAAACTGATTGAAAATTGGAAGAATCATGAAGGATGTAGTTAGCGGAATATAGATTGGATTAAAGCATATTCTATGCAAGATTGATTTGGCGCATGCTGATTGGCTATTTCTTATCCAATTGGCGTTAGTAGATACTTGGAGAATACTCTAAAATCTTCTCATGTAAAAACTATAAATATACTAACGTTTTTCTTATTGTGCTTTTTATTTCCATCTACCCTTGTTATTTAGAATATAATTTCGTTCCTGTTCAACCGTGTTCTGATTTGGGGACATATGGAGTGAATTGGTATCCAAGAATACCAAGCAGTAGATCTTGATAAAAAAAATTATAACAAATGTAAAGGACAATTGATGGAAGATTTTTAAATGAAGTATTTAATATATGGTTTCCACATTTTACAGAAGAACTCCCCACCTAGTCTTGTACACTAATATAATAAAGAGTTTGGAATGAAAAATTGGCAAAAAAACTTTGAATGATTTTTTTAAAGAAACTTACAGAACCGAGAGAGGAAACTGAATAAATATGGAGCGAATTGTCTTGTCTATATAAGGAATTCAATTTTGAATGACCAGATTGAATTTCAGAAGTCAAAAACGTTAGGGATATCAATATGAAAGCAGACAAACTATCGAACAATTCGATTAGAGAATTGGAACATAACTGGATAATTTACTGAAGTCAATCGTGATTCATTTAAACCAGCGAAATCAAAAAGTTACAGCCCTGTGATTTAACCAAAGTTCACAACTCAGTTCATCATTTTAATCCAGTTTTAGACAAGTCTAATTCTCTACATCATGGAATTTTAAGGTGCCTAGTTCGAATCCTGGATTTTCCATATCACTCAATCAATTACAAAGGCACAGAACACGTTTTCGGCCTCATTTTTGAATTGAAATATATAAACTTAAACTAGAAACGAATTGACTTATTATTATTTTCCATAACCTTCATTTTTTTTTGCCTCATTTTTTTCAAATACATGTTTCACTATCTAGTTACTTGAACATGATCTATTATATCATGTTTACTTTTCATTGTCACATTTATGTTTAGATATCTCAATATTAATTGAAATTGTCTATTATTGTCCCCTATTTCCATATATGATTCAGATTTTATTGATAAAAACTTGACCTATAGCTCTTCTTGAATATCTGCCAGTCCCAAGCCCAGATAAAGGAGGAGGGTTGGGAGTGGGTTCGGCAAGTCCTTCCCGTGGAAAAAAATCTCACTAAAAATGCCAACCAGATTAAACAAATTAAGGCGGCTTTAGAGCCGATGAGCGGAAACACGTGAAAGATATCACACTGACAGAGGAAAAAGATCCAAGAAGAGGAAATATAAGACAACTATATGATACTGCGAAAAGAATGACAGGGAAATATAGTGAACAAGAGAGACTGGTCAAGGACAAACAGGGTCAGCCAAATAATGAGACTGGAAAATATCAGTATCAGTGGGTAGTGCACTTCGAAGAGCTCCTGTATAGACCAGCCCCACTGAACACACCAGATATCGAAGCAGCACACACAGATTTTCCTATAGTCGTCACATCACCAACAATTGAGGATCTCATGGAACCTTCTTCTACACTGTGGAGCATCTGAGAAGTTTGTCAACATCGTACGGAATTCGAACGACGGGCTACACTGCATGGTGTTGTATGGAAAAGAACTGACAGATGCAAGTGAGGACTGGAATCAAGCACGACTACTTAAACTCGCCCTTCCACTTTCTTTTGGTGGTTCACTGGTTTATGAAGACCTCGACAACTGAGGGGAATCACAGAATAAGATGGTTAAGTTGGATTCAACTAAATGACTTGGACTTCTCAGATGACCTAGCTCTTCTATCGCATAAACTCGAACAAATGCAGGTGAAGACAGTCACTGTAGCAGCAGCCTCTACATCTGTAGGTTTCAACATACACATAGGATAAAGCAAGATCCTAAAATACAACACGGAGAACACCACACCAATCACACTTGATCGAGAAGCTCTGGAAGATATGGAACCTTTCACGTATCTAAAAAACGTCATCTCTGAACAAGGAAGATCCTATGCAGACGTAGAGTTGAGGATTGGCAAAGCAATCACAGCATTCCTATAAGTGAGGAACAAATGGAACTCAAAACAACTGTCAACTAACATCAAAGTCAGAATTTTCAATAAAAGCATCAAGATTGTTCTATTATGAATAGCTGAGACTTGGAGAACTACCACAAACATAATCAAAAAAGTACAGGTATTTATAAACAGTTTTCTACGTAAGATACTCAACATCCTTTGACTTCGTACTGTCAGTAAAAGCCTACTGTGGGAGTGGACAAACTAGCTTTCAGCTGAGGAGAAAATTAGGTAAAGGCTTTGGAAGTGGATAAGACATACATTGAGGAAACCACCAAACTGCATGATGGAGCGAACCCGAAGAGAGATCCTACAGACAGATAGAAAAGAGGAAACCCAAAAAACACACGGCGCCGAGAATTGGAAGTGGACATGAAAAGAATGAATAACAACTGGGAAGGATTGCCCGGAACAGGGTTGGATGAAAAGTGCAGGTGAGTGATCAATGCTCCTCCACGACGAGTAATAGGTACAAATAAGTAAGTAAGCAGTTGATTTGTAGAAAATTGAAGTCAAACATGTAATAATGACATTTTATTAACTCACCAAACAATTTTAAAGGTACATAAAATTGAAAGATTTTTCCCAGCTTATATTTTTAGATAACAATTGATAAGACCACGCTTTTTAAATTATTATTTTACGTTGTTATTTCTCATCGTAATTCATAATGTCTAATTATCAATGTGTTAAATTATGATATAAGATGAAATATGGAAGTGATAAACATGAACGTGATAATTATTGCCATCTTATTTTGAGGCAAACTTTCTTCATTTTTTCAAATTTTCAAACTTAAAAGGTCCGTGAACAAAGACAGTTGACTGGTGATCACTCAGATCAATATTTAATCTACATTATTAAGTCTTTCTCACATAGCATTTACCGAAATCACCCTCCACTTGATATTCGAGGGTTCAGTATATACATATATACATATCATCTGCCGATGGATATATTTTTCAAAATAAGTCACCTAAAAAAAGGAAGGACATTCCATCCTTTTTTGTATAATCAGAGGGGGGGGTTCATGGAGATTTTAGTAAGTTTATGTAGTTGAAATCATGAGTCAATTGAAGCCAGACCACCATGGAAAACCTGGAAGCATTGGATGGCCGTTTCGTCCTATTGTGAGACTCCTTAGCAATGCGCATTCACCATCCCGCCTCGCGAGATTTGAATCCAGGTCCTATCAGTCTCACGCGCAAACGATTAACCTCTAAACCAGTGAGTTGTCATCCAACTATGTTAATATCCAACTTCAAACAATCCACGAAATTGGGGAAACCCGTCTACCGTTTTCTTCAGTGACTTGATATCCCTCCATTAGAAATCAAACGAAAGCTTATGATCTGTAGAATAGATTAGGGGTAAAAGTAAATGTTACTGTTATGATGCGTTGAATTAAATGAAATAAGGTCACCAAAAATAGCTTCCGTAGTTTATCAAGGCTTCTTGTTTCGCTGTTCACATCAATGATACATTAGAAAATTATATTAAATGACTGATAATGTTTCCAGTGATTATTAATATAACTAAAATATCTTAAAAAATAATGATATTATGTTACTATATTGAATGTATTTTTTTAAAAAGTACAATTTTTAATGGTACAACAATCTATCTTATTGAAAATATCTAATTGCATTGAAATCGGTCAAAATTACTCTAAGAGATGAAACCATATATGAACATATACTTTCAAGTGTTTCTTTGAAGCAAGTTCCGTTAGAATTAACACTTAACTTAGATAAACACAAGCTGTGTTTAAGAAAAATATTTCAATCTTTACCTATCTACTTCAAAATGATTATAGTTCTAGTGTAATCCATTTGTGGCCAGTAGAATATCAGCTTTGTAATTGTCTTGATTTCTTCCAAGTGGTAGAATTATGAGTCATTCAGATGAAGCAAATGGAAGCTTTGCGTACAAGGCATATAAATTCAATCTCTTTCTTTTCATATGGTCAATCTGTGATCTAATAAGTCAAGAATTAACTTAACTAGAACATGACCTTATTTGATTAATGTACATAAAATAAAAAACTTTCCTTTATATTTTTATTACCTTGTTTAGATGTTAATATTATTCACATATCTATGCATTACTATTGATAATATTAATCTTGTACATACATGTAGAATTTTGATAAAACCTCTCTCATTTAATATTTCTCCCTTTCGGTATAATCTGTATTTATTCGAATTATTAATCTCGTAATTTCATTTAACTTATTAACTTATTAAGGTTATTGTTGCATAACAGTCATTTCAACATCAAACAGTTAACTCTTTTATCAGAAGGGAGTTTTGTGGAGATCATGGATCAATTGAAGCTAGATCATCATTAAAAAAAAACATGGAAGCACTGTACGGCCATTTCGTTCTATTGTGGGACCGCTCAGCAGTGCACAACCATGATCCCACCTCACGAGATTCGAACCCACGACCTACCAGTCTAGCGCGCGAACACTTAACTGATAGACCATTGAACCGGTATCGAATTAAAAATAATTGTTATTGATTATCCCATAGTTCACTATATATATATATATATATATATATCATTTACGAAATCAATAAATATACCACTTTAAATAAGACATAACTAAATTACCGAGTTACACTTTTCCCTTCCCCTTAATAATCAAGTGTTAAATAAATAAAAAAAGTTTCACATCGACATGGAAACGTGCAGTTTGAAGTGATTTTTGCTTAGGAAAAAAAAGAGAAAAAAGAGCTACAATAAACAACATTTAAAAGTTATTTTCCCAGTGAATTCATATCAGAAATATTCCATTAACTTTAAAGACAAAAAAATTTAAAAAAAATAGTAAGTTCCAGCCAAATATAAAATTACCATCATCATTATCAGATAATTTCAATAATACAGTTGGGAATATGAATGGAATGAGGAATCATTTAAAATTTATTGAATATATATATATATATATGGATGAATTCATGAGTCAATTGAAGCTAGACCACCATGGAAAACCTGGAAGCACTAGACGGTTGTTTACATTTTATATGTTATTATTATTATATGAGAATGTGAAATTCATAACACGCTACAACTACCGCAATGTATATAAAATGTTTGCTGCAAAGAAACTGTTAAATCGGCTTCCAGAGAACTCTAACAGAGCCTCTAGAAGCTCATAAAGAGCCCCAACCAATCAGCGATTAATTAGAAGCTATGTTACTAAAATAACGAGATCCTCATTGGCTGATTAACATACTGTTACTATATAAACTCAAGGTTTCTTAATTACTATAAAATCCCTGCATTTTATGTACATGAATGAACCCTGTAGTAAAGTGTTTCTCTGATACTCGTGCCTTTTCTCTGGTCTTCAAGTCTGTGTATAGTTCTAGCTAGGGTATACGGAACTAGCTTAGGAAAGCGCATATAGCGTTCACAACCGGCCAGATATAACAGAAACTAACAATACTTTGTATTAGTTTACATATAAAAAAATGTAATTGATCAATTAGGAAGTAGTGTGGTGTGGGTTACTTATATCCATATAAGTAGTATATGGTGATAGTCAGGTATAGAATGTATTTTGGCAGAAGATCGATAAGGAAAGAACGTGAACGAAGGGCAATCGGTCTGGAAATGCATGAACAATGAAATCAGAGAAGATGGATTGATATTTGCAGAAGGAACAGTCAAGATTAAGACTGTTGATTGTTATTTTGCAAATTAACTGTTGATTGTCTGGATATCAGATTTTAGTGAGATAATCTGTAATTTGTGCTTAATTACATTTGACTGTTGCCAACAATGTTCTTATTTACTGCAGTAGTTTTTTTTCTCTTAGTGATATTTAATCAATAATTTACGGGGAAATACCACGAAGGTTTTCCATTTGCTTTAAGGAAGCGACGTTTAGATCTTTTGTTAATGTATTTAGTTCTTTTCTTATAAAGAAAAGACTGTTATTTTAGTTTGGAAGTACTTTTTAACAGGATATACAGGGGTAAGTGTAAAATTGATTTTTTATTCTCGAATGGGGAAACGTTTAAAACTGAAAAAAAATCACTTGGTAAAACCTGTATTATATAAGTAGGTTGTATATTGTATTTGTTACAGATCACTCTTATTGGTATTGTATCATAAAATGAGAATTCAGTAGTCATAGTGATTAAACAATCGATGTATGGTTTGATTGTCCTAGATATAGATGCATACTGATAAGAAGTTCCATATGAAGGGTTTCAAAGTCACTAAAGTTTATTCAATTAGAATCAATCAGCGATGTAAGCTACGAAATATAATAAACTGATATAAGTACTAGTCAGTCTTTTTCTTATTGCCAATCCACCCTTTGTTTTATAGATCACTTGGTTAATTTCAATAACAATTTGAACCTAATTGTTTTAGTGAAACATTTGTACAATTGACAGGTAACATGTCATGTATTTTCAGCTTTATTTTCAAACATCACTGTTGTTGAACAGTATGATGGTTGGTTTATTAGACTTAAGGAATATAGTTAGATTTATTTCAAACCAATATACTCTCTTCTTATAAGTATTCAGTAGACAATGTTTTATTGAAATAATAGTGAAAGTTTCCTTATGAAAATGATATTAAATAAGGAAGATAAGACTGAACCACCTAACTGGTTAAACATTATGGTATAATTCATGAAAGTTATCAGAACAAGTATATTAACTTCCTTGCATTTAGCACATCTGAATAAAAGATTTACCAAACAGTAGATGTTTGAGTTTGAATACGCAGTAATATAGCAATATAAGCAAATATGGATAGTGGATATCAGTGGAATCCAATTTGACGCCCGTTTCGTCCTATTTAGCACTCGTTAGCTTGATGTACCTGCATCTCAGAGTTGATGTTCACTCTGGGACTAAAATCCAGTACCGTTCACTTCAAAACGCCATCGCGTTATCCAATCAGCTACTGAGTCCTGATAGCCACTTACTTGTGCAATGCGGTGAAGTTGAAATTCACTCAATATTGTTTGTTTGATTCTTCCCATTGATGTTTAGAATAGCAACTGATCAGTCTCTTATTGGCATATGTGCATACTGTTCGAATTAAGGCTATATCGAGACAATACGCACAGTATGTACATATGACAATAAGAGACTGATCGATTACAGTCCTAAATATCAATGGGAAGATTCAAATAAACAAAACCAAGTGAAGTAATATAACATATTAAAACTAGTATTTATTATAGATCAGAGGGGGTTTTGTGGAGAATTTGGTATTTTCACAGTTGAAATCATGAGTCAATTGAAGCTAGACCACCATTGAAAACCTGAAAGTACTGGACGGTCGTTTCGTCCTATTATGGGACTCCTCAATATTTATTATTATAAGTTGAAATGACTTTATATGAATAAGAATAAAAGTTTAAGCTATCTCTTCATTAACTCCGCCTGTAGCTCTTCTAGAGTTACTGCCGGTCCCAAGCCCGGGTAAAGGAGGAGGGTTGGGCATGGGGTTAGCGACCCCATCCCGTAGAAAAGCTAACTCGCTAACAAACGCTAACCAGAAAAAATAATCCAAACCATTTAAACTCTGCCCTGGGAGTTGAAGGAATAATGACGTCTCATGATGAAAGCCGAAATTCTTCGGAAGTCACGAGACCGATGCACCTTCTAACAACCAGAGCAACACTCTTTATAGGTACATGGAACGTCCGGACAATGTGGGAAACAGGAAAGACCAGCCAAATAGCAATGGAAATGAGGAGATACAACTTGGCAGTACTCGGAATCAGCGAAACCCATTGGACACAAACTGGACTTTAAAGGCTAGGTACAGGAAAGATGCTGCTGTACTCCGGTCACGAAGGGGAAAATGCGCCACACACTCAGGGAGTTGCTCTAATGCTGTCCAGAGAAGCACGAAATGCACTTGTGGGATGGGAATCTCATGGACCCAGGATAATCAAAGCATCATTCAGAACAAAGAAGCAAGGGATCACAATGAATGTTATCCAATGTTATGCACCCACCAATGATAGCAACGACGATGATAAAGATCAGTTCTATGAAAGGCTGCAATCAATTATAGCAAAGTGCTCACGAAAGGACCTCACCATCCTTATGGGAGATCTAAATGCTAAAGTTGGAGTGGACAACACAGGATATGAAGATGTAATTGGACGACATGGACTAGGAGAGAGAAATGAAAATGGGGAGAGACTTGCAAACCTATGTGCTTTCAACAAATTGGTTATAGGCGGCACAATATTCCCACACAAACGCATACACACAGCTACATGGATCTCACCGGACCACACCACAGAGAACCAGATTGATCACATCTGTATCAACAAAAAATTCCGAAGATCAATGGAAGATGTGAGAACCCGGAGAGGAGCTGACATAGCTTCAGATCACCACCTGGTTGTGGCCAAGATGAGACTGAAGCTAAAGAAAGACTGGACAACTGGACAAACAGCACTACAAAGGTTTAATACAGCCTTCCTTCGAGATACTGACAAACTCCATGAATTCAAGATAACTCTCAACAACAGGTTCCAAGCTCTACAGGATCTACTGAAAGAACAAGAAACTACTTTGGAGGACAACTGGAAAGGGATAAAAGAAGCACTAACTTCAACGTGTCAGGAGGTTCTTGGTCCTAAGAAGCACCATCACAAGGAATGGATCTCTATGGGAACCCTGGACAAAATTCGAGAAAGGAAGAACAAGAAACTAGCAATTAACAACAGCCGAACACGAGCAGAGAAAGTCAAAGCACAAGCAGACTACGCCGAAGCAAACAGAGAAGTGAAGAAAAGCATTAAAGCCGACAAGCAGAAATACATGGGAGAACTAGCAACGGCGGCGGAAAAAGCTGCAAGAGAAGGGAATATGAAACAACTATATGATACAACGAAGAAATTGGCAGGGAGATATAGCAAACCAGAGAGACCAGTCAAAGACAAAGAAGGAAAGACAATCACTGAGATTCAGGAACAGAGGAAAAGATGGGCAGAATACTTCGAGGAACTGCTGAATAGACCAGCCCCATCGAATCCACCGAACATCGAAGCAGCCCACACTGACCTTCCAATAGATGTCACTCCACCAACGATCGAAGAAGTCAAGATGGCCATCAGACAAATCAAAAGTGGGAAGGCGGCAGGACCTGACAATATACCAGCAGAAGCACTGAAGTCAGACATTGAAATAACTGCAAACATGCTTCACCTTCTATTCAAAAAGATTTGGGAAGAGGAAAAAGTGCCAACGGACTGGAAAGAAGGATATCTCATCAAGATACCAAAGAAAGGAGATCTGAGCCAATGTGAGAACTACAGAGGCATCAGTTTGTTATCAGTACCAGGAAAAGTTTTCAACAGAGTGCTGCTGAATCGGATGAAAGAGGCAGTAGACGCCGAACTTAAGGATCATCAGGCTGGATTCCGTAAGGATCGGTCGTGCACAGACCAGATTGCGACACTACGGATCATCGTTGAACAATCAGTTGAGTGGAACTCATCACTATACGTCAACTTCATCGACTATGAGAAGGCGTTTGACAGCGTGGACAGGAGAACATTGTGGAAACTTCTTCGACTCTATGGAGTTCCTCAGAAGATCGTCAACATTATCCAAAACTCATACGATGGATTACAGTACAAAGTGGTGCATGGAGGACAGCTGACAGATGCATTTCCAGTAAGGACCGGAGTCAGACAAGGCTGTCTACTCTCCCCATTTCTCTTCCTTCTAGTGATTGACTGGATTATGACGAATTCGACATCTGAAGGGAAATACGGAATACAATGGACTTCTCAGAATCAATTAGATGATTTGGACTTCGCAGATGACCTAGCCCTCCTCTCTCATACACACGACCAAATGCAGATGAAGACAGCAAATGTAGCAGCAGCCTCCGCATCGATAGGCCTCCACATTCACAAAGGAAAAAGCATGATTCTCAAATGCAACACGGAGAGCACCGACCCAATCACACTTGATGGCGAAACTCTGGAAGAGGTGGAAACATTCAAGTACCTGGGGAGCATCGTTGATAAACAAGGAGGATCGGATGCAGATGTAAAGGCAAGGATTGGCAAAGCAAGGGCAGCATTTCTACAATTGCAGAACATATGGAACTCAAAACAACTCTCAACCAATTTCAAGGTCAGAATCTTTAATACGAACGTCAAGACAGTCCTACTGTATGGAGCTGAAACGTGGAGAACTACTACGGCCATCATCAGGAAGGTACAAGTATTTATAAACAGTTGTCTACGCAAAATACTCAACATCCATTGGCCGGATACTATCAGCAACAGCGTTTTATGGGAGAGGACAAACCAGCTTCCAGCTGAAGAGGAAATAAGGAAAAGACGTTGGAAGTGGATCGGACATACATTAAGGAAATCACCAATGTGCATCACGACTCAATCCCTAACTTGGAATGGTGGAGGGAAGCGGAAAAGAGGAAGGCCAAAGAACACACTACGCCGGGAAATAGAAGCCGATATGAAAAGGATGAATAGCAACTGGAAAGAACTGGAAAGGAAGGCTCAGGACAGAGTTGGATGGAGAATGCTGGTGAGCGGCCTATGCTCCTCGACGAGGGGTAACAGGCGTAAGTAAGTAAGTAAGTATCTCTTCATTGAATGTTTCATAACAGGTAAATGATGAATTCTCTGATAATTAATTATATAATAATAAACTTATAAAATTCACTTTGTCCATACTATACCGTTTATTGTAAGCTTACAAATAACTTTATCAGTAATCTATATGCTAAAGCTATTTAAATTATTCCCATTTCTACCATGTAGTTTCAGGGAAATTATATGGAGGATATCTAATATCAACATTTTTTATTATAATTAGGGTATTTATAAATACAAAAAGTTAGTTTATATGAAATTTGATAAGAACCGTATTTTACAGTTAAAATGGAATACAACATAACATAGGTTACTGTCAATCATATATATGTATATAATCACATATACACATTATGATAAGTACTTATTACCAGACTATAAATATTGATTTCATGACGATTTTATAAAGTGGATAATAATCATGTACATTTAATACACTATGTCAATCAAACATGTTAAATGATAAGTGAAGGATGCTGATGGTCACATACTAGTGATAAAAATTTGACTTTGCTGTCTGAAGAAATAGATGGAAAGGTTGTATTTTTTTTAAAAAAAAAATTTGATTAGTCAATAATAACTTCCTATTTCCCTTTTTTTGGTTATTAGATTGAAGTATCTGATTAGGGTATGTATTCATGAAAAATAGTTATCAGTAGCAAACTATGACAATCTTATAATATAATAACCTTATCAACTAGTTTTAAACAAATGCAAAGCATTTCATAGTAATGTGATTATTCTGTCAGATATATTTACCGATTTGTAGGAATTTGTCTGAAATAGAATGAATTTTAGTTGTTGTTGTTGTGGTTGTTGAGAGAAGACTATAATTCAAACTATAAGGTTAGTTGTATATACTTAATTGATTTTTTTAGATGATCACTGTCAACTTATTAGAGAAATAAGTCTGTTAGGTAGTAGGAACAAATCAACATGATATCGTTAAACTTTATTATTTGGTATTTGTAAGAAAATACCTAAATCACATAACGAATAAAAATGGCATATGATATTCTGTCATATTAATCGACACTAACATTAAATAATTCAGCGAGAAGATAGTTACTTAATGGTCTGATAATGATTGCTAATTGTTGAACACTTAGCTGAAGCAGCATCTTCTGTTTTACAAATGATTGACCATTAGGTCGTGAACAATGTCATATATATCGGGTCCTTATTAGTAGAGATCGAACTCTACTGATCATCATGAAACTTGGCCACTAGTCTAGGTGACTCAGTATCGCATGAACTATGTTGAGATGTAAGATAGTGGTTAAAGGTCGTTGACTACAAATCCTTGGCCTAGGTTTCGTACTATTTGGTACCAGTCAGAATAATAACCCGAAATTTTGAGGGAACCAATACCTTTAGCTGGATTATATCCCTTATCACCCAGTATCACAGTGAGACATTACCTACAAGCTATCCACCATGGTGAACCGGTCCCCTCAAAATTTCAGTTACATTTTACTAACCAGTGCCAAATAACACGTTATTGGAGAAAAAAAGACAACTTATATTGTCATTATAAGTTACGTGAAGGGTAGATATAGAACTGTGAGAATGTCTCATTTCATTTGACAATGAAGCATAATTTCAATATTATTTAGTCTTTTTATGTATTACGTGACTAGATATAATACGTATATCACATAACATTTGAAAATATATAAAAATGAATGAAAATTGTAAGTGTGACCCAGAAAACGTCTTGTAAAAGACAAAAAAGGCTCAGGAAACACTAAGAGGCATTTTATCCAATCAGCGTTCACTAGACGTTGTGCCATAAACATCACGAAAGTGAAATCACATGTAGAGTTTCTGAATGGCTGATTACTATGCTGCTACTATGTTTGGTAGCATTCCAGAACTTTTGGGAAAACCCAAGGACTTCTAAAATACTATTAAAACCCTATATTTTCTGTACATAAACGAACCTTTGGAGTAAAAAGCTTCTCGCATATTTTACTACTTTTCTGTAGTGTTCAAGTTGCTGTGTAGATTCAGCTTGGGAGTTATGAGACTAGCTTTTGAACCGAGCGTTCATCTAGCAAGACTGACCAGAAAACAGTCAATAATATATAATATAATCGACACAATCGGATAGATAGTGTGATAGATATCTGCAAGTTTATTGTAAAATTCCTCTTTTAATTCAAATATCTATTTTATGTAAACGTTTGAATTGTACCTAATGAGAACACAAGTAGGGGACAACCAAATGTATTTTCATGCAACATTACAGAATATCTTGCTAAAATTTGAGAATCATACGGTAAATACTTCATTTGTAAGATATCCATCAATTGTCTCAGACTTTGTTGTTCGTTCATTTCTATACTAATCACTCTCTGTTCTTATTCTCATCTCTTCGATTTTCCCAACCTCCTGCCTCTAGACATTCCACTTTCGATTGGTGATACTACTAATCTATCGACACCAATAGCACACACCGAAGTACTATTATATAAGAAAACATTAGTTCTTAATTATTGAGTATTATAATCATGTTCTAATATAAATTTATTGATTTATCTAGCATAAGTTATGTTATTTATGTTCGGTTCAGAATGTAACTTGAGAAACAATTCAATATATCAGGCGTCTGAAACTAGTCAACATAGCACACCGTCCCACTTGCGTTTTGTTCTAGTTAATACTTGTAAGCAAGCAGTACTTGTAATCTTGAGAGAAAGGATGCTCTTCGGGGAATTCAATTCGGTATTCTGGACTAATAACTGAGTGACAATTTGATGTCTAGTCACTTTGATTTGTGCAAATTAGTAAAAGGAATTCGACAAGCACTAAGGACAAGACGTACATGGCATTAGTCACTACTCATTGATCAGTTTACTGAAGCGATTTAAAATTAAAAGTACTAAATTGTATGCATATGTTGTTACTATACGGTTTTGATACGTATGATGATTGCTATAATGAGTAAATCAACAATTGTGGCAGTTACAACTAGACCACCATGGAAAACGTGGAAGCACTGGACGGCCGTTTCGTTCTATTGTGGGACTCCTCAGCAGTGCGCATCCACGATCTCCACAAAACCCTCTTCTGATAGATCTTTTATTGAAATAAAAGTTGGACTTTATAAGCAAGGGAATTTAGCCAAAATATCGTGTGAAATATTAAATTCAGTTTCAGATTTAATGCGTTTATGAGACTTCAGTGACATAATCACATGTAGAATAGAAACTAATTTATCAAAACAATTATTAAATGTAATAAATTTCAATGAGATGCTAAATACTGATAGTGAATAAATGTGTGAACAATTTTGGTGGGTTTTACTGTTTGCTTTTCATCATGCTCTTATATAGATACTTGATAAATAGTAGTGCTTCTTTATTGTAATAGGATAGAAAATTTGGAAAAAAACACTTGAAGCAGTTTACGTTAAAAGTGATAAACTAAGAAAAGATGATTGGAATAATCGAGACATGAAATCAGCTACGATTATGTCGGAGAGACAAACCATGATCGTAAAGATAGTAGTTAATAGAGAAAACTAGGGTACGTGTTTCGACCGGATGTAGCCACATCTCACTGTTGATGTTCCTACTGGAACTAGAACCCCACACCTTTCTTTTCAAACACCTAACGCGTCTTGCAGTGAGGTGACAAGTTCAGACAGTCACTAGATCATACAATATCGATAAACTTCTCATTTATAGGGATTTTTACATAGCTTGGTGTTGTTACTTGGAACACTAATTGATCTGTCTCTTTTAGCACATATATATATATATATATATATATATATATATATGTGTATATAAACGTGAATATGATGTAGAAGAAGGTATCGGGAGTTTTGTCTATCATCCGACGAAAAAAGCATTTATATTTTGAATGTTTAGTGATAGTCGGAAAGAAATCTTGGACCCAGGTGTCTTGTTAGTTGATACTCATCTGCAGCGCGCATCTGCAGTCATAAGAAACCTAATGCTATCTATGTATATAGTATCCTGATCGGCAAGTTACATGATCTTATCAAAAGCTACAATACAGAAATACTAATATTTACCAAGTATCTATAACGGTATAATAAAAAACAAACAGTGAAATACACCAAAACTGTGAATATATTTTCTGTGTATAATATTTAACACACTTACTTACGCCTGTTACTCCCAATGGAGCATAGGCCGCCGACCAACATTCTCCAACCCACTCTGTCCTGGATCAATTAACACATTTATTTATTATCAATATTTACCATCTCATTGAAATTTATTACATTTGATAAGTGTTTTGATAAAAACACATAACTTCATTTTTTCATTTTTTTAGTTGCTAATGTTTTGTATAATAAAACTTAATGAGAAGTTGTTTGTTTGTTTGTCTGTTGTTTATTATCAGAATCAGTTGTATCTACGCTTACTTTTACATTTTATGTTATACAGTATTTCTCTGATGTCACATTAAATTGGCAATTAAATACTATCTATCTTACTCAACTTTATCCCATTATGATGTTAGTTAAAAATGTAACCTTTATTTAGAATTGCTTCAATGTAATAAACATTTGTTTTAGTCCTGTTTTGCAGAGTTTTCTTTTTCTTTTCATCATTCTATGCAATATCTGGAGCTGATTAATTGTTGTTTATGTTTATTCTGGATTGTATCATTTATTTCAAAATATATTAACCCTATTAGGGTGACTAATGCGCATCAATCTAATTTTTCTCATATAATTAAAGATCTATCAACATTACTTCATTGAAATATACCATAATATAAATTCACTTGGTGTTGTTTGTTTTGAATCTTCTCACTGATGTTTAAGACTGCAGTTGAGCAGTCCCTTATTGGCATATGTGCATAGTGTGCGTAATGCCTCGATATTGCCTTAATTCGCAAGCATTATAAACAAAGATGGGTAGTAGCTATCAGTGGAATTCAGGAAAAGCATTTTGTCTTATTTGGGACTCGTCAGCTGGATGTACCTGCATCCCAGAGTTGATGGCGTTTGAAGCGAGAGGTCCTGGATTCGAGTCCAAGAATGAACATCAACTCTGGGATGCAGATACATCCAGCTGACGAGTCTCAAATAGGACGAAACGCTTTTCCTGGATTCCACTGCTAGCCACTATCCATCTTTGCTTATACCATTTGTGACTGTATCGAACCTCGAAATCTTATAGTGTTTCCAGTTACTGATCTTATATAATCTCCATTGACTTGAAAAGATTCATCAGTCGATTCATTTAAGTCACTACAATTAGAAACAGTATTTTTAAGAATTTTCAATTTTAATTAATAATAAGTTTCTTCAAAAAGAAAAGTTCTATATGTTTATGGTATATTCCATATTGTAAAGTACTTTTAATCAAATTATTTTTCTTTATTTTCGATGTATAACACTTTGCCAATTAATTCATAATTATATCAAAAGTGAAATAATAAAAAAAATTGAGAAAACTGTTCATCACTACTGATAATTTATAATTTTTAAGTCTTATCATAGTAAATTTAATAAAATTGATATACAATAAATTTTTCCCCTCCCCCTTTTCTTACAATTTATTTAACAACCAATCAAATATAAGTAAAACAGAAAAAAAATTTGAAACTGTAACTATTCTTACTAGTGAACTGATTCTTAACCAAATTAATGATTATTAGTAGTAAGTATAAAGATTATCTAAAAAAATTATAAAATAAACTAGTTAGTACTAATTTGTAATGGAAAATTAATCAGTGAAATGATTGACATCTCTAGTTTATTCAAATGTAAGTTTCTAAATTGGTTTGGAATATACATATATATATATATATTAAATGAAGTATTGTTAGGTTAAATTATTCAAGACAATTGTTGTGTATATGTATTTTTTTCTGAAAAACATTCTAACATGTAAACAGTGGTTAATGCGAGACTGGTAGGTCTTGGATTCAAATCTCACGAGGAGAGGTCGTGGATGCTCACCGCTAAGGAGTACCACAATAGGATGAAACCGCCGTTCAGGATTTCCATGGTGGTCTAGCTTCATTTGACGCATGACTTGAATCATTAAAATACTGAAGTCTCCACAAAACCCCTTCTGAATAAAATGTTTTTTTTTACAATAGTTCTAGGTCATTAAAGGTCATAGAGGTGTAAAAAAATAAAGAAGGTGATATGATGAGTATTCATGAATAAAATAATGAGAATATAAAACGAATGCAGTAAGAATAATAATAGTAACAATAATAGAATGATAATAGCATCAATATAGGCCATGGTAACGATAATGATAAGACGTACTTCTTTTGTACGCATAGTTCTGGTTTAAGCTCGTGGATGGCAAGGGCTTTGGCTAGTTATAGGAATTGGATACGAAGATATCTAGGTTGATTTGAATGAATCATATAAACAATTTTAAAACCGGACTGTGGATCCGTAGAATGATTACAGTCGATTAGGTGTTCAAGTATAGAATCCCTAACTGCTTTCCTTTCACCCTTGTAGAACCAAACTGGGATATGTTCTCGTATCCGAGTTGAAAGCGAGCGCTGACTACAGCCGATGTACCTTGCTCCACAAGAGCAGGTGAACTGGTAGATGCGCATAGAGGCGACCAAATGAGGAAGTTTATCTTTTATGGATATAGAAAATAAGTTCTTGCTAGTGAAGGTTATTCGCAGTTTAGTTTCATTAAATGTCCTTTTAATCGTTGTTGTTAGATTAGTATTTCACATATCAAATATAATAATCTAAAATGCTTCATATTCTGTTTCTTATTCTTCAGAGTAAACAAAATCACCAATAAATGTCTAGTTCTAATGAATTATTAGTTAAATCGATTAACTTTCGAAAGTATTTAGTTATAACTAATAACTCTTATTATCTTTGATTCCATCTAGACAACTATTTAGGACAACATGATAACAACCAAACATAAAACATGGTGTACACTAAAGTTAAGTACATGGGCCTATCATCGATTACTATATAATATGAACAAATGCTTCAGTATTAACAGTTGAATTTGCATGCTCCAGTTTGCGGAGAAAATATTTGAAACTATTTGTGGAGATAATGGTATTTATACTAGTTTGAGGATTTATTAGTAAACTATATTTTTCTTCTGTGATCCAAATGACAGAATTCACTCCATGTATAAACATAAACTTTTTTCCATTGGAACAGAGACCATTATTCTTGATAAATAACAAAAAAATCTTCAAATCTTCCAGGGCTAAAATCCTGATTGAATAGTTAGGTCGTGTTGAGCATTATAAACCAAGATCACTTTCGTTCTTGCCTAGTTGATATATATAAACGTGATAAGACTGCCCATTTAGAGAGGAGTGAATTATCGATCAGAGCAATGATACGAAAATCCCATCAGTCTTGAAAACTTATCAGTCCTGCTTTCTGCCTAGTCCATCCAGTTAAGTCCAGAACACCAATAACAGTCTCTGCAATTAGAATCATACTAGCTTACATACTAGCTTTATATACCAAACAGACAGACCATATCGTACCACAAAATAGAAAAAAAAAACATTTGAACAAGATTTGGTGAAATGTGGATGTGAATAGGGGGAACAGTAATTAATGGACTAGAGATAACTTAAGAATGGTAAATCGTATATTAATAGTCTATAGGTCAAAACAAAGCTTATAGTAAGAGGGACATGAACATGAATAGTTCAGTTACTTAACAGTTATACAATAGGAAATATACATGTCATATTGGTTTAGAAATAGTTCTCAAAGCTGTTATTCATAAATCTCCACGGGATACGACAATTCTATTTCTGACACGTCAGCTACATACAATGTTGGCGTTCGTATTGAGGCTGGAAACTGATACCTTACTTCTCATACATCCAGAGCGTTATCCACTGACCTACTAGGTTCAGATGTACAATAGACTTTACAACGGTTATGAAGTTAAAATAAAATTGTAACTATTTGAACTAGTATATAAGAACTGTCGTCTAATTTAAAGCGAGTAGTTTCACAGTATTCGGGCGCCGAGTTGATGCAAGACATTAAATAAGAATAATATATTTGCAAAATCTCAGCGAATGAATAATATTATCATTGCCTTGAAAAAGCTTGAATTAGATTGCCAGGTGAAACGTTGGATTTACATAAAAATTCATTCGCTGAGAGTTTACAAATATATTATTCCTATTTAATGTTTGAATTAATATTAATATTGTGTACTGGATTCCGCTTTATGCGAATTCTTCATAGATGATCTTGATATGGTCACATTATCAAATCCTACAGAGCGTGTGATAATACGGTTGCATCGATTTTACCAAAACGATGTAAAATTCAAATATCAAATATCATTACAATTCTCAGTAACACTCACGCCAAAATATTTAACGTAATTATTACTTCTGTATAATAGAAACTACTCCAATTATTAGATTTTAATTAATTTAATGATTGGTGATTCTCAAGCGAATATAAACTTAACAGTATACAAAAGTGTGTATTCCAAATAATTCATCCGTGACTTAGCTTGATTATACTGAGGTGTATGCCACTGGTGTTTGCAGAAAGTCATCACTATACTAAAAAAACTCCATATATATTTAAAGTGATTGTGCATAGAAGAAATCTGAAATCTTATCTTTTGTACACCTGAGATTTTAATATCGTTAAATCAACTTCCCAGTTTAAATTCTTCTCCCTTATAAAATAGTTAGCATAAGTCACGAATCAATTACTTTTGGGCATAACTGGCTGTATTTTAATGACAATGCGAAAAAAAAATTAAAACTGATCTGTTTCTAATTCTTTAATTGTATTTTTTAAGTATATATTACATGGGATCTCATTTTAGTAAAGCAAACTTAACGCATTCTCGCTGTTAATGGTAATGAAACAGACTATTTTATGCAAAAGCTCATTCTACACATGTCATTTCTATTTGTAATTTGTTAACACGTCTATACAGGTAAGTCTACGTGATTATGCTAATCATACATACAAAACTAATGACCTTACATTTAGACATTGCATCTTAAAACCGCTATTTTGTTCATGTTCTTTAACCTTAATTTCTTTTATATCTTAATTGAATCGAAGGATTATGGTGTTCATCGAAACGACAAATCATTTTTCATACACACATGTCCAGTATAAGTCATATAGCATTAAATCATACTGAAAACTTTAAATATCATTACTTTATTGAAGATATTTCCCTCAGATTTTGTTGGGGCGATCCTGCAAATTTCTCGCAATAAACACGACAAGCTCAAGAAAAATTAAGAGGCATTTCATCTAATCAGCTTTTGATTACAAGTTTTGGTAGAAACATCAAGAAAATGAAAGGTCACATGTAGAGATTCTGATTGGCTGATTACTGCACTGCTAAGATGTTTAGCAGTATTCTGGAATTTTCAGAAAAACCCAAGAACTTCTAAAATACTATAAAAACCCTATATTTTATATACATAAATGAACCTTTGGTTTAAAGTGCTTCTCGTATATTTTACAGTTTTTCTCTTGTGTTCAACTTGCTATGTAGTTTTAGCTTAGGGGTTACAACACTACCTTTGGATCTGAATATAGCGTTCAATCAGTAAAACTTATCAGATTTACTTTGATGTATTTTCATTTAAGATTGAATGATTCTCTATATTCAAAGTAGCAAATACTATTGGTAATCTAAATGATAAAATTTACAACAATATTCTTTATGATATTTTTTTTGTTTAAATGAATGAAAGATTTCAAATTCGTTTATTATTGTTTAACATTTCAAATGACATTCATAGTTTTTTTTAAAATGTAGTAAATGATTCCTTGCCCTCTTAATTGTTTCATCTTCTTAATTCATATTCGTTTTTATGAGAAATTTATTCTTTTTCATTATATATCATGATTATTAAACTATACTCTACTATATTTCTATCCATCTATCATTAAGATGTTCTGTTTTTCCTTTTCTCCATGTTTCTTTTTCTTTTTGAATAATCACATTATTCATTAATGTTTCCATGTATACATGGTAAAACTAATAATAATAATAATAGTAATAATAGTAATAATAACAGTAATAATATAAGTAATAATAATAGTAACAGTAATAGTAATAATAATAGTAATAATATTGACATAGATTTCATTTTATCTTCATTATTATTATTATTATATGATTAATGCTTACTATTAATCAAATGACCTTGTTTAAAATTAAAAAAAATCGTTTGTGTTATTTAAATTGACAAACAAACAAACGAAAAAAGAAAGAAGATAAAATCCAAAACAACAAAAAAAAACAAAAAACGAAAAAAAAAACAAGAATACGAGAATTTATTCATCTGTAAATTATGTCATGAATAAAGTCTATTCTAAAAAGCACATATATATAAATATATATACATGTACATATTTCCTGTCTCCTTTCAAATGATATCGTCAGTTATTTTCTTTTTACTTTGTTCTTTTACAATAGAAAGAAAAAAAGTCAGATATAAATTTCAAGAAATTATCTAATATTTTCATAGTTGAAAGAATGATTCAATGGAAGTTAAAACATTGGTGAACAGTTGCTCAACTTTGCGGATTGGTTGAAGTTAGACATTAACACCATTGCATGACAGCTCAGTGGTCTATCGGTTAAGTGCTCTAGTATGAGACTGGTAAGTCGTGGGTTGGAATCTTACGAGGCGAAATCGTGGATGCATACTGCTGAAGAGTCCCACAATAAGATGAAACAGGCGTCCAGTGCTTCCAGGTATCCCATAGTGGTTGAGCTTCATTTGATTCATGGTTTCAACTATGAAAATACTGAAATCTCTACAAAACCCCTTCCGATAATTATTTAATAGTTGTTTTTTTTACAATTCATCGATAATCTACCTATTTAAGTAGTATATCAATCGTTTAATTTTCTCATATGTTATTAGAATTTATTGTAAAAGAAAAAAGTTTGAAAGTTACTAGGGAATAATTGAAAGAAAATTCACTAATGAGTAATGACCTTGAGGGATTGTGAACTGATTATCCTTCATTAGTAAATATTAATTAATCTTATTTAGAAAATCGGCAAGATTATAATTTACAATCAAATCAATGAGATTAAGGGTAACAAGTTTTTTGTTCATTACATTTGGTGTCGCTGCCAACCAGGAGGAGGAAGGGTGCTGTTCTGCGTACGCGGCTGCGGGTCTGGAGTTGAGGTGTTAGTTGGAGCAGTCTGTTGCGGAGAGGTGGCGTCGGGTGGAGTGTTCTGGCGGGGCGGCGTTGGCTGTAGCGGTTGCTGTCGACGAAGATGAGCAGTAAGATGTGCGGCTGCCGGGCGGACATCGGATGTAGATGGTTCAGCAGGCCGGTGAAGTACGGGTGTTGAACGTCTCAGGGGCCGGGTGGATGCGGATGTTGGTGCCCCGGCATGTCGACGGAGCCATAGAGGTCAGCGCGCCACAGACTCGACATTCTGACGGAGTGTTTGGCACAGACTGCAGTGAAAGAAGATTGTGGCATGGCGAGCAGAACCAGCGCATGAACGAATGCTTTAAAGGAGGGACGAGTGTGGTGTGGTCTACTTATATCCATATAAGTAGTATATGGTGTGGGTCAGACATACAATGTATTTTCGCAGAAGACCGATGAGGAAAGAACTGAAATGAAGCGCAATCGTTTGCAAAATGCATGAGCAATAGAATTAGAGAAGAAACAGTGAAGATTGAAACAATTGGTTGTTAATTTGCAAATTGAATGTTCATTGTATGGTTTTCAGAATTTACTGAGATAGTCTGTAATGTTTGCTTAAATACATTCGATTGTCCCCCAGTCGTGTTCTGTTCATTATTTGGCATAAAATTTGGCATAAAATTTATCCATTCATAGTTAAATAACATTTTAACATTATAGTAAATGTTATTTAGTAATGAAAACACTTAGTTTACATCTTAACCTCAAATTCTAATCATAATTCTTCATATAAATTTAAAACTTACATTTGATCGTGTTAAGTAGGTGAGCAATTTCAAGGTCAATGGAGTCATTCTAAGGTTTTCCATATTTCAAACATGAAGTCTCATGACAACAATGTGAGATTAGTTCTTATTGAACACATACAATTTCAATATTACTTTTAATTAATTTTTTTTTTAAAAAAAACATTTCTAGCATAAAATTGATAATGATCTAATCTGATATCAGGTATATACTATTAATGTCTTTCAATGAAATATGATGTCAGTCGTTGATGAATGATACTTTTGTAGTTAGAATTATAATTTGGAATAGTTCTAGTGTTGGTATTAGTCGCGAGAGCTGTAGTGAAACTTAATTTAATACAAATTTTATATATTAAATTTTTTTTTTTTGACTTGTTTACAATTCTGTATATCAGCTAACTAATCAAACATGTATACTTTTAAAAACAAATTTTTGATGATGTAAGCTAAAAAGAACGGATATTTAATGTGTATGCGTCACAAGCATAATCAATAATATGATTAGCCGTTTACTCTGAGAATAGTTGTTGGAACAATATTACAATCAGTATTTGTTTGTCATTGTCATTTTATTTCAGTCCTTTTATTCATTTATCAACCTCTCATTCAAGAATATGAATGAGAAATGAATGACTCTCTTTCTTTGAAAGAGATTATTTCTCACTTCAAAATACCATTAAAATTAAAAGAGCACTGGTGAAAGTGCTTGATCTTTGAATTTCAGATTGAAAATCATTGAAAAATCTCAACTCAGAAAAAGATTGGATTTCAAAATATTCGTATATCACAGTGAGTCTAGTAGTATACCACTATTAAGAACACAATAATTTACAATGACAACGCCAAATTTTTGTCGCCTAATTTATGTTAAATAATCTATATATCATTAAAAAGTGGTTATGAAAATAAAAACTTTAGTTATTATTATTTTATTATTTGATGACATAAATATTGGTACAAAGGGTCACCAGATACATATGCGCCATAAAAATCTCATTTGAGTTGTGTGAGGGGTGTGATACTGCCCGGGTGCTCAAACTGAAGCAGGTGGTTTTCTTAGGGAATCACACCCAGAGCTTTAGACCTAAAGGTTTAATCCACAAGGCAGTGGAGCATCGTAAGGAGATGCAGTCCCATGGTAGTCAGTGACCAACGATTGATTCTTACGCCATTTGTTCCCTCAGGATACTGGAGCCCATGTGCACCATTGGTTTGGAATCAGAGTTTTCCAACTACCCTAGGTGGACTCTCCGTATCCAACGACACAGTTAAAGCGTCGGAAATTCGCTTTTCGTCCTCTCAATTTCGTAAACAACACCCCCGCCCCGAGAGGGCAGTAAGTAGGACTTCCCTGACAGAGGCAATATATGCGTGGCCATGTGAGAGCATTTGGAGAGGGAGAGCGGACTCTCACCACTTTTGGACGTACCAGGGCATTTGGGGGCTCCACATTAAATCTGGTTTATGCCTGTTCACCCCAATTTTCATGATATAGAAATCATCTTTCTTTGCCAACATTTATATCTCAATAAATGGATATTATGAATTATCTATATTGCCATTAGTATATAATCTTTTATATATCCTATCTGATTCTATGTTACCAATCAAATTTTCATTTATATATAAAAACACATTAACATATTCATATACATTAATGCATAAACACAATTAATAATAATTAGATCACAATCTTCATTAATGAATAATGCCAATTACAAATCTGTTTCTTTTTTCTTTTGAAGAAGACTATGCTACTTAATTTTCCTTTTTATCAAAATTATCAGGTCAATGATATGATTTTTATTATATAATTAAAAATTTAAAAAAGGAACTAAATTAGGTGAATTTGAAGAATCAATTATTATGGTCATCTGTTTAGGAGTTTTATATTTCCCATAAAAGATATATTTTTGAATATTCAATATTTAAGATAATTGGCATTTGCTGGAATTTATAAGCTTTCATTAAGTCATTTGAGGATTTGAAGGGATTGTAGTGTGTTTAAATATGAATTCATGAGTCGATTTAAATTAGACCATCACTAAACGCCTGAAAGCACGGAACAGCTGTTTCGTCCTAGTATGGGACTCTTGAGCAGTGTGTATCAAGGATACACAATGAGGGATTTCCGAGAGTTCAAGTGAGAAAATATGACTAATGAAATCCAATCCTTGTCAGATGTGAGACATTTATTCACCTCAGACAGTCGATGAACGGTTGAGCAAAATCATGGATCAGTTGAACGTAAACAGTAACGCCAAAGGATGCTGATTCAGCGTTCTAGAGGATAGACGTTTGCGTGCGAGACAGAAGGTTCTGAGTTCGATTCTCGCGTATGGGATCAAGATTGAATACTGCCCAGGAGTTCAATGCTAGATCAAAACGGACGTCCAGTACTTTCGGGTTTCCAATGGTGATCTGCCTAAGAAGATTTTTCACTTTATTGTTTGTTATGAATTATTCTTTCTCGTACAGCTATTGATCGATTCTCGTTTAGGATTTGTGATGAATAACTAGAATATTCAATTTGTTTGCTGACTTTAGGAAATATTTGCCAAAATGCTTATCTATGGTGCTTTATTTCATTCGTTTTCATTTTTTTACACCTTACAAACTACAGTATATGATCAATATTTAGGAGTGTTTCTAACCTCCCGTTTCTATTGCTTTGGACTTCAGTTGAGATCATCCTGTTTTGCAGACTGCCTTAATATTGGCATTCATTTGCAAGTTTCAGTGAAAGTTGTATTAGTGACCAGTAGTGAAATCTAGGACGCCCAATTTTTTTATCTAGGACTAGTCAGCTAAATTTTGTTGTTGTTGTTGTTTGGTATCATATTAAGGATATCTGTCTATGCGATCAGTTTTTTGTGAATTAGTAATTGCAAATACACTTAGGTTCTATGTTCTATTTGTATGATCGTATCAATTATGAACTAAAGCCATAAGCAGATTTATAATAACTGATTGTCTACTTCTTCTACTTCGATTCGTAATTTAGAAAATAAGCTTTTTCTCCACATGTATGAGACCAGAAAACAATATAGTGTCGAATGGAGAATTGCTCAATATTAACGTTTGCATAAAAAATATGACACATATTGAACTACCTTATACCCTTGTTTTACATGAGACAACGTTTTTCAACATATGATGTCACCTTTAAAGACTATTTTATTATTCTAACTGTACTAATATTAAGATTATTCTCTTCCTCATTCTGTATTCACTGACTGTTATTTTTTATTTAAGGATTTCAAATGAGGACAGGATTGACCTTAAAATTCGATACTTCTGTGTGTGTGGTTTTGATCTATCCTAATGGATTCAACCATAACCTCTCATTATTAATTATCGACTCACTAAGAGTTTAAGCTCTCACCTTCAAACTGTAAGGTCTTAGTTCAATCACTAATAGGATCGTGAATACACATTGCTGATTATTCCTATACGAGAATGCAAACAGTGATCAATGCTTTCTACTTTTCAGTGATTGTTTGTTTATAATCAGTTTGTGATGTCAAATTCATGAACTGATCTAAGTTAGACTACAACCCGAAACCTGAAAACACTGCTGTTTCTTCTTAACCAGCAGTGCAAACCCACGACCACACAAGCGGGAATTGAAGTCGGGACACTCGGTCTCGTGCATGAATGCATAGAAATTAGGCGAAACGGATGTCTAGAACTTTCAAGTTTTGAGTGGTGGTCTAACTTACATAGACTCATGATTTCAATGATATCGAACAATTTCTACAACTCCTTATTGACAATGTAATTCAATTAAGTTTAATGGAGTGTTTTTGTGAATAGTATAGTTTTGTAATGTTGACTTTTATAACACTATACATGCTTACCGAATCGTTTCATGACTGATTAATTGTTGTTTATAAGCATGATTTTCATCACAAACTAATACCAGTTGTATAAATAGTTAGACTAAACAAACGCTACACTTGTTTAACATAGTACTGTATGAATGGATATAGTGAGGTACTGGTAGTGGTTGTCGAATGACTTTTTACACATTAGATAAAACCAATTAGAGCAAATAGTGTTTGGTTCACACTTTTAGTCTATTAATGACATTTATAATTACATATAAAGGTTTTGGGCAACGTTTGTTTCTGTATGTTTATTGAATAACATATTGTTGTCGATGTTTCTATTAGACATTTGTTGAATCAATTACAATTTGAAATGTGTTACACTTTATGAAACTATAGACAAAGTAACCAATATTCAGCATGTCTCAGATTAAGTTTTGTAGTATTTTGAAACTTGTATAAGTTTTATCAAATCATGTAATTTCGTGTATGTATTTAATAAGTATCATTAAGTAATAATTGAGTAATATAGTTTAATATGTACTCCTTAAGTGGACAACTGTAAGTAATATGTAACAAGGATCGCAAGTAAAATACTTAGATTGAGAATATAAGTAAAGAGAGAACAGAAAGGGAAACAGAGAGCAATTAAAGTAACAATAAAGTCAGGAGAACGATTGAGTATGTAAAGGACAGCTCATAGAAAATGTGCAAATGATGTATTTGATGTATAGATTTCATTTTTTTTTACGAAGGTGTTGTGTGATCTTGCTTAAAATAATAAATTAATTTGCCGTACCTTAGTTTCCATTCACTACAATAGTATCTCACGTCTATTCATCATAACATAGTCTGCGAATGAAACAACTACTAATTATGAAGATAATTTATTAAAACAAATCCAGTTATTTTAGTTGTAATTTTGAATAATTTCAAACTGTGAACAGATCCATTACTTTTGCAAAACAATTACAATGTGTTAACTATTTTTCCGGGTCTAGTATCATTACTGTTTTTAGTTTTGTTGATCACAGATTAACAATATTATTATTATTACTGAGATTAGCTTTACCAAGTATAATCATGTGATATCTATAGAACAACAACAGTAGTGAATTATAAATCCACTTAGTATTGTTTGTTTGAAACTTCCCATTGATGTTTAGGACCGCAACTGGTTAGTCTCTTATTGGCATATGTGCATACTGTATATATTGTCTTGATATTGCCTTAATTCACAAGCATTATAAGCAAAGATGTATAGTGGCTAGCAGTGGAATCCAGTTTGACGCGTGTTTCGTCTTATTTGAAGCGTTTGGAGCGAAAGGTAGTGGGTTCGAGTCCCAGAGTGAACATCAACTCTGAGATCCAAGTACATCCAGCTGACGAGTCCCCTATAGGACGAAACGCGTGTCGTTTATTCCACTGCTAGCCACTATCCATCTTTGCATACAATAGTGAATTATGTTTACTAAGCTTATCGTAATAAACACTCATTATAATCAAATGAAAGCATATCTAAATTTTCGATTAAAATTATTTTTCTTTTTTTTTATTCTTCATTTCACGTTAAATTTGGTCACTCAATTATTAATTGAATTAATTGATTGAAAAAACTAAAATGTTTATCATTTGATGACCGAAAAATGTATATTAACCAATTTAGAAAAGTACACAGTTGTATGTTCATGAATTGAATTTATATCTGTAATAATTAAGTTAATAACTGTTTAGTAACTAAGTAAATAATTACATGTATTACACAAGCTTATAATTGTATTATACAGTCATGAACGAGCTGTTAGTACGCACGTTTGGTTAATATATATATATATATATATATATATATATATATATAATGAATAGCAGTGGGGAGTAGGATTGAAAGTCTGCTTCAGTATCTGAGCTACCTGTTCCTGACATCTAGATATTTCAACAAGTTATTTTTCTTTGTTTCAACACTCCATTATGTTCGTTAATCAAATAACCTATTCAAATGCCTTTATGAAAATTTTGCAACTTTTTGCTGTTCAAGTTACAAAACTGCCCTGAGTCGTCGTGGTTGCTGGCAGTATACATCGAAAAGAATGTACATTATTCAGATGTCGATTACTGAAATGCTAACTTCTAACTAGTAACCACTCAATATTTATCGTCAGGATCGACCAATAGATAGGAAACTTGCTGAGATACTTTGTATTGAGAATTCTGTATTGTACCAAGAATATAATATCAAATAAAGCTAATAATAATGATATAATGCATTGATTAGAATCAAATTAGTGTTTTAAAAAATGTGCTTGTTTTTACAAACAAACTTTGATTAATTGAAATGTGTGTAAAATTCGTTTTTCCATATTTTCATAAAATCAAAACGTGATGCAATTGATTGTCGTGGATTTAGTATTTTGATTGTTTCCCATGTTAGTGCCACTGAATGCAAAACTGAGTGATACATATTCGAATCTCACAATGAACAACATTTCCCTAATCATCCCAGGTATGATTCGATTAAGAGTTTCAAATGACACTGAACTATAACATGAGTTTCTTTTTGACTATCTCTAAGCACCTTACATTTCAAAGTGCTTATAATATGAAGTTAGTTAGATTAATATTTAAAATGCAATTTCATTGATAGACATTTTACCAGCACTAAGGGATTAACAAACACCTTACTAGTCGCTAATCAAATAGGTTCATGACTTAATATTTAATGGACTAGTTATGCTTTTTTACATGAATGTAGGTCATGGCTTGAAAAAACTTAGTAACATAAATAGTCAGTTGAACAGAATATGGGAAAAGTGAGTTGTTCAGGGTTCATACAATTACCTTTATCATCTTTCCTAAACTGACTTATTAAAAAGATCGAATTTCATGAACACCAGTTGAAAATATCTTTCATTGAATGGATGTATTACCTATTAATTAAGTAAATTATTACTATTTATTTAGCATAAACTAAAACATAACAGTTAATGAGCAGCTAGAACAAGGTTGTACATCAGTTTGAATATCACTGTTAGATTTGGCAATTTTCACCTTTCAAAGTTTACATTTAAACTTCATTAAATTTTCGATGACTATCTATTTCAACAACGTTTACACTGTAAAAATCACAATCACACACTCTTAACAATTATTTCAAATCTATATAACTAACATACATTTGACTTACCTTATTCACAAATTGTTTTTAAATATTATTTTTAGAATTGAATAATAATCAAAAATTAAAGTTTATGAATATAATACTTATGAAATATTCCATAAAATTGTTTTAGAAATGTAGATATTTAATTTAAACTGTTTACGAAAAAAATGGTTAAAACTAAATTAAGTATATTAAGTTTGACCTTGATTAACCAATCACATTTTAGGGAAATTTGATTGGTTAATTCGCTTTCAGTTGTTCACTAAAAATAACCAATAAGATTTTAACAAAGTATATAAAATTCAAAATACACCACATTTTTTTGTAGTTTTAAACTAATACACTCATCACTGCAATGGTAATATGATTTAACTAAAATATATTTAATTGAATGAATGAGGATTTAAGTAACAGTACAACACTACAATATTTTCTTAATTATCAGAAGGGGTTTTGTGGAGATTTAGTATTTTTCATAGTAGAAAGCATGAGTCAATTGACTCCAAGGAAACCTGGAAGCACTAGACTGCCGTTTCGTCCTATTGTGCTCTGGCGCGAGTCCTCACGAGGTGAGATCGTAGATGCGCACTGCTGAGGAGTTCCACAATAGAACGAAACTGCTGTCCAGTGCTTCCAGGTTTTCCATGGTGGTCTAGTTTCAGTTGACTCATGCTTTTAACTATGAAAATACTAAATCTCCACAGAACCCCTTCAGGTCAGTTTATATTAAACATAGATAAACGTCATATAACAAAAAAGTTTATGATTTCACCAATCTCTGTTCCAAAACTCAAGCTATAAAAATAAAAAAATGTGAAATTAAAACTTTTAAGTATATATTAAACTAATAACAAAAATTGTACTATATCTTTCGTTATTCGAAGATATATGAGGGTCTCATAACAACAGAGGAACATATTATTTATCTGTGATTTCTTGTCATATTCATTGTAGCGAATGACAGAATCATATTTGTCAGGATTTGTATAGATTAAACTGACAAAACAATCAGGTTTGGCATTATCGATTTCAAGTATTTTAAAGTTCATTGATTGTTATTAGTCGCCTGTTGTACAGTTTCAACGAGAGGTGTATCCAGATTGTGGTGAATTGCTTGGATGATGTCCTTCTTGTGATTAAGTGGCAGAAAATCGATAAGGAAAGAACAGGAATGAAACGCATGAACGAAAATGCATGAACAATGAAATCAGAGAAGACGGATTGATATTTACAGAAGGAACAGTTAAGATTGAGACAACTGATTGTTATTTTGCAGATTAACTGTCCACTGTATGGTTATCAGAATTTAGTGAGATAGTTTGAGCTTGGAAATAATAGCTAAGAAGTATGATAAATTGAATAATATAGTTTTAATACTCAAGAAATCGATATTATTGGATTTGTCTAGTAAACAAAATGATAATCATGATTCAACCATCCGGATAGCAAACTCTCATGATAACGAAACTCACATAGTAATACTTATTATATAAAGTAGAACTGTATGACAAGTTGACTAAGGTTGGTTTACAGTGACCATTATGATTTAGCTCAACTAAATCATGTTCTCTTTTCTAAAAGCTGAAGAAATATTTAACATTTCGAAATCTTAATGTGGTGAACGAGAAAACAAGTGGAGACAATCGATTATATTTGAACACAAAATTACAGAACATCTTAGTAAAAGTTGAGAACAATACAGTAAATTCTTCATTTGTAAAATGTCAATCAAATGTCTCAAGCTATATTATTCCTGCATTTTCATACCAATTACTTTCTGTTCCCGTTGCTTTCTCCTCTATCTTCTGAACTTTGTTCTGTCAGACATTAGTTGGAATGGACTGAAGGTCTTGGGTTCGAGTCTCTACAGTAGAACCGTGGATGCGCACTGCTGAGGTGTCCCATACTGGAATGAAACGACCATCCAGTGCTCCTGGGTTTTTAATGGTTTTTAACAGATCAAAGTTTATATTTATCGTGTATAATTAGAAGTCCATATGTGTCATACGTTAATTACTAAGGTCCATACAAAGATTTTAAAAATATTCGACATAGTAGAAATAACTGTTATTAAAGAATCCTAATTACTGAGTTCCTATCCGTCCATAAATTTTCACTGTGTAAATTCTATCTATCTTGGTTATATCGGTAAGTTATAAAGCATAGTCAAGTTTTCATTGAACGACACACCACTGATGAGATTCTCTCGGTTTTGTTTCATAAGACCGGCTTGTTTCTATTCAAATGTAACTATAAATCACTATGAGTAATGTTGTACCGTTGTCTTTAATCTCTTTTAAACTTCAACACTATTATCATCCACTTACGTAGTTAAAAATTTTGTTTCCAATCCTTTTCTTGTTAGGAAGCTGCGGCCATGGAAGTTTGACCAAATTAGTCATCGGAAACAAAAGAAAATGTCACACAGCATCAGGAATAAATTAAAAATAATAACACTATTGAATCCCGGCCCAGTCGTCTAAAGTGTAAGCGTACGCGTGCGATATACAATGTCCAAGGTCCGATTCCCAGTAGAGTAGTTGGTGCACATTTCAGAGTTTCATACTGGAATAAAAACAAATATCCAGAGTGTCCCAGACCTCAATGTCGATTCGTGATATTAGTAGCATTCAATAGTCTATACATATCTCTATCCTATATTTTTTCGGGTGTTGAACAAGACTTAACAAAAACATGAAAAAACGCAAATAGAATAATTTCAGATTATTCTGCAAATTATAATGTTCAAGTCTTAAATAGATAGCTGTTTATGGATTTAGTTTATAATTCTTAATCTTGAAAGTACATCTGAAACATCAGCATTATTTCACAGATTTACAATAAAGTATGTCAATAAGTTTTGAAATATATTGACAATGACAATTATATTGATTTAAACCGACCGAATAATTTTGACCTTTTTATCTGCTAAAACTAACTGTATATTGCGCGTTGTTGTTTTAACATGTTAGTATATTTCTATTAATCAATATAAAGACAAAACAAGTAAGTAAAGAGCAGTATTAGATCCGACAAGCGGAAAATCATGGAACATATGACACTGACAGCGGAAGAATGAATAAAACTTGGAAACAACTAGAACGAAGAACATATGACAGAGTTATTAGGAGAATTCTGGTGACCAGCCTATGCTCCTTCACTACGGTTAACAGACTCAAGTTAGTAATTAACATTCATACAGATGCTTATACTTGTTCATTAAGACGTATTTAATAGTTGAGTTCACGAGTCAATTTAAGCTAGGCCACCATGGAAAACCTCGAAGCATTGGACGGCCGTTTCGTCCTAATATAGGATTATTCAGCAGTGCGCATCCACGATCCCACCCCGCGGGATTCAAACCCAAGACCAACACACAAAATCCTTTTGTGATAAAGATATATTTTATGATAAATACAGTTCATATTACAGATATCCGCGTGTGAGATAACGATTGACAACCAAGGAGGACTTACGATTTATGTCCCCTTAATTAGATATTACTTTAAAGTCAGTAGCCAGGGCTCGACTTATGGAATAAACGTATCTTCTCGTTGAAATGATCATGGTTTTCTAACACTGTTTATGCCTTACTCGAAGGATTGATTAATGTTCTTGATTCTATTCAGTATCTTTATTTGTTAAACATTTGAAAGACTTTCGAAAAACTCTGTACCATTCATTTCATATGACTAAAAAATTTTGTTAATGAAATAATAAAACCATTAACTACAACATAAAAAATATTAAACAGGCTCTTTTTCTAACTTATCTCACTCTATATCATCTTAGTTCATTTAAATTTATCTTATCTAAATTTGATAATTCACCTATTATTGTCCACTGAAAAAAAATTATATTTATTTTACACCAGAGATTCCTATATTTACATAAACATTTTCTATGGTTCAATAACTTGGTGAACGTTTATCAGTTAAATGTATTCATGAATCAGTTGAAGCTAAACCACCATAAAAAACCTGGAAGCATTGGATGACTATTTCGTCCTATAGGGGGCTCTTCAGCGGTACGCGTCCACGATCCCGCCTCGTGAGATTCGAACCCAGGACCTATCAGACTCGCGTACGAGCATTTAACCACCAGACCATTGAGCCGGCATTCAACGGTGTTAATGTCTAACTTCAACCAATCCACGAAATCGAGCAACCGTTCACTATTGCCTTTACTGAGTTGATATCTCACAACAGATCTGGTTGAACTCCACTGGTCAGTGCTTCTAACTAGAACCCCAAGTAATACCTCTTGAAGCCAATCACTAGTGAGCATATGATTATTATCAGAAGGGGTTTTGTGGAGATTTCAGTAATTTTATAGTTGTGAGATATTAACTCAATAAAGGCAATAGTCGACGGTTGCTCGATTTCGTGGATTGGTTGAAGTTAGACATTAACACCGTTGGATGCCGGCTCAATGGTCTGGTGGTTAAGTGCTCGTACGCGAGACTGATAGGTCCTGGTTTCCAATCTCACGAGGTGGGATCGTGGACGTGCACTGCTGAAGTGTCCCGAAATTGGACAGAACGGTCATCCAATGCTTCCAGGTTTTTTTATGGTGGTCTAGCTTCAATTGATTCATGGTTTCAACTAAAATATTACTAAAATCTCCACAAACCCCCTTCTGATATATATAAACAGTCTATCTGTGAGCAGTTTGAAAACGCCAAATTCTTTTACGAAATTCATCCAGTTAAATATTATTAGAATTTTTTGTTTAATTTCAAAGTTGATAATTAAAATGGAAAATATTGTATTTTACATAGCAATGAATATTATTCTCACTTACTTACGTCTGTTACCTTTACCTAGAGGAGCTTGGGCCGCTCAACAGCATTCACTATCTAACTCTGTTCTGAGCAATCATTTCCAGTTGTTTCCAGTTGCTATTGTTCCTTTTGATGTCTGCTTCAATTTACCGACTCAGTGTGTTTTTTGGCCTTCCTTTTTTCCGTTTTCCTTCAAATATTGTTCTTACTCTAAAAAAACTTGTTATTAGTAGAATAAATTTCTAGTGAATACCTTGAACTAATTATCTGTGATTTGAAAGGAATTAATTCTATTGTAAATATTCTATTCTGATAAGTTACATTGTTGGGAGCAACAAAGGATAACATAATAAAGTTCATAGAAGTCAGAAATATTTGGTTCAGTAAGCATCAAATGAAAACTTAACGGAAACATCTATAATAAAGGGGTTTCGTATTATACTTTGACTATCTATTGTTACTAAATTCAGTGTGTCATCTAAAGCTTTTGAGAGTTTAAGGCAATCCGTTTTCTGTTTAAAAATTAGCCATGTAAAAAGGTTTCTATTTCTATTTCATTCCTTTTCTTTACCATTCAGGACTCAAGTATTGGACATTTTCAGGAATCTTGGATACTACTATAAAATCAATACCAGGCATCCAAGTAGTAGATATATTACACATTCGTAAAAATAAATCTTAGATATTAGAAATAAAGTGGAAATAATTAATTGTTTTCAACAAACCTTAAGTTCCTGTTTGAATTATGGATGCGTATTAACTCTAATTCTCTTTTAACAGATTCTGCATAAAAGATGTCAGCATCCCAGTATTAAGTCTGTAAATAAATCATGTATTCCCATGTTAAATTACACACATTTATACATACATACACAATCTATGTACCGGTAATATTAGTTATAGTTGTAGGCAATTGTACAATTTTCAGTTTACATCTCTGACTAACTGAAATACTATAGAGAATCAACAATTGTTTGATCTTACTATTAGACTATTCCATTGTGCACGCACTCTATCCTACAGTAGTCAGACTGAGGATCTTCAAGCTTCTCAGTCAGAGATTTATCTTTAGAATTCTAAGCTATTACCTGATTATTTATATTTCTATCTATTATTATGTGACCCTCTATTGATATTATCATCGATTTATTATAACATTTTGGTTTCTTTCTTGAATGCTGAAATAACCAGAGAACTGATTCTGATACTAACACATATTTGTAATAATTGGTCGAACCAACTTGACAGCAAACGACAAAGTATTTTGTGACAATTTGCTCAGAATAATGATAGTTCATTATACCGATAAACTCTCAGAATGATTCATTTACTATCCAAACCTATCGTAACCTAGATCTAAATGAATCATCCAATTAAATATTATGCCTTCCCTATATTTTCATCTGATTTACCATACAACTATTATTTGATGATGGATTAATATGAAAAATTGTGATTCAGGATAATTCTACTTTTGTAACTCAAACAGACTGACCACATATTAGATGTTCAAACCAATTATTTGTTTTGCTAAGAAGAGAGACAATTAATTTTCAACTTGACGATTCATAAAATAACAACTTGCATAAACATATCATAGTTGAAAGCGTGAGTCAATTGAAGCTAGATCACCAGGGAAAATCTGGAAGCACTGGGAGGCCGTTTTGTACTTTTGTGCTTCCAGGTTTTCCCTTGTGATCTAGCTTCAATTGACTCACGCTTTCAACTATGAAAATACTAAATCTCTACAAGAAACCCTTCTGACAATAATAAACATATCAAATCAAGAAGGTAACAGTTTTGAGAAGTAACTACAATGACTGAGTAATTTAGTTATATTTGTTAGTTTAATCTATTGATATTATGAACTGTATTTATACTTTAAGTTATTGATAAACCTGTGTCAAATTTTCCACAGTATAGTGTATTTTAATTTGATCATTAATTGAATAAGCAAATCATTTACAACGTAGTGTAAATAGATATGATATCGGACTTCTTAATGTTATATCATCAAACTATAACTAAATGTCGTTAAAATCATGAACTAATCAATGTAAGACCATCACTCAAAAGTTGGAAGCACTGGACGGCTGTTTCGTCCCAGTATAGGACTATTCAGTAGTACATATCCATGATCCCGCACCCAGGAATTGAACAGAAAACCTTTGGTTTCGTATACGAACACCTCATCTCCAGACCACTGAGCTGGCATCAATTGGTGTTAATGTCCAAATACAGACAATCCATTATCTCCACAACTCCATGCTGAAATTCAACTGAAGGCTTGTGTTCTTTCTTGATTTGAGTAATAGTGATCACTAATCAGTTATAATAGTTAACATGTATTTTCATAGTTGAAAGCGTGAATCAATTAAATCTAGACCACCATGGAAAGACTGGAAGCACTGGACGGACATCCCGTCCTATTACGGGACTCCTCAGCAGTGCGCATCCACGACCTCTCACCGCGAGATTAAAACACAGGATCTACCAGTCTCGAGCCAGATCACTTAACCGATAGACCACTGAGATGGCATCCAACGGTGTTAATGTCTAACGTCAACTGATCCACTAAGTTGAGCAACAGTTCACCAATTGTCTTCAGTGAGTTCCTATCTCACACCAGACGTGGTTTGAACTCCACTGGTCACTGCTTCTCACTGGAAATCCTAGATGTACTTCTCGAAGTCAGTCACTAGTGAGCATATGATTATATTACTTATCAGAAGGGGTTTTGTGGAGATATAGTATTTTCATAGTTGAAAGTTGGTTAACAAGTAAAAAATTTTAATTTTACTCATACAAATATACCTGTTAAGTTTGGACTAAAATTGAGAATTGATTACATAATCAAGTTACTGTTTATACTATCTCACGCAAAGAATACACCCATCATTGCTTCTCACACACAAAATTTCATTTCCCTATATCTATTTATCTATCATTTCTTTTAAGAAAAACAAAAACACACTGTGATAATAATCACATGACATGTTTTCTTATTTATTCAATAACTCTAAGCCAAAAATAAATAAACATTACAAGTTAAAACTTGATGCATTCAGAAAACGGTTTTCTTGATTAAATTTCATTTTCTTAGTTCATAATAATAAATGAACTGTTCAGATAAGTTTCCTTTATATTAATTAGTTATCAATGAAAGACAGATAAAATGTTATCACTCAGAAAAACTTCATACATGTAGATACTACTATATAATTAGTTGTTGTTGTTTTCAAAACAACATGTGACTAGTGATTGTTGTTCGTTACTTTCTTGAAGATATGACTGATTTTAAATTTACATATATATATATATATATATATATATATGAAGGGGGTCTTGTGAAGATTTTAGTAATTTTATATAATTTCGATCATAAGTCAATTGAAGCTAGACCACCAGGGAAAACCTGGAAGCAATGGACGGCCAACTCGTCCTATTGTGAGACTCCTCAGCAATGCGCACCCACGATCCCGCCTAACGAGATTCGAACTCAGGACCTACCAGTCTCGCGACAGAGCACTTAACCGGCTCAGTGGTCTAGTGGTTATAATACGTAATCTGTTGTTAGCCTACGTGGATTGTAATCACCAGTGAAATGTAGAATATGTATTTTATTCTGTTTGAGATATTTTAGTTAATCATATCTATATCTAGGTGTTGATATTTATACTTAGACTAGAACTTATTATCTATCAATTGAAAATATCTCCATAAAACTACTGAATCTTGATAACTACTGTTGCGTAAAATAAATGTGAATTCTAATTCTATTTAAATTAGTTTGGATTATCCTGTTGTTGATATTTTGAGTGAAATATATTCAGCTTTGGTTGAGATATATGCAACATTTTTGGATTTCCTCAACATTTTCATTTTAAGGTGGTTTTGGTGGAGATTTTTAGTAATTGTTTTTATATATTTAGTTGAAATCATCAATCAATTGAAGCTAGACCACCATGGAAAACCTGGAAGCACTGGACGGCCGTTTCGTCCATTATAACACAAATTAATACAGGGAATTAATAAGATGTGGTTGTTGTAGTTGGTACTATATCAAGCTCACACAGACTATTTTAGCTTCTGGAAAGACCAATTTATTCACTCTTTTCAAGCCACATTTTGACCTCGTCACTTATTCGTCCATTAGTCCTGACTGATTTTAAACGATCGTATATGTGTTAATTGGTTACCCCTGTTTATTACGTGTGTATAGTTAATTTTTGTCTGAATAGAAATATTAAGTCATGCTTGATTAAGTTGAGTTGAGTCACTCGTTCTCTACGCTGAGCGTCACATCGTTTCCCTTCGCTTCGTTTTTCTGATTGTCTCTTTGGATCAATGAGTGTATAAAATATGCGTGTCGAAAATTCATTCTTGTATTTAAGTTACTCCGTTTTCCTCTAACACGGAATCAAGTCGCTTAAAATATACGTGGGTTGGCGGTATGTATATTTCGATAACAGCCATCATACTACAAGTCCACAAAATGATTAGCAGTAGAATAAAGGACTCGCATTTTATCTTATTGGGGACTTGTTAGCTGGATACACCTGGATATCAGATTTGATGTTCACTGACTTTGATTACAGCTCAGCTGACGACTACCAAATAGAACGTAACAGGCCTCCTGGATTCTACTGTAAATAACATTCTATTTATTTTAAATTAAAGTATGAATCTTATTTAAAGGCTTTATAACAATACATAGTTTTAGATTTAAGAAGATATTATTCGTTAGTCTTTTGTCAAACATAATTGAGGTTATCTAGATTTTTGTTGACGAATGTCAGTTGTTCCTTGATTCGACTTCTCAAACTCATATTTGTTGTCAGTTGGTTGGTCACTAACGGTTTTAATGTGCTAATTTTATCATACATTCAAATATCAAGCTTGTTGGTATACATAAATAATAGTTCTGTAGTGAACGAAAACACAGGTGGGGACGACTATTGTATTTCAACACAAAGTTACAGAATATCTTGGTAAAATATGAAAACCATACATTAAATACTTAATTTGTAAATTCTCATCATTTGTACTTCACATTCTGTATGATTCTTCTTATTCGCAATTCCATTCCGTTTCGGTTTCTATTATCTACAACTTGATGTTCTTAGCCCTCTGCTGTCGGTGTTTCGACTTCCGATTGCTGTCACATACTACTTATATCGACAAACATAAGTAGCATGCACCACAGTTCTACATGGAAATTCCTTGAATATCAATTTTTTTCAGAATAACTGTACTTTCTCTACCTTCTTTCGCTCAAGGCTTACGAAACAGGCCTCCTGGATTCTACTGTACATAACATCCCATTTACTTTAAATTAAAGTATGAATCTTATTTAAAGGCTTTATAACAATACTTAGTTTTGGTAAGCAGAGATGGATAGTGGCTAGTAGTGGAATCCAGGATGCGCGTTTCGTCCTATATGGGACTCGTCTGCTGGATGTACCTGCATCTCAGAGTTGATGTTCATTCGAGGACTCGAACCCAGTACCTCTCGCTTCAAACGCCATTGCGTTATCCACTCGGGCACTGAGTCCTGATAGCCACTTGCTTGTGACCAGTTGCAGTCCTAACATATCGATGGGAAGATTCAAACAAACAATACTAAATGAATTTAATACATATTTTTATTTTTAGTTTTAAGAGGATATTATTCGTTAGTCTTTTGTCAAACATAATTGCGGTTATCTAGATTTTTGTTGACGAATGTCAGTTTTTCCTTGATTCGTCTTTTCAAACTCATTTTTGTTGTCATAAGTAGCATACATATATAGCATTTCCTTGAATATCAAATCTTTTCAGAATAACTGTACTTTCTTTATCTTCTTAATCAGAAAGTATGGTGTCACTGAATATAACAATCTTTCGTTGTTAGGAATTACTATAGGCAAACACTAAAACCTGAAATATTTCATATCATGAAATATCTCATTTAATTCTACTGAACAATCATTTTAAGTGAAATTGACGAGCATGATTGAGTTGCTGATAAGTTAAGTATTCAAAGAATAAACTCACAAACCTGAACTAAACAGACCTTGAATGATAAAACCACTACCAACAATATATATATATATATATATATATATATATATATGTTAGGGCGGTTGAAAGTAAATACTCATTCGTCGTTTTGAAAACTTTATTATTTTGGAATATTTGTTTGCTAACGGACACATAACTCATACTCATACTTTCTTTGGTTCAATACATTTTATGAAACGATGAACTTAACTTGGTATCGTCGTGTTCTTTGTAGTTAGACAGTTTAATTGTGAAGTTTAATCATTATTCTAAACAACAGCATCAACACTTACTTCATATAAAAGTAAGCTTTCAGGTTCTTCCACAAGTAGATACATTAATATATTCACTTGATCTTGTTTGTTATTGGCTATACTCGTAGGTTTTATTGTCTCTATTTGTTCTTATTATTCATATTGACTGTTTTAGTTGCATGATGTTCACAATTGAACCATCTAACCTAAAGACCATTATCACTTCAAAAAATCCATTTAAGCAGTAAAATTTCCACGCTTTTTTTTATAACAAGATTGAATTCTTTTTTATTATACTTAGTGAGTTAATAGATCGTTTCCCAAATGTATTTTTGCTATAACTCATGTACGTGAGAAAAATAGTTAATTCAGCTATAGTTTACGTCTATACAGTAAAAGCAAATCGATTCGAAAGTCATACAAATGTATATGAAACAAATTAAAGCTTATAAGGGAAATGTTTAACAGAAATCATCTCAAAGAGAATTATCACAAGGGGTTTTGTGGATATTTAGTATTTTCATAGTTGAAAGCGTGAGTTAATTGAAGCTAGACCACCATGGAAAACCTGGTAGCATTGGACGGCCGTTTCGTCCTATTGTGGGAGTTCTAGTGAGAAGCAGTGACCAGTGGAGTTCAAACCATGTCTGTTGTGAGATAGTAATTCACTGAAAACAATTGGTGAACGATTGCTCAACTTCGTGGATTGTTTGGAGTTAGACATAAACACTATGGGATGCCGGCTCAGTGATCTATCGGTTAAGTGCCCTGAAGCGAGACTGGTAGGTCCGAGGTTCGAATCTCACGAGTGCGGGATCGTGGATGCGCACTTCTGAGGAGTCCTACAATAGGACGAGTTGGCCGTCCATTGCTTCCAGGTTTTCCTTGGTGGTCCAGCTTCAATTGAATAAACGCTTTAAAAGAAAATTGTTGTACATCAATTCTGAGATAAATAGCCGATGGTAAAAACAAAACCCGGAAAATAATTAATAAGTTTTAGCTCCTAGTTACCATTGGATATTTTTTTATACTCAGACGATTCACAATTAGAAACGTTTTATGTACAAACAATGGATTATTTTTTTCGTAAAATATTCATTATCTTATCAATGTTGTCCACATTGTTTGTTTACAGTAGAGCGATATCACATCCATGCTGTCATCAAGAATTATAAAAACTGTATAACCAACAATTCAATTCAAAGTATATGACATCTTTGAAATCATTTTTCTTGATATTCTATCACTTAAACCTTGATATACAAGTAATTATACAATATAAGCAATGTTCCTAGACTATCATTTAAGAAATCTTGACTGTTTTATCAACAGATGCTAGTGTTTTGAAAATAGTATACAACATTAGTTAATTGATGTTACAAAACCTGAGTTTAATAACTTTTTAGTCATACATTATAGGGGATTGCAAATAATTCATAATTATCATAATCATTTCGGTTGAGTACTTGTAAACTATGCTTATTCGACTTTTAGTTATATGTACTAATTTGTAGTTCTAACGGAGAAATTATAATGAAGCAGAAAATCATAAATCTCAGTAACGGATTTTATCTTACATAATAAACTAAGTAAACATTTTGTAGTTTATATCGTAGACTGATTTTAACTAGACAAACATTGAAAACAAAGATGAGCTGAATGGAACTTTTGTTTTAGTATAGGACTTCTTGATGTAATCATAGTTCGAATCGATTACGTTCAGGTTTTTGAGAGAGCGCTGAACCTTTGGACCACTGAGTTAGAGTCCAGTGATCTACATGTCCCACATCAATTGATTTACGATAGTGCTGAATCATGTTAAATAAGGTAATTACTTACCACTGACACTGGAAGATAGTTGGTTGTTTAAACAATTTCCATAAACTCTCGATACAGTAAAAGTAACTGACTCGTGCTTATTGAAATTATTTCGGATGAAAACATGGTTGATTGAAGCTTCTCCTAATGATAGTTCCAAGTGATTAGTTTGATAAAATCAACTATTTTATTTGAAAATATTTTCTTGTTTACAGTGAATTAGGTGTTTTAAATAATTCAATGGCCTTAAAATCGTGTAATTTAATATTATGACACTTACGATTTAGTTGGTGCATTATAACTGTCTCCATTTAAACAATGAAACTGTTTTATAAAAAAAATGGATAGTGGCTAGCAGTAGAATCCAAGACGCACGTTTCGTCCTATTTAGAACTCATCAGCTAGATGTACCTCCCACTTGCTTGAGAAACAGGGTGGCTATCCGAACTCAGTAGCTAAGTGGATAACGCGATAGCCTTTGAAGCGCACGGTACTCCATTCGAGTCCCGAGGTTAACATCGATTCTCAGATGCAGGTATATCCAGTCGTCAAACTGACGAGTCCCAAACAGGACGAAACGTGCATCCTGGATTTCACTACTAGCCACTTTTCATCACTGCTTATGAATTCAAGCAATATCGAGGCAATCCCCACAGTACGCACATAAGCCAATAAGAGACTGATCAATTGCAGTGCTACACATCAATAGGAATATTCAAGTAAACAATATCAACTGAGTGAAACTGTTTATTTATTATAAATTTGATACATCTAGATCACTCCTTTGTAATTATAATTCTCTAACATTATTTTAAAGTTCATTAATTAATTGAAACTCAAATATTTATGTATAGTCACGACTGATACTTATCACAAAAATAATTAACTCTCTAAATTTCATTCGATGTAAAATAAGTTCGAAACCTATCATTTGTTTACCGAAGTATGTCCTGAAGAATAACCTTTACAGATTCATTTTTATGAACGTGAAGAAAATTACAAGAAAGTTCATGTGAAATAGTTTATATATCGTGAAAGCAACATAAGTTAGTTATCTGTTTTCAAGAATTGACTAAAGATTTTTATGAAATCGCCAAAAAATTTCTATCATTATGTAATGAAATATTGTCTTCATAAACAAACATTTCATTATAAGCAGAGATGGCTAGTGGCTAGTAGTGGAATCCAGGATGAGCATTCGGGACTCGTCAGCTGGATTTACCTGCATCTCAGAGTTGATCTTCACTCTGGGACTCGAACCCAGTACCTTTCGCTTCAAACGCCATCGCGTTATCCAGTTATCTACTGAGTCCTGTGCAATAGGGTGAATTATAAATTCACATGGTACTGTTTGTTTAAATCTTCACATTGATGTTTAGGACTGCAACTGGTCAGTCTCTTACTGCATATGTGCATACTGTGCGTATTGCCTCGACATAGCCTTAATTCACATGTATTACAAGCAGAGATGTTTGATAAATGATATCAAAGTTATAACTATATACTCAGATAGTGGTTATCAGTGGGACAGAAGACACATTTTTTATTAAATTCACCTAGTATTGTTTACTTGAATATTCTCATTGATGTGTAGCACTGCAATTTATCAGTTTCTTATTGACATATGTACATAGTGTGAGGATTTCCTCGATATCGCCTTAATTCACAAGTATTATAAGCAGAAATAGATAGTGACTAGCAGTGGAATCCAGGATGCGCGTTTCGTCTTAGTAGTGTAGAAGATCAACAAGATCAAAGAAAAGAGAACGAGAACAAAGAATGATTGATGTGGAAACGAAAGAACAATGAAGCCCGAGACGATTGATTGACATTTTGTAAACGATGAATTTACTGTATTGTTCTCAAATTTTGCTAAGAGATTCTCTAACGTTGTGTTCTATCCCATTTGAATGACCCCACTTCCGTTCTCGTTCACTACAATAGTAAATTGTTCGAGAATGTTTTTTTTCTAAAATCTAGTTATGTTATTTTGCCGTTAATTATTGCTTTATCACATATTTTTTTTATAACTTCCTTTAAAAACATTACCAAAATCTATATGCAAATAAGTTCCTTAGTCAATCAGTCAATCAGAGGCAACATAGAACTAGGAATATATACATATGTGTATCTGTTGAAATCGTGACACCACAACAGCACAATAAAATGAAATTATCAAGGCAAGTGACAGGGTAGTAGAAGTAGTAGTGATCAGAAGAAAAGATTAGAAACGAGGAATATGCTGCGAAAAGAAAGAATGAGTTTGTGGAATAAGAATTTAAGTATTTCAAGATGAAGAGTGATTACTCTTATATTATTGAAACCGATTTCAAACCACGTCGTCAAACGTCTTCAAATATTGGTTAAAAGAATATTTCGTAACCCGACCGGTACTTTGTACCTACCTACTCAGGTCAGTTCATCAGTTGGTGGTTTCATAGACTTATGCTACTCCTTGATTTAGTCGCCTTTATTGTTTTTATAAACTGTTCTTAATTGAAAAAAATCACTCATCAAGATAAGTGTTGATTCGGTATAGATAATACATGCTCCAGTCAATTGATGTTCTTCACTGAAATATATGATTTCCATCATAAACTAACCTTAGCTGGAGAATTATCGGGATTCACCTAATAGTAGTGAGGTATTAAATTTTATTTTAGGATACTTGTTCCTTGCATTTTGATGACCTCGCATGGATCAAGTAAAGTAGTTTAAGTTGTTCCAGTATTCCCAGGAAAACCAGACTGGAGTCACAATAAAATGGGTAACATCTTAAACTTTGGTTTATTCGTGGTATTGTGTAGATGATAAGTCACTATTGTAAAGGTGGTCAATAGGCGGAAGAAGTCGATAGTTAGTGAGAGAAGTTACAAAGTGTTTACATATCACATATACATAGCATTCGATCATTCACTTACATCTTTTAGTGTGTTCTGCAATCTTAAATGTCTTCCCCTTTGATCTCTAAGTTTTCAACCTCTGTCGTGCTTTCGCTGTAATGGAACCCTTCTCTTCTTCTGATGACTATTGTAAGTTTGAAGCCACGTTCTGCTACATACTACTTACAAATAATCTAGTGAGTCGCATCCACCACAATACCACAGCTACGGCAGCCATCAATAATCCTACTCGAGAGATTGCAGAATTTCACTGAAGTTCTAATAAATGCTGTACAAAAGACCAGTCACTAGTGCTAACATGATTAGCATTTTTATCATTATATTAGCTGGATTTGCATAATAACAGTCACAACATTTCGAATTTCAAATGCAAATATCCATTACACCATTGTATTCGAAAGTGTGTCAAATTAGTTCCTCCTGTAAAATAAACGGAGTTATTCATAAATTACCTTACTAAATTATAACTTAAAATTTCACATAACGGACTAGCTTTGGTCAGACAACCACTAGAAATCAAGAAGCTCTAGATGGTGTTTTAGCTCTGAAATGAGACCTATCGATAATGATCAGTCACTACTTCATCAGTAGTCGAACTTAGGACATTTAGGTCTCTTGAAAGCGTTCAGCCTGCGAACTACTGAACTAGTATTTACTAGCTTGAAATTCTGAATATTAATATTTCACTAACTGGTTTTTTAACCTGGAAATTGGTATTTTGAAGTTCTAGTAGGAAACAGTAACTTATGGAGTCAATTAATTTTGAAGGTAACATGGTTATTAACTGATCTCACTAGATTCTGATTATACGACTTATAAATACCTAAAAATTTCAAATTATTCAAACAGTTTTTCAATTTCTTTCAGTAAAGTTATTTATTCTCTATTGATTTGTAATTATAAATCATCTATACATTACGAATTTTTAATATTCAGAATAAGATTTCATTAATAGTTAAGGGATAAATGTAAAATGACTTCTGTTAATAGATATTAATTCATTTACAGAAATGAACAACATATTCAGTTGTTGTTGTTGTTGCTGTTGTTTACTTGTATCTTCCCATTGTTATTTAGTACTGCGATTAATCAGTTTCTTGTTGGCATATGTGCATCCTGTGTGGACTGCCTGGAGTCACAAGGATTATAATCAATAGTGGCTAGTAGTTAGCAGTGGAATACATGACTCATGTCTCAACCTATTTGGGACTCTTTAACTGGATGTACCTTCATTTTAGTCAATGTGGAGGCAATCCTCACAGGATGTACATATGCCAATAAGAAACTGATCAATCACAGTCCTAAACATAAGTGAGAAGATAAAGTGAACAACACCAAGTGAATATAACTTTACCCCATTGCATAAGCAGGTGTCTAGCAGGACTCAGTAGCTAAGTGGATAATGCGATTGCGTTTGAAGCAAAGGGTACTAGGTTCGAGTCCCAGAGTGAACACCGACTCAGAGATGCAGATTTATCCAGTTGACGAGTCGCGAATAGGACGAAACGCGCATCTTGGATTCCACTGCTAGCCACTATCCACCCTTGCTTATAATCAACAAAATAATTCAAAATATTACCTGGAGAAAAGAAAGAAGAAAACTTTAAACATATCAGTTTATTTGAAAGTTTACTTTTTTTTTCCCCATAATTTATCATTACGTAACCGTTTATTTTGTTTTTTGAAAAAAAAAGAAACTCATAAATCATTTTGTTTTCGTGTGAATTCAATGGATTCTTATTTTATTTGTTTAAAAGTTTCTTTGTTCACTCATATACTTTCTATGTGTAATGAATTCTTATAAGAATGACATTCACGCATATTATTAAAATCATTTCTTAATGAAGATAAGAAATACTAAGACATTATGTAGGTGATATAACAATATATAATAGAGTAATTGTTGTAGAGAATGTTTGTTAATGAAAAGGCAATATATAACATTCTATTATTTGCCTTAATATTATGTAGGTTGTAAATGTATGCAACATGAATAAGCATTGTAGTTTATACAAATAAAATAGAATTCATATTGAGTAGAAGAAGTTTCATGAAAGTTAGTTTAATTCCAGTGATGACAGTGATGTGATCCAAGACGTTCTTGAAGTTCTAATAAAAATTTGTATTAAGAAGGACTCTGTTATATCCCATGGAGATTTATGAATGGTAACTTTGAGAACGGTTTATGGACCAATATGCTATGCAAATTTCCTATTGTATAATTGTTAAGTAACTAAACTATTCATATTCATGTTCCTTTTATTATGAGCTTTATTTTGACTCATAGACTATTACTGTACGATTTATCATTCCTGAGTTATACCCAGTCTATTAATTACTGTTCCCCATATTTACAGCCACATTTGGCCGAATCTTGTACAAATGTTATTTTCTATTTTATGGTACGATATGGTCAGTTTGTTTGTTATATAAACCCAGTATGTTTGAGAGTAACGATTCATGTTGCAGAGGCTGTTATTGGTGTTCTGGACTTAACTGGCTGGGCTAGGCAGAAAGGAGAACTGATAAGTACTCAAGACTGCTCATAAGGCTATTGTGTATTATAGCTCTGATCAATAAATTCACTGCTCTCTGATAGGCGGTCTTATCACGTTCATATATCAAACAGGGCACGTACGCACTCAATCGATATAACAGACTCAGAATAATTAAGAGTGAAGCGGTTGTCATCAGTCATACTAGATGATTATCGCACTGCATCACAAATGAATTGAACTTGGAATTGTACCAGTGGACTCCAGTTTTGCGGTTTTGATAGTTAACCGTTACTCGTTAAACTAAAGGTCTCAGACTAGATCTCTGAAGAGTTTATGAGTTAGAGCTACTGAAGGGCTTCATTCTTAAACGTTAAAACTGATCAATGTCCTTGGTTCTCTACAGTACCACGATTGAGACTAATCTGGAGTAAATACTTCATATGAGAATTCACATTTAATTGCTTTTCTTCAGTAAAGACAGTATTAAAACTTGTTTGTAAGTTTAACGAATAATTAATTAACTATATTATGAAATGGATTTTTACGGATCTATTTTATCTTATAGCAATCCATTTTATTGTAGAATAATATTCAGCATTGACAAAACAACTAAAAGCCATTATCATTTGTTGATTTCAACGTTTTATCTTTTTACTTTCTTGGCAGACCTATCAGAATCTCTTTAAATGAATTTGATTTGAATCCCTCGTGAAACGAAATGACTTTGCTACAGCGGCAACTCAATTTCAAGTCCGTTTTCGTTATATTGTATCGCTACCTGAAAAACTGATGAGAATAAGGAAGTATTAGATAATTAGATAGTACTAGCTTGGAACTCCCCAGAAGTGGACACTTATGAAAACAAATTTGATAGAGGATCTTCAAATCCTGCAATGAAAACATTACTATTAAGCTAATGATTAATAACTCAAAGCTCTGCATTCCCAATCCAAGTCATTTAATAACAAGTCACAACGATAAATCTTTGCCAACTACATTAAATGATTCACCAGCTTGCTGAGTTACCTGTGTGTTGATAACTAACACCTAATTAAAAATTTACTGATTTTCAAATAATTATCAGATACTTAGTGGTAAAACTAATTTTAATGTAACATGTCTAAATGAATAACGCTTAATCAAAAATGATCATTTACTTATGTAAGGAAACAGTCAAGACGTGTTTTCAAAGTTGTGGCTAGGTACACTAAGCGAAAAGATAATCCATGTTAAGATTGAACATCATTGACAAAAATATGTGTCTGTCGATCCTATCTTAATGGTTTAAGAATATTGTTCTAGTTCCAAGACTTACAGATCCTGAGCTTGCTTCGTTTAAGATATTGTGAACGTACAAAACTAAAGAGATCAAAACTTTTACGAAATATTTCCATTTTAACTTTGTTTTCGATATGTTTTACAAATGATCCCAATCAGTGATTTAAATCAACTAGAAATAACCAAATCCGTAGCATAGTAAGTTGTGATCGTTAAAACCAGATTTATTATTTACTGTCTACTCTTTTTTGAATAGCCTGAAACAATTGTAAGCAAAAATGTATAGTGGCTAGCAGTGGAATCCAGGATGCGCGTTTCGTCGTATTTGGGACTCATTAGCTGGATGTACATGCATCTCAGAGTTGATGTTCACTCTGAGACTCGAACTCAGTACTTTTCGCATCAAACGCCATCGCGTTATCCACTCAGTTACTAAGTCCTGGTAGCCACTTGTTTACAGTGTTTGTGAATTAAGGCTATATCGAGGCAATAAGCACAGTATGCACATACGCGAATGAAAGACTGACCAGTTGCATTCCTAAACATCAATGGGAAGATTCAAACAAACAATCCTAAGCCTAAAACAAGTTTATAAGTGAACGTTTTCATACGTTTTCTGTATTTCTTTATTAATCTTAATAATGACTATGAAATATTTATTTTTATACTAAATAACTATATGAATCCACGTTGACAATGATACATGATGAGTCTATGATAAATAAACTATTCATTAGATATTGATGCCTAGATGGATAGATAGATATAGATATAGATATTTGGATTAAAGTGATCATTTTCTTTACACTATTCACTTACATTTATCTCATCCTCTACATTTCATACATAAGTATGGTTTAACAAGAATGCATTCTTCATCAATTAAATATACTCTTATTTAGAAAAATAAGAAATTTGAAACTTGATATAGTGTTTAATACTACAACTATTACTGCAACTACTACTACTACTGAAATTACTTATACCACGGTTAATACTGTAGTGAACGGGAACACCAGTGAGGACAATCAAGTGTGGTTGAACACATTACAGAACATTTTAGTAAAAACTGAGAACAATAAATTAGATTATTTATTGGCAAAATGTTATCAGTTGTAGCAAACTTGACTGTTCTATCTAGAAATGTTAAGTAATCGTCTCAGACTTCCGTTTAAATATCAATCATTCTGCATTCTCGTTGACTTCTCTTCGATCTTTCTAACCTCCTGTCACCGGTCATTTCATTTCTAATTAATGATACATGCCATTTATATCTGTCGACATCAGCAGCACATACCACAAAGTGACCTTTATATTAGATAAAAATACAAATCCACGAATTATGAACGACCATTCACCGATTTTCTGGGGTGCCGACTCAGTGGTCTATGGGTTAAGGACTCTGACTCGAGACTGGTAGGTCCTGGGTTCGAATATCCTGAGTGCGGGATCGTGGATGCCCACTGCTGAAGAATCCGAAAATAGGACAAAACGGCCGTCCATTGCTTCCAGGCTTTCCATGGTGGTTTAGCTTCAATTGACTCATGATTTCAACTTTGAAAAATACTGAAATCTCCACAAAACCCCTTCGAAAAACACAAATATTTAAATGCATATAATTAAATAATCATGTAAATTTTGAAGATGAGTTCTTCCTTTGATAGATATTATTTTAAAAAACTAAATTATTACTTATATTCTGTTTTGTTCCACTTTTAAAATTGATCAATAATAAATACATTTATATCTACACAAATTTGACTACAATGTCTTCAGGTCTCGTTATTTTTAAAATATGAAATAATATCATGGGTCATAAATGGACTCTTTTATAACTCTGGAAATCCTTCTTCAAATAACTCACGAATAATTGAATGAATAATAAAGATGGATAGCGGCTTGAAGTGGAATCCAGGACGCACCTTTCGTCCTATTTGGGACTCGTCAACTGGATTCCACCGCTAGCCACTATCCACCTTCGCTTACAATGCTTGTGAATTTAAGCTATATCGAGACAATATGCACAGTATGCACATATGCCAATTAGAGATTGACCAGTTGCAGTCCTAACACATCAATGGGAAGATTCAAACAAACAATACCAAGTGAATTTATGCATCACCCCATTGCAAAAAAAAGTGGCTATCAGGATTCAGTATATTGCTGGATAACTCAATGGCGTTTGAAGCCGACGGTACTGGGTTCGAGTCCCAGAGTGAACATCAACTCTGAGATTCAAGTACACCCATTCGTTCAGCTGACGAGTCCCAAATAGGACGAGATGCTCATCCTGGATTCCACTAATAGCCACTATCTATCTTTGCTTATAAAGCTTACAAATTCAAACAATATCAAGGTAATCCTCACACTATGTACATATTCCAATAAGAGACTGATCAATTTCAATGCTACAGATCAATGAGAATATTCAAGTAAACAATACCAAGTGAATGAATATTATATATTCATATACTTTCTAAAGGTTATTTCAATTTCGTGATTTTTCAATATACAGATTGCAAGTTAGATGATAATAATATATACCATTGAAATACTTCAGAATTTTTTACTGACATAAAGTTGAGTTCATCTTCCAATATAATTTGATTAATTTATAATTAAATTATATGAAGTAAATTTATCTTTACACGTAGGTAGGTAGATATTGAAGAAATTAAAGTAAATAAACAATCACATCATATACAATAAAGACATTGTTTATTTTGTTTGTTTGTTTACTTTTTGGATGGGGTTAATTTCAATTCTGGGAATCTTAAATTGAATTTTGTTCAACATTTTGTTTACATTAGTATAGAAACATGCAATGATAATTCATTTTCCCTTTGTGTGTGGTATTTTGTTAACAATTTTATTGTATATAAAATCATTGATTAAGCTAATGGTCCATTTTTCATATATTCTCATAAAAATTATAAATAAAATCTAGGTACATATAAACAACCATTTTTTTGGTTTATACTTACCGACTTACTTACTTATTTACTTACTTATGCCTGTTACTCTAAGTGGAGCATAGGCCGTCGATCAGTATTCTTCAATCCACTCTATATTAGGCCTTTCTTTCTAGTTTTATCCAATTGTTATTCAATCTTCTCATGTCTATCTCCATTTTTCGTCATAATGTGTTCTTTGGTCTTTCTCTTTTCTTTTGGCCTTCAGGAATAATATGATTAATTTGATTAAAAGTTTATCTCACTGATGAAATCAACTTTCTTAAGAAAATCAGTCTGGTATGATTGATCTTCATTTGTAATTTATAAAAGTAATCCATTCAAATGGATAATAAATATGTATATCAATATTAGATTGAAGTATTAACTTTGTAACTAACCTAAGTGAATATTAGGGAGGCATATTATTATCTATCACATTTTTATGGTTACTATGAAGTACAATACCAGAGGAAATTAGGGAAAAACTTTGGAAGTGGATGGGACATATTTTGGGGAAATCATCAAACTGCATCATGAAGCAATCCCTAACTTGGAATCCGGAACGGAAGCGGAAAAGAGGAAGGCATAAGAACACATTACGCCAGGAAATAAAAGTAGATATGAAAAGGATGAATAACAACTGGAAAGAACTGGAAAAGATTACCCAGGACAGGGTTGAATGGAGAATGCTGGTGGGCGGCCTATGCTCCTCTACGAGGGGTAACAGGAATAAGTAAGTAAGTAAGTAATGAAGTATAATACAGTTTAGAAAATGTGTTAAAGAATATTTGAAATATATTTACATATTGATAAGTAATTTCAATAAGTCACTGTACACAAGAGTTTTCATTGTTTAAATAGGACATTTTCATTATCATTTCCAAGGTAATACAATTCTTATTGATTTATAAAACATTGAAATACTTAAAGTTGAATAACAATTCAATGAACATAAAGATCAATCTTTTAATATATTATATTTTAATGTATTTAATGTATTGTATTGTAGCGTTGGTCGCTAGGTTAAGCCCACAAAGGTTATACTAACTTCCGGACGGGTCAATTTATTCATTCCTTTTGAGTCACAGTTTGGTCTTGTTATTTATTCACTTATCAAACTTGAGTGCTTTAATGTAAGCGTATGCGTGTACACTTTTTATCCTATTCATCATATGTCTGTAATCTATTTTTATCTGGCTCTAAATATTGATTAACCCTTGATTGGATGGAGTTGGCTCACAGTCCTTCAATTCACTCCCTTTCTTCGATGGTTTTTATAGATCAACAATTGTATGAAATACACTTATTCGAAATTCATTCTCGTATTTGACTTATTTAGTTTCATTATACACTAACGCGAGTTAAGTTGATGATTATATACGAGGATTACCGATATGTATATTTCAATAACAAGCAGCATATAATCAAATTGAAGTCAGACTTTGAGCCACTAAAGTTTACACCTGATAATACAGGTTTATAGAGAAAGGAATTTTTTATGAAGGCGGGGACGTTAAGTAGGTAAGCGTAAAGCTCGTACAACCAGCACACATTCATGAGGAGCTAACATCTATAATTTGATTATTCTCAACCAAGTTTATTCATTTAGAGTGATGGAGCTAGGATTCATTTTCAATAACTAATGGACTATCTATTTTGAAATATTGAATATAGCTTCAATCCTAAAAGTTATGATGCAAAATTTCAAACAAAATATAGAATTTCTATTGAAATAGGGATAGAATCATATTTATTATTAATTTTCATAAGACGACAATTAGTAATTCCATTGAAGAAAACTTGTCAGATTAAAATGAACACTACTATTCGTAAATTTGTCATAATGTAGGTAAATAACCCTCCTTTTTACCAGTATGATAGGCTTGTAAAAATAGTGTAGTTATTCTTGTATACGAAGAAATGTTTGCTAGACATTCGGTGGGGTTTATGGAGAACTAGATAACTAATTTGTCCTTGTGTAGGACACCTCAGAAGTGATTATGTATAATCTGACTGTAGATCGAACCCAGTATATTTATTCTTCCTTTCGGTCTCTAATTGTTAATTTTTCATCTAAAGGTTCACATATCTAACTTCAGTCTTTTGGAAGTATCATCATGAACTACCATAGGTGACAATAGACTGGAATTCAATATGATTAAATTTCACGATAGTGGTTTCCGACTAAAATGTCAAGAATTTTGTTAAAAATTATTTAAGAAGAGACACACGATTGTTGTTCTAGAAGGCTTCGAAAGTCTACTCACTGTGTAGATGATATCAAGTGTCCACTTCGGTTAGACAATTACAATCTTAAGAAAGATCGTAAGGACGAAGTGAAGAGGAGTCACATACCACTAAGAAACATCTGTTCAGTGGCCGGTGTTGTCAAGTAACTCCGTACGTGAATATATATATATATAGTTAGTTAGTTAGTTAGATAGATAGTTAGATAGATAGATAGATAGATAGATAGATAGATAGATAGATAGATAGATAACTAGACTGATATGCATAACCAAAGTTGATAAATTTTATCTCTACCAATTCATCACAATAGAATGTAGTTTCTACTTAAACATTACCGAACTGGTCTGCTTTTCTATTTGTTACTGGTTCTACTCAACATCACAGATAAAATGTATTCTATGTTAGCTCATTATGATTATAATAAATTGGTCGAAAGTATACTGAACCTAATTTGAATGAAACAGTATGTTACAGAATAGTCAAAATAATTAAAGTTTCAACACAAAAGTCATTTTTTATCTATTTACTTGTTGTTAGATAGGTTTAAAAATATCTATCAAGGAATCGTTGTAGTAGTCACATTAGAAGTAGCAGTGTGGTGTGTGCTACTGATGTCGAAAGATGTAAATAGCATGTATCATCAATTGGAAATAAAATGTCTGATAGTAGAAGGTTAAGAAGATCGAAGAGAAGTCGACAAGAATGATTGATGTGGAAACGAAAGAACAATGAAGTGTGAGACGATTGATTAACATTTCCAGAAGGAATAGTCAAGTTTGAGACAATTGATTAACATTTTGCAAATGAAGAATCTACTTTATTGTTCTAAGATTTTATCAAGATTTTCTGTAATGTTGTGCTCAAAAATATTCGATTCACCCTACTGGTGTTATCGTTCACTACAGTAGTAGTCGCGGTAGAAGTATTTGCAGTAGTGGTGGTAGTAATAGTTGTAATATTAAACACTATGTCAAGTCTCAAAATTCTTATTTTTTTAAATAAGAGTATATTTACAAGCATGATAAGGGTATATTTAATTGATGAAGAATGCATTCTTATTCAAACCATATTTATGTATGAAATGTAGAGAATGGGACAAATTTAAGTAAATAGTGTAAAGAAATTGATCACTTTAATCCCAATATATATATATATATATATATATAATCCAGCTCAGGCCGGATTTACAATAAACTATCAATAACGATAGACCACTGAGCCGGCATCTCATGGTGTTAATGTCCTGGGTTTGAATCTCGCGAGGTAAGATCGTGATGCGCACTGCTTAGGAATCCCACAGTAGGACGAAATGGTCATCCAGTGCTTCCATATTTTGTATAGTGGTCTAACTTCAATTGACTCATGCTTTCAACTATGAAAATACTGAAATCTCTACAAAACCCCTTCTGATTATCAATAACAATATTTAATATTGCCACAATTAAACGAAACTTTTATTTTTATAAATTTTTTTTGTAACTATATTTCCCTATTTCAGTAGTTTCAGTTGATCTTCTTTAATGTTAGTATCATTTTAGTTATAAGAGATAATGAAAAGCGTTACACAAGTGTCCATCAATAATTTATACTACATATATACACATATATAACTATTTGATAAGTTAAAACTTATTTCTCTAGTATTTTACCGGAAGTTCAAAATCAGGCCAAAATGAAATAAGAAAAATTTATCAATTAGATTGAAAAGAGATCAACAAGCATGGAGTTAAGGTTATATTTTCATTGAAACATAGGTGTTAGTAAAAACCTTCTGTGGAATAATAATAATAATAATATTGACTGTTTAATAAATAAAGTATAAGATGTTGAATTATCATTGTGAGCATAATATTTAATCAGTTACACATAGGTAATGTAGAATCTAACACATTTGTATATTGGTACAAGTTACCATACCATGTCAACATTGCAAGAAGACATTATTCGAACAAATGACAGAGTAGTAGAAGTAATAATAATATCGATGGTTCAATAAAACATTAAGCATAAACCACACAATTCGAGAAGGGAGAGAGAATTTATGGAATAAAAATGTAAGTACTTTATAATTGTCAGTAAATAGACATGAGCAATGACGACCGAATCTCAGCTATATCATCAAATACCACCAGCATTAGTTAGGTCAATTATGTGAATTCCGATGAAGTAGCCTGTAAATGTATACGCAGCTCTGTTCAACAGTCGATGATTTCATGGTTTGCTCACACTTAGCTTCAATTCAACAATATTGAATCACAAGGTGAGATTTTTACTAATTTCTATTTTAGGACTTCAATCCAACTTCTCATAGCGTCAAAAGTGCTTATTATTACCTTCAGTTTTATTTTCCCATTTGGAAGGATCTTAGACATCGCTAGTTCACTTTCTCTTTTAAGACGCTTTTCAAGATTATTTTTGTATAGTATATCATACACATCAGTCAGGTAATTGTTATTTGTTTTTTCGGGTAGCTTATAGAATTTCATTTTTTCCATACTGACTCTGGTCTTCTTCCTCCAATTAGCTTGGTTGAGGCTCAAAAGAATAACTAATTTTCGTCTTGTTGCTGAGTTTATGGTTTATGTTTGGTCCACCGGTACCAAAGTGATATGATAATATAATAATAATGATATGATATATGATAATATAATAATATAATATAACATAGCTGATCTAACAGATACATATTTCAAGAGAATAAATTTTTTGGGTAGTTTTGATGTTTTGATCTAATATGGAACCTCTGAGTCTTCTTCAACTGTGCAGTTTAAGCTGTAAAAAAAATTATGATAAAACATGATGACTATCCAACATACCTATTGACAACCGTTTCACTTCTGACTTGTCTGAATTTCAATAATAACAACTTTTCATTGAAAATTAGAGAATATCCTGAATCAGGTCACTACTGGATTGACTAATATAGTTTGTCTGAAGAGGTTATTATAGAGATCGGTTTATTTTATACGTAGTATTTGTTAAATAATGAATTTTTCACAATTAGTGCAAATAAAGAGTAGGAAGTCAACTGATTGTTTATCTTTGTTCACCATCTGTTATCTAACAAGTTAATCAGTCATATTAATGCTATGCAATCAGGCTATCGGCGTTGAAATGTCAACTAATGGTTTTTATAATGTTTTTTTATTATAAGATAGCACAGTAAACACTCCAGATATTGTTATAGTAAGTTTAAATATAAAAAAGTAGTACTCCAAAGTTTAATGATTAAGCATTTTGTTACACGACGAAACAGTAACTTAATTACTTTGTTACTCAAGTCTATTACCCTCATAAAGCAAAGGTTACCTACCAAGAATTTCCAACTTACTCAATCCTGAGCCCTCTTTTCCAGTTGTTGTTAATTGAAATTTTTTCTTTAGATGTCTGCATCCTATTCCTGGAGCAATGTAATATTTGATCTTCCTCTTTTCCATTTTTGTTTGAGGATTAGATGTTAGGGTGTTTCTTGTTATCCAATTTCATGTAAATAGATCCTCTCGTTTCCTTTATAAATAATTTTGAGTATATGATTATAAAAATTTTTTTTATCAAGGGCGTTAATGATAGTTTCTTTTTCATAAAATTTGTCTCTTAAAACAGTCCTATAAAACTTGATGTACTTCTTCATTTTGGTGAAGACAATGAATTGGATCATTCACGCTACTTTGATCCTGCTGATAAATGGATAACTGAAAGAAAACTTTTGTCAACAAAGAAATATGTGAAGTGGCTTCGTTGATATTATAGCAGTTTTAATAGTTGAGTTCATGAATCACTTGAAGCTAGACCACCATGCAAAACCTGAAAGCAATGGACGGCCGTCTCGCCCTATTATGGAACTCCTCAACAGTGCGCATTCACAACCTCGCCTCGCGAGATTACAACCCAGGACCTATCGGTCTCGTGCGTGAGTGCTTAACCTCTAGACTACTGAGATGACCGGTATCCAACAGTGTTAATGTCTAACTTCAACCAACCCATGGAATTCAGTGACACATCCACCAATGTCTTCAGTGAGTTACTATCTCACAACAGACCTGGCTGAACTCAACTGGTCATTGTTTTTCATTAGAACTCCAAGAAATACTTCTTGGAGTCATTCGCTAGTGAGTGAGACTGGATCGTGGATGCGCACTTCAGAGGAATCCCACAATAGGATGAAACGGCCGTCCAGTGACTCCAGGTTTTCTATGGTGGTCTAGCTTTAAGTAATTCATGATCTCAACTAATAAAATAATTATCTATTTAAGATTGAAGTTTTACATTATATTTCGTAATTGAGAAATTTTACAAATTTTTTCATAATAATAGTAGTTTATACTTGCTACTTTTTGAAAAATCATAGATAATTATCCTCTTCCTTTTAATTGAACGGGTGTATAATCATATGAACGTAATTCGGTCAGACAACATTATAATAACGTCACTTTAAGGCTTTAGATCAATACAATCAAATATGAGCTTCATAGATTAGGTATGATAATGCTTTATTTTGGTAGAAGCGGTACTATTTTATGGTTCTTTTATCTTTTTAAATGTGGTGCTACAGAAAATCAGATTTTTTAAAAATTCATTCATATTCCATCTTTCTTACTTAACAGTTTCATTTTAATGGAATTGATTAATTGGTACTTATCCACTGTAGTGTTACAAAGTCCACCGATCTCTTAGAGTTGCCTTCTCAATTTGAAACAATGTTACTTAATAGGTTTTCTTTTTTTTGACTGAATTCTGACAAGTTTTATAACAGGTTTTCCCTGCATGATTGAACATCAAATGAATTGTTTAAAGACGATCAACTATTCTAGATTTCGTTTATTTTAGTTCTGTTTTATTTTTTTTTTGTTATTTTATCTGGTCATTCCAAAGTAAGATTTCAAAGTTCAATAAGATAGCTCTGTCAACTTACTTAAGTTACAATTGACTGATACAAATGGTATTCATAAAAAATTTCAGTTTATCCTAAAGAATATATCTTAATCTACAATAATAAAGTTTCAATAGTCAATAAGATAAATACTAAGTAAAAGATAGAAATATTTTTTTCATTCAGTAAAACTTGAAATAATTATTTAAGTACATCCAGCTGACGAGTCCCAAATAGGACGAAACGCGCGTCAAACTGGATTCCACTGCTAGCCACTATCCATCTTTCCTTACAATGCTTGTGAATTAAGGCTATATCGAGGCAATACGCAGAGTATGCACATATGCCAATTAGAGACTGACCAGTTGCAGTCCTAACACATCAATGGGAAGATTCAAACAAACAATACTATGTGAATAATAATAATGGTTTAGACTAGTTTATACTTTTTTGAAGTTCAACCATCACCATGTTGACAAAAATGTTTAGGACGTGTACTTGTATAGTACACACTCAACATTGATAATATAGTTTTTATGAAGAAATACGATAAGAAGGAAATTAAACATCAGGAGGGGTTTTTGTGGAGATTTTAGTAATGTTATATAGTTAAGATCATGAATCAATTAAAGCTAGACCACCATGGAAAACTTGGAAGCACTGGACGGTCATTTCGTCCTATTGTGTAGGATGCCGTTTCAGTGGTCTATCGTTTAAGTGCTAACGCGCGAGACTGACAGGTCCTGGGTTCGAATCTCGTGGGGTGGGATCGTGGATGCGCACTGCTGAAGAGTCCCACAATAGGATGAAACGACCGTCCAATGCTCCCTGATTTTGCATGATGGTCTAGGTTCAGTTAACTCATGATCGCAACTATATAAATTTAAATACACACTGAATTATCAACCATTACAAAATAAAATCATGCTTCACATGAACAAACAACACTTGTAATAGGTAGGTATTACAATTCAAAAAATAAATTTCATTAACTATGTTATATGAAGTTAGAGAGTTTGAAAAGCAGTGATACATGTGGAATTCAGACCTCATTAAATATACAGTGACTGCTAAATAGCAACAAATATTAAGGAGAGGTGAAACTTTTGAAAACCATTATACACAGGATCATTATTATTATTACTATCATTGTTGTATCTTCATATAAGTTATTGTGTTTCGTCGACGCCTAGGTGATCGGGTTGTGCTTTGTGGGTGGTGCTGTACTATTTTCTATCCTTATTACTGTTTAGTTCGCGCTATGCTTGTGAGAACTAATGACCTTCTGTTTCATTATTGATATAATGATGAGTGAATAACAAGCGAGGCCTTAACACCTAATGGTCTTGTAGCTAATTACAACTCGGTATCCAATCAGATGACCAAATTGGCAAGGAGATTTAATCTCTATAATAGAGATTAAAGACCTTCAGTTATATCAGTCAATTTATATGATAAAACAGAGTGATTTTCTAACCATACATTAATATAAGTATAAAATGACAATATGAGCAAAACTACACCATAATTAAAAAGACATTAAGTGAGAGATCCTTTAATTGATAATAACTTGAGAAAAGTCAAATATACAGCAATGTGTCATGCGCCGAACGAAGGATTACATAAGGGAGAATGTAAGGATACTGTTATATCCCAAAGAGGATTATGAATAGTAACTTTTGAGGACTATTTACGGACAAATGTGATATGTATATTTCCTATCGTATAATTGTTAAGTAACTAAACTATTCATATTCATGTTCCTTTTATTATGAGCTTTATTTTGACCCATAGAATATTACTATACAATTTACCATTCCTGAGTTATACCCAGTCTATTAATTACTGTTCCCCCTATTCACAGCCACATTTAGCTGAATCTTGCACAAATGTTATTTTTCATTTTATGATACTATGTGATCAGTTTGATTGGTATATAAACTTAGTATGTTTGAAATTTACTGATTCATACCGTAGAACCTATTCTGGACTTAACTGGCTGGGCTAGGCAGAAGCATGACCGACAAGTACTCTAGACTGCTCGTACGGTTTCATGTGTCATTGGTCCAATTGATAATTTACTGCTCTCTCATTGGCGGTCTTATCACATCATACATTAACAGGGCATCCACTCGGTTACAAGTTATAACAGATACAATAACTCGGTTGTCTAGTAATTATAACAATGAAACCATAAACAATAATTCTTCATAGGATATAGGTTTACAAGCTACAACTTTCTCGATATTCACCTACTTAAAATGTATGGCGATAGTTCCATATTATACCAAACATGAACACGCTCACTAATAATAATAATAATAATGATAATAATAATAATAGTCTGCTTTTACAGTCAAACTATTAAATGTTTGGTTTATGATATTTTCATTATTATCTTAGTTCTAAACTTTCATCTAACTCATTTACTTTTGATATATGTTTAATCAATCTTAAATTATGACCGATTAGCTGTGCACCTATTATCGCATATGACTTGGTTGTATACAGATAAGAATTTTGTATCGTTAAGTCCGAACAAAAATAAAAGGAATGGTAACTTTCAGGACTGATATATGGACTACTATATATATATATATATATATATATATATATATATATATATATATATGCATAGTGGGACGAAGCAACCGTTCAGTGTTTCCAGGTTTTCAATGGTTGTCTAACATCGATCGATTCATGATCTTAATCAAAAACGTTTTTTCCCTACCGATCTGGTATATCAACTTCTTATCTGATTTACTTATTTAATATCTTTCATCATTTCAATTAACCAACATATATTTCATTTTAAATTAAACAAATATATATATATATATATATATATATAGAGAGAGAGAGAGAGAGAGAGAAAGAGAGTTAAGTATAGTTCAGTTGGTTCATGATCTCAACTATTGAAATTACTATAATATCCACCAAATCCCTTCTAATATTAATCAACGTATGCTCACCAGTGACTGGCTCCATGAGGTATTTCCTGAAGTTCTAGTGAGAAACATTGACCAGTGGAGTTCAACCAGGTCTGTTGTGAGATAGTAACTTACTGAAGACATTGGTGGATGTGTCACTGAATTTCATGGGTTGGTTGAAGTTAGATATTAACACCGTTGGATGCCGGCTAGGCGGTCTAGAGGTTAAGCACTCACTCATGAGACTGATAGGTCCCGGATTCAAATCTCTTGAGGTAGGGTCGTGGATGCGCACTTCTGAGGAGTCCCACAACAGGATGAAACGGCCGTTCAGTGCTTGCAGATTTTGTATTGTGGTCTAGCTTCAATTGAATCATGATTTCAACAATTGAAATATAGTTTAAGTTAGAAAATTCTATTATTAATTATTTCATTGACATAAATTGTACTATCATGTCGATTACTTAATCATGCTTACAGTACTCTATAAATTAAAAAGCGGAAGTGTTAAGTCATTTAACAGTTTAAATAAAATTAATCATTTGATTATGCATGTAATTCAATGTTCGTATAAAGGAAAGTTTTCATGGCTTATTTTACATTATTGAATAGGAAGAATAGATATTTGTAAAATCTCAGCGAATGAATTTGAAATCCACCGTTATGTCTGGCAATCTAGTTCAAAGTTTTTCAAAGAAATATGTTCAAAACGTTGGATTGACTTCAAATTCATTCGCTGAGATTTTACAAATATGTTCTTCCTGCAACAAATGCAGGAGAAGACAACCAGTGTAGCAGTAGCCTCAGCAGCAGGAGGTCTCAATATAAACAAAGGGAAAAGCAAAACTCTCCGATACAATACAATATGCACCAATCCAATTACACTTGACGGAGAAGCGTTGGTGGATGTGGAAATCTTTACATATCTGGGCAGCATCATTGATGAACACGGTGGATCTGCTGAAGATGTGAAGACGCGGATTGGCAAAGCTTACTTACTTTCGCCTGTTACTCCCAATGGAGCATAGGCCGCCGACCAGCTTTCTCCAACCCACTCTGTCCTGGGCCTTCTTTTCTAGTTCTTTCCAGTTCTTGTTCATTCTTCTCATGTCTGTCTCTATTTCTCGGCGTAATGTGTACTTTGGTCTTCCTCTTCTCCTTCGACCTTCAGGATTCCATGTGAGGGCTTGTCTTGTGACACAATTGGGTGATTTCCTCAAAGTGTGCCCAATCTACTTCCAGCGCTTCTTCCTGATTTCTTCCTCTGCTGGAATCTGGTTTGTTGTCTCCCACAGTAACTTGTTGCTGATAGTGTCTGGCCATCGGATCCGAAGTATCTTGCGTAGACAGCTGTTAATAAACACTTGTATCTTCTGGATAATGGCTTTCGTAGTTCTCCACGTCTCCGCTCCATACAATAGAACTGTCTTGACACTTGTATTGAAAATTCTAACCTTGGTGTTGGTTGACAATTGTTTTGAGCTCCAGATGTTTTTCAGCTGTAGGTATGCTGCTCTTGCTTTGCCGATCCGCGCCCTCACATCTGCATCTGATCCACCGTGTTCATCAATGATGCTGCCCAGATATGTAAAGATTTCCACATCCTCCAAAGCTTCTCCGTCAAGTGTAATTGGATTGGTGCATATTGTATTGTATCGGAGAATCTTGCTTTTCCCTTTGTTTATATTGAGACCTACTGCTGCTGAGGCTGCTGCTACACTGGTCGTTTTCTCCTGCATTTGTTGTTGCGTTTGTGATAGAAGAGCCAGATCATCCGCGAAGTCTAAATCGTCAAGCTGCATCCTGCCTGTCCACTGTATCCCGTGCATTCCTCCAGATGTTGACGTCTTCATAATCCAGTCGATCACCAGGAGAAAGGGCGAGAGTAAGCAACCTTGCCTGACACCGATCTTTACTTCGAACGAGTCTGTAAGCTGTCCTCCATGAACGATTTTGCAGTTTAATCCATCATAGGAGTTCCGTATGATGTTGACTATCTTCTCAGGCACGCCGTAGTGTCGAAGAAGCTTCCATAGTGTCGTCCTGTCCACGCTATCAAATGCCTTCTCGTAGTCGATGAAGTTGATGTAGAGTGATGAATTCCATTCGATTGATTGTTCCACAATGATACGTAGAGTTGCGATTTGATCTGTGCACGATCTATCCTTACGAAATCCAGCTTGTTGATCTCGAAGTTGGGCGTCCACGGAATCCTTCATCCTGTTTAACAATACTCTGTTGAAGACTTTTCCTGGTATTGAGAGGAGAGTGATGCCCCTGTAGTTGTCGCACTTGCTGAGATCGCCTTTCTTTGGTATCTTGATCAGAAGTCCTTCTTTCCAGTCTGTTGGTACATGTTCTTCGTCCCAAATCTTACCGAAGAGGATGTGGAGTATCTTGGCAGTTGCTGTTACATTTGCTTTCAGTGCCTCTGCCGGGATGTTGTCTGGTCCCGCTGCTTTGCCACTCTTGATTTGTCTAATGGCCATGCTGATCTCTTCAATTGTTGGTGGGCCAATATCGATTGGGAGGTCTGTGGGCGCTGCTTCGATGTTGGGTGGGTTCAGTGGAGCTGGTCGATTCAAGAGTTCCTTGAAGTGTTCTACCCACCTGTTTCGTTGTTCTTCAATGTCGGTGATTACTTTGCCTTCCTTGCTCTTCACTGGTCTTTCTGGTTGACGGTAATTTCCAGCAAGTTTCTTTGTTGTATCATACAGTTGTCTCATGTTTCCCTCTCTTGCAGCCTTTTCCGCTGTCATCGCTAAATCTTCAACATATTTACGTTTGTCGGTCCTGATGCTCCTCTTCACTTGCTTGTTTGCCTCTGTGTATTCGGATTGTGCCTTGGCTTTTTCTGCTCTTGTTCGGCTGATATTGATTGCTACCTTCTTGTTCCTCCTTGCTTCAATTTTATCCAGTGTACCAACAGTGATCCATTCCTTGTGATGGTGCTTCTTTTGGCCCAGAACCTCCTGACATGTTGAAACGATTGCCTCCTTGATACCTTTCCAGCTGCTCTCTATGGTGGTTCCCTCTCCATTGAGTAGGTCATGAAAGGCCTCGAACCTGTTGCTGAGGGCTATGTTAAATTTGTTGAGTTTGTCAGCATCTCGAAGAAAGGCCGTGTTAAACTTTTGTGATGTTGTCTGCGCCATTGTCCAGTGCTTCTTGAGTTTTAGTTTCATCTTGGCGACCAGCAAATGGTGATCGGATGCTATATCAGCTCCTCTTCTGGTTCTCACATCCTCCATCGTCCTCCTGAACTTTTTGTTGATGCAGACATGGTCGATTTGATTCTGTGTAGTGTGATCCGGTGAAATCCAAGTGGCTTTGTGTATGTTTTTGTGTGGGAATATGGTGCCACCTATGACCAGTTTATTAAAGGCACATAGGTTTGCAAATCTCTCACCGTTTTCGTTCCTTTCTCCCAGTCCATATTGTCCCATGACGTCTTCGTATCCAGTGTTGTCCTTTCCAACCTTGGCATTGAAATCTCCCATTAGAATTGTCAGGTCCTTGGTTGGGCACTTCTCGAAGATTGACTGCAGCCTATCGTAGAATTGTTTTTTAGCGTCTTCATCGTAGTCATTGGTAGGCGCATAGCATTGGATGATGTTCATTGTAATGCCCTCTCTCTTTGTTCTGAAGGAGGCTTTGATGATCCTCGGTCCATGAGATTCCCATCCTATAAGTGCATTTTGTGCTTTTCTAGACAGCATCAGTGCCACTCCTTGTGTTTGTGGGGCATTTTCTTCTTCATGACCGGAGTATAACAGAAGTTCCCCTGAAGACAGTCGTTGTTGTCCAACCTGCGTCCAATGTGTTTCACTGATTCCAAGCACTTCCAGGTTGTATTTCCTCATTTCCGCAGAAATTTGGAAGACTCTTCCGGTCTCCCACATTGTCCGGACATTCCATGTGCCTATAAAAATTGTCGCTCTGGTTTTAAGAAGGTGCATCGGCCTCATGACTTCCGAATGAACTCGGCTTTCATCATGAGACGTCATAATTATTCCTTCTACTCCCAGGGCAGAGTTTGAATGGTTTGAATGATTTTTTCTGGTTAGCGTTTTTTTAGCGAGTTGATTTTCTACGGGATGGGGTCGCTAACCCCATGCCCAACCCTCCTCCTTTACCCGGGCTTGGGACCGGCAGTAGCCCCTGGAGGAGCTATAGGCGGAGTTGATTGGCAAAGCAAGAGCAGCATATTTATGACTGAAGAACATCTGGAACTCAAAACAATTGTCAACCAACACCATGATCAGAATTTTCAATACAAATGTCAAGACACTTCTACTGTATGGGGCAGAAACGTGGAGAACTACGGAAAACATCATCCAGAAGATCAGGCGTTTATTAACAGTTGTCGACGCAAGATACTTCGGATCCGATGGCCAGACACTATCAGCAACAAGTTACTGTAGGAGGGAATAAACCAGATTCCATCCAATGGAGGAAGAAATCCTGGAAGTGGATAGGACACACATTAAGGAAGTCACCCAACTGCGTCACAAGACAAGCCCTCACATGGAATCCTGAAGGCCAAAGGAAAAGAGGTAGACCAAAGAACGCATTACGCCGAAAAATGGAGACAGACATGAGAAAAATGAACAACAATTGGATAGAATTAGTAAGGAAGGCCAAGGACAGAGTGTGTTGGAGAATGCTGATCGACGGCCTATGCTCCATTGGGAGTAACAGGCGTAAGTAAGTAAGTAAGTATTTAATGTCTTGCATCAACTCGGCGCCCAAGTACTGTGAAACTGTTAGCTATAATTTAGACGAAAGTTCTTATATATTTTACATTATGATTTTAAAATTTTTTTAAAATTTTACTAGACATGGTATTCATTGCTGAGAAAAAAAATTGGGGGGTATTTTTTGATCGTAATGTGAATTATCATGTTTATACACTGGGAAAAAAAGAAGAAAATGTTGTAGTATGTTCATCACTATTTCAGCTGTATGTTGTAAAGATTTTGTAATAAATCTTTGTTTCTGAAAACTCCGCCTGTAGCTCCTCCGGGGTCTACTGCCGGTCCCAAGCCCGGGTAAAGGAGGAGGGTTGGGCATGAGGTTAGCGACCCCATCCCGTAGAAAACCAACTCGCTAAAAAATCGCTAACCAGAGGTCGGCCGCCTATGTTCCATTGGGAGTAACAGGCGTAATACATACATATTTTGTTTCTGAAATGAATTGTACTATTTGCTACTTACAAAATCAAAGTAATAGGGCACATCATTCAACTACTTGTGGTGGCTAGTTGTATATGAAATCCATCTGGGTTATTCTAACTTCTAGACCGATCAATTTATTTATTTTTCTAAAGACACATTTTGACCTTGTCACTGATTCGCTTATTAACCCTGATTGTTTTATTTGAGTGTATATAGGGTTAATTAATTACCCGATTCATGATATGTCTGTAGCTTATTTTTGTTTGAATATAAATATTGAGTCACACTTATCAAATTGAATTGGTTCACATGCCTTCGCCGATCAGTTTCACTTCCCTCTCTCTCTCCTCTTCCCTCTTTTCGCTTCATTCCTCTGATTGTCTGTCTGGATTAATGATTGTATGACATTTACGTATTCGAAATTCATTCTCGTATTCCACTTATTGAATTCCATTATTCACTAACCTGATTTAAGTTAATGATTATATACCAGGGTAGCCAGGATGTATGTTTCTATAGCAATCATTATATGATATCACTGGAGTCATATATCAGGGCAATTAAAAACTAGACACATTGTTCTGTTCAAATAGTTTTCATATTGGTGAACTTAACAAATTTCAGTGAATTTTCTAAACAGACATTGATCAATTTCAAAATAATTCCTCTAGACATCTCTGTAAGTATCAAATATCCTATGAATATTATTAAATTTTTGATGGGACAATAATTCAACAATCTTATTGAATGGTAATAATATTGTATTATGGAATGACTAAAGTTAAACAGAGTAGACTAGTTTTAATTTTTAAATTAAATGGTAGTTATAAACAAAAATGGATAGTGGCTAGAAGTGGAATTCAGGAAGCGTGTTTCATCCTATTTGGGACTCGTCAGCTGAATGTATCTTCGTCTCAGAGTTGATGTTCACTCGAGAACTCGAACCCAATACCTTTCGTTTCATATGCCATTGTGTTATCTACTCAGCTACTGAGTGCTGATAGCCACTTGCTTGTACAATAGGGTGAAGTTTAAATTCACTTGGTATTGTTAGTTTGAATCTAGTATGCACATATGCCAATAAGAGACTAAACATCAATGGGAAGATTCAAATAAACAATACTAAGTGGATTTAAGTAGCAGTTGTTCTCATCTTGAATTAAATTCAATATAGTAGAACATTAATACGAATAATTATGAAGTTTCGAGATAGCATTATACAAGAATGTGTACTAATGTTTCACTTTCTATGATTCTTTCTAGATGATATATCCCTTTACAAATAAAGTCACTTTCCTAATCACTGAACAAATTGTAATTAGTATGAGGTAGACATTAATTCATTATAATTTTCAATATAGGGTTGTGAAGATCAAACAACCGTCTAGTGCTTCCAGTGATCTAACATTGATTGATTATCTCAATCATTATATCATAATACTGAATAGTTTTTTTATATAGTTGAAATCATGAGTCAATTGAAGCTAGACTACCATGAAAAAACTAAAAAGCACTACACGACCATTTCGTCCTATTATGGAACTCCTCAGGGGTGTGCATCCACGAACCTGCACTCACGAGATTCGAGCCCAGAACCTATCAGTTTCGTGCGCGAGTACTTAACCGATAGACCACTGAACCGGCCGGCATCCAACGGTGTTAATGTCTAAATTCAAGAAATCCACGAAATTGAGCAACCATTCACCATTGTCTTCAGTGAGTTACTAGCTCCCAACAGACCTGGTTGGACTCTACTGGTCATTACTTCTCATTAGAGCCCCAGGACATACCTCATTGAGCCAACCACTAGTGTTTAGATTTGTTAATGTTGTTTTTAAATCAGGAATATTTCTTACACAATAAAACCAGTTTTCTTCTTGAAAAAAATGATTTGGTTAAAGTTTGACTTGATTCAAATGTTTGTTTAGTTTGTCCGATTTTTAATTTAAACACAAAAAGTCTCATTATAAGAATCTCATTGACAGAAATTTGATTTATGACAAACTTTTATTCCAAAATGTAATTTCCTTTTTCGTATTCAATGAGAACTCCTCATAAATATTCTTTCTCCTACAGTTGTCTACATTAAATCTCTTCTCTTACACTTAATTAGTCTTCAATGTATACTGTCATAACTGTAGACAATGATTGATATAATTTAATATGAGAGAGAAAACAAAGACGATAGAAGGTGACTTTAAAGAGAGCTCCCTTAAAGATAATAAAAAGAAGGAGATTTATTATACTCTAAAAAATGTATATTAGGGTATAGTTAGTTTTACTGACCAATAATCAGGTTTGCATAAATTAAACTAAGCTTAACTTGAAATGGATCAGTCAATAATATGTGGTATAAATATAATTTACAATATCGTAAGCTATAACTGTTATAAGCAATAAATGTAACTGAAGGTAAGGATTGGCGAATCAAGGGTGAAATCCCTACAGTTGAAGAAAATATCAAACTCAAAACAATTGTCAACTAATATCAAAGTGAGAATCTTCAGTACGAACGTCAAGATAGTTCTATTGTACGGAGCTGAAACTTCAAGAACTACTACAATTATCACTAAAAAAGGTACAGGTATTTAAGAATAATTGTCTACGAAAGATACTTAATGTCGGTCGACTAGATACCATGAGCAATAACCTACTGTGGGACAGAACAAATCAGCTTCTGACTGAAGAACAAATTAAGAAAACACGCTAAAAGTTGATAAGGCATACATTACGCAAATCATCAAACTGAATCACGAAGCAAACTCTAACTTGTAATCCTGTAGGGAAATTGAAAAGAGGAAGGCCAAAAAATTCACTGCGTCGGGAATGGGAAGTAGACATGAAAAGGATGAGGAGCAACTGGAAACGACTGGAAACTATTGTCAAGAACAAAGTTGGATGGTAAATCCTCGTTAGCGACCTATACTCCTCCACGAGGGGTAACAGGCGTAAGTAATTAACTCTTTTTAAATGCATGATGTATCTATGTCATCTGCAAAATTCTTGTCCAAGGACCTCTTGTAATGACTTGGTTTAGAAACTGCTCAAAGACATAATTAAATCTGTATAATCATTCACAATAGGTCGTGAAAACATACATATATATTAAACAGTGGTGTGGGACGCTATATGTAAGTAAAGTATAAACAATAATTATACTGATAAAAAAATCACAATTTTCATAGACTGATGACTAAATACGGATAGGCAGAAGCAAGTTTAGTCTGAGTTGGCGTGGTGATTGATTAGTCATACAATATTAACTTATGGACATAGTTAAGCTATTAATGCTGTTCTTGATTCCAGTTATGATTTAAAATAGTTTTTCAGTTATGTTTCCCTCATCATTACTACAGAACCTTTATCATATAGTTAATCAGTAATAGTAAAATTGGAAGGTCAAAAGTTTAACTTTATAGAATAAATAGTAATAAAACCTGGTAATTAAATCTACTTCAGTTATATAAAATAGTCGGTGAAACAACGCTTCGGTGAAAATTCATTCGAAATTCATAATACAATACTCTATTTAAGTCGAACTAAATTTGGAGCGAAACCTCAACAATGTTATTTCGAAGAAACTAATTATCATTGTTTTAATTCGGTCATTAAAACTCAATCTATTTGTTAAGTATTTTATTCCAACAGTATCACAGAATTTATTTATCAGATTTAAACATGATAGTAGTTTTCGATCATTATGGTGTTTAGTTCTTTGAACTAGATAATTTAATTGTGGAGCTTTCATTGCGATTTCGAATAATATCTTCAGTAGCTATTTTATATAAAAGTAAGCTTTCTTGTTATTCCACTAGTATTACATCGGTTCATTCGGGTGGTGTCGTCAGTGACTGACTGTCGTCGTAGGTTTTGTCGTCTTCAACAGTAAATGAATTCATTCGTGAATTAAATTCCACTGCATGAGGTGGGCACCTCTTTTGCCCACGCATAAATAAACATAGACTAGCAATAAGGCGAGGGATACTACCCCTAACTTAGGGTCTGGAAAGTCGAAAAAATGAAAATTTCGCAAATGCAATAAAAATGACCTTGGTGCTCATGCATTAGTATTCTGACACCAGACAATTAGTTTGAAGCGTTCACTATACCCTAATACTTCAGGCTGGGCTATTTCGCTTACTACCCTACATATGTGTTGTATGTAGTATAAGCTATATTTACATGTAAAGCTGAAGGTTATGTGAGACTGCAGGTTCGCTATCGACATTGTGGATGGTTTGGCATTACTTTGACAAGTTTTGTTGACTATTCATGTGAAAAGTTGGTTTGCTGGTTAACCGATTTCATCCATACTGGCGGTTGCTCTTCAATGTTCTCAAAGGCCATTGTCATTGGAATATTGTAAGGCATGTCGCCATTGCTAACAGCAATGAGTTTGACTCTCATGTAAGCGGAATGGGTCAACTTTGCCTGTTCATGCTGTGCATTATTGATTCACGCGATCGCTGATCAGAATAATTATACATGTGATGTGAATGTGTATATGAGTAGTGCGAATGGTCCACCAGAGTGCTTGGTACCTGTGTGTTTGCGCCACAGGATTGAGCTGTACTGTTTAAATTGTAGCGCTGAAGTCCATATAGTGTCTGGTTCTCTTGTGGGACGTGATTGAAAAATTACCCTGGTCCACAAGGGTATATTATATAACTATAACTGGCAATAAGGCGACATGATATTCCATCAATAATACCGATTGATGCAGATAACCATTGACAAGAATTCGAGTAGATAGAAATCAAAATATTATATTGAGGAAAATCCGACAATCCCTGGAAGTTTCTAGAAGCATAAGATTCAGTTCAATTAATAATCAATCAACACGCCTACAATGGCCAAACCTATGAATCCTGAAGCCAGACAACCATAATAAATCCAAAGGAAAATGATGACGACAAAACCGACAAAAACAGTCGATCACTAACAACTCTATACCATTAAAATCATTCAACTCAGTTATAAAATTTCTTCATCAATTTTCACTTTCTTTGAATGTTAAAGGTATATAGGTTTAAAACTTTCAATCGCGTTTTCACCATACTACTTATTTAATATAATAGAAAGCTTAAAACGGTTCTGAAAGTCAAGATGGTATGTTATATATTATACATAATTACAATTCTATTCAATTCAATAAGTGATTGAAAACATTTATTGATTACATTTTAAAGTACACAAAATATGTCAATCATTTTTTTTATTTTTATAAATAAAACAATTTAACAATAATAATATTGAACTTTGATAACTGTGTCATTTCACCTTACCCTTTATTGTTTAGTTGTATTAAGTTGGTGGTCAATGTTATGCAGCTGTATTTCATTGTAAACAAATAGCTGTCCGCTCATTTGTGTTTGTATTCAAACTCTTAAAATAAAATTAAAACAGATTAGCTTAGAGTATCATGAAAGATTATTTTATAAACTTGATTAACAACCATTTCATTATTTTCATAGTTGAAAGCGTGAAAACCTGGAAGAACTGGACGGCCGTTTCGTCCCATTATGGGACTCTTCAGCAATGCGCATCCACAAAACCCCTTCTGATCATTTCATTATTACCAGAATGAGATAGTTCAACTTTAGTATTTAAAAAAAACACAAGCTAATCTGAACTAAAATTGTCATTGAAAATCTGAAAAGTATGGATGGACGTTTTGTCTTAGTATACGACTCCTCAATAACTTTATCCCACAACCCCTAGATCGAGATTCGAACCCAGAACCTTCTGCCTTACACTGAAATGCTTAACCTGTAGATTTTTGAGATGGTATCCTCTGACGTACACCTCCACTTTTTTTGATGGGTATCGTCCGCACACCTAACATGATTGGACTCCAGTGGTTATGATGTCTCACTAGAACTCCGTAAATGTCTTCTCAAAGCTAGGCACTAATGAGCACAATCGTGTTTGTGGTAATTCAACAAACAGTGTATTAGAAAATAGAAAAAGAATTACATAGTTTCAGTGTTAAAAGAGTTGTTGTGTAGCTATTGAGAATCTAACAGAGAATAATATGGTAAAAGCAATTATGTGAAAAATAATTGTTCACCTAACGGACAAGAAAATAGGAGAATAAATTAGGAAACGCAAATGTGGTGATAATAGATTATTATAAATTAAAAAACTAAAAACATTAGGAGAAGGTATATATAGAAAATTAAGTGTTAGGGTCATGATAGAACGGAAGCTTACAAATGTCGCTTTTGCGTAAAGTGATTATGTTTGAAAAGTAGTGCATAAACTACTGATTTGTACTCTCTTTGAGTTAGACAGTTTGACTGGATATATAATTTCTGAACATTTATCTAGTGGATGAGTGCGATTATAATTGACAAAATGTCTTAATATTGAACTAAGGTCCTTTCAAAGTCATTTTTCAAAAGTGATGAAGGATAATGTTTGAAATGAAATTGGAAAGGTATCGGATTGTATTGACAATATAATCTGATCCACAAGAGTAAGCAAACTTATAAATGATTAATGATGTAGTCCAAAAGTGAGAATTTATCATTGGCATATTCATGAGAAGTGAGTTAGCTAAAGAATACCAGGTAAAAGTATGAGATCAAAAATACAGCAACATATTTTCCCCTAGTTTTTAACCAATCAATAAACAGACTTTTAAATGGATTAGTTAGAGAAAAGAGAACAATTATATTACAAATTGTAAACAGACTTTACAATAATTAATAAGTCCATTCATATTTCTGTAGATTATTCTTTTTTTAAATCTAAAAATCTATAAACTCATTAAAGATTGGCCGTCCTCTCACAGCCTTATAAAGACCCGTACAGATTTTTAAGAGTCCCTATATTGTTCCTAGTTAAGTTTAGGTACTTAGTGTAAGGCTTAGATGTTTGCGGTTTTTATTTTAATCACGAACTCACACCAATTATAATGTAAAAATATTTTGCAGCCATGAATCAATCGTGTTCAAAAATTCAAAAAGTATCAAATGCTCACTAGTAACTGGCTCCATGAGGTATTTCCTGGATTTCTAGTGAGAAGCAGTAACCAGTGGAGTTCAACCAGGTCTGCTGGGAAATATCAACCTACTGAAGACATTGGTGAAATGGTTGCTCGATTTCGTGGATTGGTTGAAGTTAGACATTAACACCGTTGGATACCAGCCGGATCAGTGGTGTAGAGATTAAGCGCTCGTGCACCAGACTGATAGGTACTGGCGTCGAATCCTGCGAGACGGGATGATGGATACGCATCGCTGAGGAGTTTCACAATAGGATGGAATGGCCATTCAGTGCTTCCATGTTTTGCATGATAGTCTAGCTTCAATTTACTCATGATTTCAACTATGACAATTTTACTACTTGCAATATTTTAAAAAATTAGTACAAATCACTTGGTGACTAATCTTTAATTTACCAAAGTTTCAATAATTTGTATACAAGATTTATCTTTTATTTCAATATAAATCTTCGCAAATATTACATAACTCAAAAACAAAAAGCCAGTCAATTATCTATAATCTACAATCTTGAATAATCCATTGAGCTTTTTAAATCGAAAAACAAAAAAAATTGGCCAAAGTTAATCGGAGACATTTATCACATTAAATATGATTAAATATTTTAGTATATAAATATATACTACTAATATGTCATCAGTTTTCCAATCAAAAATTCTACGGATTACTGAAGGAAAAACTATATTATTTGTCTTAGTAAAGTTGGGATGTATATCCCCTTATATCTTATTAGGTGATATAGTTTAAGTAATACGTACATTAAATCCATATGAATAATCTTAAGAAATTTATATTCAAATTAAAAATGAAATGAACAAAAAAAGAGAATATTAAGTAGTAATGTTTAAGTAGTATGTTTTCTTAAAAGAAATATGCGTCTATCACATTCACTATTTTAAGTATACATATATAATAAGGCTGTAAAGACTTTTGACAGGATGAAATATAACAAAAGTTAAATTTAGCAATTTAGCAACTAACTACTCATTAGTAGTTCCCTTTTATGTAAATGATTTGAAGTTTAAAAATATCCTGATAAGATATTTATATTTAGAAAAACAGATCTTTATTAGCTTAAACAGATTTTCAACTTTTCTTTTTACTGGTAAAGTAAATTAGTAGAGGAGGTTTTATGGAGATTTTAGAATTTTTATATTTAAAATCACGGAATGATCATCATTAAAAGTCAATAAGCACTAAATAGTATATGAGTTGTGGGTACGATACCTGGCATGGAGATGTATTTATATTACTGGGGAGTCCCATAGTGGGACGAAACATCCGTTCAATACTTACTGGTTTTTATCGGTGACCTCTCTACCATTTAAGCTATTGACATAAATTACAAGCAGAGATAGATAGAGGCTGGTAATGGAATCATGGATTCACATTTAGTCCTAATAATACACTTCAGATTCATTTTCTTTTCAGTGTTTGGTTGTTGACACAAATCTTCTTATTGATGTGTTTATTCTCACTATCTTTTTTTAGCTTGTTAAAATGGTTTAAAGTCATAATTAATTATTTTGATTCTCATCAATTTATAGATTGTTTCTGTGTTGAAATGTTTATTTACTTTATTTAATTTAGGAATATTAATACAAACGTAATATAATGTCGTTTGCCTGTCAATCGCGTTAATAAATATATAAATTGAAGGAAAACTCAGTTCACTTTAAAAATATAGTATTTGTAGTTGGTACTATGTATCATGTAAATGATGTTATCTTTTCTCATCGTAGACCATTCAGAGTAGATGGTGCTACACCAATTTATACCATCTAACTAGTATTTTTATACATTTTTTATCAGGTAATTGGTGGTAGTCCTTAAAGACCAGGGGCCGCATTCCTACTTGAACAGTAGTACTCAATCATCACTAAGGGGATAGATTTACATTATATTGGTCATCACTCAACAAGTGTTTACATCTGTGTATTTTTGTGATTACTATTTATTTGGAATACCGATGATCAGATATGTTCATATGGGCCCATGTATTGATTTTTCGTAACAATACCAGCCAAGTACATAGTCCACTTGGATAAGAAAACACATTTTTAGTGTTTGCTTATTTTTATTTATTTGACTGGTTCATCCAGACTCTTTTTTTTAGGTTGATCAGTAAATATTAACATTTATGCTGGTGTACATACAGTCTAACTACGAATCAATTCAGTTCATACAGAATATTTTCTTTTGGATTTAAACTTTGCCACGAAATATACTTAAATATAAACTGGATATATATTTTTAATTTATTTGGATGCTTACTGCTGAATTTATCTCTTGATTGATAGATCATTGTTTGAGTATCTGACTGTCCACGGATGAAAGAATATTCAAATCATAAAATAGTCAACCAAATTGTACATTTTGCATCAAATACTAATCTTAGTTAGATAACCATTGAGAACCAGCAAGCGTTGGACATTTAGCCAGGATCCAAGTATTTGTATCATCAATTCCAAATAATTCGTGATATTGCATATCTATATTCAAACACCATTGGTTGGAAATTGTCTGATAGCTGACGTAGTTGAACTACATTGGTTAAAACTCAAATAATTGTCTCTCCAAAATAGTCATGAGTATGTATATAATTTGTATTATAATTTGTATGACCTTAGTTAAACAATTACTGAAAATCAGGAAATTGAACTACTGTTCTATCCTGCTATATAATAAATTTGTATATTAGTAGCTATTCATTCAGTCCATTATTCCAAATACTCAAAACTAAAAAAAATATTTGAGTTAACAGTTGTTTCAATATCAGAAGGAGTTTTGTGGAGATTTATTAATTTTATATAGTTGAGGTCATGAGTCAATTGAAGCTAGACCACCATGGAAAACCTGGAAGCACTGGACGGCCGTTTCGTCCTATTATGGGATTCCTCAGCAGCGCGCATCCACAATCCCGCCTCGCGAGATTCCAACACAATGCTTCCAGGTTTTCGATGGTGGTTTAGCTTCAATTGACTCATGATCTCAACTATATAAAATTGTTTCAATAGTTTCATCACTAGGCTCTATAGTTATAGGTTCACAATTATTGTGGTATTTTACAAAGACCAAAATAAAACATGCATCATTGAATTTCGGATACTTCTTCAACAATCACTTCTATCGTGACTAACTTGTTAGATACAAAATTTAATAAAATTAGTAGGTTAGTTTATTCAACATTCTAATAATCTCGTATTTATTAATGAGATGGTCATATTCTTAAAGAACTGATAACACAGCTTCCAAATTAACAGTATTCTGATAGTCTAATATTAAGCATTATTAAAAGTTAAAAGCAGTGACTATATTTTCAGATCCTCCAAAGCAAATACCACACTGCCATTGTAAGTCATGGATTCAGCAAAACATGTTTTTAAAGATTATATTTCACTCATATCTCAGGTATATTTACTTAGCCTTTACACTCTCTGTTATATGTAGTGCAGACTAAAAATCACTTTTTTGCTTAGAAATAATTACTCAGACCGATTATTTAAGTAAGATTGTACTCATATCTAATCCGTCCTAGTGTATACAGGGTCAGTTATTTCTATTCACTTCTACATTCCCCTGTAATTATACCGCATATATAACTTTTAAGGAACTTTAATTAGAAGAACATTAGTTTGTTAATTCGAGTTTAAAAAAAAAACAAGACTCCTAATTGAACCCACTGTTTCTTTAGGTATGGGTTAGTTTACGGTCTAATAAAATCTTATTTAAGCGGTTGTCACTCAATTTAAATCAGTACAAACTGTATTTTTCACTTTAAATATATGACATACAAACATAAGATTGGAAGAATATGAGTTTTCATTCATTTTTAACAGTGAAAGTAGTTAGTATTCCAGTTTTGAGTAGCTTTTTGGTCTTGACAAGTAATTAGAAGACATAAACTCTCCATACAAAAGGAAAGACCGTTATGATAGCAACAGTTTCTGTCATTTGAGAATGAGATTTGGACAAAAACTCAGTCAGGCACAAGAACAGGAGATAGTAAAAATAATTCAGTTAATTTTCATTATGCTTATAAAGAAACTAAATGTTATAAATTATACTTCCACTGATCATTATACAAATGGTTGCGTAACAGTTACACTGAAATAGATTCAATAGGAAAAGCATTTATTTTTGCCGTAAAGGCTTTACCAAATTAGAAAGAAAATTTGATAATCAACTGTCAAACGTACCTGAAAATCTATCTCCAGAGATGTTTTTCGTAAATGTAATCTGTCTACTTAATATAGTGTCAAGTAGTATAAATCTTTGGAAAATGTGGCTGGAAAACGGTGGTCATATTATGTGAAACTGATTCAAATTTAAAAATTATAATCTTTGGTAAGTGGGTTTATCTCAAATCTCTCAAGAAGTCTGCTTTGAAAGAAAGTACAGAAAATGAGTTTCCTGTAGTCCACCTCCTACTACCACCTTACGTATAAACATAATACACACGATATCAAGTTACTTAATTTATTAGCCCCATCTTAATTTGATCTAAAGAACCGAATCAACAATAAGAGGAAATTAACATTCATGACATTGGTCGCTACCCAGTTATCGACCATTTCTAAAGATTATAATAACTTTTAATGAATTATATAGCTCAACCATTACCCGTTGTGATTAGTTGATAATGATTCTTGCATTAGAGCTGACAGAGCATATATCACTGAATCTTCATTCAGTACCTTCTGTTTTTGTACCTACTGTTTTTGTGGGCCCCGAAATATTATCTCCAATTCTTGAGAAAAACACGCGCTTATATCTATTAGGAATATATATATATATAGGATCGTAGATGTGCACTGCCGAAGAGTCCTTGGATAGAACAAAATGTCCTTACAGTGTTTCCAGATTTTCAATAGTTGTCTAACACTGATCAGTTCATGATTTCAATGCAAACTATGAATCAGAAGGGGTTTTGTGAAGATTTCAGTATTTTCATAGTTGAAATTTTGAGTCAATTAAAGCTAGACCACCATGGAAAACCGGCTTAGTGTTCTAGAGGTTAAGCGCTTGCGCATCAGACTGGTAGGTTCTCGGTTCGAATCTCGCTAGGCTAGATTATGAATTCATACTGCAATGGGAAAATTTCTGAAAATACATGTAAATTATTTATCCAATACACACTTATATACTCAACTTTAGGTTACAGTTACAATATGTTGGAGTTATTGATAAGAACAGGCAGTTTTAACAGCATTGAACCAATTAGTTGGAAAACATGTGTTGTAGTCATAATGGTATAGATTCAATATTCAGGTTAATTTCGGAAAACATTGTGATATCGAAAATTTAAAGAAAATTCATTGATAGCTTTCAACATTAGTCTCTGAAATGTATCATAGACCATAGATGTAAGATATATTACTTAAATACTTACTATATATATAACTGTTTATGTAGACTATCTACCATATTGTCTAGTGATAGAATAACTTGAAAGATTCTTAAAACACTATAACATACTTTTAATTTCATCGGATCAGTAAACAAAACATCAAATCACATCGAAAAGCGAGTGATTTTTATGTGTTATTCTCCATCTTTCTCAATATACGGTCAACTCATTTATTTTATTAAATATGTTTACAATGTTAAATTTAACTCCGCCTGTAGCTCCTCCGAGGGCTACTGCCGGTTCCAAGTCTGGATAAAGGAGGAGGGTTGGGTATGGGGTTAGCGGCCTCATCCGGTAAAAAACCAACTCGCTAAAAAACGTTGACCAGAAAAAAATAATTCAAACCATTTAAACTCTACCCTGGGAGTTGAAGGAATAATTATGAGGTCTCATAAGGAAAGCCGAGTTCCTTCGGAAGTAATGAGGCCTATGCACCTTGTAACAACCAGAGCAACACTTTTTATAGGCACATGGAATGTCTGGACAATGTGGGAGACCGGAAGAGTCTTCCAAATCGCTGCAGAAATGAAGAAATACAACCTGGAGGTGCTTGGAATCAGTGAAACACAATGCTAAATTTAAAAATTCAGAACCTAGCGATTGTTTGCAAATCTTATTAACAGTTACATTTTCGTGATCTTTTTCAAGATTAATAGAAATGTTTCCATTTGAAGAAGTAGGCTACTTTCTTTATGTACCTTTTTAACTGATTCATTTCAAATTTTTAAAGAAACTATCAATCTTCTCCGCGGAAAACTTTAGTTTTACATCCAGTAGATTGTTGGCAATTCATTACATGTGATAAAAAATTACGATGACTAATCACCAGATTAGAACTTAATGTTTTGTTGTCTAGTCTATGGTTGTGATTAAATTCAGTCTATCAACTTTTCAATTCGGCCCCTCAACATCGTGAATTGATTGAGTTGGTGTTTGATAGTTGAAGATAATTCTCAGGAAACCTAGATTTCCTAGTAATCAGTATTCATTCAATCTTAATGTGTTGTTACAATCCTAGTAGAATTGTTCTCAAGAAGATTAACTTTGGAAATCAGATGGAAATCAACACCATCAACACCATTACTACTGTGCCATCGAACTACTAATACCTGATACTCCGTTTTTAATATATCTAAGACATTTCAAAGAAACTGATATAGCTAGTAATAGATTAGTCACTTTGACTGAGGATGAGATATAAAGTTGATTTCTTTTTTCTATTGTGTACACATCTTAAGAAGGATTATAGATGCCTAATAATATAATACGTTAAATGTATGTTCGCACAGTCAGGTATTGAATTATTATCGCTAAATACAACTTAGTTCATACGAATCTCACTGTTGATCAAACTGTATATAAATCATATGAAAAGTGGTGTATTCCTAAATCATTTCTATCTATTTCGTGAGTCAAATAAATCTTTATCATCAATCTTTAGTTTTACGATTCGCACCTTTTCTCTTGTGTTTAAGTTGCTATGTATATTCAACCTGGGTTTTGTTTTTTGTAAGAACATTCACAATTATATAGATGAACTGGATAATAAATCAAGTTTGTTTATTGCTCAGAAATAACGAAACAATATTTATGTAACACTTAATATTGATATTCATTTCTCAAATAACATAATTTATGCTGTAATCATTTTAATGCGTCCATCGACTTGAGGGGCTATTTGATATGCAATTAATTTTTCACGTTGTTCTATCAGAGCACATCGTGCTGTAATCCATCGGGATGTAGTATCTTTTACATTGGAATTGTCCAATAAATGTTGATTACAATTATTACTATTTGATTGTTGCATTAATTTTTGCCTTTCCATGAAAGGAATTAAACATTGACGATGACATGTACGTGATTGTTTAAATCCTTTGAGTACCTAAACAGTTAAATGAATAAACAAAACACAATTCATATTAATTATACATTTAAAGCATTCTACTAGTAATACTGACCGATTTTCATTGAACTACCATTGAAAATCGAAGGAAGAAGATTACTTTTTTCCATTATGAGGCTTTTTCGACACTGGGAATACATATCTTCACTAAGTTTGATCATGGAACATCAAAGCCCTAAAAGAAGTGAGGTTTACTTTTTGATAAGTGGCATAGTATTTAACCCTCCACCTTATCAACTGCTATCATTGCACAACAAAAAATTATTCAATTTCTTCCAGTCTATGAGATAGCTTTTGAAATCTTACATTTTCGGTAATACTTCACAGTAGTTGTTAAATACATTTGCCAAAGTCAAGAATAAATGAAATGAAGTAATAAAGCCTGTAAAACTTTACCACAGTGAATCTATATTTCTTAAAATAAAAATTTAAGAAACATCCAAGGTTGTTCCAATGGTCACTAAAAAGTGCCATCGTAAATACACATATAACTAGAATAAGTAATTAATAACTTTATTTGCTGCATTCCGGTTAGAAAATCGATTCCTTTAAAATTCGAAACAAACGAAGGGTTTGATAGATAGCCAAAGTAAGGATTATGTAACAGATCAAATAGAATGATTGTATAAAATTCTCTTCATTGTCAGATTACAACTGAACAAATGTTTATGATTAGAACTTATCATCAGTGTTATGGTCACTAGTAAGCCTTATCATGGGTTGAGAGGTCGACTATTATGGAGAAACATGGATGAGTACCTGTACCGTATGCATTACGACTTCAGAAATACCGAGCCTCTTCCTAGCCTTGAAAAGCCTTCAAACCATGTTAAAGAAGCGTATCCATTCTATTTTTTTGCTTTTGTATAATAAATATTCTTACTCTTTACAAACGTTTTTCTGATTGGCTGAAATCCCTCAAGGTCACTTAAGATTATAGTCTCACTAAAATATTCTCTAAATTCACGTGGTATTGTTCATTTGAATATTTCCATTGATGTTTAGGGAAATTGATCAGTCTCTTATTGGCATATGTGCACACTGTGTATATCGCCTCGATATTGCCTTAATTTACAAGCATTGTAAGCAAAAAATGGATAGTGACTGGCAGTGGAATCCAGGACACGCACTTCGTCCTATTTGGGAATCATCAGCTGGATGTAACTGCATCTCAGAGCTGATGTTCACTCTGAGACTCAAGCGCAGTACCTTTCACTTCAAACACCATCCCGTTATTCACTTAGCTACTGAGTCCTGATAGCCACTTGCTTGTGCAACACCAAGTGAAAGAAATACTTAGTTTGTTAATCAAATATAAAACCTGAAAACTTGACAGTTAGATTAAAGATTCTCTATAACTTTTGATTTTATTTTATTATTATTATTATTATTATTATTATTATTATTATTTTTCTTCAACTCTAATGGTAAATTTTGAGAGTATCACCAAAAATATTCAAAAAATATTTTCGAAATATGTATTCAATACGTTTAACTACATATTTTGTCCGACTAAATATGTTTAGAGATATGTAAACCTAAGAAACAGATTATCTCTACCTGTAATCATGTTTGAAATTATAATCTAAACTAATGGGGAAGTGATTATTAAAGCTCATTGGTTTAAAACACCTTTTAAAACAACAATAACTGAATATATCACTTTTAAAATGATTAATTTCGTTTGGAGGCAAGTTTAAAAAGTGCTGAGTAGTGAGGTTTGAAAATTTTTTCATTAATACTGGTGGTGGGTGTGAATAGTTGTTTTAATATTACTTATCATTGACTTATAAGATGGTGGTTGGAGGTGGTCAACAGGAAACCTTGGACCCGGTTTTCGTGCTACTTGGCACTCGTCAGCAAGGTGTACCTGTAATATTGAGGTAGCTGATGCTCCCTGACTGATTCGATCCCGTGTCACTCAGTCAGAGACGTTACCACTGAGCTATTCGGGCCGCGACCAACCTCCTGTAGGACTGAGATGTAATCACAATTGATTGATCACTGGGTGGTGATCAGTGTCATGTGAATTCATATTATTCAACATCAATATTTGTTCTGTCTTTATTCAAATTCATAAAGGGAACTAACTGCATCAACTGCTTCTTAGTGCAGATCGAATGTTGTATCAACATGGTCTACGCAGTGTCGAGTCACCTAAACTAGTGGCCACATTGTAATTTGGAATTGAATACAACATCTTGTTCAGTATTCATTTAAATTTGGACTTACTTGTACAGTTCTAAAATAATTTTGTACTAATATTAGTAGAATTGGACATTTTTCATCATCTAACAATAATGGACATTCAGGAAATATTCGATAACCATCGTTTCCAGCATGTAAATATTTGGTTGTACATAAACGATATTTTTGTTTCATATTGATTGGTTCATTTTGTATTGTAGATTCTTCAACAATAACTCTTGTACCAACTGGTTTTAATGGATTAAATACAAAGCGCATACCACCAATCATTGGAAAACGTCCTTAAAATTAAAATATAATGATATTGAATATGTATCAGAATAGATAATTGAATATATGTAACGTAACATGCATTAAGATTATATTTTACTCATATCACAGGCATATTTACTTAGCAAAAACTTCTACCCGAAGTTTGTGCTGGTGATGTCGTTCAGAAGGACGATGAAAGCTCCACGACCAAACCATTCAGTTCAGAGAATAAACCTACATCAAAATCACCCACCTGAGCTACAAATATTCTCCACCATCTCAAAATCATAATGAAATGTATATACATTAGCTGTTCCTCAATCGATATTTAGGTAAATGGACCAATCCAACAATTCAGTGTTGTTTAACAATACTAAGTTTATTAACAGTTTATATTCAACTCTGCATCGTTTAGTGGACACAAATCACAAAGTGAAATGAATTAGTATTAATCATTATAAATAGAGTATTTTTAAAGCTTTCAAGGTTTACATGACTACATCTACTAAACACAACACAGGCAATATCTGTCATACTTTTTTGACCAAATGTACACAAGCAAAAATGATTTGTTTTATCTAATTTCCTCTATTTGGATTCACTGATAATTAGATGGTGACAATGAACTACCGATACCCCGAGCATACCAAATATAGGTGAATGTTATCTAAGTAGCACTTGTCATTAATAACCGAAGTTATTTAAGATGTTCATCCACTTTATCGAAACAACATAACTCTTTCTTTACTCTGGTTCTCTCTCTAGCATATATATATTCAAACTAGTTTAACATGTAGATAATGAAACTTCCCACCGCTTCACTTTTAATGACTAGAATAGCTGTTGCTTCATTCAATTCTAATTTGCTTTGGGTTGAATTTCAGATAACATTTTCGCTTACATGATTCGTAGTCATACGATAAAACTTGTCGGCTTACAGATAAACCTCATACAGCTGATTTGCAGTGTACATGACTGTAATCAGTTCCAACCTACGTCTTTGACCAAGATAACGTTTTGAATGTAACCCAATCATTGAAGTTGTTCTAACTCTCTACAATACATGATTTCATTTCATGGTCCGCACCTAGTGTGGCAACTTAAAATGATACATGTGCATCAGGTTCTATATGGCTTATATTCGACGGAATAACTGATTTATGGTTGTATTTTGTTTTTCCTGTTGTTTACATATACAATGGAGTCACTCGCTAGAGTATGAATTACTGAACAATATGATGCAATTTCCTAATTAATGATATTTGTTTAAGTTTAAAAATTAACTAGAATATGAAATACTGTTATGTATGAAAATTATAATAAATCGATGGGAAGATTCAAACAAACAATACTAAGTTGAATTTAAACTTCACCCCATCGCACAAGGAAGTGGCTATCAGGACTCAGTGACCGAGTGGATAACGCGATGGCGTTCGAAGCGAGGGTACTGGGTTCGAGTCCCAGAGTGAACATCAACTCTGAGATGCAGATACATCCAGCTGACGAGACCAAAGAGGACCATAATAAATAACCATAATAAATAGTCATATGGGTAGCAATTTTTATTTCTTCGTTGTTCATCAGTTTTATTGAATGAATAGAAAGGTAAACTACTTGGCTGTTTATTTAAGAAATTCAATATCATAGTTAACAGTAACTAGGGAGTCATGCAGTCAGAATAACTTATTGACTGATGTTTTTTCTAGCTCACTTATTACTGACAGTCACAAACTTTTAACCGGACGGTCATCGAAACATCCAGTTATTTATTATTATGATGTGAGCATAAAATGTGTTTGTAAATGTTTTTGATATATTTAACAGTGAGTGAAAAGCAAATAAAGGTCATTGATCTAAGTACAAAAGTATAACCCTAATAGACATACCAGAAGGAGACTGGCAGATATTTTCCATCATCAGTTCAATGGCTACTTGGCTTTGAAGAGAATGTTATCTGTTTGACCAGTGCTTAATGTAATCAATTTAACATTTTATAGCATCCTTTTTCTTTGTACTAAAGATAATTTTAAATGATTTAAGTTAATTGACTACACCTAAATTTTATTAGTAAAATGTTTGCGTAATCTTGATTCTCCTGAAATGCAAACTCTGGACACTGAGTGTTGCAGTCGCAGCTCTACTAGTGTGGTGTGGTCTACTTATATTCGCATAAGTAGTAAATGGTGATGGTCTGGCATAGAATGATTTTTTGCAGAAGACCGATAATGAAAGAACAGGAATGAAGAGCAATTAGTAGGAAAATACATAAACAATGAAATTAAAGAAGATGAACTGATAATTACATAAGGAACAGTGAAGATTGAGACAACTGATTGTTATTTTGCAAATTAACTGTTTCCTATATGGTTATCAGATTTTAGTGAGTAGGTCTGTAATTTGTACTTAAATGCATTCGATTGTCCCCACTCGTGTTCTTGTTCACTACACAAGTATGCTGTTCGATTTGCAATAATTTTACATTAGCTGCTACATTTTGATTTGATTTATTCGTACAATTCATCCGTAATGATTCAAAAGTATGTTGTAGAAGCATATGAAATACATGATAAAGTAAAGTAAGTTAACTGATTCGATTGTTCAATGAGGAATATGGCTAATAAACACTCCCATGATATTGGTGTAATGAGTTGTTCTTTTTTTTAGAAAAGTTATCATTTTACATTTAGTTAAAAGATCTGAATTACAGTCTAACACATATTTTATAAACAGAGCACAAATTTCAACCTTGATAGTAACAGTTTTATTCATCAAGTATAGACGTCAACTAACGAACATAATAGAAAATTGGAGTTTTGATCCTAGCTTGAAACTCTCTGGTAATGCTTAGACATAACTTCACATTGATATAAACTATGAACATTAGAACAAACCGTGATTAATACTACCTTTAATTTTATATAAAAATTGTGTTGCTTATTGCCTAGCAAAGAAAAAATGAAATAACGATTGAATAGTCTATGAAGGAAAACAAATTAACTTGATATATCCAGACAATGTAAAAAATTCACTTAGTATTGTTTGTTTAAATCTTCCCATTGATGTTTAGGAATGCAGTTGGTCAGTGTCTTATTGGCATATATGCATACTGTGCGTATTGCCTCGATAAAGCCTTAATTCACAAGCATTATAAGCAAAGATGGATAGTGGCTAGTAGTGGAATCTAGGATGTGCATTTCGTCCTATTTAGGACTCATCAGCTGGATGTACCTGCATCTCAGAGTTGATGTTCACTCTGAGACTCGTGATTAGATAATGAGTGACGTCAAATATAAAATTGTGTATCATACGTACAATAGACTAATATAATTTTTCATACTGACAGTAGATTTTCGATTAAGCGGTCAGACAAGATTGTTTATGGATCCCAAGATTTGTGTTACGTCCGAAAAATCATAACACATTCATATGAAATGTTTCTCAACATAGATGTAAAAAATTATTTGATTACACATTGTAATAGTAATACTAACCTTCAGCTTTTGGATATTCTGATAATGAATTTTCTAATACTTCTATTAATTGACTACCAGTTATTTCAATAACTGATAATTTATCTAAATATGGTAGTATAGTAGTTAAATCACGTAAAGTGAATAATCCAGCCTTAAAAATTCGATCACCTCTTAAGGTACCAGCATTAATTAATACACAGTTGGCTTCTACAGCTGTTAATACTATATCACAAATGAAATTGCCAATATTTGATTCTTTTAAACGTATTGAATTGGATCTAACATCGAAGTCAACTTCAATAAGTCCTAATGGTGTATCCAGTTTCTTTTCTAATTTTTTAGTAGATTTAATAACGAGTTTTTGAACCTTTTTGAGAACAAAAAGAGAGAGAGAAAAAAAAGAGAAATTGTAGTAATCATTGAATTATGTAAAGTATTTACATATAATAATGTTTTTTCAGTTAGTTTATACTTCAAAAGGGCATTTCTTAGGTTAATTTGTACTTTCAATGTAATTATTTACTTATTTAAACACGTAAATATTGGTACAAGGAAGCACCAGATATATATGCACCACACAAATCTCATCCAATTTTTGTGAGGGCTGTGATACTGCCCAGGTGCCCAAACTGAAGCAGGTGATTTCTTAGGGGACCACACCCGGAGCCTTTGACCTAAAGTTTTGATCCATAAGGCAGTGGAGCATCGTGAGGAGATGCAGTCACATGGCAGCCGGTGACCAGCGATTGGTTCATACGCCATTTTTTCCTTCAGGATACTGGAGCCCATGTTCATCATTGGTTTGGAATCACGGTTTTCCAACTCTCCTAGGTAGACACTCCACATCCACCAACACGGCTAAAGCGCCGGACATTCGCTTTTCGTCCTCTCAATTTCGTAAACAACACCCGTGGTGCGAGAAAGCAGTGAGTAGGACTTCCCTGACAGAGGCCATATACGCGTGGCCATGTGAGAGCATTTGGAGAGGGAGAGCGGACTCTCGCCACTCTCGGCCGTACCAGGGCATTTGGGGGCAATCTCAATGAGGCTAGAAAAGTATTATGATTTTCCGATAAAACGTTGTCCTCAGTTAATCAATGAAAAACTAGTACTTACAAGTGAGTTTTTTGTGAATGAAATGTTTCTGGATTCTTTTTAGACTCATTATTTTCAAAATTAGAGGACAAATATAAATGTAACTTATGATTCTATTACCAACAGATTTTTCCCATTGACGTTTCACATAAAAACTGTGACAAAAAAAGGAGAGAACATAAGGTTGGATTAACGATTAATTCTTAAAATCCCAAATCAATGAGTGAAGTCGGATGTTCGCTTAGGCCTTCTTTTATGCTAAGAGAAGTGGGATTAAGCATTATATGGAAAGCTTCAACTACTCTCCTTTCTTTGTAGTTGGAAAAGTCCTTTTGTAATAGTTTGATGTTTTTGATATTGTTATATCCCGAAGAGAATTATGAATGGTAACTCTGAGGACTATTTATGGACCAATGTGATATGTATATTTCCTATTGTATAATCGTTAAGTAACTTAACTACTCATATTCATGTCCCTTTTATTATGAGTTTTATTTTGACTTCGGATCCGATGGCCAGACACTATCAGCAACAAGTTACTGTGGGAGACAACAAACCAGATTCCAGCGGAGGTAGAAATCAGGAAGAAGCGCTGGAAGTGGATTGGGCACACTTTGAGGAAATCACCCAATTGTGTCACAAGACAAGCCCTCACATGGAATCCTGAAGGTCGAAGGAGAAGAGGAAGACCAAAGAACACATTACGCCGAGAAATAGAGACAGACATGAGAAGAATGAACAAGAACTGGAAAGAACTAGAAAAGAAGGCCCGGAACAGAGTGGGTTGGAGAAAGCTGGTCGGCGGCCTATGCTCCATTGGGAGTAACAGGCGAAAGTAAGTAAGTAAGTTTATTTTGACTTATAGACTATCAGTGTTATTTACCGTTCCTGAGTTATCCCCAGTCTATTAATTACTGTTCCCCATATTCACAGTCACATTTTGCCAAATCTTGTACAAATGTTATTTTCTATTTTATGGTGCGATATGGTCAGTTTGTTTGCTATATAAACCCAGTGTGTTTGAGAATAACGATTCATATTGCAGAGGCTGTTATTGGTGTTCTGAACTTAACTGGCTGGGCTAGGCAGAAGCAGGACCGATACGTATTCTAGACTGCTCGTACAGTTTTCGTGTGTCACTGTTCCAATCGATAATTCACTGCTCTCTGATTGTCGATCTTATCACGTTATATGTCAACAAGATATCCATTCGGCCACAAGTTATAACAATTGACGACGGGGATGGGACATCGATTTGGTGGCTGTCCATTCTACGTTAGCCAAATATAGTAGGATTCTAAGCATAAATTACAGCAAATATTCACAGATGAACTGGTTGGTATTAATAACTGGAGAGTAAGTTAGAATTTCAAAATTATATTACAGACATTATAATATGTTAAATTTAATTGTTACTTACTTCATTATCTGGTTCCCAATGACTATCCACTAACACTTGTTCAATATCAATATCCAATAGTTTACAATTCTCTTTATCATATTTTACACGTAAATGTGAAAACGTCTGATAATCACTACCACTTTTAATAACTAACCGTTGAATACTTATTTTATTTCTATCCAACAATAAATTTTCATCTAATTTAATCCATTCATATTGATATTCATGATCATGACCCCCAAGAATCAAATCAATCTCTGGAACATTTTTAGCTAATAAACGATCATTTGGCCATCTCATATGAGTTAATGCTATGACAAGATGACATTTTTGTTGTATTTTTAAATATTGTCCTAATTGTCGACCAGTTTCAATCATATCTTTAACATTAATATTTGATAAAGTAAAACAAGGTATAACTTCAATCCATTCTTTTTCAATTAAACCAATGATTCCAATTTTCAAATCATTATGTATCATAATTTGATATGGTAACTGGGTACCGAGTAGTTCATTTGATTCTTTATCATAGACATTACTATTAATCCATGGAAAATTACATTGATTTATACATTCTTGAAAAATATCCATACCATAATCAAATTCATGATTACCAAATAATGAACAATTAATAAACATTTTATTCATAATTGATGGAATATGTCGACCATGAGTTGCATTACTTATATATGATGGACTTAAACAATCACCTGAGAATAAAACAATACTATCTTGACCAGCTCCATGTTGTTTTAATGCTGTTGTAAATCTTGCTGCACCAGCAACTGGTTCTTGTTTTTGTTCTTCAACATTATATACATCATTAAAATGTAAAATATGTAGAATATCAATATCCATTAGTAATAATCATTTAGTTATTGATGGAAATTTGCAACAAAAAGACACTTTACAACTTTCCAATATTTTCATTATTGAGATTGTGGTTTGATTTATATTTATTTAATTATTTTGCATTTTGATTGGTTGAAACAATCTTCACTTCAGTTGGTCGAATTGATTTTATTCAGTTTATCATTATAGGATTGTAGAGATTGTTGAGTTTTAATTGAGATCACCATTGAAAACATGGAAGCACTGAACGGCCGTTTCGCCTCAGTATGGGACTCGTCAGAATTGCACATATACGATCCTGCACTCGGGAATCGAACTCAGGACCTTCGGTCTTGCACGCGAACTCTTGATCTTTAGACCACTGAGCATTCATCCAACAGTACTAATATCTAACTTTAATCGATTCAAATCCTTGCACTACCGTCCTCCATTGTCTTCAGTGAGTAACTGCCTAACATCAGATATGGCTGAACTCTACTGGTCACTGTTTCTCATTAGAACTACAGGAAATCCGTCTTTCAGCTAGTCATTAGTGAGCACATAATAATTATCAGAATAGGATTGTGTAGATTGTTGAGTTTTAATTGAGATCGTGAGTGGATCAATGTTAGACCTACATTGGTTGAAGGCATCATTACCAAGGTTTGGCTTGATAATCTCAAATAAACTAAGCATTGGGTAGATTGTTATTAACAAAAATAATACGTTTGTAATATCCCAATGAGTAGAAAAATTAGATTTTCTGACGTCTCGTGACTCAGTGTTCGCCACTTCTTCGGAGAATAAATAATCAAATCAAAATTAATCCAAGTTTAAATAATACAAAGGAACAAAGCAAGAATATTAGGTGGGATCAGATAAAAAACAGGTCTGAACAAGTCAGTTATGTCATCTCGGTCAATGTGATTTATAAGCGACATGTATGTGAACTTCTGTTTGTGTATGTGTGCATGGTCAGGGATGAAAAAATGTGACCTTTGTGGTCAGAAAGGATAGAGTTCAATTTGTATGTACGATAATACCGTTAAATGAGAATAATGTCAGACATGGTAGCTTGGATAGAAAGTCCAAGTCGGATGTATAGTTAGACCATCTTCGGCGTGATCTGCTATTACCGATTTAATTTGAACTCTACCCAGTTTCTACGCGTTTATTAGGTGATTTCTTTGGGTATCTAAAATGTTCTTTGGCTCGAGTCATGATTTCGCGAGATGACTCTCCAATATAGAGGGCATCACAATCGACATATCCTTATTAGTAGACACAGTTCCGTATTGACGTAAAGGGGATTTTTTCTTTTAAGCGAAGTTCTTCTGTTGTATCATGGCGGTATGGTAAAACGGCAATTCCTATCCATTCAAACTATAATTCAACAGTGAAACATCTCATTTTATTACACTTTTGATAATCTTCATAGGAAAATTATCTTATTTTTGTTTTATTTATACTATTGATTGCGTTTGATCCTAAGACAGCAGTGTGAATATTACGAAAGTCTCCATGGCCCAGTACCGTTTAATAAGTTAACACAATGTACCGACATCAACTGAAGAGGTAGAGAATTACATGAAACTGAATAGAATATTTATTGGTCTACATATGAGGAAGACTTATTTGGTCAATAATTGGCATACATCTACTCGTTTGTTTGTTTGTTTTCATGTAGAAATAAATCTATTCTTCAACTTTAACCAGATAAATAATGAAGCTTAGTTAGTCAGATGTTCAGCTGCTTATATCATTAGTAAATGTTCAACCAAAAGTATAAGTACCGTACGTTCTAGGATGAATGGAATGGATAATTAATGCTTGAATTTAGATTATTTTCACAGTACTGAATTATAATATATATCATTATATTTTTCATTGTATGGACGATAGGTTTTTGAATATTTCGATAGTGCAATAAGAAGAGGAAGATTATCAGAACTATGTAATATATTAGCGTAGTACATTTCGAACCATCTAGTCACACATAATATACTTGTTAAGAACATTTATATATAAAAATAAAAAGTCGACCAGACTAGAAATGGAGGGTAAGAGGAGACAAGGATGATAAAGGAAATAATGTGAAAACAATTTGAAGCCTCATTACTCTGAATGATGAGCTGATATTACCAGATTAGGTTTAAGGTGCGAACAAACTGACTTGATCGTGTAGGGGCAGTGAAATGTCACTGAGCCCTAGCCAAATTATCAGGCAGTTGGGTTTCTGAATATCGAATAGATAATCGATCCCCCTCAAAGTCAAGGACAACCATCATGCATCACTTAATCGTACTCCATGGAGTGGCCGTCACAATTTCGCTTGTACCTACTCAAACTAACATATTTCCATAATAACATCCTTCGTGTTACATGGTCTTTAAAGCATTCATAGCACCTTGATACGATGAAGGGGCAATCCACGTTAGGTGCTGACCGCAAGGTGTGACTTCGAATTTAGTTGTCGCTCACATCATTCCCGTCTAACTTGAGTAGGTCCCCAATCATTTGAAAGAGATCATCATCGTTGATGATCTGCAATCGTATTTGCACAAATAACGCTATTGACGATGATGTTAAGTTGTTAAACAAGACATTAATGGGGAATGGTTATCCACCTAAATTTATCAATAGATGGGAAGTTCATGGTACAGTGAGACCCACTGTAGCCTTGGTGGAGAAAAAACCTGTCTACATCACCTTACCATTTAGAAGTGATTTAAATAGTCTTTTATTGAAATAAAGGCTTAAATCAGTAATTAACAAGACGTATTACGCAGCAAAGGTCATTATCAAGGAAAGAACAAGGTTCATGCTTCGTCGAAAACCTAAAAGACATGAAAACAATTGAGTCATATCTCACTGTGTTTACCAATTTCAATATGTGTGTGTCCAAGCAAATATAGGGAGGAGTAATCGTGACGTCGAAATTAGGGTGCGTGAACATGTACGTAAATGGCTGCAGAAACAAATGAAATCAAATGATCTAATTAGAGTAGAGGATAAACATCTATCATTCTTTATTGCCAAACACAAAGTTGAAACAGGTCATAAGATTGATCTCAACTCGGCTTCTGTGCTGTACAAAATTGGTTAAGGTTTTAAATAAATTATATATTTGTAATATCCCAATGAGTAGAAAAATTTGATTTTCTGACTTTTCGTGACTCAGTGTTCGCCACCTCTTCGGAGAATAAATAACCAAATTAACAATAATCCAAGTTTAAATAGTACAATGGAACAATCAAAGAATAATTAGATGATCAATCAAAAACAGGTCTGAATAAATCAATGTCGAACTGGGGGCTTCGCTTTGGTTTGCTCTGTATCCCAAATCATGTAATACTTCACGGTTTTATGGTTTACCGAAAATTCATAAACCAGATATTCCTCTAAGACCGATAGTAGACTTTACCAACACACCGACTTATGCTTTATCTAAATATCTAAGTAGCATAATAAAGCCACTACAGTTCGACATACATAATATGATTAAAGATACATATGACTTTAAATCAAAACTATCGGAATTAATTATCGAGAAGAATGAAGTCATGGTAAGCTTTGGTGTCGTATCTTTATATACTAGTATTCCTACTGATAACTGCTTAGAATTTATTAGTGGCTTACTAGAGAATGACACTACTTTGTCGGACAGATGTCCATTAAGCATTAGCTTAATCATGAGATCGTTAAAACTTTGCTTAAATTCAACCCTATTCTCCTTCGACGGAACGCTATACAGACAAACAAATGGTGTAGCTATGGGTTCCCCTGTGTCCCCGATTGTTGCCAACCTTTTTATGACACACATAGAATCAAAGATTTTCACCAACCACATCAAACCACGAATTTGGCTTAGATATGTAGATGACACATTTGTAGTGATAAAAAAAGACGTATCTAAGATCATTTTCAAAACAGATAAATACACTTTCATCTAATATCAAATTCACGAATGAGAATGAAAATGAACATGGTGAGCTTCCTTTCTTAGATTGTTTAGTGAAAAGAAATATAAATGGAGTTCTAAATGTATCCATCTACCGAAAGCCCACACACTCTAATCGTTATATTGACTTCCATTCAGTGCATCCGTTCAGTGCTAAAATCTCGTTAGCCTTAAATCTTTTTAGAAGAGCCAACAAAATCATCACTTCAGAAGAGGACAAACTAAAAGAACAAAAGAATATAATTAGCATCTTACAATTTAATAATTTTCCTATGAAGATTATTAGAAGTATATTAAAACGAGACAATTCAGCACGTAATAATAACAATAATTCGAATGAAATCCCATGGGTTGGTACTACAGTTTTACCTTACCGTCATGGCACAACTGAAGAACTCCAAAGGATCTTAAGACAACACAGAATTAAAGTATATTACAGAACAACGAACACACTTCGAAATACTTTAGTTCGGTTAAAAGAAAAGATACCATTCATGTCTACACAGAACTGTGTCTACAAATTAGGTTGTGTCGACTGTGATGCATTCTATATTGGAGAGTCATCTCGCGAAATCATGACTAGCGCCAAAGAACATATTACGTACACAAAGAAACCTCCTAATAATCTTGTAGAACTAGATAGACTTCAAATTAGCATTAGCGGTTCATGCCATTTTCAATAATCATCAAATTGATTTCAAAAACATCAAAATACTATAGAATGGTTTTTCCAATCACAAAGAAAAAAGAGTAGCTGAAGCTTTCCATATAATGCTTAATCCCACTGCCCTCAATAGAAAGGAAGGCCTTACCATACATCCTACTTGGACTATCTATCCTAGTCAACCAGTCTAATATTATTTACAATTTCACACCATTACATTACAAATTAACTCTATCCTTTGTCATTACAAAGGTCACACATTTTTCATCATTTACAGTGGACACATACAAACAAAAATTACATACAAGTCGCTTATGAATCACCTTGACCGAAATGAAATGACGTGACATTGATTTATTCAGACCTGTTTTTGATTGATCATCTAATTATTCTTTGATTCTTCCATTGTACTATTTAAACTTGGATTATTGTTAATTTGGTTATTTATTCTCCGAAGAAGTGGATTACACTGAGTCACGAAACGTAAGAAAATCTTATTTTTCCTACACATTGGGATATTACAAATCCATTATTTTTATTTATAACAATCTACCCAATGCTCAATTTATTCAAAATTATCAAATCAAAACTTGGTTAAGGTTTGTTTGATAATTAAGGATTTTCTTATTATATTAAACCTAAACAGACAAAATTGAGGATTTTATATGTTTAATACTATTATTTTTCCCTATCATCGATAGAAGAAAAGATTTTTCATAGTTGAATGGATGAGTCAGTTGAAGCTAGACCACCAAGGAAAACCTGGAAGCACTAGACGGCCGTTTGGCCCCCTTCTGAAAAGATTTTTCGTTATTATTTTGGATATTTTGAACAGTCAATATTACGTATATCTACTGTCTGTTTTACATTATTATTGAATTTTGCATGGAAACCTAAAGATCATCTCCTCGATTTTCATTAACTCCTAACCAGAATGTACTTTTAATAGATAAATTCTTAACTTATATTCAATTTAGAACAATGATTTTTTCATTATCAGTTAAAAAAAGGTAACTACAAAAACTGGTTGATGATAGTGTCAAATGTCGAATAAATTTAAGTTTTAAACTGCAATACATTGAATTCCAACTCACTAATAGAATCGTATCACGATCAACATAATAATTGTAAATTTCAATAATTACAAGTTGGATTTTTTTATTCACTTAGAATTTTTAGATCTGTATAGTTAATATTCACATGGTGTTATTTACTTGTATCTTCCCATTGCACAAGCAGGTGGCTATCAGGACTCTGTAGTTCGAATCTCAGGGTGAACATCAACTCTGAGATGCAGGTACATCCAACTGACGAGTTCCATATAGGAGGAAACGAGCGTCCTGGATTCCACATTGAAAATCGGTAATCATCAATTTTACTTGATTAATTCCAGTTATTTGAATTGTTTCATAATAATTTCATTTATCTTTCAGATTATTAAATAAATTAAATTAACTAGTTATAGTGAAAATTCCCATTTTAACATTCGATAAATAAAGAAGGAAGGAATCGAGCGAAGAAATTTTTTTCAATTAGTTTTTCATCATGGCTCTACACTTATATGTATGTATGATTGACAGTAATGAAATAATACTCATCGAGCAGATATGTTAATTAATAATTATATAATAACATCGATTATACACAAGCATTGAGTAATTGAAAGAACAAGGATTAATGATCGTGAAAGTAATTACCCGACTATAAAAGGGGAAACTTATTACAAAATAGTTTTATTCATTGTTCTACTGGTTCAGCTTACGCAGGACTTGCTCCTCTTCTTTCAGTATGTTTACTCATTGCTTCCCTGTAATAACAAAAAACAAACTTACATTAGTAACGTCATATGTACTGATCTTGAATACCGTTACATATTAATCAGTTATAGTGATAAATAATTAACTTAAAAACTAACTAAGGTATTTCCATCAGTATATAAATAAAAAAGTTCTGTTTCTAGGTGAACTATTTAAAAAACTTTTTTTTAAACAAAAAACTCAATCAATATTTGGTGTTAATAGAGATTTAATTGAATATTTTTCACTGAAAATGAAAATTGAACTTTTTTTCTTCTTCTTCAAAATTATGTCAATTATAATTTAATAAAATTACACTCATTTGTACAGTTTAATATGGATATGCATTAAAGAAGATGGTCATTTAATAAGATAAGTTGTTTACTTATTTATAAATAAGTAATACAGATTAATGCTTCATCTAATGTTATCTGAAGAACTATTCAGCATTGTTAGGTGATATAATCTATTACATAATTTATAGATAATTGTAAAAATTAATAATTCGTTGTTGAATTGTTTTTTAACAATTTATGTTCTGGTATAAACAATAATGACAAATTTACAATAGATTGATCACTGGGTGATGATCAATGTCATATATATCACGTCTTTAGTGCAGATCGAATCCATTCGACCAAGTTGCAATGTGGCCACTAGTCTAAATGCCTTGACATTGAGTGCACTATGATGAAATAAAATGGTGGTTAGAGTTAGTCGACAAAAAATAGTATGCCTAGGTTTCGTTCTATTTAACATTTATCAGCAAGGTGTACCTCTAATCTTTTTTTTGGGGGGGAAGGTGATGCTCCCCGGCGATTTCGATCCCGTCGATGGGATTCGATCTGCACTAAGATATATATATATATATATTATACGATGAAGATAAAGAAATGGGAAAAACTTCGTCTCATGGTATCAAACCTTCAACACATTTAATAATAGAGGACAAACTGGGACTTCAATGAAAGAGAGCACAGGTGGGCACAACCCATATATTTAATTACAGAATCTCTTCGTAAAATCTGAGAACCATACAGTAAATAGTTCATTAGCAAAATGTCCACCAACTGTCTCAGATGATATTGTTCGTTCCTTTCCATACCAATCACTCTCTGTTCCCGTCCTCTCCTATTAGATCTTCCCAACCTTTTGCTGCCAGGCATTCTCTTTTTGGTTGACGTTATATACTACTTATATCTATCGACATCAGTAGCATACACCACAGAACGTATGACAACTTCAATTACCATTGCGCACTTTAAAATGTGTTGCACAAAAAAAGAAAAAACGATGACATAAAATATTTCATTTGTGTAGAAATTCCCTTTACAATAGACAGATGGATGGAACAAAGAGATATTCATCATCAATTGGTTTAATAGATCACTTTTTAAGTTAAAATAATATTTTGTAATTCAAATATGAAATAATTAATGGATGACTTATAAGAAATAATGAAAATTTGATTTTTCTTTTCCGCTTTTTAAAAGTTTGATATTAACAAAACGAAGTACACATTTCATGGTAAGCAGAGATGGATAATGGCTAGCAGTGGAATCGAGGATGCGCGTTTCGTCCTATTTGGGACTCGTCAGCTGGATGTACCTGCATCTCAGAGTTGATGTTCACTCTGAGACTCGAACCCAGTACCCTCGCTTCAAACGCCATCGCGTTATCCACTCGGCCACTGAGTCCTGATAGCCACTTGCTTGTGCGATGGAGTGAAGTTTGAATTCACTTGATATTGTTTGTTTGGATCTTCCCATCAATGTGTTTAGGACTGCAACTGGTCAGTCTCTAATTGGCATATGTGCATACTGTGCGTATTGCCTCGATATACCTTAATTCACAAGCATGGTAAGCAGAGATGGATAGTGGCAGATCCAAACAAACAATATCAAGTGAATTCAAACTTCACCTCATCGCACAAGCAAGTGGCTATCAGGACTCAGTGACCGAGTGGATAACGCGATGGCGTTTGAAGCGAGGGTACTGGGTTCGATTCCCAGAGTGAACATCAACTTTGAGATGCAGATACATCCAGCTGACGAGTCCCAAATAGGACGAAACGCGCGTCCTGGATTCCACTACTAGCCACTATCCATCTCTGCCAATTAGAGACTGACCAGTTGCAGTCCTAAACACATCGATGGGAAGATCCAAACAAACAATACTAAGTGAAGTACACATTTGTTTGGGTCAGTCAAAACAAATAGGTCTAGGTCATATTCGAAAGTAAACAGAAAATCAATATCATATACACACATAATGTTAGAAAAGTTCACTAACCATAATCAATGAAAGAGAGACCGTTTTTAAATAACCAGTAAACTTTTGTTAAGTCAATTGTGCAATTAGAAAACAACTATGATAACGAATAATATTATGTATACATATACTACTTTAATCCCGATAAAAATTCCTTGAATCAACCAATAAAGGAAATCTTGCTATATGGAATGAAGTAACACTAATATAAAATCATGTAAATTCAATGTTAATACGATAACATTTGATTCCATTTAATATTTGTTTACTATAGTTATACAAAAAGTTTGAATTTTAATGAAAATTAGCAAAAATAAAGTTGTAAGCAAAGATGATGGATTGTGTTTGTCACTGAAATTCACGATGCCCATTTCTTTCTATTTGGGACTTGTCAGTTGCAATCACCTGCATTTCGGGGTTGATATTCACTTCGGGTTTGAAACTAGTACTGTTCACTTCAAATGCCATCAGGTTATCCACTTAGCTACTGAGTCCAGATAACCATATAAAAATAAAGTTTCAAAGCGAGGTCACTATCAGCCTTTCTGGTGATGTTGATGATAATAATAAGAAGGACAAATTTGATATCATTGGAAGCTTGGTTCTATTTAATGTCAACATGCACAACACTTCCCAACGAGCATCACTGAGTCTTCAGTCTTCACTAATAAGAATAGGAGGTCTATTGACCTATTTTAATCCTTGCAGTTTGCTACACTGTGGAGGTCCAATCTCGTCTTGAATATATCAACAGAAGGTGTGATATTACGTGTTCTGGTAGATAATTCCAGTAATTCACTACTCGGTGCGAGAAACGAAACTCCAGACGTAGACGATTTGATCTCGGTGTTTGGACTTTCTTCGAGTGTCCTCTCAAATGATCAGCCCTAGACGGGAGGAAAAGATAGGACATGTTAGTACCAAGGTCATCGTTCAGGATACGATATGCCAATATTAGATCACCCCGTATTCGCCGGTAAGATAACGGAAATAAGTTTAGGTGTCTCAGTCTGTCTTCATAAGAGAGGCTAAATAGGCCTTTTACCATTTTTGTCCCGCGGCGTTGGACGCGTTCCAACATATCCGCCTCATATTTGAAACAAGGACTCGCTGCTTGAATCCCATATTCCAAATGTGACCGTACGAAAGTTGGGTATAATAATCTAAACATTTCCCCATCCAGATACCGGAAAGATCTACGAATAGATTATAATGCCCTATAGCCTTTTGCAGCAGCAGCAGCCTTGCAGTGACTGGTTGTTTTAAGATCATTACTTAGTATGACTCCTAAATCTTTATAGTTTCTTACTTTGGGCAACACTAGTCCACATAATGTGTAGTGATACGAATCATCGTAGTTATTTAATTGCATCACTACACTTTTATTAGGGTTTACTTCTAGTGACCACCCGTTCATCCATGCAACTAGTGAGTTAAGATCTTCCTGTAATACTATTCTGTCTGACATGTTATATATGGGTCTCCAAATCTTAATGTCATCGGCGAATAGTAGGACGGATGACTTAGCTATAACTGATAATTCATTTATATAAGGTAAAAAGAGGAGAGGACCTAAAATTGTGGCTTGGGGGACTCCACTTTTTACCAGTTCCCACGATGAGAGAGCCCCATTTACTCTTACCCGTTGTCTCCTTTCATGAAGAAAGTCACTTAGCCAGTCTATGACTGCATAATGAATTCCAAAACTCTCTAGTTTCAATTTAAGACCAGAATGGGAAACCTTATCAAAGGCTTTACTTAGATCTATGAAAATGACATCTACAGGAATATTGCGATCTTTTGCCTCAGTCCAATCTTCTCTTGCAATGAGAAGATTTGTCAAACATGATAGACCTTTTCGAAAACCATGTTGTTCCTTTGACAAAAGATCATGTCTTTCCACGTAGTTTATAACAGCCATCCTAATAATCTTTTCCATTAGTTTTACAACTGCACTAGTTAAGCTGACGGGTCGATAGTTACTAACTAAATCCCTACTCTTAGCCTTATACACCGGACTGATTATCGCGTCTTTCCAGTCTCTGGGCAATCTGGACTGCCGCAGGGATATATCGAACAGTATCGCTAAAGGTTCAGCAATTACATCTGAGATGGGTTTCATAATCCCAGGATGAATATCATCAGGACCACTAGACTTATCAGGTTTGAGATGCTGAAGTAGCCTTAAAACAGTTTCTTTCTTAATAACTACAGGGTCCATCAACAAGACGTCACAATCACAATGAATCTGTGATCGTTCCTCATTATTGGTAGAAAAAACTTTATTAAAATATTCCAAAAAAGCTTCGGCTTTTTCGGTATCATTTCTTGCCAAAATTAACGGATTTTCTTGTATCAAAAGTGACGGTATTCCATCACTTCTTTGGGTTCGCCTCTTTATATACGAGAATAACCGTTTTGGACTATGTTTACAATCCTTAACCAATTGTTTTTCGTATGACCGTCTAGTCCTACTAATTAACGCTTTACAAGTATTTCTAATCTTACAATAACTATATCTGTACTGTTCTAAGCCAGTAGAGATGAACATGTTCCAGTGTATTTTCCTACGCCTAAGAAGTTTATTAACTACTTTATTTATACACGGTGGACTATTGTTCGGTCTACGTGGTACCAAGTATGGTATGAACGGGGACGTGACTTCACTAAACTTGCCTTTAAATACAGACCACGCCTCGTCAACTGATGAGCTAGTATCTACTGACCAATCTATCTTAGTATCACAATCCTGAATGACTGGTATGTTAGCTCTCCATATGTTTGGGCGAGGCTTAATCTGATCGTATATCATATCGCTAGCTCTAAACGTGAATGATAAAACAGTGTGATCGCTATTTACTAACGGGGGAAGAATATTTAGGTTGACAATATCCTCAGTCTCATGGGTAATTACCAAGTCCAACGGAGAAGGACCTTTGTTTAAACCAAAACATGTAGGTTTGGATACATGCTGTACTAATGCATGTTCCATTACTGTTTCCAAGAACCTGCTATTAAATGAGTTTATAGAACCTTTCGTGGTCATCTCAGTTCAAATAATGTCAGGTGCATTAAAGTCTCCTAATATCAAGCATCTGTTATTTGCACTCCATAGCCGAATGTGCTCTAAAATAAAGTCATCAGCTAAGCAGATTGGGCTGCGATAGATGACAGTGAGTGCAAATGTACAACATCCGACAGTGAGCTCACAGCTAGTGACTTCACTAGTTCCACTATCATGGGATTCGCAAATGGAGGAGCGGCTATTTATATTATTGGCTATGTGTAGAAGGACGCCACCTCCTTTCGTGCATATATGTCTATCACTTCTTAAACAATGGTATCCGGATAATTCTGGGGCGATATCGAAGTCATGAACTAACGAAGTTTCCGTCACAGCTACAATCAATGGCCTTAATTTGTCACGAATGCTCCCAGCTCGTAGAATTTATGTCTTAGACTACGGGCATTGGCATATAAAACTCCTAGGGAGAACGACCTATCCACACAGGCCTCGGTAGCATTCGCTTCCAATACCTGACTACCCGAAAACCCTTAATCGTAAGGTTCGTTTAACCGTTTAGCTTTCGAGTTTTTAATTCTGTTAGGGCATTCTTCCTCCTGATACGATCTTCAAGTGGCCAGTCTGGTCGAATACGAATATTTGAGTCCCGAATTTTGCGTGCGTCATTCAGTGCTACGTCTCTTTCCTCAAAATTACCGAGTACTAGTTTAAAGATCCTTCTTTGTTGGGTTTCGCCTCCAACATATTTACCGAGTTTGATGACTTTCGAGATATGTATCCCTGAGACCTCATTGGGCAGCACATTTCTGATGAGAGATCCCACTAACTGCAGGTCGTGGGCATGTATCTTAGCAGGATCAGTGTCTTTCGATTCTTTTAAGTTCCAAATGATTATACTAGGGACCTGTTTAACTTCCTTGAAAGTCGTGTTTACGGCTTTTGACCGTGATGTCAGATCCTGCCTGTTAGCTACTGGCTTCTTACTTAATTTTCTTTATAACAGTGTCATGTGAGTCGAGCGAGTGACTCACAACAACATTTGGTGAAGCCAAACTGTTCCCATCCACAACAGTGCTAAATATTTTCTTACATTTGGACTTAAGCGGAGTTGCCTGATGCGCAGGACGTGAGTCCAACAAGGACTTGTCGACTATACGCGCGCTCTCTTTGGATATTTTTCTTTTTCTTTTAAGTTTCCGCGTAATACATTTCCCACTAGTCTCAGCATCCAGATTGGAACTACTCTGGACGATAGTGGTTCTAGCCTTTCATTAGTTGTATCGGAGTAGAAATTCCTGTTTCGTGTTGCAAAATTGGGTGTCTGGTACATGCCATGGCAGCATTTACGACACTGATACAATCTTCGTTATCAGTGTCCATGTTGCTGGCACGGCCTTCGTCGACCTTTTTAGTAGCTAATGCTAGAAGGCTAATGGCTTCCTGAATGAGTAATGTTTTGCTTGAACAACAAAACATACAGAGCCAATGAGAACTTATACGAACGTATCGAACTAGTGGCAATGGTACTATAACTATATTCATACTTACACAGTCTTAAAATCATGTTGAAACTTTTTGTTAAGATAATTATTAAAACTAAGGATAAAATATATTTTTTATTCCAAGGTTTCCGTGATTTCTCAGATTTTAGTTAACCTAAACCAAACCGTAGCTCACTACTTTATGTTCCTAAGTTACATGATAGTCTACGAGTCTAAGTTTATGACGGAAAATTTTAGCTTAGTTCTTTGAAACTTGAACTTATTGTTCATTAACTTCGCAAAATAAGTAACAACGAAGAAATTTCAACCCAGTTAGTTTTAGCGCATTATCTGGTGACTCTCAGTTTAGCTCCACAGTTCAAGGATGGAATAGTTCACATCAGACAATTCTTCTCATCTAGTTGATCAGCACATACTGATGTCTCCTCCTGAGTGAAAATCAACTATGCCACCTAACCACTACCTTCCGATGTGTTTATATTCGTTAAGTTGTTCTACGTGTTTTTGGGTGCGAGCTTTGACTATTTCTTTTTTTATCCAGGGTACCTTCTGTGGTGTTTAAATAAACCAATGACTTCTTAGTATTGATGACTGTTGTAATTTTGAATTCCAAATACAATACATTCGTTCGGGCTCATCTGATACTTCTTGATTAAATTGCGTTATTCCTGGGATTACTAGTTTATACTACAATTCAAATACTACTAATTATCATATTGGCGTCGCGACTGAGCCTGTGATGGAACGGTTAAATATAAATTCAGATTTTAATGCTTTTGAGGAGTACATGGAAAGGTTCGAAATCTGGGCTATGACCAAGGAAGATGATGAGGATTTTAATATTGTGGCCCATTTCCTTACATTCATCGGGAAAGAAGCATACAGCCTTATAAAGATTTTGGCACTTCCAGACAAACCGATTTCACTCCCCTATGCAACTCTCAAGCAACTGCTGTTGGATCATGTAAAGTATACAAATTCCGAATGCGGTAAGAAAGGAAAATCCGATAAAATGACTCGTCAGAACATCATTAATTCCACTTATTCAAACAGTCGTCGTAGTTCGATGCGTAATGAAAGTTATTCAGACAATACTTCATTGAGTGGTGAAACAGTCCATGATGATGAGCACGAGTTTAGTAAATGCATGTTCTGCGGCAAGTTTCACCCATGTAATTCATGTATATTTCGTAATTCTAAATGCTTTAAATGTGGTATAACTGGACATATTCAGTCAGTTTGTAATACCATGGTTCATTTCGCTGAAAGTAATGCTAAGATGCATGCTTCTAATGATCAGTTATCTTTATTTAGAAGTGGTATAACGTCACATAGCAGTCCAGAGTTAACTGAAACTCAGAATCATTGTGAGACAAAAATTTTTAACCAACAAACTTATCGGATTTCTCATGATATTGAACCAGATATGGTTTGTCGTAATAATCCACATACTTCTGATGGAATTTCTTACAACTCTGAGAATAGAATGTTAAATGAGTCAAATCATGATCAAAAACCAGATTCAGTCTTGGTAGATGCTGAATTCCCTGTTGATTCATTATTCTTTAATGAAAGTCTTCATCCATTTGAGGAAAATATTTCAGAGAAATCAAATTCTGATATCATATCAAATGTCAGTGGTCCTCACAATGAATTTATCTCTAATGATATTCCTCATGAATGTGACAAATATGTTTCTTTTGAGTTGAATTCTAGTCATATTTCTGATGTTATTGTGTCATATGTTGGATACTCTCACGAACAATGTATGTTGAATAGAATCCCTAGTCAGGGGTATGATAAATCAGAGGGGATAGCAAAATTTACCGAAATAATCAGAGAACCAGCTTGCCCAGAAGTGAAGCTTGCACAGACAGAGAATCCAAATCAAATCCAAGATTATCCTAATGAATATGAGGCAGATGAATGTTTTCTATTCGATTGTTTCGCAGGTAAATCAAGCCTAGTTGAATTACATGTGTTAATTACATATATCAATGCATATCCATCTGTGTATTCTAATATGAATAACAAAAAGAATATGTATCATAATTTTTATTCGAGTCAAAGTCACATGATGGAATTATATCAGTGTTTATCCCCAAATACTCACATACAGTAGTCGATGCGTGAGATTTGAGAAGATAATGCAAATTAGGAAATTCATATTGGCTTAAACATTGGGACGTAAGGACCCAACATTATTTCGTGGAGGAGGATATTGTTGGAAAGTCTATGATGCAAATTCTAAATATCAATGGTTTCACTACAAAACCGACATGCCGATTGCATACAATTCCAGAACCCAGGTGAGTCTGTTCCAATTTTGGTTGTTAATTCTAATACTAATGACTGCATTCTAGATAATACAGAGTTTACATCCAATACACTTTCGGACCGATGTAAGATGAATTTAAGAAGACGAACAATCGATTACAGATACTTACACTCCAATTCGAGCTGTGGCGGTTGTGGTGTTTAAATAAATCAATGACTTCTTAGTATTGATGACTGTTGTAATTTTGAATTCCAAATACAATACATTCGTTCGGGCTCATCTGATACTTCTTGATTAAATTGCGTTATTCCTGGGATTACTAGTTTATACTACAATTCAAATACTACTAATTATCATACCTTCATAACAATATACCGAAATTATTACTGATGTCTCTGATTGGAATGGGTTCTGTTGTTAGTTAATACTACAATGAATATTCATTCATAGCAATATAGCTTTTTAGGGCCAGTGAAATGTCCCTGAGCCCTAGTCAAATCATCCGGCCGTTGGGTCACTGAATATCGAATAGATCATCGATCCCCGTCAAAGTCAAGGACAACCAACGCGTATTAGTTAATCGTATACCACGGACTGGCGCATACAGTGGTGGTCTCACCTTCTTCTCTGTACTCATTCGTACCAACATATTTCCATAATAACGTCCTTTGTGTTATATGGCCTTCAAAGTAGACATAGTACTTTGATACATTGAAGGCGTAATCCACGTCAGATACTGACCGCGAGGTGTGGCTTTGACGTTATTTGGTTTATCACACCATTCTCGTCTAACTCCAGTAGGCCTTCAATCATTCCAAATAAATCATCAGCGTTGTTGACAAACACTGGTGAGCGAAACTTCGAATAACGCAACCTAACATTATCAAGTTTACTATTGTATTCTATATTTATTCTTTTTTTATTTCTGTCGTCGCTTATGTTTATCAATCACTGCGGACATCCGTTGCTTCATATCAATTCTACGCATTTGACTTAAATTAATTTTGGACTTATACAAATTCAGTGTACAACTCTGAGTCATTCCAGGAATTTAATCAACAGTACTTCGTATATAATCCAGATTCGAATTACAGTTTAATCCAAATTTTAATCACTTGGGAGCAAGAGTAACCCAGGCGAGTGTCATAATTGCATTAGATTATTTTGTCCTATGTTTATGATGTAGAACAACTTATGTAGTTGCTTTCACGTAGAGTAGTCATATATTCTGTCACTACCATCAGGTTTTAGTCGAAATAATCGAAAAACGTATCGTATGTACACGAGAAGTCTTAGTCCATGTCCTAACTAGACACTTCATTGTACGCAGTATGTTACTTAACGCCGGATAATAAGCTTATGCAGTAAATAAATCTCCGAAATCAACAGCTTTGTGAGTCTCGGACATTTGATGCTGACCACATTAATTTTAATGGACTCATCCAGCTGAAAGCTCTCGGTCACACAATCGCACCAGATCATGAGTGGGAACGCCGTGCTCAATTTCTCCTGCAATCTCTGGCCAGTTTAGATCAGTCACATCTCGATATAATGTTAACCTATCAAATATATCTTCGAATCCCTTCACTTCTGATATTTACTGGGTGGGCTCAATTGAATTACAGGTGTTACTGGTAAAATGTCGTCAAACTACAAATACTTGTGCCATCTTCATAGGCTAAGGAATATCTTCGTTTCCTCTTGTTTAATCGTCTGGGAATAATAGTGATAAGTTTCACATTATGCCTAAGAACCACAATTAACTCTAATGGAGGTTCATCTTTAGTGGGAAAAGATTTTTAAGATAGCGGAGGCGGTTTCAAGAAAGCCTCTCTAATCAGAACTGCAGTTTGTATCATAGCGTATTTTCATCTCGTTGTTCCCATGCAAACTGTTTGCTAGAAACCAAATCGAAAAGTGGAGATGATATTTGATTAAAGTAAGAAAAAAACTGAAATCATATCAAAAGTTGATCAATCCATGATTCAACACTGCCATGACCAGTAATAATTCGATCCGTAACCTTCTGGAATATCGCATGCGAAACGCCCATTTCCGAAAAATTAGAACTTATATATCAGTGGTCCGAACTGTGAACTTATAGTAATTAGTTCGCCAAAGAATGCATGCATTGGAATTTTCAAATGCACATCTTCCACGTCCATTTGAGAAAAAATCAGTGGCCCTCGTAATTTGTGGAAAACATATTCAATTTCTTCGGTGATGCAATTCCATCACAATGGCTGATTATTCAGCCTCAGACAGTCATAAAAAATTCCAGGTGTTTTTTATCCGCCAATAATGGAGTCGGAGTGGAAGTAGCACAAATTTTTGATTCAAACAGTTCGTTTGGGTCATTCTTCACAGTCTCTCTAAAACCATATGTAACCGGTCTATGCCTCAAGGAGACAGACTCTCTTTTCAAGTTCTAACGTACTGGTTAAAGTTTTGTACATTCCACGGCTTTTGGGCATTATGGGAATAGAGTGCTATCAGATTAGTTATTACAAAAAGTACAAGAAGGTCTAGTAATGTAAGGGCATTTAACCCAAGCAGAAATAGGTCACAGTTAATAATTAGGAATTATTATAGGCAAAACCACCCTTTTCTTCTCACGATGGGATATAACCTGTAGCATTTATGGGTATCTGTTTGACAGTAGTCTTAGAGATTGCACAATTTGTAGCTTTTAAAAGGATATCATTATTAAAGAATAATGTGAAAGGACAGTGCAAGCGTCACGGTACACAAGCTAAGTAATCCGGCAGTTGGGTCACTGAATGTCGAAAATTCCACAGATCCTCTCCAGGTAAGTGTCTAAACAGCCTATATTATTAAGGGGACTTCTAGTGGTTTTAGAAACTTCTTCATGGTTTTCAAACCTTAAACTCTAGACTCATTCCACAATTATTTTTCAGTTGTGTCTTACAAAATTCTTTCGCGTTCTGATTGAGAAAGAAAACATTGTTTGCCTACCGCTTTTGTGCAATCCCTAAAATGACCTAATCCGGTTCGCTTATTACAGTGAAAAAAATCAGTGAAACCGAATGTCGTTTGACCGTGAAATAAAGAATTTAGGATTTGATGGAATGAAAAGTTTCATAAATTTCTGTAATGAAAAGTGAACGACATTCATTCTCCAATGTATCGTCTATTGAATATGTTGTTGAGCGCCGAAAACTACAAAAGCGGTACTGTGGTAATGTGTTTCGCACATCACAGTTCTTCAGCTTGATGTTGCACTAGACCCGTTCGCCTTTTATATTTGTATATCCAGTCGAAAAGCTGTCCGAAATTCTATCTGACGTCAAGTTAGTGTTGTCATGAATGCCTGTCGGAAGAAGGGTCGTTTGTCCTTCTGCATACGAGCTGAAATCGAACCGAAAAATCGTTCAGGTGTAAACTCACTACAGTATGATCCGTGTACAGACAGACTGTTTACTGCTGGGCGGGATTCCATAATCAGAGTTTGGAACACTAAAAAATCATCGGTATGCTATGCAATTCTGTCATTGTTTCCATTTTTCGGGGTGTAATGTAGGATCCTCTTGTACATACCATGGAACATCATGCTGATTGGGTTACAGATATTGTACTTTGTTGTGGTGGCAAAAATCGTACGTTACGAGTTTTTATTTCTAATCATACTTACATCTGTGATATTTACATAATCATAATGTTAAGACTATAATTTATATGGACCTTTGAGTGACGTTAAAGTGGGCTTTAGAATATCTAGCTGCTTGTTAGGGCTAATTGAGAGTTATAAATCTGTGTGAAGAATAAGGATTATGATTTACATTTGGCTAGGGTTAGGACTTAGAATCAAAGTCCTCATTACGAATTGACACCAGCTAAAGTTCAAAAATCCTCTTTAACTAAATGAACGAACGAATTTTGCGCCAAAATACAATACCTATTATCCTAAATCTGGGTAATTCACCCATAAATTTTTGTCTCATCGATATTTAGGAGTTTAAAACATTTAGTCCCTTTGATAAACTTCATCTTATTGCGTTATCGATATTCCAGTGTTCATTAAAAAAACCCATTATACATAAGTAGTCCCAGTAGCGTTTATTTCGCAACTCTTATGTCAACGTTTGTCGCTTATTTTATTACCGAAATTGTTTTGCTTTATAATTTTAGGTATGTCTAAATTCTCGCTTATCGAGATGATATACTGGTGTTCTACTTTATTTTTGTCCAAGTTGACCCATTTCCTATTGAACACGCATGAAAGCATGTCTTCATGTAATCTCTAATGACTAAAACTAGACCCAAGTTTCTCGCTTTAAGACCGATTTAAAATTAGTCTGTCTAGAGACCAACATATTGATAAGGCTAACATTGGTCGTGTTCACAATAATCATGTTTTTCATCAAGCGAAATACCCACTAGCACACATTACTATACTACAATTGATAGACGAACCGATCATGTTTATGATAGCAGGTCATGGGTTATGGCCCAAAATCCATTAACATATATGGCTAGATAGCATTTTGACATTAGGGCTTATGTCAGTTCGTGACCAAATCTCTAAATTTAATGCCTTATACTGATATATAACTAATTTAGCCCTAGTAGGGAGGTGGACACTTCCCATGTCACCTTGTTGTCGCCTAAAGGTCGTCCATAAATCATAGTCTCACTGTGTAAGTCTCGATGCAAAAACTAACTAGCAGTTCGAACTGTGAGTGAATAAGCGCTTATTGGGGATGTAAAAGTCAAAAACCTGACGTTTCATCTATAATGGTATGTCAATGCTAGTAATAACCTAGGACATGCTAGTGTATGCAGTTCTTCGGTACGTTCTATACAGGAATGTATAAGGTAACTTACTCTGGCAGTTGTTATTTGTCGTATCAGATGGGGTTTCAAACTTTTCATTTACTTCTTATATTCTACAAGTCGTTCTTGATGGATTTGTTCAAACATTAGTCCTTATAACAGTTGTTTTTAGTACACTGACTTAAATTTCGAAATTTTGCTACAGAAGGTAAAGAAATCTACATTCTATGGTTATTTGAGCTTTTTGAAGTTGATGTTATGCTCTTTATTGGTTGTGCGGTGTATTGTTTGTAGTTTTTACAGAAACGCTATCGTGTCCTAAAATCTCTGTTTGAAAATCCCGTTTATTGTATAAGGAAGTCTTCGACGTTCTTTAAATGTGTTTCGTGAAATCAGCCCCCAAATGCCCTGGTACGGCCGAGAGTGAGGAGAGTCCGCTCTCCCTCTCCAAATGCTCTCACATGGCCAGCGAATATATAACCTCTGCCAGGGAAGTCCTACTTACTGCCTTCTCGTGGCGGGGGTGTTTACGAAATTGAGAGGACGAAAAGCGAATGTCCGGTGCTTTAACCGGGTTGGTGGATGTGGAGTGTCCACCTAGGGGAGTTGGAAAACCCTGATTCCAAACCAATGGTGCACATGGGCTCCAATATCCTGATGGAACAAATGGCGTACGAATCAATCATTGATCACCGACTACCATGGGACTGCATCTCCTTACGATGCTCCACTGCCTTGTGTATCAGATCTTTCGGTCAAAGGCTCCGGGTGTGGTCCCCTAAGAAAACCACCTGCTTCAGTTTCGGCACCTGGGCAGTATCACAGCCCTCACACAAATCGAATGAGATTTGTATGGCGCATATGTATCTGGTGCTTTCTTGTACCAATATTTATGTGTTTAAATAAATAAACTAATTTAAACAGGTCGTCTTGATTTGCTTTCCAACTTTAAAAGTAGTATTGCTAATCAAAGAGATTTGTCAGCTCCTATTCAGCTGTAGCTCGTTACTGTAACTTTTTTTTTTCGACAATAATTGCATCTTACCCCTGATGGTCTAATTTGTATTGGTTTGTTTCGGGGCAGGTTACGTAATAAGTCGCTGTAACTAACTTAGACTTTACAGAGTGTATGTACTTACTGAACAAAGTACTTCCAGTTAATTTCGGAATTTGTTTTACTGAAATCTATGGGCTATTTTCTTTGATGATATCCATTGGTAATTCTCATTTTCTATGACAATAAAATAATGTTACTCAAAGCTGAACAGAAGTATTAATTTAATTTTCACAGTAATCTACTTTAAATCACTAAATGTCAGGTTCAAATCACACTTCATCTACTTTAGTTTACGCCTTCCGGATAGTGTCACATAAAACTTTGCTGAAAACCTAATACATCAACGTTTATTAAGTAAATAGTCTACTTGTGTGATAATGTAATCCTTACAGTAGCTGATGAGCTTTGAGTAAGTGGTAATATACTTTGGACACAAGGTCCATACAGTTATTACTCTAATTTTTTCCTTTTTGTCTCCTACCGTTTTCTTTTGTCCCTGTACTATAGTTTTAGAATGTACTAGCTCCCACTACACATAATAATATGATTATAATTCAGACATTAAATCTCATAAACGTAATTACCAAAATAAAACCTTTTGTACGCTTTTCATTTGTCTATCGAATTAATCGCAAAATGCCTTTGTCAGTATAATTATTCGGAGCTTTTTTTCACTTCCAGTCATATCTGCTTCGAATGATACGACAGTGAAGGTTTGGAATGCCACGAAAGGATTTTGCATGTCGACTCTGGGTACACACAAAGATTATGTACGAGTGCTTGCCTACGCACAACATCGTGAGGAAGTTGCTAGTGCTGGTTTAGATGGTGCAATATTTTTGTGGGATATAAGAACACTCACAGCACTTACACCAACTAATAATACAGTTGAAAGTAAGTGTCATAGTATACATCATACCACTAATTCATACTTCAGTTGAAACTGGTTAAACGTTAAGACTGTTATGCCTTATCAACGCAAACTAATGGCTAGTATTGATAACAATCAGTATTTTTTTTCTCTTCATTAGTGAAGTGTTTATTGTCCATAATATGAATTTGGTATTCCATGACAATCTGCTAGTAAATGGTCTGTCCAAAAGTTAACATCATTCACGTAGGCATGTAAAAGTACTAACTATTACAAGTAATACTCTGTCATTATTGCTAAACTGTGAGAAATATAGTTCAGGATCTGGTTGCTATCCACATTTTTAAACGTAAATCACCCATTTAGTTTATGGTAGTAAGAGTCAGTGTTTCCTTAATTGTTTTGATTCACATTTATAATCCAGCCCTGAACTTCAGTTTCATTCATGCTTGTTCTCTAAATGCCTAAGTAGCATTCCCCCTTGTATCGATACACTGTTACTCCACGTCCTATTTAGTTTATCTGTTGAGTTTAAAAGCCAACAACTATGGTAACAAGAGACCGGTGTTTCTAGGGTGTATTAAATAATTCTTATTGAGCATCTATTTTCAGATACTCCTAAAATGTTCCCCAAAGGGTAAACTGAATGCTAATATAAATCTATTTTCAGATGCCGAATACAATTCGTATGTATAGTTGAATTATGTTTTGATCATTTCAGCATCTACATCTCTGTAATTTCTCTTTCATCGTGAAGAAAAGAGTGACTGAGTTGAATCGTATCAACCGCATTTATGTTTCTTACAAAATGGACATTTTTCTTTGTTTGTAACGGTTTTTAACTTTACTTACACAATTCACTTCCTTGTTTCTATAATTTCACTCCCAGTAACCTTTTAATTTTAAATTTATATATTTTCTAACCTCATTTTTCTAGTAGATACTCCTAAAAGTTTCCCCAAAGTGTAAACTGACTGCTAGTGTCTCTAGTTCACTTAGCTTAATCCATCTGTCTTATAACAGTTGGTTAATATCAGAAGGGGTTTTGTGTGGATATTATAGTAATTTTAATAGTTGAGGTCATGAGCCAATTGAAGCTAGATCACTTTGCAAAACCTCGGAGTACTGGACGGCCGTCTCGTTCTATTGTGGAACTCCTCAGCAGTGCGCATCCACAACCCCGCCTCGCGAGATTCGAACCCAGGACCTATCAGTCTCGTGCGCGAGCGCTTAACCTCTGGACCACTGAGCTGGCCAGCACCCAACGATGTTAATGTCCAACTTCAACCGTTCCAGTGCTTCCAGGTTTTCCATGGTGATCTAGCTTCAATTGCCCCATAATCTCAACTATTAAAATTACTATAATATCTTTGTAAAACCACTTCTGATATTAATCAACATATGCTCACTAGTGACTGGCTTCATGAGGTATTTCGTGGAGTTCTAGTGAGAAGCAGTGACCAATGGAGTTCAACCAGGTCTGTTGTGAGATAGTAACTCACTGAAGACAATGGTGAATGTGTCGCTCAATTTCGTGGATTGGTTGAAAATAGACATTAACACCGTTGAATGCTGGCCAGCTCAGTGGTCCAGAGATTAAGCGCTCGCGCACGAGAATGATAGATCCTGGGTTAGAATCTCGCGAGGCGGGTTTGTGGATGCGCACTGCTGAGGAGTTCCACAATAGGACGAGACGGCCGTCCAGTACTCCGAGGTTTTGCAAAGTGGTCTAGCTCCAATTGACTCATGATTCCAACTATTAAAATTATAACAGTTGGTATTTTTCTGAATTTTAAGTCTAACTGACAAAACTTCTGAGCTTGGAGTCCAACTTATGCACTAGTATTTATAGATTACTTCCTATTTGAAGGTGCATTTTCTCACACTGCTGTTTTTTCTTCCTGTATTTTTCACTTTTGTTTAATTTAAGCTCGTCCACTGACAACAAATGATGAAAGTACATATAGCTTAGCTATGAATCCATCTGGGACAGTCATTGTAGCTGGTGGTCCTTATAAAAGAATATGGGTATGGGATCCTAGATCACGTAGTAAACCTTTCGACTTACGAAGTCATACTGATAGTATACGTGCACTTGCTGTTCGACCAAATGGTGAAGAGGTATGTTATAACTTCTCGTCACACTAAATCTCTAAAAACTGGTCGTTTATTTTAATGTATACTAGGCACTGAGATGTTTTGATAGTCTAACTGCCTGCAATAATTTTAATTTATAAAACCATTTAATTATTCATTCGTGATCAGTAACGTTTTGTAAACTTCTAACTGTGAAGATAAAATCTAATCCTATGTATAAGGGCAGAACAAGCACTTTTAGAATGGATCCCTATTAACAGTCACCTATGTGCTGTTCGACTAAACGGCTCCGTAAGAAATCAGAAGGATAAGGGCATGCTTCGTTACCTTTTCGTTATTTCTGCCTAGTCTCCCACTGACTGCAGCCCGAATGTTGTGAAAGATGACTTTTGCAGAAAGATTTCTGAACTTCTTCATAAAGCTTAACGCCCAGACATAGTACTCGTAGCAGATGAATTGAATGCCGGGGTAGGTAACTTAAACCATACAGAAAGTCATTTAAATGGGTATTTCAGTATTCCGGCTCAGCGGACAGCTAATGGTGACCGTCTGTTGCAACTGTGCTCACACAATTATTTAGTTTTAGCAAACACTAATTTTAAACATAAGGAGAGACATCGTCTAACACGGCGACCCCCTGCACCAAACCAACGATGGACTCAAATAGACTATATTACATCAGTCATCGTTGAAGATGCTCTATAGAAGAATGCCGCCCGTCTTGGAGTACATGTTTAGACCCTGATCATGCTCTAATACGAACACACATTTGCATGGCAACATTTGTATGGCAACTCGAACTGATGTACGCACGTACGAAGTTCCACGTTGTAACTGACTGACTGACACATTTGCTTGCGCCTCACAGGACGCAGAAAAAACCACATTAGGAAGACCCATTAGAGTTGAACTCAGTAACGAGAAAGCCAAAAGTAGATTCCTGGAACAGCTGAGGTCACATCTAGGCATTTCTGAAAGCGAAACTGACCCAGATGTTGCTTGGAAAGATATACAAACAGCAGTGACATCTATTAGTGACTTGACCCAATGGGTCACGAAAAACCAATGGATTTCTACTAAGTCTATTGCACTGATGGATTCTCGTAAACTCATTCCATCAGGCTCCGAAGACGATGAAAAGCGAAAGTAAATCAGATCTAGGTTAACCAAAAGTCTTAGGAACGACTATGAGCAGTGGTGGGCAACGGAAACGAAAGAGTTGGAAATGGCGACGGCTGTAGGTAACACAAGACAACTTTTCAGACTAATAAAAGAAACTGGAGTGAATAAATCAGGTTTAAGTTAGACGATTTCGGAAAAAATCGACAGTCTTATCTGATCTCAGCCCTGACGTTTAGAACGATGAGTGGTACACTTTTGAGAACAGTTTAGCTGGCCTTCAGCTACTCTACAACTACCCACTATTCCAAAATGGCGTGAATGGAATATTGAAGTAGGCCCCACGACTCTAGTTGAGGTTCAAAATGTTATAGCTAATCTGAAAAGAGGAAGAAAAGCTAGTCCAGATGGATTGGCTCCAGAGGTCTTTAGGTATGGTGATCCAGTCTTAGCGATTAGGTCAGCTAACATTTTAGCTACAATCTGAGAACTGGATGTAATCCTATCTGGTGGGTGTCAATCACTGATCGTCCCAATATATAAGAAAGGATTAAAATCATCCTGTGATAACTATAGAGGGATTAGTTTGACTAATATAGCATCTAAAATACTGGTCTCAATAATTATCAGACTCCTAACAAAGACTCGTGAACTTCAAACACGAGAAAATCAAGTTGGCTGCAGACCTGGTCATGGCTGTATCGACCGCATATTCACCATTCGTCAGATTTTAGAACATAGGCATGCTTATCGGCACCTGACAATGATGCTTTCTCTTGACTCAAAAACAGCATTTGACCACTGATTATTCTGATATCTCTTAGACCTTTAAAATGCTTACGTTTGTTTCCCATCATTAAAATCGTTACTCAGTGATTTCATAAATTATTATCGATCTTCCGAACTAGTTCCTTATCTCAAATAAAACGAGTTAATGACAAATGCTGTATCATATGTGCCTTATTCCTTAGGAAGTAAGATTCTAATAACAATAACATGATCATTGTTTGCGAGTGGTGTCACTCTCGTCAAACTTTCTTATATTCATTCAGATTATTAGTGGTAGTTCTGATGGAACAATCAAAATATGGTCACTTGGTATGCAGCGATGTACAGATACCATTCGCACACATAGTGAAAGTGTATTTACATTACAGGTAGGTAATTGAGTTACTCTTCTCTAAGTTTGTCGATAATTTGCACTCGTTTCTTGACTTATTGTAGTTTATTTCTTACGATTTCTTAGCAGTCGTAGTAACACACTAGAAAATCTACTTAAATGGAGACATATTACTATAGAATGGTTTTTGGTGCTATAAAGAATTAGAGTCGAATTATCATATTGGTTTTACCTTCGGCGATCTAAATTCCATATTGTTTATTGATGCAATAGCTTGAGTCATTACATTTGTTTCAGCTAACACCATATATTGAGTTTCTTGTTGTATCACTAAGAGTATTGATGACTACTATTGTAGTGGACACTACTTACACAGATGTTTGTATGTATGTATGTAATTACTTTGCAACTCGCAATAAATACATATTGCTCCTGTCTATTGGTGTGTTTTACACAATTACTACAGTTCTTCATGAGTGGTAGACATCAATATTGACCTTCATTTTGTATCATAGTAGTTGTACATTGTCATCTATTTTCTAATAGACTCGGTTGTTAAATATATCACTAATTGTAGGTATGTGTACAGCTATTGCAAATACCGGATAATCGGTAACTAAATGATCTATGTAGTGTGCTTATAAGCATCAAACTGTATCAATCTTGATCTTTACTCCACATTTTTTTGATTTTAGAATTTGGATGCATGAATTTGTTCTAGATAACTGGATTGCGTTGAAGTTTAAAATATATCGAAGAAACTGAGTGACCTGGTTTTACCTTTTATAACCCACTTAGTCCCTTGCTGTTGTTTAGTTTTTTTGATAGTAATACTATTCAATAAGGATGTGAACTCATATGGATCTTTTTTGTTTACATTTAAGTAATAAATGGTTTTATTTGTCACAATGAGATTGGAAAGCTAACTTTAACCCAAAGGTTGCAAGTAAAAGCCACTAAAGAAATCAATAAACTTTTAGCACTCATATTTTTTCTTATCCTTATTATCTGAAACTACATATACACCACCACTAAGTCGAGCCGTTTAGTTTATTGTTTAAAATACATAACTTTCAATTATGTTTAAATTGATCTTGAATACTGTTAGTGGTGTGGGGGCAGTGACAACTTTCCTGTTATTTACACAGTGGAAGGACACTTTTCCCCAGGGTAAGTAACTAAAAAGGAGTTGAGAATTGTCCTTATGACCTGAGAGTGTGACTACAGAGTTCAAGGGACAGCAGGTTGATAGCGGTCACACAAGGTGTTTTTTCAGTAGTTTTGAATTTGTCAGATCCGTACTTTTAAGGTCTTACCGCCCCTAACGAAGATTCCTGTGCCCTGCATGGTAACGCATAAATTGACTAAATGAATATTCTGACAAACAGAGTTCGATTACGCCATTAAGTTATTCATGTCCAACCACCATGTCAAGTTAGCACCTGCGGTCGAGAATTAGCAAATCTGAGTTAATCCCATGAACTAATAGTTAACATCACTTGAAAGTGAACGAAAGTCGTGCATGTGGCTTCATATTTATTTGACCACTTCTGTTGCTCTAGTATTTCGCTAATCGATGATGCTCAAGCCCATGTATTAATAAATTTCTGGTAAATACGTATTAAAATGCCAAAGACTTGTCCTGTTTATGTTTTTAAAGTCTTCTAACTCTATAACATGTCTGTTAAATATCTTAGTAAAAAATACCTTAGATTTTTGTTGCCATATGGCTTTAAAATCGATTAGTCTCATACTAAAATGAAACAGCTTTCCTGTGGTTCCTGGTTGTCAGTAGTTGTCCAAATGAGGTCCCTCACTGATTTCAAATAATAAATCTATGAACGTTAATTGATTGTACTTTTTGCTTGGAAATTTGATGTGATAGGTTCTTCTACATACTGTATATTTCCCTAGCAAAATCGGTATGACTTGAAATTTCATTCGATGTGTATTGTATTTTAAAAAAACCGTTCCAAGTATTTAATATCGTTAATTAATTGATTCTAGGTGAATAACAATTGGTCAACTGTTTATTCCGCTGGTAAAGATCGTAAGATTTGGGCTACTGATTTGCATAACCCCGGTCATTCTACATTAATCGGCGAAGAGACGGATCCAGTCTTAAAGGTATTTATTCTAAACAACGAAATATTTTTTTCTTCGTAAAATATCGATATTTCAGTTAAACAGCTTCATGTTTCAATCAACTCATTATTTATTATAAAGGAAACAAAATGATGTTTTGTATAGTGAACAAAATCATATTTTTCATCATATTAACTATGGTAGATCAGTATCGTGGTAAACACTATTACTCCTTTTGTTACTGGATATAAATGTTTTGGGTTTTGAATGTTTATACAACTCATTAACTTCAACATTTGTCATGTATAAATCGAAATTGACGTGATTATTGTCGGGTTGCTGAAAAATTACCCAGTAGTCAGGAGACATGCCGAAAATATTTTGACTCGTCAGTATTCTCTAGAAAGTTGAATGAAAAACCTTGAGAACAAGTGTTTATGCTTTTCTAACTGGAGAACTGTCAACATCATTACCAAATTTAGCGTGTTTTTCCAAAGCAAGAACATCAAAGTCCCCTGAACTTCTGTAATTAACTTAACCAATAATGCTTAATGCTGGGAAAACAAATCTGGTAAAAATGATCTAAATGGAATAGGACATATGCTTTTGGTTATTATGGAATATTATTCACCTATGATTTTTACATACGGATTGATTTTTGGCTCTCGGCATAAAACTGGATTTTCTAGGCTTCTCAATAGTAATTAGATTTAAACATATCTAAATAGAATAACAGTTTATAATAGCTCATCACTTTCGTGGCTGTAAATTCCTTGCATAATTTGTGTTTAAGACGAAAAAAACTAAAGTATTCAGACTGCATAATCATGACGAATCCAAATATATCAATTGTGTCCAACTTATTGTTAGCGAACTGTAGATTTGATTAAAGCACGTTCCGTACAGGATTATGTCGGGGCGCGCTGATTGGCTATTTCCTAAGCAATCAACGTTAGCGGATACCCGGAGAATACTCTAGAATCTTCTTATGTAAAAACCATAAATATACTAACGTTTTTGTTATTGTGCTTCTTACTTCCATCTACCCTTGTTATTTAGAATATAATTTCGTTCCTGTTCAACTGTGTTCTGATTTGGTGAGTTGTCGAATGAATCGGTGTCCAAGAATACTAGGCAATAGGACTGGTTGTCATAATAAGAGGAATTATAACTGTTGTTCATGGTAGCTTGCCATTACTTATTGGTTTGAAACTGCTCATTTTTAATGTAGTTAATCCATTTCATGAAAAAGAACAATGCAAATATCAAATCAAACGTATTTCCTTCAATTTATGACGTATATTTAAGTATGTTGATATTCACCTCTTCACATGAAAGATCAATATGGTTTTGTCATATATCATTATGATGTCACTCATACACCACCATAGCCTATAAAAGCACATTTTTGACCAAGCTAAATAATTCATCCTACGATATAAACCTGGTAGCTAGTAATTACTCTAAAGAGGACTTCCTATAGCAAACACCATCAGTCTGTCGAAAGTATTGATCCCACTAATGTAGCCATCGTATGGTATTTAGTTTCTAATCTAACTACCAACATGTGTTACTGATTAGTGTAAGTTTTATTCTACTACTCATGAAAGTAATATTGTTGTTTAATATAGCTTTATTATCATAAGATTCTTGATGCAGTATGTCGGTTATGATGTTATGACTAACAACACAAATGTAAACGTTTGATTACTTTTTATGAACAAAACTGAAGTATACTGGAATATTCGATGGGATTCCTACCATTTGTATATCTTCTCCGAATATTTGGCAAATTAGGTTATGATCAGGAATTGTTCCATATTTTATGAAAATACTATGCAGTGTGTAATTTATAATTATATGGGAAATTAGAGATGTTACTTTTAAGTTTGTTTAAACTAATGCCTTTTAAGGAGGTGTTTAAAGTTTTTAAAATTATATGATAATCAATAGTTCTTGGTTTTCACTAATTGTTCGAATGACAGTCGGTCTTAATGCAGAACCTGATACGTATGTACATTGGTTCAAGTTCTCAAATTCCATTAACATAGATGAAATTGTCAGGCCCAATCCCAGAATATTAGAGTTAGTAACGGTATCAGTGGTAACAGAAAATATTATACATTGAAGACACGATTCAAGAAATTATGAGGAATTCAGAAGCTTATAAGCTGTAAAATAACAAAGAATGGATTCACCTACGCTATTGCTGGCGATTTTGTGCCATATCATTGAAAGCCTTAACCGCCCGTTCAAGTTATATCTTTCCACTTGATGAAATTATGTTAACATCGGAAGTAAACAAAATTTCTGAGGAAGAAATGTGACTGTTTGCAATCATATATTTATGGAGTTTAAGAATAAAGTGAACTTCATGACGAATTCATCCAAGTATACGGTTTTAAGAAAATCCATAACTCAACTGATCACTATACTATCGATTAGTTAGGGAGAAAAAACGCGACAAAGTAAATGACCTAACTTTATAATGTCTGTTACATCATTGATCGCAATTGGTATTAATTTATATATGCTGTTTATAACTTTAAGATATTCTTTAACTAGTAGTGTACAACTTATTTGTCGATGGTTTAAAATATCTGCGGTTCTGTTTAGCGATTAAGCTCTTGTAATTCTCAATAGTGTTACACTCTGTGGTGTGTAGTAATTTTTGTAGTTGCACATCTGACGATAGCTTCAGTTTTAATCGTTTGTATAAAATAGTTCAAGCGGTTAAGACTTTGTCGTTTAATTACGGATTCTAGTGGTAACATTCTAAATTGCAAATAAGATAGGCAAATCTATTATTTTAACGAACCAGATAGAGTTTATAGAGTAGAAAGTTAGAATTTCATTTTTCAAATAGGCTTATTAAATATACCACATTGTAACACAGGGACATCAATAATTTCAAGCGAATGTATCGAATGTATCCATCGAAGATGGATGGTGGCTAGCAGTGGAATCCAGGACGCGCGTTTCGCTCCATCTTGGACTCGTCATCTTGATGTACCTGCATCTCGGAGTTGATGTTCACTCTGGGACTCGAACCCAGTACCCAAATAGGACGAAACGCGCGTCCTCGATTCCACTGCTAGCCACTATCCATCTTTGCTTGTAATGCTTGTGAATTAAGGCAATATAGAGGCGATACGCACAGTATACACATGTGCCAATAAGAGACTGATCAATCGCAGTCCTGAGCATTAATGAGAAGATTCAAACAAACAATACTAAGTGAATTCAAATGTATCGAAGATTTTGTTACAGGATCAAAATATGCTAATCATAGAAAAAACTCACTTTATTATGACCAACTTTATCATAGCTAAATTTATTCATACAAATTTGAAACGTTCACTTCGTATGTATATTTCGACTAATGATGTTTTGCTATTATCTAGTGAGATATAAACCTTTTTTTTCCTAGTTTAGCATATCACACCTATCACAATTTGTTGCAAATGACATAAACTAATTTACACTCAACTATTCATAAGTTTAAGTTTTCTTAGTACAATTTTTGACGAGTATTAAATTCGATCTCCTTCTTTATTTCCTACTCCTCCATTTCTTGTAATTAGTCAATTTGTTCTAATTACATTATAAAGAGAAGCCTCACGTCGTTTTTAACCAAATTGTGTATGTACAGCTGAATACAATCGTCCTACATATTTTTCACTAATTTTTTAAAAAAAAGTTTCATAGAAATTGACAAATTAATTTATATTAATTAGCTGTGTTTTTAATAATAAAAAGGAAAACAGTTCATAATTTTAGTTTTTTGATCTTCTCATTGACATTTTAGGACTGTAATTAGTTAATCTCTTTTGACTTATGTGCATCCTGTGAGAGCTGTCTCAATCTTGGTTTGAATCACAAGCATTTAAAGCAGAGATGGATAGTGGTCAGCAGTCGGATCCAGGGCTTGTCGGCTGGATTTACCAGCAGGTACAACTCTGAGGTGCAAGTACATCCGACTGACAAGTTCCAAATAGGACAGAATGAGCATCCTGGATTCCACTGTGAGCCACCATCCATCAGTGCTTCCGAAAACAGTTCATATTTTAACGTACATTTCTATATATTGCCTTGTAACTAGAGATTTCTTTATGGTTTATATCACATTCCCACTATATATACATTAATTGTTTATTCTTGACTTGTAAAACCCTACCTAAATTCGTACACGTTTTTGCTCATGCAAATGTTTTGATATTTAAATATATTTTACAAGCTTCTATGTTTCTGAAAACATTTTTTAGCTCCTATTACATGAAGGTCGAAGTCAGTCATTTTTATGGTCTGCAACATGTAATACAAATGTATCACGTTGGGTAAGTCCATAATAATAGTTTTATTGTATTGGAATTGGTCATATTGACTGATATTATTTATACATTAAGTGATTTATTTATTCATGTCAATAGTTTGTCTAATCCTAATAGTGAGATAGTTAGGTTTCGCTAACTTTTGGCGTAGGCGAGATATCTCTCTGCCAACTATGGGATAAGTATACTGTACAGTAGTTCGTTCATTATAAAATAGAGGATATTTGTGAGCTATTAGTATTTGATCACTGATGTATTCTAAACACTGTACACAGTGTATTTCAGGACCATTGAATGAGTAATCTTAAGGTTAGATGCAGGGTACTAGTGTTATGAACGGGAACGTAAATGGGGAACAATCAATATATTTGAATACCAAATTGCAGAATCTTGGTAAAATCTGAAAACTATACAGTAAATAATTCATTTGCAAAATGCCCATCAATTGTCTTAGACTTTATTGTTCGTTCCTTTCCATACCAATCACTCTATGTTCCCGTTCTCTTCTATTGGATCTTCTCAACCTTTTGCTGCCAGGCATTCTCTTTCCGATTGACGTTATATACTACTTATATCTATCGACATCAGTAGCATACACCACACTAGATGAAGATGGAACATTCATCAATCAGTTAGTAAATCTTTATCAACTAGAATTTCCAAAATATATATTGTGTGGCCAACTACCTCGTACCTAGACACTCAATGTTTGGCAATTTAACAGTCTGTTAGAACAAAGCTATGACTAACTAATTTCTAAAATCATAATTAATGGTTATTCAATGTATTTAGACCTGTAAAAATCAGGATAGATAGATATGGTCTAGCTTCAATTGACTCATGATTTCAACTTTGAAAAATACTGAAATCTCCACAAATCCCCTTCTGAAGATAGATATTCATTAATTGTTTAGCTGTGAGGCTGTTGTAAACGTTATATATCAAGGCTGAAAATTAGTTACACTAAGGTAGATTCATCCATCTTTTGCATATTATGAGATTTTAATTTTAAACATGTTTCCGTAACTTTTATTCTTCAGATTATATTCTTTATGTCTAATAAATTTTTTCACTTTTTTTTATCACTTCTATTACCCTAGATTTGCATTTCGGTTACGCTCTCATCTCATTTTGCTGTTATGATGTAGCAACTTGAACAGATTAACATTTATCTTAGTTACTTATTACTAACTGACTGATATCCATTTCATTTATAGTTTATTTATTTCTTGATTTACACATAAACATAAATTATTCTTATGTCTGTACAACTTCAAGCGCTGTGATATTATCAACGACCAAGATTGAATCAGTTAATGATTTTAAGGAGTCATAATTAAGTCTTTGACTAAGATGTTTAATTTGGAAAATAGAAAAATAACTTAAGGAGTTGTACTCTCAAGGTGGATTCGCAATCCGTTTGTTCCTTTCGGATTCTGAATCTCATTCCTACATTTACTTGTTGGACTTTTATGAGAAATACTCATATCATATTAATGTCATGCGTAGAACTGTATAAATGTAGTAAACATTCTAAAGGGATTGATGGATTCAACTTTATATCTATTTAGAAATTAAGTGGCATTATCTCAAAACACAATCGTTACATTACGTAATTTCCCGCCATTAATAATGCATACTTTTTTCTGTCATTTTATTTAGCTTATTAAACATAATCCTACTGGAATGTGTTCTCGATCAATTGTAGATGACGAACAATATTCATATCATTCTGAGAATAATACTGATATGGATCATACCAGTATAGATAAGTCTTTACCAATGTCTAAATGCTCTGAATTTGTATCAAATTCTATCCCCGTTTCATTACCATCCAATGCTCATAATAATAATAATAGCAGTGATGCTCTTTCAGATGTTTCTAGTCATGATCCTGATCACAGTCCCTTATCTATAGATAATAATAATAATAATAATAATAATAATAATAATAATAATAATAATAATAATAATAATAATAATGAACAACATAATTCTTCATTATCTTCGAAACCTGATTTTGTTATAAAAGGTAGGATCTTTTTACATGAACACATTTTTTTTGATCAATGGGTTATGGATTATCTTGATTCTAATGAAATTCAGCACTCCTGTTAAGCATAGTATAAGTGATTGGCTGATTTTTGAAAAAAAACGATGGTAGACGGACAAACTATATCGGAATCAGCTTGACTAATATATACAAACTAAAGTCATAAACACGTCGTAAGGTTTTGAGGTATGTCAGTCTTATCGTTATCCAATTATTCTTTGTTTCCCGGCCATAAACAAGCTCTGTCTGCATTTCAATTATTTCAGGCATCCCTATAAGTTCTCAGAAGTAGGCTATACTACTAATAATTCATCATCTGAACGTCTGGTAATCTGAGAAGTAGTTAATGTGGAGCTATCACCGATATCTTAATTCTGATCGCTTGTTGTCCTCTGTTTCTTTAAATTAACAGATTCGTTACTTGTGTTTTTAGAAAAAAAACTTATCTGTAATTGACTTATAATATTCAAACAATGTAGTTTTGTCATGTAAAAGCAATAACCGAGCGCGCAGTCTTTTAAATACTCCAAATGACTATATGAGGATAATGGGTATAGATTTTTGTGTCTTTCAAATTCACAATTATCGCCTTATAACCGTTCTTCGTCGCTATATAGTAGGATATTAGGTCATGAAGCAGTCAAGCACACTGATTATGTCTAACTTCAGTATTACTAGGGGTACCTTGCCCTGATGGTGTTTTCGTGACTCTCGGGTTGCCTGATCTGCCAAGGGCGATGGGACAGTGCATGACAGTATTGTTGTGTGCTAGTTTCAAAGAGAATTGTTTGCTATATGCATACAAGTTCGCCCCGTTATCTTTCCTATTTGTCTCCAAATGCCCTGGTACGGCCGAGAGTGGGGAGAGTTCGCTCTCCCTCTCCAAATGCTCTCACATGGCCAGCGAATATATAACCTCTGCCAGGGAAGTCCTACTTACTGCCTTCTCGTGGCGGGGGTGTTGTTTACGAAATTGAGAGGACGAAAAGCGAATGTCCGGTGCTTTAACCGGGTTGGTGGGTGTGGAGTGTCCACCTAGGGGAGCTGGAAAACCCTGATTCCAAACCAATGGTGCACATGGGCTCCAATATCCTGATGGAACAAATGGCGTACGAATCAATCATTGATCACCGACTACCATGGGACTGCATCTCCTTACGATGCTCCACTGCCGTGTGGATCAGATCTTTCGGTCAAAGGCTCCGGGTGTGGTCCCCTAAGAAAACCACCTGCTTCAGTTTCGGCACCTGGGCAGTATCACAGCCCTCACACAAATCGAATGAGATTTGTATGGCGCATATGTATCTGGTGCTTTCTTGTACCAATATTTATGTGTTTAAATAAATAAATAAAATTACTAACCTTAATTAAATGATGTCAATACATGTAGTCCGTGAGTATTTTTCTAAGCTTCATTAAACACTGTCAATTTATTGATTGGAGGTCGACTGAACTTGTGTAATTTATGAGTGTTCTCTTCACCATTTAAATTGACGTTCAGTTGGCTTTTCGAATGTATGGCTCATTTATGTTGTTCATTGCAAAGTGATGATGTCAGAAAGAGCTAGTGTATTGAAGACATCAAGGTTTATTAACTGCATTTACATCACAGCATTAACTCATCAGTCATATTTATTATGTTAATAAATTTAGGTTGTTGCAAGTTTGTTTCTTTTTACAAGTGTAGCTAAATCTGGTTTAAGCTCGTCACTGCAATTTTGTAAATGATAACTATTTAACCGTAAAAAAGAAAACAGTTCAATTTATTGATATATGATTCCGTTATGAATATTAAATACACGAAGTTCAGAGAAGCGATCTCTTTTCAGGGAATTTATTATCAAGATTAATATCCAGATTTCTACGTATACAACGTTTTAATACAACAGAAACTCTTGTCATGCATGAGCTCAAGGCAGAACTGTACTTACAAAAGAAGTACATCTTATCGTTATTGTTACCTTGCCCTAATCTATTATTATCGTTATTATTATTATTATTCCATTTCGTATTTCAAAATATCCCCTTCTCCCTTTTCTTATGTCTCATATTCTCATGAAAAAATTCGTGATTGTTTCTGATATCACTTCATTTCATTTTTCACATCTCTATTACCTTTAATTACTGTAACAAAAACATTTTAATAATTTTACTTCACTCACATTATAATCCGTCAGTCAATCAGCTACAACGTAGGACCAGGCACATTTATGCATCGGTCCAAGTTGCCATACCTCATTAGCACAACAATATGAACACCGTATTCATAGAAGTAGTTAATTTAGTGGTGGTAATATATAAAAGAAAGGTTGCATATAAGGATATAGTATTTGAAGGAACACAGATATGAAGCAATTTTAATCTCAAGGTTTAAGGGAAGATAAAGAGTGTATACACCTATGTCATTGTTGGGGATGTCAAATCCCCAGAACTTACTTTATAAGTGGCTCAATTTTGTAATTTTATTTTGGAAATTTGAATTTAGCTGTTTTCGCGCCAAACGCACTCTTTTTACCTTCGCATCATATTTCCCACTTGTAACTATCTTAAACGCTATTGGTCCATTGTTTCTTTGTGTGTGCTATTTACTAATGATGCTCAAAGACAATTTGTTGTTGTATAAATGCACTTGACTTTTTCCCTTATTGGATTGCTGTGCTTCTGGCTGCTACGGAATATAACTTCCCCGCTCCAATTTGGACTTCTTACTCTATTTAGCTCGGTCTGGGTCGCGTCAGTATAGCTAGTTGTCGTCTCTGGTCACGTGTCTTTGTTCCGTTCGCTACTAGTGAATTCGTAACGCTTCAGATATAACAGTCATTGTGATCGATTTTGAGCCATGTCACACAGAGTCTCCAACCACTGGTTATAATAGTCGTACGGACCCCAACCAAGTCGTCTGCATCTACCAACATGGCTCAAACCAGAATTTAGAGACTTTATGGATTGGTGCAGCATTTTGGTTTGTCCACTGCTAACTTTCTTCTATTCGTTTCCAACCCTAGTTAGCATCACACGCCGTGGTAATTGGTGGTTGGGCATGCGTAATACGTGGCTCAACCATCTCATTCGATGAAGATTTACAACCTTATCAACTGATTTACTATCATTCCCTAATACTCTGTGTCTTACCTCACTATTTACCTACCCGATAATCCCAGCATATGCGAGCACACACAATCTTTTTATTGTTATTATTCTTATTACATAAGGTAGTATTATAATCTTTCTTCTTTAACATCATGTTTATTTCTTGTTTGTATCTTCTCACAAATCTGTTACTTCAACAAAAATGCTCATATATACGATTGTACAGCTTGATAATAAATTCATCGAAAAGAAATCTCTTCGCTGAAATTCATGTTATTAAATTCAGTTTATCACCTGATTTTACAACAAAATGTACAATCTCCCATTACAATTTAATAATAATATTTTACTAATAAAAACTATTGTTCAATATGTGTTTTTCTGATAGTTCTGTGCAAGATTTATTAATTTTTTTAAATATATATGTATAATTTATTCACAGGTGGATCACCAATTGTACAGTTTCACATATGCCCTGAAAAACGTTTTATATTAACGAAAGATAATGAAGGTATAGTAGCTGTATATGATGTTTTAAAAGTAAGTGACATTCTTTGTAATTATGTCTATGTGTAGTACAATTAGTATCTAAATGAATGAGTTAATATTATAATGTATGAATTTAATCATCATCATCATCATCATCATCATCATCATCATCATCATCATCATCATCATCATCATCATCATCATCATCATCATCATCATCATCATCATCATCATCATCATCATCATCATCATCATCATCATCATCATCATCATCATCATCATCATCATCATCATCATCATCATCATCATCATCATCATCATCATCATCATCATCATCATCATCATCATCATCATCATCATCCAAATCATCATCATCATCATCATCATCCAAATCATCATCATCATCATCCAAATCATCATCATCATCATCATCATCCAAATCATCATCATCATCATCATCATCATCCAAATCATCATCATCATCATCATCCAAATCATCATCATCATCATCATCATCCAAATCATCATCATCATCATCATCCAAATCATCATCATCATCATCATCCAAATCATCATCATCATCATCATCATCCAAATCATCATCATCCAAATCATCATCATCCAAATCATCATCATAAAAATCATCATCATAAAAATCATCATCATCCAAATCATCATCATCCAAATCATCATCATCCAAATCATCATCATCCAAATCATCATCATCCAAATCATCATCATCCAAATCATCATCATCCAAATCATCATCATCCAAATCATCATCATCCAAATCATCATCATCCAAATCATCATCATCATCCAAATCATCATCATCCAAATCATCATCATAAAAATCATCATCATCCAAATCAGCATCCAAATCATCATCATCATCATCATGCAAATCATCATCATCCAAATCATCGTCATCCAAATCAGCATCCAAATCATCATCATCATCATCATGCAAATCATCATCATCCAAATCATCGTCATCCAAATCATCATCATCATCATGCAAATCATCATCATCCAAATCATCATCATCATCCAAATCATCATCATCCAAATCATCATCATCCAAATCATCAGCATCCAAATCATCGTCATCCAAATCATCATCATCATCATGCAAATCATCATCATCCAAATCATCGCCATCAAAATCTTCATCATCCAAATCATCATCATCATCCAAATCATCGCCATCCAAATCATCATCATCCAAATCATCATCATGCAAATCATCATCATCCAAATCATCATCATCATCATGCAAATCATCATCATCCAAATCATCGTCATCCAAATCATTATCATCATCATGCAAATCATCATCATCCAAATCATCATCATCCAAATCATCATCATCCAAATCATCAGCATCCAAATCATCGTCATCCAAATCATCATCATCCAAATCATCATCATCATCCAAATCATCATCATCCAAATCATCATCATCATCATCCAAATCATCATCATCCAAATCATCATCATCCAAATCATCGTCATCCAAATCAGCATCCAAATCATCATCATCCAAATCATCGTCATCCAAATCAGCATCCAAATCATCATCATCCAAATCATCATCATCATCCAAATCATCATCATCCAAATCAGCATCCAAATCAGCATCATCCAAATCATCATCATCCAAATCATCATCATGCAAATCAGCATCCAAATCATCGTCATCCAAATCATCATCATCATCCAAATCAGCATCCAAATCATCGTCATCCAAATCATCATTATCATCATGCAAATCATCATCATCCAAATCATCGCCATCAAAATCATCATCATCCAAATCAGCATCCAAATCATCATCATCCAAATCATCATCATCATCATCATCCAAATCATCATCATCCAAATCATCATCATCCAAATCATCGTCATCCAAATCAGCATCCAAATCATCATCATCCAAATCATCATCATCCAAATCATCGTCATCCAAATCATTATCATCATCATGCAAATCATCATCATCCAAATCATCATCATCCAAATAAGCAGCATCCAAATCATCGTCATCCAAATCATCATCATCATCCAAATCATCGCCATCAAAATCATCATCATCCAAATCAGCATCATCCAAATCATCGTCATCCAAATCATCATCATCATCATGCAAATCATCATCACCCAAATCGTCATCATCATCCAAATCATCATTATCCAAATCATCATCATCCAAATCATCATCATCCAAATCATCGTCATCCAAATCATCATCATCCAAATCATCATCATCATCCAAATCATCATCATCCAAATCAGCATCCAAATCATCATCATCCAAATCAGCATCCAAATCATCAGCATCCAAATCATCATCATCCAAATCAGCATCCAAATCATCATCATCATCATCCAAATCATCATCATCATCATGCAAATCATCATCACCCAAATCGTCATCATCATCCAAATCATCATCATCCAAATCATCATCATCATCCAAATCATCATCATCCAATTCATCATCATCAAAATCATTATCATCCAAATCATCATCATCCAAATCATCGTCAACCAAATCATCATCATCCAAATCATCATCATCCAAATCATCGTCATCCAAATCAGCATCCAAATCATCATCATCCAAATCATCATCATCATCATCATCATCCAAATCATCATCATCCAAATCATCATCATCATCATCATCATCCAAATCATCATCATCATCATCATCATCCAAATCATCATCATCATCATCATCATCCAAATCATCATCATCATCATCATCATCATCCAAATCATCATCCAAATCATCATCATCCAAATCATCATCATCCAAATCATCATCATCCAAATCATCATCATCATCATCATCATCCAAATCATCATCATCCAAATCATCATCATCCAAATCATCATCATAAAAATCATCATCATAAAAATCATCATCATCCAAATCATCATCATCCAAATCATCATCATCCAAATCATCATCATCCAAATCATCATCATCCAAATCATCATCATCCAAATCATCATCATCCAAATCATCATCATCCAAATCATCATCATCATCCAAATCATCATCATCCAAATCATCATCATAAAAATCATCATCATCCAAATCATCGTCATCCAAATCAGCATCCAAATCATCATCATCATCATCATGCAAATCATCATCATCCAAATCATCGTCATCCAAATCAGCATCCAAATCATCATCATCATCATCATGCAAATCATCATCATCCAAATCATCGTCATCCAAATCATCATCATCATCATGCAAATCATCATCATCCAAATCATCATCATCATCCAAATCATCATCATCCAAATCATCATCATCCAAATCATCAGCATCCAAATCATCGTCATCCAAATCATCATCATCATCATGCAAATCATCATCATCCAAATCATCGCCATCAAAATCTTCATCATCCAAATCATCATCATCATCCAAATCATCGCCATCCAAATCATCATCATCCAAATCATCATCATGCAAATCATCATCATCCAAATCATCATCATCCAAATCATCGTCATCCAAATCATTATCATCATCATGCAAATCATCATCATCCAAATCATCATCATCCAAATCATCAGCATCCAAATCATCGTCATCCAAATCATCATCATCCAAATCATCATCATCATCCAAATCATCATCATCCAAATCATCATCATCATCATCCAAATCATCATCATCCAAATCATCATCATCCAAATCATCGTCATCCAAATCAGCATCCAAATCATCATCATCCAAATCATCGTCATCCAAATCAGCATCCAAATCATCATCATCCAAATCATCATCATCATCCAAATCATCATCATCCAAATCAGCATCCAAATCAGCATCATCCAAATCATCATCATCCAAATCATCATCATGCAAATCAGCATCCAAATCATCGTCATCCAAATCATCATCATCATCCAAATCAGCATCCAAATCATCGTCATCCAAATCATCATTATCATCATGCAAATCATCATCATCCAAATCATCGCCATCAAAATCATCATCATCCAAATCAGCATCCAAATCATCATCATCCAAATCATCATCATCATCCAAATCATCATCATCCAAATCATCATCATCCAAATCATCGTCATCCAAATCAGCATCCAAATCATCATCATCCAAATCATCATCATCCAAATCATCGTCATCCAAATCATTATCATCATCATGCAAATCATCATCATCCAAATCATCATCATCCAAATCAGCAGCATCCAAATCATCGTCATCCAAATCATCATCATCATCCAAATCATCATCCAAATCATCATCCAAATCATCGCCATCAAAATCATCATCATCCAAATCAGCATCATCCAAATCATCGTCATCCAAATCATCATCATCATCATGCAAATCATCATCACCCAAATCGTCATCATCATCCAAATCATCATTATCCAAATCATCATCATCCAAATCATCATCATCCAAATCATCATCATCCAAATCATCGTCATCCAAATCATCATCATCATCATGCAAATCATCATCATCCAAATCATCATCATCATCCAAATCAGCATCCAAATCATCATCATCCAAATCATCGTCATCCAAATCAGCATCCAAATCATCAGCATCCAAATCATCATCATCCAAATCAGCATCCAAATCATCATCATCATCATCCAAATCATCATCATCATCATGCAAATCATCATCACCCAAATCGTCATCATCATCCAAATCATCATCATCCAAATCATCATCATCATCCAAATCATCATCATCCAATTCATCATCATCAAAATCATTATCATCCAAATCATCATCATCCAAATCATCATCATCCAAATCATCGTCAACCAAATCATCATCATCCAAATCATCATCATCCAAATCATCATCATCATCATCCAAATCATCATCATCCAAATCATCGTCATCCAAATCAGCATCCAAATCATCATCATCCAAATCATCATCATCATCATCATCATCCAAATCATCATCATCCAAATCATCGTCATCGAAATCAGCATCCAAATCATCATCATCCAAATCATCATCATCCAAATCATCGTCATCCAAATCAGCATCCAAATCATCATCATCCAAATCATCATCATGCAAATCAGCATCCAAATCATCGTCATCCAAATCATCATCATCATCCAAATCAGCATCCAAATCATCATCATCCAAATCATCATCATCATCATCCAAATCATCATTATCCAAATCATCATCATCCAAATCATCATCATCCAAATCATCATCATCCAAATCATCATCATCCAAATCATCATCATCCAAATCATCATCATCCAAATCATCATCATCCAAATCATCATCATCATCCAAATCATCATCATCCAAATCATCATCATCATCCAAATCATCATCATCCAAATCATCATCATAAAAATCATCATCATCCAAATCATCGTCATCCAAATCATCATCATCATCATGCAAATCATCATCATCATCCAAATCATCATCATCGGCGAGTATTTGGTAATTAATAGTAAACATGATATTGATTCTGTTAGTATTTTGCAAGCAATCTGTTTAGAAAAAATGTAAAATAGTAACATATCACTATCATATCTGGTTTAGAAAACCAATGAAATTGAGGTTGCATTGAACTGTAGTAGAACTCAGGACATCGTATCTCGTAGCTAGCACTTAATTTTTAATCTCTAAAAAATTCACATATTGAAACACAATTATATGAACGAAGAATATTCTTTTCAATAATTTCTCATCAGGTTCTACAATTACAAATTAATAATCCATATAAAATTGATGTACTCTGCCTTAAACTTGGGCAATTTTATATGGATTATTAATTTATAATTGTAGAACCTGATGAGAAATTATTGAAAAGAATATTCTTCGTTCATATAATTGTGACTTAATTTTTAGACTAGTGACCATCCATTCGTTTACATTTTCTAACTTCAGTCGGTTCATGATGGTATTCAATCATCTTTTAAAAGTATTTGGGGATATTTTCCACATACTGATGTAATTAAACTCCAATTCTCATGGCTTTTCTGAAAACTCCAGTGAATACTTCTAAAAATGTACATTGCTAGGGAGTCCTGTACTAGGAATAAGCAGTTATTCAATGCTCCCTTATCTGTCCGTGTTATAATTGTGTTTGCCTATAAACGACCCAGCTACTCCTATTCCTTAGTATTCTTATACGATGAAATTCGAGAAGACCCCAAATCAGAACACGTTGAACAGGAACGAAATGGTATTCAAAATAACAAGGGTAGGTGAACAGCAATAAATGGTCAGAAAACGTTCATATATTTATAGTATATACACAAAAAGCTTCTAGATGTTTCTCCAATAATTTGCCAGAGCTGATTGGTTGAGAATTAGCCAATCAGCGTGCGCTGTCACGATCATGCATATAACATGCCTTAATCCGGTTTATTTCCCGCGATGTAAATTAACGCATTAAATTTATTTTCACTGTCTTAACCACGGTAGAAAGGGAAGAAGAAGTCGACTAAATAAATATAAACATTATTTTTGAATGCTCATAGTATACATAGGATATAAGTACTATTGTTAATTGTTTTCTTTTCTTAAAATAATATTTTGTTATATAGGCATCAATGAGTGAATGTTTAGGTGTTGTATCATTTGAAGAAGAAATTAAGAAACGTGAAAAACTTATTTATGTTCCAAATTGGTTTATAGTAGATTTAAAATGTGGAGTAAGTCGTTTATAATTATCATTGTTATTATTCACATTTGTAATGCATTTTGTTTCAGTTATTTTTACCTATTTATACATGTGTAATCTCACGTGAATCTTTTTGAATATCAGTTTGTGTTAAATTTGTTTGATGCTGTTGAATAAAGTAATCGGTGGTAATGAATGAAAATTCCGTGATAAAAGATAACACTACATTCGTTTATGATCACTTACTACTATTTATGTCAATATAAGCAATGTATTTACTAAACTCAATTTGTGAAGTTTCCAAGATGTCCATCGCGTTAATTTTTAATTAAATAAAAAGCTTTTCCTGGTGTAGTTATACAGAAATTATTCACAACAACTTACAATAAGCTATGTAATATAAGCAAAATGGATAGTGGCTAGCAGTGGAATCCAGGACGTGCGTTTCGTCCTATTTGGGACTCGTCAGCTGAATGTACCTGAATATCAAAGTTAAACATCAACCTTGCTTATAAAGCTTGTGACTTCAGGCAGTATCAAGGCAGTCCGCACATGATGCACATATGTCAACAGGAGACCAATCAATCGTAGTCCAAAAAAAACAATGGGAAGATACAAGTAAACGACACCAAGTGGATAAAATTATATAATAGCCAGCAAAACAATGATTGCCGACAATCGAAACGAGAATTGAAAACTCAAAATATACAAGATGTAATAAATCAACAAATACTCAATGGTTACACAACAATTTAAAGGGAATGTTTAAATGTTTCTAAATGTATCCAATTACTGGACTGAATGCCACGCACAATAATCTAAAAATTATTGACAATAATATTAGTTACTGAATATTAGTAAGTAATGTAATCTAGTACACCAGAAAAGGAAATAAAGATTATAAACTTTGTAAGATTTTACAGTACTTTTTTTAACTGCTAGACATTATCGAATACAATAAAACTGTAATAAACCATCGGATTATTTAAATTACATATCTTTGGTTCGTGTTTTAGGTAATAAGCAGAAGCCTGTCATGACATGTTAACTTTCTTGTTCATAGTATCTTAAACTATTAAATTGATTGAAATTACATGTCAAATTTACACTCAAAATCTCACTGTATGTCTGATTCCTTTATCAAAGTGGACATTTCTTGACTTACATGTTGTTTGGGCGACATACTTCTATTCTTGTCTGTTTTTGATCTAATTCACATCTCTTTGTTGTAGTTCACTTCACCCTAATTTTTATAGGCTTACATTGTGTTGATTGTTCATCAAATACAACTATGATTCATCCCCCTTCTTTCGCAACATATCAAAAAATGATTACCTTATCTTTTCTCCTTCTAAAGCATTGAATCTTGTTTATTCTTGTGATTAAAAAGCCCATCTTCTAGTTTTTTCTGAAAAGTTTTCCTCTTTTTTCTTTACAGATGCCAATTATTCATTTGGATGAAGGTGATTGTTTGTCAGCCTACATAAATGCTTCTGATGCTGGTCTATTAAATGAATTCAATGATCCCGGTTACTGTTATGATACTAAAAGTGAGATAATTTGCACACACACACACAAGTAGTTAATTCATACTATTTTGTTTTTCCAAGTGTTTTTATTTTCCCGTTGTTAATGTTAAGAACATATTTTCATTTTGAGTTCATTATCTTCATATTGCCATTTAGTGATAAATCATTATGATCCTTGATTATCAGATAACATTGGGATCCAAAACACGTGTGTTGGGTCTTATTTTCGACTCGTCAGATGAATCAATTTGCTGCACCAACCATTGTGCAGTTTTTAAAATATTCCAACAACCACTATTGTATGCTATTCAGCATGGTTTATCAGTGTCAGAGTAATATATTTTTGGAATATTATAGGAGGAATTACTCATGTTATATGTCAAATAATTAATTCATTGTCATTTTTTTTCTATTGTGATGTTTCGTCGATTTCAGTTAATTACGGCTTTGTATTACTCAGATCATTATTTACTCGTCGGCTAACTGCATCCTCAAACAATACCAATCCTAGTAATAATGGAAACAATATGGATAATGGTATGTTAATAATGCGCGTTTATTTATATGTGGTGTTGTACTATTCATGTAACTGCATCCGATTATACTTCTTGATAAAGAAACACTTGTTCTAATTACTTGTGAAAATATTTTGTATAGAAATGTAATTCTAAAACACTTATCTAAGTAAATGTGAATTGCAATATTTTATTCATCTAATCCGGTGGTTTTACGCAATAGAGACTTACATAGTTACACCTGTTACACTTCGTGGAGCATAGTCCACTGACCAAGGTTTTCCAACCACTTCTATCCTCATCTCTTTTCATGTGGTATTCGTTCTTTTGATGTCTACCTCCGATACTAACTGACCTCAGTACTAATCTTCTAAGAATTCTTTTATCTTCATTGAAATACCTGTGCCCAATATTTCGACGTTTTCCATGTCATAAATAAGGTCAAAGAGTGCCTACAAACAAAATAAATGGACAGGCAGTTACAAGATATGTGTCAACAACAACCAATGATTTTTGAAATCCACAGAACAAGCCGCTAGTCACATGTGATGAAATTGTTTTAGTTCACCCCTATCAGAGGTTTATGCTAATAATGTTTTCCTAGAAGGACCATCGAGCTTCACAGTTAAATGTCATTAGTATAGACGGATCAAACTTTCAATAGCTTTGTTAGAATTCACTTGTTTTTGAGAAATACTGTTGTAGTCGTGTTCTGGTTGACGAGGTAAAAATTTGGCCTGATAGTTAATTGGGCGTTAATTCCATTAAAGAGGGTGAACAGCCTCCAGTTGCTATACCATTCAACTATTTGTTTGTCAATTGGCTTTTAATCATGTTTATTCGTACGTTTAAAATTTTGTGTATAGGTGTGTTATTTTGTTAGTTGAAAAAACCCCATCCTACTGAGCAGTTGTCTGGTCTTCTGATATCAGTTCGATTGGAGGTTCTTAGGTTAAGAATTCGGTCTGGTGCGTAGTCATCACTCCGCTATATTTTATTATTACATAGTATCAATCAGTTCTCACATTTCATCCGTTAATATATCAATCTTGAAAAGTCTTTTCATTACAAATTGTTAAAGCCTAAATCGTAACGTGCACTCTAGTGACTGTTTTGAGTTTACTAGTCTTAGCCTTCAATATCTGCTTCAACTCTTAGGTTACTATGTTGAAGTCGAAAGTGGTTTTTTTCCTTTATTTACCGGTCAAGACAGACAGTCTTGTTGATCACCTATCTAGTTCTATTTACAATTTTCAGATCTTCTTTGTCTGTCTGTACTTACCTTGATTTAATCAATATCGAGTTATAACAGCTACGTATTTAGTTACCTTAAATTCCTTAACCTGATATTATAAACATTAAAATTAGTTGAAACTTAATAAATTATAATAAGTTATCATAGTCTATCTGTATGACAAATTCATAGGTGTTCGGAAAATTTTTTTTATTTTCGATAATTTTTTCTTTTATTAAATAAATAATTTACCCTTGATTGTTATGTATCCCCCTTCTTTCTTTCTGTCCTTTATGCATAGCGCGCAACGATTTGAATACAGATCAAATTTTAGAAATTCCTGGACATACGCCAATTATTTTAAGGTATTTTTCACACTATTTGAATAATTAATGATTCAATGATTATTTCTTATAGTGATGGAAGTGGTCGACCGCTTGATCGATTTTTAGCTCGTGATGCTTCTTCATTTAGTGTACGATTAAGACGTTGTAGTCCAGAACCAAAATGGATTATGGAAGTTGTAGAATCTGTGAGTGTTGTTCTTTTTTTTTTGTTGAAAAAAATGCATAATTTTTGCTACATCTTTTTGGTCTTTAAATGAAAATTTATTCATTGGATACGAATATATTCCGGTACAACTGAGCACCAAGAATAGTATGCGACATACAAATAAGATAATACCATGAAGAAATTGAGGATCAGAACCTTAAAAAAATTAATAAACGTTAAAGCATCGTATACAGCAGGAGATGCATTTCAGATTAAAGTACAATTGAAATTGTTATCGTTTAGTTAAGGAGGTTTCCCTCACTTTTATGAAAAGTGTAAAATACAATTTAAGCAAGATCATTTGTAACTTGTATTCTGAGACATGTTTAATAACATCACAAAACCACTCAGTTGTTTGATCTCTAGAAAGCCAACCGGGTAGTTGTGGTAAATCGACTGTTACCAGTTGTATACAACTTTCTTTCATACCACGAATCCACGTGACAAATTAATTCCCTGTCTACATTTTTTGGTCCAATCCCCGTGTTGGCAAATAATCCACGATGTGACAGACTCTGAAACGACATTCATGAAACATTTACAAGCCGACAATGTCGCTGTTTCAAGTTAATAGCACCTATTGAATTAGCGTCACTATATCCAAACTCACATTGTTGAACCTCAGTTAAGTTAGGGCTTATTTCGACACATGCAAGCATGTTTTACATAAAGTGGATAGTAAATGTTCGTTATTTACTTTTAAATTCTATTGATATCTAATGTATCTCAAGGTGAAGTTCTTCAGTAGATTATCAAATGATCTGAGATAAAATATCAATTTGAGAAATCGCGATTTAGCTAAAAATCTCATTATCTCATTGAGTTAGGAGATCCAAATTCTTTTTTTGTCACATTCATTCAATCTTTTTAGTTCTTCAACTGTCTACAAAATATATATTTCTTAATTTCCTTATCTTATGCAGTACATTATTGTTAACATCAGAAACGTATTTAAAAATCTTCTGTAAATTTTTAAAAAAAAATGCTTAAAGGTTTGTATATGTCAAATAACCATCAAATAACGTTTCTTTATATTGTTACATCCCCTATCATTATGGAGTTCGTAACTCATCGTCTACAGGTGGTGGAGTACGAATCGGAAGTAACACATGTGATATTTAATGTTTAAAGCCTAGACATTAATTGAGAGGCTATGATATATTATAACACCTATCTTTCTTTTTTATCTATTTACTCTGATCGTTTTATCTTTTCTATAGTGTAAACTACCTAAACCAGTACGTATAGCGTTTTGCCTTGTTCCTGGTGTTATTGAAGTAGACAATCAGGGTCAACAGTAAGTAGTTTCTATATTCCACATTTTAAAATGGTCTTATTGTCTTGTCGATTTGTTTTTTACTAGATAAAGTAAGTTGTTGAAGTGTTCACTGGAAGTGCCATTTAGTTTAAGGTGTTCTAAACTATTAAGAATTTGATTTCTTCAATTATCAATATAAATGTAAAAAAAGAATTTACCTCGTCCTCCTCTTTTTTTCTCTATTCGTTGTTATGAGACCGAATTATGTTTACAAATTCACTACGTAATGGAGGTCAGCTAGTTGTAAACAACGTAGAGCCTGATGAATATATTCTTCTTCGGTTCACGTTATTATACCATTATCAATACAGTGTGATAAAATAATCATGATAAATAATAGAGTTGTAAATATAGTAACCGTATCAGTGCTAATAAAAAATGATTAAGTTTGGATAATTTGTTTTGAGAAGAAAAAATGAGTTCGTTGAGTTTCGAAATTCAGAATCTATGAAAAGAGAAATGTTGAATATGTATCTGTGCCACTGTGACTGATTCTAAGATATATTACCCGAAATCCTAAATAAACTAAAGAGTTAAAGTAGGTTTAATTCCATGGTTACTGTGGACGAATTTTTCTGTCCTTGTTCGGCTGATCTTGATTGCTGCTTTCTTGTTCCTCCTTGCTTCAATCTTATCCAGTGTACCAACAGTGATCCATTCCTTTTGATGGTGCTTCTTGTGACTCAGAACCTCCTGACATGCTGAATTGATTGCCCCTTTTATCCCCTTCCAGTTGTTCTCCATGGTAGTTTCCTATCCACTGAGTAGATCGTGAAAGGCCTGGAACCTATTGCTGAGGGTTATCTTAAATTCATTGAGTCTATCAGTATCCCGAAGAAAGGCCCTATCAAACTTATATGATATTGTCCACCCCGTTGTCCAGTGCTTCTTGAGTTTCAGTTTCATCTTGGCGACCAGCAAGTAATGATCTGAGGCTATGTCAGCTCCTCTCTTGGTTCTCACGTCCTCTGTTGTCCTTCTGAACCTTTTATTGATGCAGATATGGTCGATTTGGTTCTGTATAGTGGGATCCAGTGAAATCTATGTGGCTTTGTGAATGAGTTTACGTGGGAATATAGTGCCGCCTATGACCAGTTTGTTGAAGGCACATAGGTTTGCAAATCTCTCACCTTTTTCATTCCTTTCTCCCTGTCAATGTTTTCCCATGAAGTTTTCGTATCCGGTGTTGTCCATTTCAACCTTAACATTTAGCTATCCCGTCAGAATGGTCAAGTCCTTTGTTCAGCATTTCTCAACGGTTGACGTGGGACCGGCAGTGACCCCAGAGGGGCTCCAGGTGAAGTTTTCACGGGTTTTAGGTAATATCATAATATCTTTAAACGTAGCAACTAATATATGAACTATTATTATATATATAAGAACTCTCGTCTAAATTAGAGCGAATAGTTTCACAGTATTTGAGCGCCGAGTTGATGTAAGACATTAAATAGGAATAATATATTTGTAAAATCTCAGCGAATGAATTTGAAGTAAACCCAACGTTTCGCCTGGCAATCTGGTCCAAGCTTTTTCAAATTCATTCGCTGAGATTTTACAAATATATTATTCCTACCTAATGTATTATTATATATGTTTTTGGGCTTCTGCATACACTTTGTTTGTAAGCTGATCATAATAACCCGAGTAAGTAAACTGCAGTGTCGGTGAATACCGTTTTGAACTTGTCATATAGTTGTTAAGATAGTTTTCTCATCACTTAGTTTATTATTACACTATTAATCAATTAATGTATTTTCATTTTTCTTGACTAACTTAGGCGTGTTGTACCAATGAATTCATTAAAAAGAGATTCATTAGCTGCTAATGATGTGTTATTAATACGTAAAGTTATGGAACATGTATTTCAACGTTTATATAAACTAGCGGATACATTAACAATGAATGGTACGTTATCTAGTCCACCATCACCTAGATCTGCAAGTGAGTTGATTATCCCAGTGAATTTCTTCAGGTTTATGAGAAGATATTTGGTTTTAATGATTAATTGATCATATACTTATTCATGTACTTGACTTTAAGCTGCCGTCTAAGTTTTGTCACTAATGATACTATTCGATTACCTTAATCAAAGTAGATAGATGGGTGGTCGAACTGCTGATCCCATAACTGAAAGTCAAACGTCTTGATCACTAAACCACTGCTCCATAAATGGATAAATGGAAGCAGCAAGAAGAAAAAACGAATTCGAGTTAAATATTTCTCTCTTCCTCAACAAGGTCGTTTCAACTTAGCTTGAAGACGGTCTGTTATTATGGTATTTCTGCATTCAATAAGGCTCAGGCGTTCTTGTAATCTGTGCAGAGCACGTACTCTAACAGTAACAGTCGCCTGTTGACCTTGTCTATCGGTAGAGTAACAATGATACATTATTTTTATTTTCATTAATAAATTGTTATCAGGTGTCATCTGATCTACTTTTTTTGTCTCTTGATACTTAAGGAAATAAGTGGATATCAGGGCAATTGCTTCAATTGACAATTGTCAATATTTGCTTATTACTAGTCTTTCTTGACCTATTATATTTACTGAAGTGTTAGAGTCACTCATTAATATTATTTCACCGCAGCGCTTGGTTTTTTGGAGGCGGTTTGACAACTTCCGGTAAGAATTGTCTCTTATTTCATCCTCTTAACAGTTAATGGTGTGAGGAGTCTATCCAAAGAATACAAACACAACAACATGGTAAATCTGTGGAATGTTCACTTTAGTCTTAATTAAACTCATTAGTTATGCACACATCCATTATTCACTAATTTCATGATGGGACAGTATTATATTTTTAGTCTATATATATATATATATATATATATATATATATATAGTATTATGTAGTTGTACATGAATAATCGACTGGTGTATTTCTATTTTGTTACAATAATATTGTTAACCAACATCGTCACTTGTACACTTTTGTGTTCTTGTTTTTTTGCTCACTTTTAAAAGGACAAACTGATGAAACTGGTCAAGTTGTTCCACCTAAATCACCATCTTATTGTGATACAACTTCTAATCCTCAAACACCTGTAATGGCACCATTAAATCTTCCACCTGAAACATTACAAATTGATTTAGCTAGAATAATAGCGACAGCTTCATCAAATAATCCACAGCCTGAGAATATTATCGAAATATGGTGTGGTGATCAGGTAAGTCAAATGCTAGTTTTGGTTTCTTTTTTCCAAGAACAGTTCAAATCTGAATAAATAGATCTTTTCACAACATAATCAAATAATACTTGTATCAAAGTCCTTTAAGGCTCCCGAATGCCCTTGTACGGCCAAGGGTGGGGAGAGTCAGCTTTCTTCCTTGAAATGCTCTCACATGGCTACGTGCATACAACGACTGCTAAGAAAGTCCTACTCACTGCCTTCTCGTGGCGAGGGTGTTGTCTACGAAATTGTGAGGACAATAAACGAATGTACGATGCTTTAATCGGGTTGGTGGATACGGAGGTTCCACCTAGGTGAGTTGGAATACCCTGATTCCAAACCAATGGTGCACATGTGCTCCAGTATCCTGATGGCACAAATGGCGTATGAACCAATTGTTGGTCACTGACTACCGTGCGACTTCATCTCCTATAGTTACCGTTGATATCGCTATTTTCTTGTTTGCTACATGCAAGCGTCTCTTCAGGAAACTTTATGGATAACCCATTTCAATCAACATATTACGTATAATCTCTAATCCCTTGTTTATTGTATCAACTGAGGATATCTCCCTAGTTTTATCTGCAAGACATTTGACTAGGTTTCTCTTATAATAAAAGGGTACAAAGCTCAAGAAATGTGTGAAATGACTTGCTTAAGAACTTTTCCTATACACACTCCTACTGATAAAACCATTTTCTTTTCTGTTTAACAAAACGTCAAGAAAATGTAGTTTATTATCAAGTCCCTCTTCACACGTAAATTTGAATGATGGATGTTAATTGTTAAATAAATTTGTTAGTACACTTAATCGGTTCACTCATTTTTCGTAAATAATATTTCAATATAAACCTTATGAACACATAAAATTGTGATTTAAATCTTATGCGCGTGGTGAATTCATCGTTCCAACTAAATCATTTTAAGAACGGATAATCATTAGCATTCTTTCAGATCATTTAGCGCATAAACTATCGATCCCTAATAAATTGAAAATCACGCCCCCCCCCCAATAACAGTCATTTAGATTAAATGTAATTCGATTAACACAAAAGAGTAGACAGTAGACATCAGTGATTACTACTGTCAATGAACATGTTAGTTGCTTAAAGTAAATCATTCAGGTTCAAAGAATGACTTATTTTTAATGTTATGTATGACGTAGTTGGTGATGCAGTTTAAGTCTTACGAAAAATTACCACCTGTTTAAAAACTATATATACATCTTGGTAGCAGTTATTAGTTAACATAAAACCCATAGGTAAAACAGGGTTTCATTATCCTGCATGATACCTTTCCCTATGTCTACTGAACTGTGTGGATTCAATCAGAAATACTCAGAAATTTAAAGAGAATCATAATTTCGGTTGTTCATGTTTTAGTTTAGACTTTTATCAATATATAACCTTGATGAAATATTATTAACAAAATGAGACAATTGTTTGATAATGAAATAATTATTCTGTTCCAAGACAAAATATATCAAAAATATCTCATGTTAAGCAATGGTCGTGTTCATCAACACTAAGATAAATGAAGTATTCAGTATATGTGAGAAAATTATATTTGAAGTAGTCTCAGCTAACTTGTCTGGACAAAACTTTGGAATTATTTATATTTCAATCGCTCAGACTATTTCCAATATAATTTTTTCACATATAATGAATTTTTTATACTCGGCGCCCAATTATTGTCAAACTCTTCGTTCTAACCTTGACGAATATTCGTATGAAGTATTCAGTGATTTAATGTCTTATTTTTATTTATTCAATATTTATCAGAAGCGGATTTTGTGGAGATTTCAGTAATTTTATATAGTTGACATCATGAATCAATTGAAGCTAGACCACTATGGAAAACCTGGAAGCACTGGACGACCGTTTCGTCATATTGTGGGACTCCTCAGCAGTGCACATCCACAACCCCGCCCCGCTCACTTCTGACTGGCTCCATGAGGTATTTTCTGGAGTTCTAGTTAGAAGCACTGACCAGTGGAGTTCAACCAGGTCTGTTGTGAGATATCAACTTAATAAAGGCAATAGTGGACGGTTGCTCGATTTCGTGGATTGGTTGAAGTTATATATGAACACCGTTGGAAGCCGGCTCAATGGTCTGGTGGTTAAATGCTCGTACGCGAGTCTGATAGGTCCTGGGTTGGAATCTCGCGAGGCGGGATCGTGGATGCGCACTGTTGAGGAGTCTCACAATAGAACGAAACGGCCGTCACATGCTTCCAAGTTTTCCATGGTCTAGCTTCAATTGATTCGTGATCTCAACTATATTCAGTATTTCTTTTCCATTAATTTAAGTTTGCAATAAGATAACATCTTCAAATTCATTGATTTGAATACTTTTCTTTTTATAAAATAATCTCATTTTATCTTGTTCTTTATATTCCACTTACAACAGTGTCTTGATCCTAACATGAATTTACGCAGTGCTCGTCATTTCTATTGGAAACAGTCAGGTGATTTGGTGTTAAGTTATTTAGTCACCAAGGAAAATAGTACTGGGAACAATAATGCTACTATTAATACCATTAATAGTAATAATAATAATAATTCCATTTCATCATACCTAACCAACAGTTTACATAGTCCCACAACTGTTGCTTCTTCCATTACTGCTAGTAGTCCTTCTGCCAACATAAGGAGAGAAGATAATGTCAACACTTTCAATGGGAACGGAACAGATGGTAACAGTGGGAAGAATGAGCATCGGGAAACCACTAGTGTGGCATCGTCATCATCTTCATCAATGAGTATTCACAATTGATGTTATTATTATTATTATTGCTACTGACAACCAACTCCACTTCACTTTTTTAAATACCTCAACACCATGAATAATTGATCAAAGTCTGAATCATAGAATACCAAGGATACAACCCGAGTATGTTATATATATATATATATATATATATATATATATATATAGAGAGAGAGAGAGAGAGAGAGAGAGGTGATTAAACACATCTCAATTGTATTACATGAGTAGGTAATGCTTTCAGCACAAAATTGAATAAATGTACACGTTCACATTTGTTTGTGTGTATGTATGTATAAATTGTTATTTTTTTTTGTAATTTTATCTTATGTTGTTTATCTGTTTGTTTTCTCCGCACATATACACATTTGTTATATAGTGTATATGTGTACTAGTTAGTGTCTTTCATAATTATTTTGTTGATTTGTTTTTTTTAAACCCTTCATTTATTCCCCCCTTCTCATCATTATTTTTTATTTATATTCATCTAATAATATGTACCATTGATTACATAATTCAACAAGCGTATATATATGTGTTTATATGTATTAGGAATAGTATGATAGATCACCAAGATATAACAAAAAAAATGGCAGACAACACCCATTATTTACAGTGTAACATTGTAACATTAAACAAATTAGAAAAGATCATTGCCTATTTTTCGGGGATTTTGGATCATTCAACTACACACACAGTTATATATATATATATATATATAAATTGATATTTGTCACTCTCTAAATTATATTCTTGTATATTGGTTGAAATAAAATAGATGTTCAATGGAATAAATGTTCATCTACCATTGATCTACTACTGTTTATTTTTACCTTCTTTTATGTCGAATAGTAGATAGATTGGAGTTGTTCAATATGACTTTGTTTTAATTCACTAGACTGTTGTTGATAACGATGGTGTAATCGATCGATTATACTTTTTATAGCTAGAAAGAGAAGAAAATATTACGAATTTATAATATAACTTAATATTTACAAAATAAAGTTTTCCTAAAGAATAATTCGTTTTTTATTTCAAGTCAATTGCTTGATTTACTTTTCTCATTTTTCACAATTATACATCAACTAACTCATGCAGTTTATTTTGTGTATACCCAACCACTGTTTGACTCAAAATGTAACGTTGGTAGGCATGGAAATCAGTTTCAAGAAGGTTTGAGGGGCCCAAACTAAAATGTGGTATCATGGACTATTTGTTTGAGTTATAATTGTAGGTACAGACTACGTGGTTGGGTTCTGTGCAATTATCGTGGCAGGTAGTTAGAGATATTGGATGACGCGAACTAGAATCAGTCACAATGTTACAGTTGCATTCATTCCTTCTTTCAAATCTTATTCCCTGTGCTTAATCCTTTTTTTAGATCACCGATATTGCTACTGATTTAGTTTTCATCCCATTGTAATGATGTGGTGTAGTAACTTGAACTGATACACTCCTTTGTAAAGGTCTACGTTTGCTCATGACTGACTGACACAGTTAAAGTTATAAATTAGTCGTTGTATCGATTGTACTGATACTCGCTCATAATGAAAAATCGGTATTTTTAATGCCTTTTTAACATTAGTTATTTTATGCAAAGTGTAGAAAATGAACACCTACCTTGTTTTGTGTCATCACTTATTAAGAATAAGGCGCAATCAAATCGTGCTGTTTTACTCAATTGGATTAAAATATCGTAAATCCACAGACTGTTGTTATCTAGAAAGATAAGATAGAAAACGTTTTGAAATAAAGTAATGTAACAACAGAGAAAAACATTTTAAATTGATATAGGAAAAAAAGTTTGATAGTAAATACGTTTCCTCTAATTATTTAATTGTATTGTTCCTATTGATATTGTTTTTTGTCTATTGATGTTCTGGAATCTATTCATAACATGTTCACAATGTAATCTCTAACTGTTATAGAAATAAACCTAACGCAATTTGTATTTGTAATCCTGTAAGCAGATTGACCAACAGTGTATAACTCTGCACAATTATGACAGTAAATCAAAGATGTATGACGGTTAATTTTTGGGCGAAATATAAATAGCTCTTAGTGATTGATTTTCATTGAGTCCCTAAAGTTTCTAAATGAAAGATGATTAGGGAAGTAACATATGTCTTCATTGGCTGATGACTTGTATCTGTTACGAACTAATGACCAATGTGACATATATTAAGTCGTTTCAGAATCTTACTAAATTATTTAAACACTAATACACAATTAGAATAAAATGTTGATATTTGAATAATTAGAAGGTAGAAGACATAATCGGTGATCATTCACTGAAGATCAGTTGAAAACAGTTAATCGTCGGATTTCAGTACAGTACAAAGTTAAATCACATTAAATTGTAAATTTTAAAAATTTTTGCGTCTATGTATCTTCCGCCAAAAACAGGTTCTGCTGTTTGGTGAATTCACTTTAAAATCACCCATAAATGAAATATACTACGAATCAGTCAAATGTTTCGCTAACCGGATTACTAGTGATTGTTTTCAGTGTTGGGGAGAATTTTTTGTGATTTTATTTCAAAATTATAAGCTAACTTACTGATTCATTTACTTTAACGAACGATTAATAGTGAAGAAATAGTTTTCTAAATTTAGCTTCATATCTAAAATCAATAGGACGATCCAACAATCTCATCGCGTTGAAATCATGAACTAATCTAAGTTAGACCACCATTGAACTTCTGGTGACAACATGTGACCAGTGGAGTTCAAGCGTGAGGCAGTTACTCACCGATAACAACGGAGGATGGTCGCACAATATCGTGACTTGTTTGAAGTTAGATATAACGCCGTTGAATACCGGTTTAATGGTGTAGAGGTTAATCGTTTGCACGGGAGGTTGAAGATCCTAACTTCGATCCTCTCGTGCGGAATCTTGGATGCGCATTGCTGAGGAGTTCCATTCTAAAATGAAACCACCTTCCAGTGTTTGCAGGTTTTCGATGTTTGTCTAAGTTAGATCGGTTGATAATTCCAATGGAACTCAACAATCTCCGCAACCTTATACGAAATATCTTATCACATGTTTGAGTCGTAAAACACTGCTGCCAATCTGCCTATTATTTAATTATTCTTCGACTTGTAAGATTTTCCAAATATATGAAACTAATTTAAACAACAGTTATGATCATAGTGCTAAACTTGCATATTCTTTAACTGAAAACAGGAAATTTAGTTACATCCAATCATAGGATGTGCATTTCATTTTTATTTACAGGATGTCAACCAGGTTCACTTCACTAAATATCAATATCCTAATTGATACTTAAATCCATCATTTCAAATATCAGAGTGGTATTCACCAATCAAGTATTGAGTCATAGTGCGCAGCATCTTTTTATTAATATTGTTAGGTCGGCTTACGATAAACTCTATCAGAGCCTCCAGAGAGGCTCATAAAGAGCCAACCAATCAGCGATTAGTTAGAAGCTATGCTACTAAAATAATGAGGTACTGATTGGTTGTTAAACATATTGCTACTATGGTATCTCAAGGTCTTTTTAATTACTATAAAACCCCCTGTTTTTTCTGTACATAAAAGAACCTTGTAGTAAAGTGATTCTCTGATACTCGTGTCTTCTCTCTCGTCTTTCAAGTCGCTGAGTACTGCTAGCCTGAGGTTATCCGAATAGCTAGGATCCGAATAAAGCGTTCAACCTACAAGTCATAACAAATATATATATATATATATATATATATATATATATAATTGTTGAATCGGCTTCCGGAAAACTCCAGGGGCCCAAAAAGAGCCCCAGCCAATCAGAGTACGATGGAACATTCTAGAGTTCCAACGTGGCATGTTCCCCCCAAATGCCCTGGTACGGCCGAGAGCGGGTAGAGTCCGCTCTCCCTCTCGAAATGCTCTCACATGGTCAGCGAATATATAGCCTCTGCCAGGGAAGTCCTACTCACTGCCTTCTCGTGGCGGGGGTGTTGTTTACGAAATTGAGAGGACGAAAAGCGAATGTCCGGCGCTTTAACCGTGTTGGTGGACAAGGCGAGTCCACCTAGGGAAGTTGGAAAACCCTGATTCCAAACCAATGGTGCACATGGGCTGGCTCCGGTATCCTGAGGGAACAAATGGCGTACGAACCAATCATTGATCACCTGCTACCATATTATTGCATCTCCTTACGATGCTCCACTGCCTTGTGGATCAGATCTTTCGGTCAAAGGCTCCGAGTGTGGTCCCCTAATAAATCCACCTGCTTCAGTTTGGGCAGTATCATATCACTCACACAAATCGAATGAGATTTGTATGGCGCATATGTATCTGGTGCTTTCTTGTACCAATATTAATGTGTTCAAATAAATAAATAACGTGACATGCTACTATTGGTCGGTAGCAATGTATGTCGTTAAATGGTTTGGTTGAAATAGGATGTTGATTTAACATTTGCTGACATCTATAAATACCTATGATTTTCTGAACAAAAATCAACCTTGCAGTAAAGTATTTCTCTCTTACTCGTGTCTTCTTTCTGGTGTTCAAGTCGCTGAGTAGTGCTAGGCCTGAGGTTATCGTAATAGCTTAGGATCTGATTAAAGCGTTCAACCTACAAGACATATCAATAATAGTTTAAGTTGAAACCTTATTATCCACACAGGATTTTTTTAACACATGAGCATCTTGTACGAATGTATCAGTTTCACGTGCTAGCATATTCGAAAACTGCTTTGATATTCAAAATGCTTATATTGGGAACTGAATAGCCGAAAATACCAACATTCGTATAAATATTGAAGGATAGCTGTTTGGTAGCGTTTAGAGTTTTATTAGCTATCGTTAAATTGCATATACTTAAAAAGAATTTAGTTAAACACTTACTTTCAGTATTCATTGACACATTGATTGCATTCAATAAATCATCTAACATCTCAGCTTCCATTCGAATTCCAATTACTGAACCGAAAATAGTTACATAAGAAATATTAAACAAATTTTTTATCGTAGTTGAGAGGAAATTGGTATTAACTTTCTAATTTTATGTTGATATCAACATTTTATCTCACTGTTGATTGAACATGACTCTCAGGTATATGAATATCACATTCAAATCTACTATTCTTGCTTTCTGGTTTTGATTGATATAGCTCACAACTTAGTTAAGAAAATTTATAAATTTAATGAATTCCATTTAGATGTGAATATTACTATTCGATCGATGGCAAACTAATGCATATTGACCAAATATGTTTTTACCCAATGAGTAGAAAACTTACATTTTCTGACGTTTCGTGACTCAGTGTAAGCCACTTCTTCAGAGAATAAAAATTCTCTGGAATATTACAAATTTATTTATAACAATCTACCCAATGCTCAATTTATTTAAAATTATCAAATCAAAATTTGGTAATGATACCTAGGTTTCTACCCGTCTTTTACTCATTAACGAAATGAATGTAAATTATTTTCACTATGTGGTAGCTGTAAGAATTAACCAACTGCTTAAACTAAAAGTACAACGAAGTTCAAATCTTGTTGGAATAAAGAATTTGAGATTAAATTGGTTGATAAATAGAAAAAATAAATTGACGAGTATAATTAACCAGAATGAAAAGAATTGTCAGAATCATCAATATCAGTTTTAAATTTATAGTAAACAAAAACTACATAATTAAAGACTTCCTGCTTTTCACCACCAAGTTACAGATTCGAACGTAACTCTACCTGCTTAGGTTTGATTAACCAATTAATGCTACTCACTCTCATACTTATAGTGTGATTCGAAACCAAGTAGCCCCCAAATGCCGTGGTACGACCGAGAATGGGGAGAGTCAACTCTCCCTCTCCGAATGCTCTCACATGGCCACACTTATATAGCCTCTGCCACCGAAGTCCCAATCAATGCCTTCTCGTGTCTGGGGTATTGTTTACAAAATTGAGAGGATGAAAGGCGAATGTCTGGCGCTTTAACCGAGTTGGTGGACACGGAAAGTTCACATACGGGAGTTAGAAAACCCCGATTCCGAACCAAAGGCGCACATGGGCTCTAGTATCCTGAGGGAACAAATGGCACATGAACCAATCGTCTGTCACCGGCTACCATGGGACTGCATCTCCTCACGATGCTCCACTGCCTTATGGATCAGAACTTCAGGTCAAAGGCTCCGTGTGTGACCCCCTAAGGAAACCACCTGCTTCAGTTTGGGAACCTGGACAGTATCACAGTCCTCACACAAATCGAATGAGGTTTGTACGGCATATATATCTGATGCCGCTTTGTACCAATATTTATGTGTTTAAATAAATAAATGATGTGTTTATGTTAATAAATAAGAATAAGTCATTCAGGTTTTGATTATTACTATCTTAAACAGACAGCATTATTTTGAATTAAAAACTTTTCGTTTCATATTTTTAAAAAACAGTTAATCTACATTAACAATAGAACTTACATTTCGGTAATTGTTCAGGTAATATATTATGTAATAGTATAACAATTTCATTCATAGCATTTATATAATTTAATCGTTTTAAATGTTGAATATTTATCCAATAATTTTGAAATTCATATGAATTCATTATTGGTTTATCTGAAAAAAATAATTTTAAAATAGATAGAAAAATATATGAAAAATTCAAGATATTCACTGAAGACAATGGTGAACGGTTGCTCAATTTCATGGACATTGACGCAATTGGATGCCGGCATTAGTAGTCCTGAGGCTAAGCGCTCGCGCGCGAAACTGATAGGTCCTGGGTTGGTGGATGCACACTGCTGAAGAGTCTCACAATAGGACGAAACGGCCATCTAGTACTTCCAGGTTTTTCATAGTGGTCTAGCTTCAACTGACTCATTATTTCAACTACATATGAATATACGAGTAATTTATAGGTTAATTATTGATCTCATTAACGAGTTAGGTATATATAAATGTAAACGGTGTTTATAAAATTCTTTGTGGTGTTTTATTTTCTGAGGTAAATGATTTAATTGCAAAGCTTTCATTATTGTTATAGATAGCATCATTGTTTCTGTTTACAGCTCAAAGAATGTCATGTCATGTAAAGTATCCACCTGAACTATACATTCTATCCATTATTTAAAAATCCAATGATTATATAACATCTATTTGAAACTTGAAGATAAATGTCGGGTAAATACCTATCCAGAATAAGGTTTTAACTCTAACTCGCTACTTAATAGTATTCAATAATCTATACAGTCAAGGTAATTTGTCACCATTCACTCGAATAATCACATTTATTAATTTAATGCTTGACATAAATGTTTAGTCAGTCAGTCATAAACAATGTAAAACCTGGCATATAAATGCGTCAGTTCAAGCTCCATACTGTATCAGGATCGTGAAATGAAATTTTCAAAACTAATACCAGATTACCGGATATGGTAACAGTATCCGCGATTGTAGAAATGACTAAACATAAACAATGTATATTTGAAGTGTAAAAAGAATAATATAATTTCGAGACTAAGGTTTTTAGGGTAAGCATAATATGAATGCATCTGAGCAATTGTGACCAATTCTAAGTCGTATCTTTCAATGAGCTTATAGGCATCAATGGCAAGGTTAGACTTGATAATTTCAAATAAATTGAGTATTAGGTAGAAAGTTAAATATATATTTTTTTAATATCCCAATGAGTAGAAAAATAGTATTTCTGACGTTTAGTGACTCAGAGTACGCCCCTTCTTTCATTGTCTTCAACCATTGGTTACAATAGTCTCACTGACCCCAATTAGTTAACCTTCATCTACCAACATAAATCAGCCCAAAAGATAATCGTTTCATGAACCGATACCACATTATATAAACATAACTGAGTAATATATTGAGATATTAAAAAGATTTTGCTGTTAGAGTACACTGTTGTTCGTTTATCTTGTTATAATTCATAAACCATACAAAATTAAAATTATTAGTAACAGTTATCTTACCTAACTTCCAACTATTTTCAATGGTCGAATTTATGCTACTTGTACTAGCGATCTTTGTATCTTCTTTATTGATAACATTCACTTCTTCCCATTCATTGTCAATTGATTTAGTCATAACATTTGCACTATTTGATTGGAATTTAGAGAAATCATTTGGATCAGTAGAAATATGACATGACGGATTCATACTATTACATTGCATAGATGATAGTTTATCATAACTCTCATCATTCTCTTCTTCTTCTGCTTCCTCTTCTAGTATTTCACTATTGTTATCGTCGTCGTCATTAACATTATCATCATGAATGTTATCTTCTTTTTCACTGTCAACATTTGGTAAATCAATTATTTCAAGATCTGATGTACTACTGATTATACTAGGAGTTATTACTGTTTGAGATTTATTTGTTAGGACATCAATGTTCATTTTCTATTTTATTAAATAAGAGAAAATATAAAAATACAGATGATTTCACAAGATTGTGCTTAAAATCAACTTAACTTTAAAGATAGGTTTGTATAGAATAACTGATTGTATACAACTTATTCATGATATGATAATGGTAATTGTTTTATGATAACTAACTGGGATAGATATGAATTATAGTACTGACGTGGGGTTGTCATTACATCATTCAATGTCATTTAATTAAAAAAAGATGGAGTTAAGCGTTTAATGAGATAGCTGAATGTCTTGGGTCCAATCCCTGATGTGGTCATATATTCCCACTGTTGAGGAGTACCGTACTACGACGGTTTCCTGATTGTTGTTCATTACCTAGTTAGGGTCAGCCCATAATGTGAATTTAAAAAAAATGAATGACCTCCATAAACCCTCCATGCCAATAAAACCAGATAAGTTTTATTTCTTGACACTTGTTTATACCTTACATTACTCCGAATATACCACGGTACTTTCAAGGACTGAGAACTTCTAAAGTATTCTTTGATTAATTTATCCTGGATTAGCACTGGCAAACGAATAAGGATAAATTAATATTAACGTCATTTAGTTTAGACAAATATACTTCAATAATAACAAAGTGGATACAATTTAGCAGAAGTGGATATAAGGTAAAGTGAACATAGAGATCTAGAGGGAAAAAACTGGAAAGATTAAGAAATTAATAAAATGTTTAAGATATAAAGGATACTATGAATTTGGTTGGTTTTTCTACTGTAATCAGTTTTGAACCACAGTGAATGAAGATTACAACTAAAAAATTCCACAGTCAGACAGACTTTTATTGTAAATCGTCAACTTATCAATATGGTTAACTCTGGCAATCAATGAATACGTAGACTGTATTTATATTTCATCATTCAGTGTTTCACAATTCTAAACTTCCTCCGACCAATTAAGTATCGTGATTTAGGTAGAGGTCAAAAATCGATAACATATCGCTCATATGCTTCACTAAGCTTCATATGACATGATTCAATGAAAGCCAAGTACGGTTCATGTTTCCCTTGCTGAAATTTTGTCAAGAAACTCTAAGTGCTCTTACCTCATTATCAGAACATAAAAAACAGGCAGAAATTCTTCGACACTTTATTTTGCACGAAATCACTATTTTCTCATGGTGAGCTTAATGTATGACATACGACATAATCTTGTGCTTGATACGGTTCTACCACTAGAAAACTAGATACTTGAGACAAGATAATACTACATTTAGGATCAATACGGCATGACACTAGATAATAAGGCACATTGCTAGACTGGGCACTCGATCGATACTCAGGACTCACTGGATCACTAAAACACTGAAAGTTCGACCAACAACTGAGAACTAGTTCAGATTAAACTATAGTTTATGAATATACATTACGAGTAATCAGCTCATATCGAAATCCAGGTAGAAAACAGTAATGAAATGACATTACAGTAATATATAGTCGCATATGTTTAGCATAGCTGTACGTGTCTCTTTTCTCTCACCATCTATTAACATCTTGCTTTCACTGACAGATCAGCACAACCAAACAATATTTTGTAATTTTAAAGGATACCCTAACACATTGATCTATCAAGATTCCCAATGATCACTACACCATAAATTATCAAGTTATTATAATAAAAACTCTTACATCCGTCTGTACCACAGTATTCTGCATTTTCTTCAATTCTTCAATAATTCTATTATTATTTGGACTTAAGCTATATGCTTTCTGTAGATCTTTTAAACATCCTGAGTGGTCACCTAGAAACTGGAAAATTATTTGATAAAACAAAATCATGTAAACATTTTGCATACAAATTGATACTTTTCGTCACTGAAAAATTTCATTTTACCCCTTGTCAATATTTCCTTCCCCTTTTTCATTACCAGCATATCCAATAAGTGGTCAAAGAAACACATTACTAAACAATGTCCACGTCATTAAATCAATTAAAAGGAGCTAATCGAATAGAAAATACACCACGATTCCACATGTTTTCGAAGTTTACTTGTAATTGAGTTTTATTTTTTTATTATTAGAACAAGATAATATCTAAGCGAAAGAATATAGTTTTCAATTAGATCCTCATCAGGCTTTACTCTAGTGTGGTGTAGGCTATTTATATCGACATAAGTAGTATGTATCGTGAGTTAAGAATATAATATCTGGCAAGATTGAAAAGATCGAGAAGAGAAGAACAGAAACAGAAAGCAATTGGTGTGGAAATCCAGGAACAATGATGCCTGAGACAATTAATGAACATTTTGCAAATGAAGTATCAGAGTATGGCTTTTCTATTTTATCAAGCAACTTTGTAGTTTGCGCTAAATAGATAATCGGTTGTTCTCACCTATGTTCTCATTCAATACACTAGTATACAATAATATTTATTTCATCACTGACTCAGAAACTGTTTTGACTGGTTTAATAATTTCGTAAATGCATATAAATATTATTATATATTTGAGTAAATCCTGTTGAGGATCTAGTTGAAAACAATATTGTTGGCTTATATATGTTGTTCTAATTCACAATATGGGAATTAAATATATTAGAGATATTGACACTATTCGTGCAGTTCAATTCTAAGCAAATGGGAGAGGGCTTTAAAATTCCAATTTGGTGGTTCAAGGCAAAACGAATAATCTATTTTGACAACAATCTTATCTAAATACTTAGTTGTTACAGTAAGCCGTACAACAGTTTTACTGATGACAATGTTCAATTATGTTAATAATTATTTATCTTGAGGATTAATAGTGCTGTTTACTAGAACTCTTATACTACTTGGAACAAAATAAGTAGTTAAATATTATTAAGAGAATTCCACCATAAGAGACCAAACATAAACACCGATTACGCATTATAAATATTTTACTTTCAATAGAAGTATTATTTAATCCAGTTCTATGATCTACCATTATATTTATTGCATTTTGAGTGTTGGACATTTGAAGGAATAGAACGATGCAAACACATTTTGAGTTTTATTAACGGAAGAAATCTTTTTCAAAACATATATATATATATAATAATATATATATGTATGTATTCAAGAACATTCATATAATGAAATACTATCAACTAGAGAATTATCGCGAATCAAGAAACATAACTGTTTTTTCGACGTAGTATGGGACACCTCAGAAAGGCATCGTTGTGCACTTATACAAGAATGGATCTTACCAACAGCGTGAAATGTCATATATCATTTAGTAGGGATAAGGAAATTCAATGCTCTATCGGTTTCATTGGTTGGCACCACTTCACAATGCAAAATGCTACTAAAATGGTTGTTTTCTTTACTATGAAAATACCGATTCATTTGCCAAGTCCGTTACTGTATTTATCTCACAATTTTTGGGCCATGCAAGTTTTAAACATATTGACGATTCAGTTAGATTAGCAGAAAGCCAGATGTATGGTCACAGGTATCTTTATGTAGTTCACATCACGGACTTAATATTCTCCGAAAACCAGGAAGCACTAAACAGCTATTTCGTCCTAGTATTTGTTTCAGGCTTTGAAATGAGCGCTTAACTTTCATACTATTAACTTGCAATCCACCTTTTAACAATTTGGACTTTAACTATACCGAGATGAATCGGTACATCCTAGTCTCCGACGTCTGTTTAGTTACAGTTAGCCTGTGATGTAGACTACAGCATTTCGCAATCTCCATAGTCCCTTTATATGTTTTTATTATTTAAATTAATAAATCGTGTGACTATGTATGTAAAGTATCAAACTAAAATGTGTCACAATTTATAAGTCTCAATGGGTACTAATCGAAAACATTTTTGAATAATAGATCAGGAGCTAGTTGATATTTACAACGAAACAACTGACAAGTCAAAAGATAGCTAACTATTTTGACTTTCATAGTTGAAAGCGTGAGTCAATTGAAGCTAGACCACCATGGAAACACTGGACGGCCGTTTCGTCCTATTATGGGAATCCTCAGCAGTGCGCATCCATGAGATGGCATACAACGGTGTTAATGTCTAACTTCAACTGATCCACGAAGTTGAGCAACCATTCACCGATTGTCTTCAGTGAGTTCCTATCTCACAACAGACGTGGTTTTGAACTCCACTGGTCACTGCTTAGACATTAACACCGTTGGATGCCAGCTCAGTGGTCTATCAGTTAAGGGCTTCGGCTCGAGACTGGTAGGTCCTGGGTTCGAAACTCGCGGGAGCGGGTTCGTGGATGCGCACGGCTGAGGAGTCCCATAATAGGACAAAACGGCCGTACATTGTTTCCAAGTTTTTCATGGTGGTCTAGCTTCAATTGACTCATGCTTTCAACTGTGAAAAATACTAAATCTCCACAAAACCCCTTCTCATATTTATTATTTTGACTTTATAAAAATACCCTAAACTAACTCTCTGATAAATAATGAGTAAAATTGTACACAATAATTCAGTACTTCGTGAAGTCATTGGTCTAAGCTGCGTAGGTAGATGTAGATAAACTGGTTTAGTCCTACGTAACAAATGCAATTATAAGTCAGAAACAGTGGATGGAATTGTTCAGAATCTGTTACAATATGGCAAATGTATTTGGTCTTTTTGTTCTTTTAAATTTGGAGTTCCTGTATTTAAATCACTTCAGTTAGTGTTTTCAAACAATAATCTCAGTTTTCAATTTTATTCATCATCATTACCACTACATTATTGAAATTATTCTGTTCTTGATCATTTTAAAATTCATCTCATTGGACTTATGTAGTATAGGGACTTGGATAAACGTACATATGTTGATCATAACTGACGAAATGACGGGTAAAAGAAAGGCTTTACAACTTTTAGATTTTATCTTTTTAACAGAATTACGAAACAAATCATTTAGATATTGCACACTATTATTAGTATGTATTTATGTAACCAAAACGGTTGATTTATAACATCATAAGCAGTGATGGATGATGGCTAGTAGTAGAATCAAAGATGAGCGTTTCGTCCGACTTGAGATTCGTCAGATAGATAGACTTGGATTCAAAAGTTAGTATCAACTCCGGAATTTGAACTCAGTACAGCTAGCTTCCAACAACGCCGTGTTATTCACTTAGCTACTGGGTTCAAATACCCACTGTCTTGATTAGAAGGGTGAATTCTGCATATAGTGCTAGTGGATTAGTGGTCTTATCATGGGAATCGTACAGGAGGCACATCTGTTTAAAATGAATGATCAACTTCAGTTCTATACAGCAATGGAAAAATTCAAATAATCATTACATATGAATTAAATGACATCATATAAATACAAAAATCAACAATACTTACCTTTAATGCTAATGATCTACGATACAATGCAATCGGACAATTAGATTCAATTGATAAAGCTGATGTACAATCATTACATGCTAGTTGATATTCATTCAATTGTAAATAAATCAATGAACGATTACGATAAATAACAGCTAAACGTTTATCTTCATTTAGATTGTACTTTAAACAAAGTTCAATGCATCTATTGAAATATATTAAAGCCAATTTCATATTTCCCTAATCATTAAATAATAATATTAAAACAATGAATTTCATCTAAAATAATAAAAAGTAATACATAGTAGAAATAAATTCACTTAGTATTGTTTGTTTGAATCTTCCCATTGATGTTTAGTACTGTAACTGGTCAGTCTCTTATTGGCATATGTGCATACTGGATTCTAATTATTGACACAATGTCTAAATGAATGAATGTGAAAATATACAGATTAATTCATCAGCAAAATTGTGTAGCTCTGTACAGTGAAAATTACACAAATACTAGTGTTAATACGTATATACAACTTTAGTTTATTCAAGTTGTATATTGTTGAGATATATTTAAAGGTATTGAATCCACTTCTGTTGATAACATCACGGTCTGATTGTTGAAGAAACTGGACAGTTGTTTTGTTCTTTTGTGGGATTCATCAGCAGTGTAGATTCATGAACTTATGAGGAGCTAAAAGCAGATCCTTCAGGCCTTGCAGCGAGATATTAACCTATAAACGATTAAGCTGCTACCTAAAGGTTAAAATTTCTCACTTCACTTAATTCGCAATATAATACGCCTATATCTTGAAATACAATTGATGGGTAATTGACTAGTTTTCGACATCGTTGAACTCAATTGGTAACACTTTCTCACAAAAACTCGAAGGATTACAACTTTAAAATATTTACTAAGGAGTTTTATGCGATCTTATTAATTCATATCAAACTCATTTTTGTGAACTGTCTCAATATCTGTAATTAACGTAGACTTAAAGTTTTCTACAGCTAATTGACCATTTGGTAAAGACTTATGTCATATTTATTTAGTCGTTTGATGTTCGATCGATCAAGGTACATTATAGCCACTATTCTAAGCGATTTGTTGTTACATACACAATACAGAGATAGTAGGTGGTTGGTGGTAGTCAGAAGAAAATCATGAAGCTAGATTTCTTATTAGCTAGACCTTGACAGAAAGATTTATTTGCAATCTTGAGGGAACTGATGGTTCCTGGTAGATTTCATACACTTCATACAGCTTTACAGTGAATAAACAATTGTAAGTATCCCAGTCCTACAAGGGGTTGTTTGTGTCTCAGATTATGAAGCTGACTGACGCTGGTTCGAATCTATCAGCAAGTATCATTTTCCTCAATACTGCAAGCACCCTTTCACAACTGGTGTGAAACCCGAATTCAAAGTTTGATGTGAACTAATTATAACCAACTTGTCAATCAACCATGTCTTACACATAATTTACTTTTAAGGATAGTTATAACACTTATTAATATTCACTTATTTATTTACACACATAAATATTGGTACAATCGGACACCAGATATATATGCGCCACACAAATCTCATTGAATTTGTGTGAGGACTGTGATGCTGACCAGGTGCTCAAACTGAAGCAGGGGGTTTCCTTAAGGGGCCACACCCGGAGTCATTGACCTAAAGATCTAACTCACAAGGCAGTGGAGCATCGTGAGAAGATGCTGTCCCATGGTAGCCGGTGACAGACGATTGGTTCATGCGCCATTTGTTCCTTCAGGATACTGGAGCCCATGTGCACCATTGGTTTGGAATTAGGGTTTTCTAACTCCCGTATGTGAACTTTCCGTGTCCACCAACTCGGTTAAAGCGCCAGACATTCGCCTTTCATCCTCTCAATTTTGTAAACAATACCCCAGACACGAGAAGGCATTGATTGGGACTTCGGTGGCAGAGGCTATATACGCGTGGCCATATGAGAGCATTTGGAGAGGGAGAGCGGACACTCTCCACTCTCGGCCGCACCAGGGCATTTGGGAGCAATATTACTGAAAAGTTATGAAATATATACTTATAAAACAATAGAAATGAAAATTCGACAAATACCTTTTTGAAGGATTCATTTCCTTTTTCTTTTAACTCTTCATAATCAGCGATGGAATATGTACTCTTAGATTTTGAAAAAAGAAAAGAATAAAGAGAAAATTTAAAAAATGATGATGTTACGTAATACTGTCACTTATTATTGTAGAGAAACATTTAAATGAAAGATAATCATTCAAGCATCAAATAAATAAAAATTTTCATGATTTAAATGACTAATTGTACTTACTTACTTAATCACGCCTGTTACCCCTCGTGGAGGAGCATAGGCCGCCGACCAGCATTCTCCATTCAACCCTGTCCTGGGTAACTGATCTTAACTTCTAGTATAACTAACACCGGTAATCAACCGAATGATTTTTTTAGAAAAACTGAGTAAATATTTTCTCCTGGATCTATGAAATCATTTATTTAACTCACTAAAGTAATACTGAACATCAAGGAGTAACCTTACTTTCATCCATTTGGCAAAAATATTTAGCTAGATGTATTGTTAGTGTTATTCTCTTCTGTAAGTTTTCTATTACAATGCAGAATAACAACTTAAGATTGTAAAAAAGATTTGTAGCTCAGGTGGATGATTTAGATGGAGTTTTGTTCTCTGATCTGAATGCTTCGGTCGTTTATGCTGATGATGTTGTTTCGAGGAACAATGAAAGCGTCACGACCAAACCATCCAGCTCTATGATCAAAACTCTACCTAAACTAACAGATTTTTATTAAATAATTTCAATATAAATTATAATATTATTATGTAATCGGGGAGAATTATTCAATAAAGTAGATATTTTTCACAACAAAACTTTCTATTCCTTCATAGTAATACATATTCATAAAATTACGAAACAGTTGAACGAGATATTATTATGGGGTTGATGAGGTTGTTGAGTTTTTGATTCAGATCATGAATCCATGAATGTTAGACCACTACTGAAAACCTGGAATCACTGAATGGCCGTTTTACCCCAATATGGAACTTCTCAACAGTGCGTATTCACGATATGACACGTGGGATTTGAATTATCAGTGTCACGCGTGAACGCTTAATCTCTAGACCACTGAGCCGGTATCCAACGGTGTTAATGTCTAACTTCAACAAATCCATGAAATCGTGCGACTATCTTTCATTGTCTTCGTTGGGTGACTGCCTCACACTCTATAGGGGTTCTTGGTTTTTACATAAACACTGTATGCATCTTTTATTTGTAAATTATATACTTTTTATTGAATGAAGGTAAACAAAGTACTTTCGTTACATAAACCGTCTGTAATATGTACAAAAGTAGAATTTGCCTTTATTAACTACATGAAAACTTATTTGCTTAACACAGTTAAATAATCTCGAATTGCACATTGTGATTAATCTAGAATATTAACTGAATAAGAATGGGAATACTTCTAACTTACAATGGACACTTCATCATTTTCTAAATGTTCATTGACTTCAGATTGACAATGCAGAGCTTCATTGCCAAATGTAGTTATTATATCTTCATTATTATCTGCATCAACTTTGGAGCTATAACAATCATTCAAGTTACATTCTTGTTTACTAATATCAGAAATAGACTTGTCAGTTAATTGAATCTTATCATTTTTGCTAATATCAATATCAAAATGTTTTTCAGAATCAATATCATTATTATGGTGTTCAATTAGATTTGGATGATTTCTTGAAAGCTCCATATTATTAATATTCACTGTTACAGTTTCTTGTTCTTGTATGTGTTGTTGTTCTTGCTGTTGATGCTCATTTTCCTCGACACTTTCATCGCTCTCATCATCATCATCCGAAGAATCACCGACATCAGTTATGATCATACGTCTAGATCCTTTCAAATGGGGTTCCTGACGTTTTGATATTGCAATTTTCACATTACGTAATAAATTCTATGGTAAAAAAAAGAAATATATTAATTCAAATCTCATTATAAATAAGTAATTTGACCATATCAACTTTATTAGTAATTAGATAATGAATCATTTTGAATATAAAATAATAGCTAATTTAAAATTCGAAACAGCAACCTTTGGACAATCAGGGAAAGCCCAAACAGTCTAAACAGATTAAACAAACCAATATCCTAGATCATGGCTGTTAGCGAAATTCAGAAAGCATGTATCGTCCAGCATATAAATCGCTAGCTTGTTGAACCCGTATCTTATTATTGGTCTTCACATTGAAATTTAAATCTAGTACTTATCATTTCAAATACAAAGGTGTTCAACATTGTGTAAATGAATCAAGATGGGCACTGACTTAGTCAACAAGTAGAATTATCCACGAAATTCAGATACCTAGACAGATTTTGATCTATGGCAAAAACTATCTTCAAACAAAAACAATTCAACTAACTTGAGCTTTAAAATTAGTTGGATCTTGATCGGTAAGTCTATTTAAGTCTTTTTCAGCTTGTTCTAAATTGTCTAATTCGAAATTCGCTTGACTTCGTCTAAATAATGCTGAAAGAAAAACAGAAATCAATTGATAAGGAAGTTGAAAAGAATTATGATAAGAATTTGTGTAAAATAAAAGCGAATTAGCACCCGAGTATAGCTTTGAACCATATTTATTTTGTGAATTAACGATAATATACCGCCATTCGAACAAAATTCAACCAGTCACCTGTAAGTGACGCAGAGCCTAGGACATATGCATTTTCTGTTAAAACACTCCTACATTCACAAACATTTTTGGTGGTTAAGCACATATCATGCATGTTACAGCCAACTAAGCTAATGAAGATTCACTAGCGCATTAAGTAATTTGCCATTTTTATCCTACATCTAATCTCAGCCTTACTGACAGGATGATCCTAGCATACTCGAGCGATGCTAAAAGGCATCCATAATCAAGTACTAGTAATCTGCAAATATTTTCTAGTTTAAGGGCTATGGACTGAAGTGGATGGAGATAATTTTGAACTAATAATGGAAATCAAATTCTATGGATCTAATAGATTAAAAGTGGACTTTTGAGCAAAATTCCTCATACATAACTGAAGGATTCCACGTCACTAAGAACAGAATATTCTTAAAATAAATCTTATTTAGTCAGAATGCAACATCAACAGAAATGACGACTAAGTTGCTTCAAAAAACCCTTTTTATATTACTTTTAATTAAAATTAACATTTTTACTAGGAAACGTACATCTATTTCTTAAATGTTCAAAGTAAAATAAAAAATCATTAAGAGTAACATTAATATTTTACCATGTTTTGAAGATACCGATCATTCTATACTAGCTATTGTCATACGTAATTAGTACTGTCCCCAAATGCCCTGGTACGACCAAGAGTGGGGAGAGTCTGCTCTCCCTCTCCAAATGCTCTCATATGGCCACGCGTATATATCCTCTGACAGGGAAGTCCTACTCACTGCCTTCTCGTGGCATTACTGTTGTTTATGAAACTGAGAGGACGAAAAGCGAATGTCTGGCACTTTAACCGGGTTGGTGGACACGGTGACCAATCGTGCACATGGGCTACAGTATCCTGAGGGAACAAATAGCATATGAATCAATCGTTGATCACCGACTACCATGGGACTGCATCTCCTCACGATGCTCCACTGCCTTGTGGGTTATACCTTTAGGTCGAAAGCTCCGGGTGTGGCCCCCTAAGAAAACCACCTGCTTCAGTTTTGGCACCTGGACAGTATTACAGCCCTCACACAAATCGAATGAGATTTGTGTGGCGCATATGTATCTTGTGCCCCCTTGTACCAATATTTATGCGTTTAAATAAATAAATAAGCTGTATTGAAAAAATTTACCGTTAATTATAATAGTTTCCTAGAATACAGGAAAAAATGTAGTGATTTAGGATAAGTATCAATAAAGGAATTATGTCAATGAAACTGTTTGAGACAGTAATTCTAAGTAAATAATTTCGTCTGAGTAAATGAAGACAATCATTATTTCAAAGGAATAAATTTAAGGAAACTAGCAGTTTATAACACTTGCATTGTTTTCTTCTAGAAAAACAAAATTATTATTATCAGAAGGGGTTTTGTGGATATTGTAGTAATTTTAATAGTTGAAGTTAGACATTAACACCGTTAGATACCGGCTCAATGGTCTAGTGGTTGAGCGCTCGCTCGCGAAACTGATAGGTCTTGGGTTCGAATCTCGTGAGGCGAGATCGTGGATGCGCACTACTGAGGAGTTTCATGTTAGAACAAATCGGCCGTCCAGTGCTTTCAGATTTTCCATGGTGGTCTAGCTTCAAGTGACTCATGATCTGAACTATTAAAATTATTATTATCATTACAAATACCTTTTAAATTATCTGGTTCAGTTTTTAAAACTTTTGTACAATCATTCACAGCTTGTTTCCAAAGTTTCTGTCGTAAATCTAATCAAATGCAAATACAAAACAAAAAAGTGGCTTACAGAATATGAAAAGTTGAATCATAAACAAAAGTGGAATTTTGAATAAACATATATTCTCAAAATTGAATGATCCTTTATTGTATATGGAATTAATGATGTAATCTGTATTCTTTAATTGGCTTACATGCAATGGGAATTGAACAGATGAACTAGTGATTGTAGGCCTAATTCAACTTCAACTATTCATCATCACTTTGTATTGGAAAAACTATAAACAATGTCAACTAATTATATCAAACAATTGTTATGATTTATGAGGAGTTAAATCTGAAAAAAACATGCGGTTCACAACTACCGGATGGATGATAACACGATCAACTTGATAACTGAATGTTGTAGAGTCAATCTGGTCTATGTGACTCAAAGGTTATTACCAAATCATCCAGCTCAGAGAACAAAACTCCATCGAAATCATCCATCTGAGCTACAAATCTCCACCAACTGTTGAGATATTTTACAAACTAAGACAAGGAGGCGAATTTCCACTGCTTCTTCAATTTTTTTGTTATACTATCTTTTAACATCTATCACTGCACATTATGATGTTGATCTATATGGGCTAGTGACTTACTGTAACTTCTTCAATTAAATTCTATCAATACCGAGAACTAGAAAACAAACGATATCATCCCTATCAGTAAAAACTTTTAAGAAAACTTGAGTCTCCACTGGCAAACAAGTTGCAAGGATTAAAATAGGTCAACTGACCTACTATCCATATTACTGAGATTACTCGTTGTTATTTTCATTATATGTAATAGAAACTCGATTATGTTTATAATTAATTTTTTCTATAAAAGTACATAAAAACTCACATATTAAAGCACGATTATTGTAAACAGCATTGGTTTTATGCATAATAAGACTTCGTTTATAATAGTTCATTGCATCAGCATAGTCACCTGATTTAAAGGACTAAATTTAAATAAATAAAAAAACCCGCTTCTTATTATTTGAGTAAGAATAAACAGAAATAAGTAGGTAGGTTAAATTACTTTACTTTTTTCGAAACAATCAATAGTACTTTTTCTTCTAAACAGTATTTTATGTTTGCTTCAATCATACTGGGCTTCCTCAGCTGATTGAAATGTGACATAATGTAAAAAAAGAATTATCCAATCAGAATTAAGATTTTCTATATAATGAAGATCAGGTGAAATGATTTAATATATGACGATGATGAACCTTAAATTGTGCTTTCTTTGAAACTTAAGCTTTTTCTTTCCTGCAAACTATTCAAGACATTTCATAGCTGGATCTTTTTTTCTCCTACATCGAAAAACCACCTTTCTTGATTCAAACGATATTGAAATAAGAATGATTTTGTTTGGTTGTAATAGAAGCCAATGTAAGTTATTAGAATAATCTTTTACTCAGATCGATGTAATTTGAGAGAGTACTAAAGAATCATTTTGCTCTAACATGGAATTTTTTCAGTGATGACTATTCGTATCTTTCCCAAGGGATAGCAACCTAAATTTTCAGGTCTATCAATTAATATATTTTACATTAAACCACTGAGCTTAAATTCATCTGTCTACATTTTCAATTTCAGTCGGTTGATCAAATAACGAGATATTCATTCATTCGATTTCAATTTATTATTCTAAACACAACAAATGCTAAAAAGGATTTAAAAGTCTCTATTACAAACAGTGGTTAAACTCATCATTCTATACTACTCAGGAATACCACTTAACAACAAAATTAGCTGTCCAATATTACCTGATTTTCAGTGTTATCTCATATGATGTCAATCTGGACCGAAAATTATCTTCAGAATCTTTTTTTCCGGAAGATATTTGTCATAATAAGCTCAGTGAATTAAAATGTTGATAATTTGCTTAAAATGTTTTTCAAGAATTACTATGTGTTTTTTTAATGTACAAACAGTTTGTTGTCAAGCATTACTTCCAATTAAAAAAGCAACTATATAAACAAATATTGAATTGTAGGCAAAGATGGATAGTGGATAGCAGTGGAATCCAGGACACGCGTTTCGTCATATTTGGGACTCGTCAGCTGGATGTACCTGCATCTCAGAGTTGATGTTCACTCTGGGATTCGAACCCAGTACCGTTCGCTTAAAAACGCCATCGCGTTACCTGAAATGCAGGTACATCCATCTGACGAGTCCCGAATAAAACGAAACGCGCGTCAAACTGGATTCCACTGCTAGCCAATATCCTTCTTTGCTTACAATGCTTGTGAATTTAGGCTATATTGAGGCAATACGCAAAGTATGCACATATGCCAATAAGTGATTGACCAGTTGTAGTCTTAAACATCAATGGGAAGATTTAAATAAACAATACTATGTGAATTTAAATACTGAATTATACATCTGAATCATAATTAAACATAACTTTATTTGACATCTTCTACACTAGTTTAATTTTAAAATATCAGTGGCAAAATGAGGTGAGTTCCTTATGCCGAGGATGCCCGAGATCTGATACGGATACACAACGTGCTAAGCGCTAACACCTGAACTGACTACTTCAGCGAGAAGATAAGATTCGAACAGGAAATCTTTTAAGCCCACACAAACAAACTAGCTATTAATACTTGATTGAAATCATTAATAAAGCAAAGATACCTGAGTACTGTTCTTATCAGTTTCACTTTATATACACAAATTCTTAAATATTATCGTTTAGTCAAAACTGAATTAGATTGATTCAGGATTCAGACCTTCTACTCAATACCTTAAAGTCAATTATTTGAGACAAACTGATTCACAGCTTTCACATTATTACATAAATACATTTACATATTTTGAAAATTTACTAAATAATAAGATATATTACTAAAAAAGAACAATCCATTAGCTCACTTCATTCCCTTTTTCCTTTTCTCGTTCAGCCAATTTTTTTCTTGTTTGAATTGGTATATTAACTACTCTTAATTTCAATTCTTTATAATCAAGTTTCTTTAATCCATTTGTTTCAATTTCCGATAGTATCATTTTTTCGCCTTTTTCAGGTTTACTATTTGTTTGATTTTCTTCAGCCAGTTCTTTATCCCATTCTTTCGCTAACCTTTAAGTTATAATGAAAATTGTAAACGAATGGATTCAACATTGTAAGCAAAGATGGATAGTGGCTAGCAGTGGAATCGAGGATGAGAGCTTCGTCCTATTTGGGACTCGTCAGCTCGATGTACCTGCATTTCAGAGTTGATGTTCAATCTGAGACTCGAACCCAGTACCTTTTGCTTCAAATGCCATCGCGTCCTGGATTCCACTGCTATCCAATATCCATCTTTGCTTACAATGCTTGTGAATTAAGGCTATATCGAGGCAATATGCACAGTATGCACATATACCAATAAGAGACTGACCAGTTGCAATCTTAAACATGAATGGTAAGATTCAAACAAGCAATGCCAAGTGAATTTAATGGATTCAACAGTCTAAATTATTGAACATTTTTTAAAAGTTAGATAGTAACTAGTAGTGAAATTCAGAATGCAAGTTTCGTCTTATTTGAGACTCCTCAGCTTTTACCTTTTCATCCTAATGTTCATAATCACACTGAAACTACAACATAATACTTGTTGTTGTAAACATTAACAGGTTATTCACTATGTTGCTAAGTCTAGGATAGCTACTAGCTTGTGCAATGAATATGAATTGTATTTAGCTCCACGTTTTTATTAAACTTAAGTAGTAAATAACATCAGCAACGGGGAAATACAAACCTTTACAAATTAATGTAAATTTTTATTACAAACTCATAAATGGAATGAAAATGAAATCTAAAAGTCTTAAATTAGATGCGAAATGAACTCAAATCTGGGTCATGTAGTTTCAAGCCCGATATTGTTATCCTGCTTATGATAAATTATTTTGACAGATCTTTTTAATGTTCGTCTTCAAAACATAAATGAAGTGTGTTTGATTACTAAGACCAGTTAATTAACTAATACAGTAAAGCGAATATATGTTTTTAGCCCAACGGATAAAGTGTTGACGTTTGAAGTGGAGCATACTGTGTTTGAGTCTCAGTGGGAACAAAAATATTGGGATATATTAAGCATATCTGCCTGACGAGTCTTATAAAGACTGAAATATACATCATAAATTTCATTCCAACTATAGTCCATAGATTATGAAAGTAATGATTATGATGTTGAGAACGTTACTAATAGCTAAAACTTATGTTATGAAATGTAATCTTTGTTTTTACGTAGAATTCAAAATGTCTTTAAGAGATAAAACATAGCTTCCATTCTGATTTCAACCTTTCCAATGCTGAACATTCCCACCTTCATACGGCAGTAAAATCAGAATTCTTAAACTCAACAACAATTACCTGATTATTCAATTATCTGATTGGAATATATAAAGGTTTATTTCTTTCTAATTTCGGCTAATTCCTAATCTCAAATAACTGTCATTAAACATCGGTTGTAAGTAATCATTTGTAAACTTTCAGTTTAGTCAATCTTCGTAATTCTCTTTAGTTTAGAATTTTCGGGTGCGATTGACCGATAAAAAGCTATTCATTATTTAAATGTTTACAGTATTGAATTGAACTTAGAAGTAAGATGAATAGGTTGTCTAATATTCTTTAGTTTCTAATGCTTTTTGAAATATACCAGCTGAAGCACTAAAGTCAGACATTGAAGTAACTGCAAACATGCTTCACCTTCTATTCAAGAAGATTTAGGAAGAGGAACAAGTGTCAATGGACTGAAAAGAAGGATACCTCATCAAGATACCAAAGAAACGAGATCTCAGCAAGTGTGAGAATTACAGAGGCATCAGTTTGTTGTCAGTACCAGGAAGTGTTTTCAACAGAGTGTTTCTCAACCGGATGAAAGATGCAGTAGACGCCCAACTTTGAGATAAACAGGCTGGATTCCGTAAGGATCAGTCGTACACAGACCAGATTGAGACACTAAGGGTCATCGTTGAACAGTCAGTTGTGTGGAACTCGTCACCATACACCAACTTCATTGACTCAACATTCACTGACTGGATACTATCAGCAACAGCGTTTTATGGGAGAGGACAAACTAGCTTCCAGATGAAGAGGAAATTAGGAAAATACGTTGGAAGCGGATAGAACATACATTAAGGAAATCAGCAAACTGCATCACGAGGCAATCCCTAAATTGGAATCCGGAAGGTAAGCGGAAAAGATGAAGACCAAAGAATACATTACGCCGGAAAATAGAAGCAGATATGAAAAGGATGAACAACAACTGGAAAAAAACTGGAAAGGATTGTCCAGGACAGAGTTCGATGGAGAATGCTGGTGGGCGGCCTATTCTCCTCCACGAGGGGTAACAGGCGTAAGTAGGTAAGGTTTTCAAAATAATGTCAGTTCATAATTTTTTATAAACAGAACTACTTCTTAATAGATCAATAATTCTTAAATTTACAATATGAATCTAGCAATCACTATCTAGATGAAATATTCTTTACATATTACTTATCCCAACCAGCGAGTATATATATTTTTTCATCTATTTTTTCCCAAGTGTTGATTATAAATAGATAATAATAGCAAGGAATCAGAGATTGTTTATCCTTGAATGTATACATGAATGACTGTATAGATTTTCAAATGGAACCAAATGAATTGTTTAATGCTCAATAAGTTACTCTGACAAAACATAAAAAATATGAAATTTCATATACAGCTTAACTTACTTATCCCACTCACTATAGTCTTTTGGCTTCACAACTCTGTTACCAAATGTATAATCCCCTTTTGAATTCAACTAAATTACAAGAAACGGAGTAGTAATGGACATTTGACAAGTTTACAAATTGTGTTCAAATGAAAACAAACGTTGATGTTTACTTAATCATTAAATAAATCAGTTCATGTATCTCATTTAAATATCCTTGTTTCAGATAATATCAACAGTCTCACTCGTTCTTCAGTTTTATTTCATTTATTCCCCATATTTTTGTTAGTACTTGTATTGTAATAATTGAATTCATGTGTTGGTCTAAGCTAGAAAACCATTAAAAACCTGGTAGCACTGGACGGTCGTTTCGTCCTAGTATGGGACTCCTCAACAAAGCCCATTCACAACTCCAAACACGTGACTAGTGTCCAGTACTTTTGATCTTAATGGATGATATGATAAATTGTATTGAATTCTCAAAAATGTTATTCACTAGATGAGTATAAATGTTTAAATATTCATAATATTACATTAAGCTAAATAGTATATAAAAATCTATTTAGTTTCAATATAATTTCCATCATGGACTGGTATTAACTGGAAATTAACTCAACATCAAAGAATGGATACCCAATAAGTCCAAATACAATGGTACATTGTTTACCTGTACAAAATCCCTGAATTTCATCTTATACTTTTTATCAGAAGGGATTTTGTGGAGATTTAGTATTTTCATAGTTGAAAGCCTGAGCCAATTGAAGCTAAACCACCAAGGAAAACCTGGAAGCACTGGACGCGAGACTGGTAGGTCCTGAGTTCGAATCTCTCGAGGCGAGGTCATGGATACGCACTGCTGATGAGTCCTACAATAGGACGAAACGGCTGTCCAGTGCTTTCAGGTTTTCCCTGGTGGTCTAGCTTCAAATGACTCATGCATTCAACTATGAAAATACTATATCTCCACAAAACCCCTTCTGATAAAAACAAAGAAAATTGATAATTTGGAAAGTAAATGAGTTTTAATAGTAATATCATTCATATGGGCAAACTGAACATAAAAATTATAATTTGAAAAAAGATCACATAAAATCAGACAACGAACTATATAAAATAGTGATTAGGTGAGACAGAAATAATAAATGGATTGGTGCCAGTGTAATCACTATCAATACCTAATATTTAATTTAATTAAATATAAATTAAGGTTATCACGATAAACAATTAACAAGAAGTCCAAACCACGTACCCCCATATACTCAGTTTAATAGTCAATAAATTTGTTAACTGATTCTGAGTTTTCGATCGACTGAAACTAGATTTTCTCTAAGTAATTCCATTGATACCCAGTATATTGTATCCCAGTAGGATAGAACTGAAAATGTGTAACACATATTCCAACACTCTCTGTGGATATGAGTTCAAGATCCTATCAAATGATGTATTATATATCAGAAATAAGTACCCGGTTCGGTGATGATTTATATTCATTACTCAAGTCAGTGATTTAATTTATGCATTCAGTAGATTACAGTTTAACCTCTATTTTATTTCGTTCAAATTCGTTGATTGACCATACAGTTAAAATGATATGTGATTTATCATTAGTATTGCTACTGTAAATGTCGTTTAATTAGTAGTTGGCGAATAAATCAGTCCGTTTATTCAGTATTGTTTTCGCTATTGAACCAATATAGTAGTCTTATTCCATTGCACTAATCAGAATAGAGCAGTATTATGCAATCATAGCGGTATCAGTAGCAATAATTTCCATTCAGTTTGCAGTCACACTACGGAAATCTTATTTTTGTTTCAAGATGTCATAGTAGCTCAGCCTAATACTCTATGCCAAAATGACCCACTCATAACATGTAAGCTGAATTAAGAAAATTTTAGTATCAAGAAGTTATAAAAACTTGATATACTCACTCGTGTTGCTGATTGTTGATTACTACCGAAAATAATGGATTTTCGAATAGGTGGTAAATCTTCATCATCATATTTCAAACACTTTTCTTCTAATTCTTCATCATTCATTTCTAATTGCTTTCCTGATAGTAACTTCTTTTTTGATCTTTCCAACAAGTGATAATCATTTTCTGAATTCTTATCACCGTCAACTTCTTCACTGAATGTTTTTACTTCATTAAGCCAACTCTACATTCGTATGTGATTTATTTCAATCAAAAATTTGAGAGAGTTAGGTAACTATGATTTTCTATGTGTTTTGATGGTAAAATCTAAACAATTAGGTAACTTTAGATAAATTTAAAGTTAATTTTCATTATGAAGTAATACAAGCCACAGAATCGTTGAAAACCAGAGGATTAAACACAACTGGTTTGCTGAAGCCCTGAATTTTTCAGGACTGTTCAACCATGACCATTCATCGAATCAAACCCAGTAACTTCAGGTTTTTTGATGTCGTCTATGCTGTTGAACCACTGTATCAAAGCTCTATTTCTTTTACTCTGGACTTTAGTTCACTAAATACTACAACTTTCATGTAATATTATTAATACGCTATTACAATACTCTTGATTTAGTTGACTCCGTATGTCAATGGAAAATACGGAAGTTAAAGATGGGACCCATGCCCTGTGTTCTGTCACTAATGGCAGTTTAGACACTTAACACGCTGCATATCGTTAAATTTATTAGAAAGGACTTTATTCTGTCGGAAAATATTTAGTTGGCACAAACAACGTTTCAAAACTACATATACATGTGGTTAACTGGTTTCGCTTTTATTCGGACTCAGAAAAAAGAGAAATAAAGATACTCAAGATGTAGGTGGAATATTCAACGTGTTTATGATAAGTAATATTCTGGTGTCAGGATAAATTTCAATGGTGAAAAATACTCTTTAAACTATACATCCTAGTCTCATCGCAGAAGAATAGCTACTAAGCATTGAAAGGTATAATTCATAGTTATAGTGCTAGATCACATCTGTTTTAAGAAGAGAAGGATATTCTTAAACTCACACAACTGGCTTCCAAATGATCAGATTTCTGAATTCAGTTTCGTTATCAATTCAAGAACGTTAATGAATAATTAGAATCCGATCTTTCATATAATTTGTAAATAAATTAGATACTGACAAAATTTAAATACAGTAAAACTGTTTACTAACAAAATATATTAAGATAAGATAAAGTATCATAAGCGAAGAAACATATTGTCAGTTTTTTAATGTTCATTCAGACAATTTGAATTTCAAGTATAAAGTATTGTGACATGAACTCCTATTTTATTTATGATTTAATTATTAGATCACCTGAAAGTCTTCTTCAATTTGATGCCTTTCTTCTTTATCCAACTGTGTGATTTTTATTGGTTCTACCGCTTTCCGAAGGACCCGACTATAAATAAAAGATAACATAGTCACGGTTCATAGTTTCATTATTAATGAGTTTGAGGTTCTAAAAGTTTATATTTTCCAACATATTTTCATAGTATGAGTTCTAGTAGTGTTCAAATGACCTGGTAATCATTAATAATCAAAATGTAGTCATATTTTGAACCCACATAACGGTATTTTTACTGTTTTGACAAACGAAAAGTATTTAGTTTGATACTTAAATCTAAAATTAACTGCATATTTGTGTTTATAATAAAATAAATTTTACATTTCTAGTTGTAATAAAAAATCTTCTGATTGAAATTTGATAGTTCTATCAATGTTTGTCCAAATTTTCAGTGGAAATTAAGAAATAAAAATAAAACGCTAACTGTACGGTCTTGGATTTTCATGTGTCATAACTAAGACTTTCAAGCTCTTCTCCCAAAGTACTTTTGTCACCAAATTAAACATAAAAACTAGTCTTGATAAAAATATTTCGTTTGGCAGTTCTAAAACTTACTTAAAATGAAAATTCATACTTCTGCGGGTTTTATCAAATATATCATATACTAGTGTGTCAGGAAATGAAGACCATTTTAGCAAAAAAAGTTCTACAAACAAAGGTTAATAGATTAATATATCATCTGATAGCACTGCTAAAATGTAAAATGTTTTTTATCATTATGTATATCTTTTGTTAGTTGAAAAATTAGTCCTAAATATTTACCATGCGAAGCTTGTAAAATATTCTAATTAACATTCTTCATGTAGTTGCCCAGTTGTAATTACATTTACACACTGAAAAATGGTATATTCAAAACATCAACTTATGACACAGACATATCTATATTCGTTGTATGTTTGCATGACAAAATTGATGGATAGGTTCTTGTTAGACAAATAATATATATTTGCAAACTATAATAACAGGATTAAAAACTGCGAGTGCCTGAGTACTCTCACTTCAACTACCAAATCGCCATTTGGGTATGCTGTAACTCAAAAACAAAAATTCACTTATATTTTAACAAAACAGTTATGTAGGCTTTGTTGAACAAATATGAATCTTTTGCAACTTAATGACGTCAAGTGACTAAAGCACACTATTCAACTCTTTATCCGAGTACGACTTTTCACAACGTAGAACAAAAAAGTGCTAAGATAAATAAAAAACAAACACAAGTCAGAAAACTGATCATATATAGAGCCCGAAGATGTTTCAGTACAGTTAAACAAACTCATAGACCTCAGAAAGCTAGCTACTGTTGTATGTTTGTTGTTGCATGGTCCCAGTTGTGGTCACTTCCGTTATATTCTCGCGAAAAAAAGACCAAGTGACTTATTTTTGAACTTGAATTTGATTTCTGAAATATGGACTCCTTAGCTTTTGTGGCCTGATTGATTATCACGGTGGAAGATTATGAACATTATATTTCGAAAACGGATTCCATAATACATTGTTTATGATACCATACAATAAAAAGGTATCCATTTTCAGGAACATATACTATTCTTACAGCCCTTGATTATAAATGAAAAAGTTGATAAAGAATCAGCATTGAGTTAACTTGCATCTACCATGCTGTAATCAATGGTTTATCTGCCACGATAAGGTCTACACTACTTTTCACCTTAATTCATCCTGTACACTTCATAGATATAGTGACGGTTGTTGTGTATGCTTGAAATATTGACCATTCCAAAAGTTTGTGGGACATATTTGAGTTTCAGGTTGTGACCTTAAAGTACAAAAGCAATGTGAATCAGTGAGAATTAGCCAAATGCTAGTTTCTGGCACCGTACTTTACTAGGCGTCTTGTCACAGTTGACCATGATCACGACTACAGGAAACTACGTGCCAGTTGCTAGGTTATATCCCCGGTAGGCTGAATATCAGAAGACAATTTATGACTGTAATAAGATGTATTCGTTGGTGATCTCGTAGTATCGAAACAAGTATATAAATACATTTTCTAGATAGTAGGTAGTCTGTGAGTAGATCTGATATCGAGCTATTTGTCACCACGTAAATTTTCGAATACATTGGACTCAACTTTCATTAAAGTCACTGGATTCACTAGACTTGTTCACACATCCTTTAATGGAACTGTAAAATAAGTGAAATAATACTTTGGTGGCAAACATCTGATACTCTGAGATGACATAATGATAATAATAAAATAGGCATTGAAAGCCAGCAACACACTTTTTAGTTTTTAAATCACATAGAATTGAAAACTTGTGTAAATTATGAGTCTTCAGTAGATGAATGCTTCGGAAAATAAAAAAGAATATTAAGGAGTTGAGCGACATATAACGTTTGTGGAATATTTTAGGCAATATGACTTGAAAATTTACATGCATCAGCTACACCGACCTGTTTGGGTTTAACCTGGTGACCTTTTCTTCGCAAAATGATTCAAGTTCTGCATAACGCCCGACTTCACCAGATCTGTAACTATGATAAGTGTGACACTGGTCAATACCTCAGGGTTTTCAATATTTTCTCCAACTCAACGGGATCATTGCAAGAATCCAAGTATTTAAAGTCTAAATGTGATATAGGGATATCATAGGTTTTTGTCCTTTCGCTGAAGTAAACGCTATCACTCATCGATAGGATAAATTGGAGTCAAACAACCGCTGTTTTCAGTAATAAGCGCGTTTAAGCAATAAAACATATTAGATTTTACTTAAGGTACTTAGAAATAAATATGAAGAAATTACCGATCTATAGTGATGTTTTTGGTCATTTTCCTCTAAAAATTCAGTTTCTTACTGCGAATGTTGACTAGTGTTTTTGTATTATTGGTTAAGGCAAAATATTCCAACAACAGGTGTGAGTCAACTGACTGACTTACTCACTTACGCTTTCTTCTTGTCATGTGGAAGTGTAGGCTTCCAACTAGGATCATCCATCAAACTACTTCCTGGTCGCTTCTGTCCAGTTGTTTCCAGTTGTTATTCATTCTTTTGATCTCTGTCTCCGATTCCTGTTGTGATGTGTTTGTATCGAAAAATAAATCCCCAAAACAAATAGCTCTGTAAGTGTTCGACATTGGATGGTGACGATTTTGGTTTTAATGGACTCATCTAGCTGAAGACTCTCAGTCATGCATCCGCACCAGATCACGAGTGGGAACGCCGTGCTCAACTTCTGCAATCGCTAGCCAGTTTAGTTCCGTCACTTCTCGACATATTGAAAATCTATCAAATATATCTTCCTACCTCCTCACTTCCGACTTTTGATTTCACTAGGTGGGCACTATTCAATCATAGGAGCTGATGTTGGTTAAAGCGTAGTCAAAATACAATATCTGTGGCATCACCATGTTCTTCGGACTTCCTCTTTTACTTTTACTTTCGCGGTTCCAATTTTGGACTTGCCCTGCAGTGCAATTTGATGGTTTACACAAGGTATGTTCTCTTCACCTCCATCGTCTCTTCCTAATTTCGTCTTCAGATGGAAGCTAGTTTATGTTCTGCTGCGGTAATTTGTTGCTGACGGTATTAGGTACACCAATGACCACTCAGTGATTACTGCTTAATTACTCTATCAGTAGGTTCGATCACAACCCATAAGAAGCTTATTGGTGGCTTTGATGATTTTTTGATTTCGAAGGGAGCAGAAGTATACGAGTCGTAAACACCCATATATTGTTGCGGATGTAGAACACTAATGTATGATCTCTTTGTACTTCAAGGAAAAACAAGAAGGTTTGGATGTTTGAAACGCTTGCACCTATTCCCATTAATATATTCATGTAATATCGTTATTTCTGCTGTATGACAATCAAAGTGTCAATATTAACTAGTTACGACGGAGTAGTCGAGATTAGGTAATAAACGCGAAAGGTGAATTCCACCTTAGCTGGCAAGCAAAGTCCTTACTGTTCAACTGGATCATGGTTGCAGTCATCGACACAGACCACCTACGTCTGTGATCAACAAACATATCCGGCTAAGCCTTTATCCATGTTGAAGCAGTTGGAATATTGACACATCATTAATCTGGAGTTTTGCAATTCTCCGTAGCCCTGAATAAGAGTCTTTAAGATCATAACATGGTCGATCCTTGCATTGTCCATGATGCTCCCATGTCCTACCCATGTCAGCTATACGCAGCCCAGTGCCCTGATGTCCAACATGAGAAATCCTTCAACAGTTTCAGTGTCACTTAACCATTATTTTAGGGTCACTAATGTGAGTAATCAAGCTCAGTAAGAAATCGAGGAAGTTGTATTTCTAGGCTTCCCTGAATAACGTAACGGCTGCATATTTCATACCTTCTAAAATTATGTAGTCCCTAATAAATGACGGTATACACAGCATGGTATTAGAAAAGGTCATTCTTGTACGACCAACCTGCTGACTGTGGTGGATAGATGAACAAATATCCTTGATCACAAAGGGAAGGTTGACGTCATCTACCTGGATTTCTCAAAAGCTGTTGATAGAGTCAAACACATATGTCTTATCAATAAGCTTAGACGACTTGGTATAAAACTCCCTCTGATTGACTGGCTAGCTTCACGTCTAGAAAACCGACATTTAAAGGTCAGGGTTAAGTTCTCTTTCTCTCAGGCTATGGAATGTCCTAGAGAGGTCCCCTAAGGCTCAATACTAGGACCTCTTCTTTATTTGCAATAATGATATTCCACGAAAAAATTCATTTGACTTATTGCTTTTTGCTGATTATGTGAAACTTTGGAGAACTACGCAACCAACAAACTATAGTTACGACTTATGAAACTCCTCTCTAGAAGTTTCTCAAGTCGAAAATTATTCAGGCGTGTGGGTACATTACAACTGGAAGTCGTTTGCTAACTGTGACAAAAACGCTTTTCGAGCAAACCTTTCACTAGTAACATTGAAACGCATTTTTGGCCAGTTTGACGGTGGAACTTTCCATATAATTTTCAACAGTTTCATTCGTCCCCGTTTAGAGTACGGAAACAAAGTATTACCTCCCTCCCTCCAGAAGGATAAGGACACTCTGGAACGTATCCAACGTCCAGACACGAAATCAGTTCAGGAACTCAATTCCAAACCTTATGAAGAGCACCTCCAATCACTTAACTTTTAACCGTTATTATACAGGCGTCTTAGAGGAGACCTCCATATGACCTACATTATCCTTAACACTGCTGGTCTTCCCCTTAAATATCTACTTAAGCTTAATCACAACACTAACCTGAGGGGTAACACCCAGAAACTGGAGACCCAACATATCATATCAGACTGTAGACACAATTTCTACTCCTTAAGAGTTGTTAAATCTGGAATTCGCTGTCGACTGAGCTGGTTCAAGCGACTTCCGAGGAGTCCTTTAGGAAGAATCTTGACCTATTCCTAAGGACTAAGGATAGCTTATTAACATGATCTACCAATTTCTTTTTCCTCTATTATCGTTAATGTATCTAGGTTCTTGCCTGGTGATATTGGTGATCCACTGCTACTAGACACGGAAGCCCGTTAAGTGAAAGCTTCTTCTCTTCCGTCCACAACCATTTGAACCACCTTAACTTTGTTTTTGGAGAATCTATATAATTATATAACAGTAATTCAAAAGAGATTACATTTTCTGTGGTGAACGCCCATAGTAAATTGACCGAAGCAATTTATCTTTTAAAATTCACTTGTCGCGCAAAAAGTTATAAAGTGTTTGAACTTTATGTTTTATACATTTTTCTTAAGATACACTCTTTTCATCCTCATCAGCCACGAGTAAACATTCAATTGACAAGGTCACTCGGGACGTCGTTCAGTTAGAGAAAGGGTAAGGTTTCACCTGTTTTCACCCTAAATTACCTGTTTATCTAGTCATTTGTGCTGCCTTGTTACCTAAACTTTGAGTTTTGCTGATGTTCTGAATCCCTTATCTAAATTATAGTTTGTCGGCTTGTGTTAGTCTTATTAAAAGTGCTTTTGTAGTCACAGGATAGTTTACTATCTTGTTCCATATAACTGAACAATCGATGTCACTTTCTGCAAAAAAGTAATAACCAATTTAAGTACGCAATTTCGCATCCATTTTTTCTCGACATGCTCCAGAATTTACATTTAGTAATTTATATATTCATATATTTAACAGGATATGCTGGTTAAAATTCTTTTAGTAAAGCTTTATATAGAGTAAACATAATATTGTGGACATGTCGTTGTGGATACACTAATTTTTCCCTAGAACATACACAACGTTTCTGTGACTGCATAAACTCCAGAACTTTTGAATTTTGCCTGCAATTACGAGTTTTCTGACTCATCCAAACGTTCATAAGGTCGTTTGCGACAATTATGACGGTTAAAATGATTCGTTGAATATTACCTCAATGTCTATGTCAGTCATCTTATGAGGTGCAACGTAGAACGTGGTGCGTATGCAAATCAGTTCAAGTTGCTACACTCCATTAATATTGAGAGATGACATTGTTAGTGCAAATCCCAGAATAATAGAAGTAGTAAGTAGAATTTGGAAATCTGATATCTATAAAAATAAAAATATTTGATTGACCTACAACACTGTAAACCATTCTGGGACGACATTCAAGATCTCTACTGGTTCGCTGCGATAGTCCAGACTCCAACCAAGTAGTCCACTTGTTAACATAGCACACTTCATCTGTTAGCAATTTCATAGACTGGCGCTACGTTTTGGTTTGGTCGCCGCTAACTTCCAACTTGCTCACACCAGAAAACTGCCTATTGAGATATGCAGTGATTGAGCATATGTAACATCTCCCAACAACCTCAGTTAGTGAAGATTTTATTATTATTTATTATTTAAACACATAAATATTGGTACAAGGAAGCACCAGATACATATGCGCCATACAAATCTCATTCGATTTGCTTGAGGCCTGTGATAATGCACAGGTACCCAAACTGAAGCAGGTGGTTTTCTTAGGGGGCTACACCTGAAGCCTTCAACCTAAACGTCTGATCCACAAGGTAGTGGAGCATCGTGAAGAAATCCAGTCCCATGATAGTCGGTGACCAACGATTGACTCATACTCCATTTGTTTCCTCAGGATACTGAAGCCAGCCCATGTACACCATTGGTTTGGAATGAGGGTTTCCCAACTCCTCTAGGTGGACTTTCCGTGTCCACCAACCCGATTAAACAACCGGACATTCTCTTTTCGTCTTCTTAATTTCGTAAACAACAGTAATGCCACGAGAAGGCAGTGAGTAGGACTTCGCTGGCAGAGGCTAGTGAAGATTTACAACCTCATCAATCCATTTGGCATCTTTACCTAGTACGTTATCCCTAATCGAGGCATCACTTTCTTGTTTGTCCCAAATTACACGAGAAATTCTGAGATACTTGTGATCGAATACTAGTTACTTTTTATTTAAACACATATATATTGGTACAAAAGGGCACCAGGTACATATGCGCCACACAAAATAATGAAAGTAGGAAGAGAAGGGATGAAAAGATAAGGCGGACTGAAATGTACAACCAGAAGACTCTTTCAGTTAGGAAAGTTAGAACCATTCTTTATGTAGAAAGTAAAAGAAGGTTGCAACAGGATCGCCACTGGCTTCTATTCTGAGCCATATCTGATAACGTCTCTAGCCACTGTGTTGCACCATCTCTCGGACCCCAACCAGGGAGTCGTGAAGGACCAACGGAAGCTAGCCCTTTGCAGCTTTCTTTCATGCCACGACACCATGTCATACACTGACCTCCTCTCCGCTTTTTCCAACCAGTCCCAGGGTCGGCAAATAATGCACGACAAATGAATGAAATGATGAACTCTATTGTCTAGTTACTTACCGATATTCTAAATTATTATTGATCATGTTTCACATCCATAAAGTAAAACGGAGTGCATGGCTGCTCGATAAAGTGCAGTCTCGGGACCTAACGTAGTTCAAAGTGTTGCGGCTGCTTATCAAGGGTATTAGGTAATCGTCTTACTGTTTCAGAAATTTATGGAAAATACAATGGTAACAGTTTTGTCTTAGGTCTGACTAAACATCATCGTTTCAGCGACATTACCTACGATTGTTGGGTTTAACCTCATGTAAAGTTTTATGAAGTTTGATGGAAGCCCGTCGGTCTACTCCGGGTGACCGTGAGTTTGACCACAAACGAAGACTGTTACGTAATGAAATCGGACAAAGCTTGCGTAAGGACCGGGAAGCCTGGTGGTCGGAGCGTGCTAGTGAGATGGAAGCAGCAGCTGCATCTGGTAACTGCCGGAAGCTCTTCCAACTCATCCGAGCCACTGGCAGCAAGAAGTCTGGTGTGAGTGAAACAATCTACGAGGATGACGGGATACCAATCACTAACATCTCTCGACGTCTTGGACGATGGGCGGAATTTTTCGAAGGGCAATTCAACTGGCCTGCTCCTCCGGCAACATCAACCAGCTTGTCCTGCCCCCCATGGCCGGTGATGACTGATCCACCAAACGAGGCGGAAGTCCGCAAGGAACTCCAACTCTTGAAACGTTACAAATCACCGGGCCCAGATGACTTACCTCCTGCTCTTTTTAAAGATGGTGGTGACTTTCTGACTAAGGAATTGACTGTGTTGTTTGGAAAGGTTTGGGAGCAAGAAAGTGTTCCAACATCTTGGAATGAGTCAATAGTCGTCCCTATCTTTAAAAAGGGTTCACGTTGTTCCTGCAATAACTACCGAAGGATAAGTCTACTTCGGATCGCGTCCAAACTATTGGCTTCTGTCATTCTTCGTAGGTTGTTTAAAACCCGAGAACGATTGACTCGCGAGGAGCAGGCTGGTTTTCGTTCTGGTCGAGGATGCATTGATCACATCTTCACCCTCCGCCAAATGTTAGAACACCGTCATACTTATCGCAGGCCAACAATCGTAGTGTTTCTTGATATCAGGGCGGCCTTCGATTCGTTGGACAGGACCGTTCTCTGGGATTGTCTATTGAAGAAGGGTGTGCCTGAGAAGTTCATTAACATCTTAAAGGCCCTGTATGCGAACACCTCAGGCAGAGTGAGGGCATACAACCACCTTTCTCCCTTGTTCCATTCGAGCAGTGGGGTTAGGCAGGGTTGCCCGATCTCACCATTCCTCTTCAACTTTGCCATCGACGACATCCTGGAGACAGCTCTGGTGGATGTAAGTAATGGCGGTGTGGATATGTTGCCTGGAGAACGACTTCTCGACCTTGAGTATGCGGATGATATTGTCTTACTGTGCGATAATGCCCAAGGCATGCAATCAGCACTTAATCAGTTGGCAATCAGTATCCGCAGGTACGGCATGTGCTTTGCACCCTCCAAGTGCAAAGTACTCCTACAAGACTGGCAGGATTCTAATCCTGTACTCACCCTGGATGGTGAGGAGATCGAAGTAGTTGAGAAGTTCGTGTATCTAGGTAGCTATATAAGTGCTGGTGGTGGCGTGAGTGATGAGATTGATGCACGTATAATGAAAGCCAGAGCGGCTTATGCCAATCTGGGCCATCTTTGGCGCCTTCGTGATGTTAGTCTGGCTGTAAAAGGTCGGATCTACAACGCCTCGGTGATAGCAGTTTTGCTCTATGCTTGTGAAACCTGGCCTCTCCGAGTTGAGGATGTTAGACGTCTCTCTGTGTTCGATCATCGTTGTCTCCGAAGGATTGCTGACATACAGTGGCAACACCATGTTAGCAATGCAGAGGTTCGGCATCGTGTGTTCGGGCGCAGAGACGATAATTCAATTGGTGTCACCATCTTGAAACGCCGACTTCGGTGGCTTGGATATGTTTTACGAATGTCGTCCCAGAGACTTCCACTTCGTGCATTATTTGCCGACCCTGGGACTGGTTGGAAAAAGCAGAGAGGAGGTCAGTGTATGACATGGTGTCGTGGCATGAAAGAAAGCTGCAAAGGGCTAGCTTCCGTTGGTCCTTCACGACTCCCTGGTTGGGGTCCGAGAGATGGTGCAACACAGTGGCTAGAGACGTTATCGGATATGGCTCAGAATAGAAGCCAGTGGCGATCCTGCTGCAACCTTCTTTTACTTTCTACATAAAGAACGGTTCTAACTTTCCTAACTGAAAGAGTCTTCTGGTTGTACATTTCAGTCCGCCTTATCTTTTCATCCCTTCTCTTCCTACTTTCATTATTTTGTGTGGCGCATATGTACCTGGTGCCCTTTTGTACCAATATATATGTGTTTAAATAAATAAATAATAAAGTTTTATGCACTAACTGCTGAGTGGCATATGGAGATTCAATGGGTACCCAGTGTGCCCCAGTTTTCTGGGATTTTCCAACTGATTTTACTTCGTGATAAGAGCTGACTTTAAACCAAGCCATTCCCCATAATCAACGATTAAGTCGATATTCTTTTTCTTACTTTTAATCAGATATTATGCTCGTTTTATGGCATTTATTTCCACTTGCTTTTGAGAATCTACAGGTAAAGCAACTTCATCCCTCTACCATGAATCATTAAAACCCCATATTTTTCTATTCGTCTGAACAAATAAATATTGGTACAGAGGTATCTATACTACAATCTTACCTAAAGCTACTTATTATCTTATTTGATCCTTATCTATTGTTACGCTGTTCGATGTGTTTGATGCTCACATAAATTATATGTGTAAAAACCTTATATTCAATTACTACCTACCAAAATATAAACTTCCAGCATCCTACGTAAGTAGACTAATTTCTTTGTCTAAATCTGCGGTTCATTGATCTCCTTGTTCTTTAAGTATCGAAATATTGGTTTAAAATCACATTTAACTGAAGAGCTAAGTGGTGTAATTATCCCATTTAAGTATGCGACGATAGCAACCAATGGTTAGAGACCTTGAATGACATGGCTCAAAATCGTTTGCAATGGCGGAGGTGCATCCACTCTTTGTGTTCTCCCAAATTCTAATCTTCTGACTTCTTAATGTCCCTTTCTTTTTTATCTTTCCAAATTTATTTCACTGGGTTATACTCCTTGAATAACATCTTCGACCCCTAGTCTTACGGATAACTGCTTATACTCTTACTACATCTACCACTATGGGACTTGAATCGACAATTGCATCTCTGTTAATGTGCTATTGCAACTCAAACCAATGTATGTACGTACGGATTTCTACGTTGTGACTGACTAACTGATGAGATCGTTTTAAAAATAATTTTTTGGTTATTACGGGGTTATACTAGCTATACAATTATATCTTTTATACTTAATGTCAGTTTCTTGTTTTTAGGCCTTTTTGCAACAATGTCTTCAAATCCAAACGACGTGACAGATCTTATAGCAAAAGCTGAAAAATGGTATATACACTTTGTCTCTTAATAATTCAACTCAGCTTAAAAATATCCTTACTAAAGAGGAGACCTGATTATGATGGTGCAATCGAATACTATGGAAAGGCTGCATTGCTTCATAGAAATCGAAAACAGTTAAAAGAAGCTGCTGAGACGTATAAAAAGGTAATCTTGTATCTTAGAGATCGTTAGTCCTTAGGTTGCTGAATTACATTTTAAAAATGGATCTTATTTCCATTGTGCCAAACAATATGAAATCGCTGCACAAATGTACCGTGATTTGAAAGATTTTCCACAAATGGCTTCGTTGATTGCTGAGGCTGGACTAATGCTACGACAAAATGGCACTCCTGACTCAGCATCATATGTTTATGAACGAGCTGCCAAGTACATCATTATTTCTCCTTAATACAATGTCATAGAAGTCTCGAAGAGCCATTACCCGAACGTGCTGCTGAATTTTATGAAAGATCTGCGGATGCTTGTGAGGTTAGTTCCTATATATCGTAGCACTTATATTAAATAATACGCAAAAACTCTGTCACATATATTTTTTAGTGCAGTAAAAAAAATTAGCCATAGATTGTTTTCTAGCTAATAAATCTCTTACTCTCATTTACTTGTTGCTTTTTAAACACTATTTGTTATGGACATCAGATAGAAGAAAAATTTCATGAAGCTGCAACACAGGCTAACAATGCCGCTCATATATGGGTTCGTTTAAAACGTTTTAATGAGGCAGAACGTCTACTTCGATTATTTATTGATTACACAACAAGAGGTCACAGAGATAGTGTTGGAGCTATGGCAGGTGGATTTTCTGATCCCAGTGCCTCACCAAAGCTGTGTGGTCGTGCTGTAACAGTTCTAATATTGATCAAATTGTATATGGAGGATGAAGTAGCAGCCAAAAAGATCTTCAACGAAGCTATTGAGTAAGCATACTTGACCTTTTACCGATAGATTCTTTTTCAGTATAGGTTTTTGCGAGGTTTAAAAGGAAACTTGTAACTGTTCTAGCTTATTAGTCTACAAGTATATTTGTGGTCGGGAATATTCCAAAGCTTCCTAAATTAATACACTTTCATGGGGTTGAAGAACTACAATTATTCGGTTATGTAATATTCCACGTTATAAATATCTGAACGAAATATCATTGATTAAAATCTCAAATACATTTTAATAGTTGAGTACGTATAATTCTATTTTAACTTAGAAGACATAAGACGTATGGTTTTACCATAGCCTTTTCTTCGTTTACTTTCAATCAAGTTTAGCATTTATATCATTAATTTAAGTACGTTTACCACTTAACAATCATGTAAATTTTGTGTTTACTAGGTTATCAGCCTCGTTTAAGTCATGAGAAGTAAACACACTGCCCAGGCATAGTAGATGACCATATTTATTCTGATCATTTATCTCACAATTTCATTTCACTTACGAACTGATTCAAGTTAACACTTCATATTAGTCATCCCGAAATCAGCGATTTGATTTGGTTTGACAAATAATCCTTAATTCACATGTTATAATTTTAAATGATGTACACTACCTTAAACCTGGCCAATTTCATGGATTATTGATTTGGATATATAATTGTAGAATCTGATAAGAATTTATTAAAAAAATAGTCTTTCTTCATATAATTGTGTTTTGGATTAAAAAATAAAACACTGATGAACAAAAAAATCTGTTCATCATTTGTGCATGTTTCTATTGAAAGGAAGTGGTCAATAGTATCATCCATACTGTTCTTATTTGTCATCTTAAGGCGATGGAGATTTCCAGAAGCTGAAGAATTTTCTGCAGTGAGGCGACTACTAGCTGCCGTCGATGATATGGATAAAAAGGCTTGTGAAATAGCAATAAAAGAGCAGTGCTTCAGAATGCTTGACCTAGATGTAAGTTTTGTATGTTTATCCAATTGTTTCTCCTAGTACAAGACAGTGACTTAATTTTCATTGTAATAACTCAGTGGTTTTTGTAAGAAAAATGGAGTTAGTCCCCCATCACCATATTTGCTTTTTACATTCTGACTAAAATAGTTATAGCCTAAAAATAATAAATGCTGATTCACTAGTTTAACTTTATTTGAATGTGTTTGTCGTAGTAAACCCCGATTTTAAAGAGGTAGCTCAGTAGTTATTAAGGTGTTCAACTTTCAACTTCTAAGTTGCTTAGTCAAACCATGTTTTACCTACTTTGTTTTGACCAAACAAGTAGTCTTACTTAGCTTCATTACACTGAAAGTGTGGTTCAAAGCCAGTTACACGAAGACTGTACCCGGTAATGAAGTAAATAAAGGAAAACAAGCAGACCTAGATGAGTAGTGCTTTCCATCATCAGTTCAGTATTATGTTTACAACACTTGATTATATACGGGAAGCCGACTGAAAACTAAATGTGTATTTCTATTTCAGAACTTATCAGTAAATAGCTTTTTCAGCCTCTTTAGGCATCAAACCTAGGATTCATGGTCAACATTTTAGTTTCCAAAAGCATTAGATTGGTCTTTCATAATTTTGATTTTTTTCGACCTGAACTGATTCGCGGTGCAGATTAATTCTAGCAGGAAACTTTTATTTGGACTGATAAAAGTATGAGACCGTTATTTTCAATCTAATCAATTATTGACACTGAATTGTCACAGTTAGATAATGGAACAAACAAGTTTTTTATTCAATTCAACAATGGTCTCCACCATAAAAAAAAATTCAGTCTTACATTTTTACAAATTCATTTGAACTATATATTTTTATTGGCTAACGTTGTCCCGAGTACTTTGGTTATTTGATTCATCCTTTAAAAATATCATAAGTAGTATCAAATTGTTGAAAGTTATTGAATGTGATCAAGGGTACAAAGTACTTATTTAAAGTTTTCAGCAAATCTCACTGACTTCATGAGGTCAGAAATGATTTTCAAGGACCTTTCTAGAACGTCTATCAATAAAGTACAACTGGATACTTTTTGATTGACAACTTATTGAGATGTTTATTTATTTATTTAAAACACATAAATATTGGTATAAGGAAGCACCAGATAAATATGCGCCTCACAAATGAGATGAATTTCATACTATGTGGTAAAATGTCTATCATAATATAGTTTTTTCAAGCTAATAACTTAGCGATAATTAGTTTGAGATGTGGTCGTTTTATAGAATCTACCAAACATCAATGTGTGTTATTTTTGTTCTGTTTCATGATTCAAATCGGTTACGATACACATTATTTACAACATACCAAAATAAGTGTGAACTATAATGTATACAATTCATAGGTATATAGACATTTGTCCTTCCGGCCCATATAAGGGCACACAGGCTGCGATTTTTCAGAAGGTGCATAAATAACTTTAATATTATGCGTCATCCCTAATTTGTCGCCTAACGTTTGAAGTCTTCCATCTTCCCTCTTGTGATAAGTACGTCTTCCTTGTGGGATTCAGGTGAATACGTCGATATGAGGGGGTATCAATTTAAAGTTAACCTTTATCAAGGAATAACATTACCTGAGGAATCCCAGGATACTGTATTTCAAAACTAACTATCAATGTTTACTTCTTCTAGATGCGAATCTAAGCTACACATTTTTTGTAGCATCCATTTACCTTATTAAAATGCAGTGCTTAGCATTTCCTAACAGATTCATTATTTATTTAAACACATAAATATTGGTACAAGGAAGCACCAGATACATATGCGCCACACAATTCTTATCTGATTTGTGTGAGGGCTATGATACTGCACAGGTGCCCAAACCGAAGCAGGTGGTTTTCTTAGGGGGTCACACCCGGAGTTTTCGACCTAAAGGTATAACCCACAAGGCAGTGGAGCATCGTGAAGAAATGCAGTCCCATGATAGTCGGTGACCAACGATTGACTCATACGCCATTTGTTCCCTCAGGATACTGGAGCCAGCCCATGTACACCATTGGTTTAGAATCAGGGTTTTCCAACTCCCCTAGGTGGACTTTTCGTGTCCACCAACTCGGTTAAGGCGCCAGACATTCGCTTTTTGTCCCCTCAATTTCGTAAGCAACACCCCCGCCACGAGAAGGCAATTAGTAGGACTTCCCTGGCGGAGGCTATATACGCGTGGCCATATGAGAGCATTTGGAGAGGGAGAGCGGACTCTCCCCACTCTCGGTCGTACCAGGGCATTTGGGGGCAACAAATTCATAACCATTGAATTTCAGCAAATTTCTACTTAAAAACATTTCATCTCAGTATTATTTATGCTTTGTTTTATTTCTTTGAAAAATATTGCATTTAGTATGCTCGTCTAGCAAAAGAAATCAAATTCCCTTATGGTGATCATTCTTCTGAACAAATACAAAAACCAAATGACAATTTCATTTCAACCTCAACAAATTCAGGGAATTACAATATGAATAATCAATATGAAAAGAATATTCTATCGAATAAATCAAGCAATGAAATAGGTGACCAACAACATGAAGGAAAGGAGGAAGAGGAAGATATTTGTTAATTAATTTTCTGATTTATTATTGAATCACTTAATGATTTCATTATTATTCTAAAGAACAATTTCCTTTTCACTGAAATCATGACATTACAAGGGATATACACACGTATATATATACTACTAATATTCTAATATAAATGCTAATTATTTATTAGCTTTATTATATACATTCCTATATTCTAGTACTTAATTTACTCGTAATTACAGGACTTCCTTCAATTACTTATATTATACACTGTTTTTTTTTGTATTTTATATACTTTCCTTCTATTTTTGTGTGTGCGTATATTGATGAATTTAATCATTCCTTTGTGCATTTCAAATATCTAAGATGATGCAATGAATAAATAGATACGTAATACATGACCTATTCATCAGTTATTATCATACTGGGTTTCAGTTAGGTTGTTCATTATGCTAATAATTTTATACAAGCTGACTAAACTAGGGAAAGTATTTCCACTTAATATTGTAAAGAGATTCTCTTTTTGAGCGCGTGGCCAGTGAGCCAAGACAAACAGACACTCAGATTTTTTTCTGTGTTGAGATACTACTATTTAATATTATGAATTCTTTCTTTTCAATAGTTTATGCTCTGGGTTTGACTTTGTGTGATGTGAGTAAACCTTTATAATCTGGTTCTCAGTTGTTGGTCGTGAACTGTGTATCAGTGTTTCACACATGATTTAGTATAATTATCTAGTAATCTTATATTTAATGCATTGATTTAGTAGTGCCCTGGTCTTATTATCGAACATTTGTATAGAGAATACATTCCTTTACTATTTTTCCCATAAAAAAACGTGAGCTTCGAACAGTTGGAAGCGTAAAATAAGGATAATTAACTATAAATTACATTCATTTAGATGAGATATTCAGTGGCAATGGTTAGTTGAACATGATGATAAATATGATTACAAAATGACGAGTTGAACGGAGATACTTTTTTTCAATTAGTTCATTATCAGGGGCTCTACACTAATATAAGTATTTTACAACAGTAGAAAATAGATACCGACTAGACAGTGGTGAGCCAATCTAACAAACTAATAAACAGTTAGTAACAATGTTTGGTGAATTCTCATAATCAGTTTATTATCACAACTGATTATATAAGAGTAGGAATTGAGATTGGTTGTAGATATAAATGACCTGTTGTTACCTCGGAAACTAATAATAAGTAGTTAGTAGGACAGGTGTAAATAAATAATAAGATTGTTAAAGAGGTTACGTGAGAGTAAAATTAGAAGAGATGTATAATAGTATCTAAGTCGAAAGCCAAGGTAAATTCAGAGGCTATATACACTTTCTGTTAGAGATTAGGTTTTTGATATGTATTCCTATAGCTTTTGATGTATGTAAGAGTCGGATTCTGGGACGATAGAGTAAATTCAATCGGACTTTATAAATAACTGTAAACGTTGAAGTTTCGTCTATGTGATGACCAGTATCAACTCAATGTGCCAAGATAAAACTTACTACTTTCTTTAATCGTCTGGTCAACCAAGAGGGGTGACGTTCAGGAATACGATGATGTATTGTTCTAGTTGTGCGCCCAATATAATTAGCTCCACAAAAGCAGTTAAACGAGGCAGAGAAACAAAATAATTTATTCTTGTTTCGTGAAATGTCGGCTGATTGAAGAAAGTAGGACATAATATTGTCTCATTGAGTGTACGCCCAAGGTTCTTTATATACGTCGAGTTACTATTTCTCTTGCTATATCACCTTTGGACTGTGATTTCGGGAATATAGACTTTCTTGGCATCGTCTAGTTCCATACATATGTTTTGTTAAGAACGCCGATGGATATCCGTGCTTAAGTAATCAACCATAAATAAGCTTAAGTTCTTTTTAAAGACTATTATTAAAGCGAACAATTTTGGCTCTATGCCAAACATTTGACTAAGTTCTCTTTATTCTGTAATGGTATAAAGTTTGTAAAATGCTTGTATTAGATTTTTGTAGTCGGTTTAAAATAAGCATTTCTTCTTATTTGACCCGTCAGACGAGAGCCCTGATGAAGAATTAATTGTAAAGAAAGACTTCTTCATTCAATTTGTCTTTTTAATATCCCAATAGGAATATTTAGTGAAAATATTATTGTGTTAGTAACTGTTTAAATTATATCGTAAGGAGACGAAATGAATACAAAATATTTTTGAATGTACACCCTTAAAGGAGTGAGAATAACGGGTAAAATCAATGCGATCATCGCTTCTTTTGCATTGCACCTCAATATGAACTCTAGAATTTTTACTACATATTTTACAAAAAGACATAATTGTTGAGTTTGACTCTTGACCGTTAGGCGTCACTTTGGCAAAAAAAAGTGTTCTATTTTTAAAAAAAGTCTATATTATTTCCTATATTTACATCTTTAGTGATTACCTCTTATCTCAGTCAGTCACAACGTAGAACTTCGTACGTACGTACATCAGTTCAAGTTACCATAGCACATTAGCACAGAGATGCGATTGTCGATTCATATCCCATAGTGGTAGATGTAGTAAGAGTATAAGCAGTTATCCGAAAGACTAGGGGTTGAAGATCTTATTCAAGGAGTATAATACAGTGAAATAAATTTGAAGAGAGAAAAAATATAGAGACATGAAGAATTCAGAAGACTAGAATTCGGTAGAACACAAAGAGTGGATGCACCTCCGCCATTGCAAACGATTTTGAGCCATGTCATTCAAGGTCTCTAACCATCGATTGCTATCATCTCGCGAATCCCAACCAGGTAGTCTACACCTACCAACATGGCCCATTCCACTTGTCAGTGACTTCATGGATTTATGCCATGTTTTGGTCTGGTCGCCCCTACCTTTCTTCCAACCTACTCCTACACCATAAAAAATCACACGTCGGAGCAGTCGGGGTTGAGCATACGCAAAACGTGTCCCAGCCATCTCAACTGATGAAGTTTCACTACTTCATTAATTGATTTGCCATCCTTACCTAGTACCCGTATCCTAACAACTACATTACTTACTTGGTGGTCCCAGGATATATGAGCAATGCTTCGAAGACATCTATGATCGAATACTAGTAACCTAAGAATATCCTCTATTCTTATCGGCCATGTTTCACTGCCATAAAGTAGGACGGAACGAACTGCTGCACAGTAAACCCATCCTTTGGTTGCTAGACGGATATATCGCCTACGCCATAAATGACGCAAGTTGGCGAAAGCTAGTCGAGCCTTCTGTATCCGTGCTGAGATCTCGTCTTATCTATGATATCAATAAATATTATATTCTAAAACTTCCATTTAAATTTTTCACTATTTAATTGTTATATAAATTAAAACAAAATAAATAGTTTCATAGTTATCTTATTCTTACATACACTTTATACAAGATAATTGTCTAATACAGAACCTTCATTTAATGATATAATAGTAGAGATTCAGCCAAACAACACTCATACACAATTACACTATGTAACAGAAACTCTATAATGTAGTAAATATCAAAAGAATTTTTAATGAAATGAATATGTGTAATATGAAGAATGAAGAAACACATGAAAAATATGCCTGTACAGAAAACAGTAGTCATTATACGTATTTACATACAAAATGAAGTTCATAGTTTATTTTTCCTCTGTAAAAGTTTCATTTAGTTTAACATTATCAGTGTTATTTTGCACATCATCCTGTTCAGATCGATCATTATGTATGTCGGGTGTTGATTTACAATTGTCATTATCAACATCATCATTACCAGCTTCGGTTTCTGTTTCGCTACCTAACTTTGACAGCATTGCAGTCATCAGTTCAGCGACTATACCAGGTTGACGTGATTCTAGTTCATTCTGTGTATTAAGAAAAATATATACATAAATATTTTAACCAATCATTTATGAGATCAGAAATAATGATAAATGCTATTCAGTCGGTTATTATAACTCGTAGCACGAATGTATATTAATTGGCATCTTGATAGTGTAAGGGGAAGCTTAGATTAGAAACAAAGGAGGTGAAATAATAATATTGTTTGCAGTGTAAAACTAAACAAACGAAAAAGAGTCTGATGTTATGTATTTGGATGTAGTCGGCAAAAAGTTCTAAACTTAGGTTCCGTACTAGGTAGCCCTCATGAATAAGGAGTAGCTGCTATCTTGAGGGAACTGATGCTCTCTGGTGGGTTGGAACCTGGATCATACAGTTTCAGATCAGTGAGCTATTCGGACCGCAACTAATCTGTAGGATTGAGATACACAGATTAGTAGTATTTTTCTAGACATTATTGCTGACCGAATCGATCAAGCTGTGAAACTGAACTATCCGTATTCGAATGTACCAGAGAGCATCAGTCCCCTTTGGATTACAGGTACGTTTTAGTGACCAGTGCCAATAAGCACGAAACATAATTTTAGAGTTTCCTGATGACTATCTCCAATCACCTAACATTAAAAAAATGTAATACATGCAATACCGAGTCACTCAGACTATTGACCACACTGTAGCTTCGTCGATACAATTTAGTCAGCACTAAAACAACTAGACAAGCATGACATTTGCCAGTACTCAGTGACCAGTCAGAATGCTTAGTTTACAAGGAACAAATAAGAATTATAGAATAAGAGGTAAAAAAGGTGTAGCCAACTATCGATTTTAATTATCTTGTGAGATACAAAAGAGGAATCTATACACACGAATAAGATCAAAAGTCAATGATTCGGAGAAATCGATTATTACAATTTTTACACACTGCTATTCAACATCTTACTTACCTGTAAAGTTTCAACAACTGATTCAGTTTGATTTATTTGTTGTTGCAAGATTAACAAACTACTTTGAAGACCTTCTAAATCCGTATAGGCTTCCTCTAGTACACCTTCAATGTCTAATAGAATACGTAGAAGTTTCGAGAAAAACATTTTAGTTGACATGATAAAAAAAATTTACAATATACGAGTGTGATACAGTCTTCACTGAAAATCAAGACGGAAAGAACCGAAGATTATTTTGGTAAGGATTATGCAACTACTTACACTGAATGGTAATTTTTGTTAACCCTACGAACAGTAATTTGAACTTCTAGTTTGAACTGTGTTACCAGTCACCAATTTTTCTTAACAAAGTATTTTAAAGTTGAATAAAACTGCTATTTGTAGAAATTATTCTAATCCATTTTCGAGATATAATCACATTCAATAACTTTAGGCCTTATTAACCTATTTCTAAAATACACAAGATCGCAGAATAGAGCAACTTCCTAAAACAGGAATAACTCCATTATGGACTAATAAACGTTGCTTTTGATTAGTTTATCTCCATATTCAGGTACTTGAGTTATTCGGTAGAATGTTTATCTTTGACAAGTATGAATCTTATCACAGTTAATAGGTACGACGGTGAATATTATCATAAATAATTATGTAATGTTGAGGGTGAATCCTATTATCGACGTTTAAGTAGAAAAGTGACACTAGCGGATTCAAAAGTACTTTTATACTTTGTCTGGACTCACTTTTGGTGGCCAATCATTGCAAATAGTTTGATGGAAGTAAGGGAGATTGGATAAATCTATATATGCCGAGTGTTACAGCAATTTATACTAATCTAGACATTTTGCGTCATTGTGACATTAATTTGAACATAAACGGTCTGAAATGTTGACTGGGGGAATATAAATAACGGTTAATCAGAACGTAGTAACCAAATGTTTGAAATTAGAAAAAAATATGGTCAACAAACTAGAAGAAATTAAGTATAGTAAAATACCGTAGAAGTTTGTTCTATTGGTTAATTGTTTTAATTCGTTTCAATAAATTTAATAGAAACTCATTTTCTACAGATTTTAAAAGTATTTTAGTCGGTCCTGTGGTAATCAGAAGGGGTTTTGTGGAGATTTAGTGTTTTCATAGTTGAAAGCGTGAGTCAATTGAAGCTAGACCACCAAGGAAAACCTGGGAGCACTGGACGCAATACTGGTAGGTCCTGGGTTCGAATCTCGCGAGGCGAGGTCGTGGATGCGCACTGCTGAGGGGTCCTGTAGTAGTTGTTTAAATTATGTTATTTCATAGTAAAAAACAATTTAGTTTATTTGTTATGAATTCAAAACAATCAATTATTGAAATGGAATTTTCTTAATAATTTTTCTTCGTTTTAAAAAAAATATTAACTTTATATAATAGTGTAATACCTTCATTGGTTTTGATAAATTCTTTCATACATGTTGTTTGTAATTCAGCTTCTGATTCTAGTCTAGCTACACGATCAGTTTGATTGACTCGACCTAGTTCTTCATTAGCGCTTAACAATTGTCTAATACGTGACATTAGTGATTTTCCTATTGAACTACAAAAAAACAAATAAGTACATAAATCATATATGTGATGAACGAGAACTCAGGTGAAGACCAATTTGTTGTTTAGTGTACAATTACAGAATGTCTTGATAAAAATTATAAAAACCATACATTAAATACTTCATTTACACATCTTTCGTCAGTTGCCAATTACATCATTCATGATTCTTCCAATTCTTTTTTGTTACCATTTTGGTTCTCTTCAGTTCAATCTTTTCAATCATCTTTTGACAAGCATAGCACTTTTGACTGGTAGTTACTACTATATAACCCCATCGTGTAATTAGATTCACTTTAATACACGATATTAAAAAGTTGGATACAAAGACGTAGTGAGAATAGATATACTTCAGACAATTAATTTAGCAAAATAATATGAAATGATGATACTTCGTGCTTTCTCACTAGCTGCTGCTGCTTACAACCTGAACATAATGGTATTGATTTTCTAAAAATCAGTGTACATACCTTATATTATAGAATTAGAAAAGTCCTCATCAATGAAAATTAATGAAAACAACAATGTGTATGGAAAAACGATCTTACGATTGTAAGCAGCTGATGAGAATTTATGTTATGTTATGTTATTCTGCTACGCTGATTGTACTTGTTTAGTTAAATTTAGAAATTCGAAAAATTGTATGACATTTCAGATACTTAAACTCAACAAATTAAATGTATGAAATACAGGGGAGGGGACTTGTGAGTAGAAAGGAGAAAAAGAGTAGAGTTATGAATAAGTGATTAATTGTAAAGAGGGTTAAATGATAGCAAATAAGATGAAACTATAGTGTTACAAGCCGTGACTCTACTGTATCACTTTATTAATCCACGTTCGTTTTTATTCACTTTGACTAATCCTTATGTAATTCATTTGCTAGGGTATAGGAACATGTATTGACAAGCAAATACCCTGGTACGGCCGAGAGTGGGAAGAGTCTGCTCTCCCTTTCCAAATGCTCTCACATGGCCACTGTCAGGGAAGTCCTACTCACTGCCTTCTCGTGGCATTACTGTTGTTTACGAACTTGAGAGGACGGAAAGCGAATGTCTGGCGCTATAACAGGGTTGGTGGAAACGGAAAGTACACCTAGAGGAGGTGGGAAACCCCCATTCCAAACCAATGGTGCACATGGGTTCCAGTATCCTGAGGGAATAAATGGAGTATGAATCGATCGTTGGTCACCGGCTACCATGGGACTGCATCTCCTCACAATGCTCCACTGCCTTGTGGATCAGACCTTTAGGTCAAAGGCTCTTGGTGTGGCTCTCTAAGAAAACCACCTGCTTTAGTTTGAGCACGGGGGCAGTATCACAGTCCCCATACAAATCGAATGAGATTTGTGCGGCGCATATGTATTCGGTGCCTCTTTGTACCAATATTTCTGTGTTCAAATAAATAAATATATAAATGAAATTGATTCAGCTTTCAATATCCATTGACCAATCTTCTAAGCGAGGAACAAGTTTAGCTTGACAAATTAATTGGTTGAGATTCTGTGTTATTTCAATGACCCTACAATAAGCAGAACTATGCATTCGATAAATTATGAGGGACAATTATTGTATGAGAGTTAAATTCCATATAATTTAACTAGTTAAATCATACTGATATATGAATGGAGAATTACTGAACCTATCCTAATATTTGAAAGATTGATTCAGTAACCAGTAAGCAGTAGTTCACCACATGTGTTTTATAAACGGAAATAATAAAATATGTGAACTATGTTCAGCGGAATTCACGAATCATATACGACTACAGAATATTTGGATATATGATAAAATTTTATAAATTAAATAAAATGGTGAATCAACTTTGTAATGAATTTTCAGCAAAGTTATAGGTTGACTATGCTAGGAAATTAAGATAACTAAAAAGCAAAAATGAAGGTTAGAAGTCACACACACAACACATATATTAAACGCTGATTTACGTCTACTATAATAACAGGATTCATGACAATGAGTTGTTATTTTAACTAACATACATCCTTTGTGACTACACATTTTAGGGAATAAAATCTCATAACTGTGCAATAAATGAGTATCTATCCAAACTCGATAGCTAAGTGGATAACGCGATAATGTTTGAAGCAAACAACACTAGGTTAGAATTCCAAAGTGGACATCAACTTTTGGATGAGGGTACATTCAGCTAACGAATACCGAATAAAACAAAATGAGCGTCCTGGATAATACTCCTAGCCACATTCTATCTATTCTATGTTGACAATATTGTTTTGGAAACATAAAACAGTAAATAAGAACTAGTATATTTGGTGCATGAACTGGAGAAAGTGTCTCTCCAACCCAATTATTTATAAAGTACTCATTAAAAACACTATGATATTAGAAAAAGTAACAATGACTTATGAAAGTATATAAATGATACAATTTAAAAGTATGTCTTAGTTATATAAACCGATACAAACAGGTTAAAATATCGGAACTATAAAAAAAACTGATGCTTGCCAGAAAACATTCTACCATTTTAGATACACGTGAACAAAATAATTATTAATTCAAAACGTTTAAAATAATTAACTCATTTGATAAATCTATAAAATACAATGAGACGACTGAGTTTATCAGAACTATGTGAAATATATTAATACAATGTATTTCGAACAATCTGGTCACTAATCTACCTGTTAAGGTCTTTGTACATGAAAACTAAAGGACAATTAGACAAATTGAAATATAAGCAAAAAAGCAGAAATAATATGGATAAACAATCGATATCACCAGGGTAAGTGCAGTGTAAGTACAAATTATTTTCGAACATAAAACGGATTTGAATCTTCATATGGATAAGGCTTCATCAAGCCTAAGTATTGGCTCTAGACAGATTTTATACAAAACCACAAAGGTAAGATCAGACTTATAACCTATTTCAAAGGTTTATTTGACAACAGAAGATAGGTATTTATCATCTGGCCTTATTGGGCCGTTCGACTTAATTTGCCTTTGCAGCCACTTTGGTACACATTCAGCCTTTTCTTTGCATTATCTAAATTTCATAATATGACTTAAAAGGAATTTATCAATCACCTGTAAATTGTGGGACCAAGAAATCTCTTACAACTTCCATACAGCTCATTTTAATCTATTGGCTTATCATTTTTTAAAATCCTTAGTGAGTGAAAAAAAAACACCTCATCTCAACGCGTGACAACGGACTGGTATCGTGAAATCAAATGTAACTGGACTTACAACTCACAATCGATGCTCCGTGTCTATAACTTGAATTGTGACATCTTTGATGACAGTGTTTTTGTACTTCATTCCCATACATACAATGTAGTAAAATTATTTACATAATTAACGTTTTAGATCAACTTAAAGAATCATATTCTGCAATTTCCAAATATTCGACCGTTACAGTTAGAAAAGAGCATACTTCAAAAACAAAGGTCAGGAAGAATTCAGCAAAAAGTCCAACATAAATCTAGGCATGTAAGTAAAGCTCATGTGATATGAAAAGTTCATTTCGCCTGTCTCAGCTAACTAAAAATAAGAATGTAATTATTCATAATCGTAAACACTTTAAATTGGATTTAAGGTAGTTGGTTCATAAAATGAAAATGTGCATGTAGTGAGTAAATCGTCGTACACCTTAGGATATTTTTTACAGATAATATAAACTGTTTATAGTTTTGGACTTCATTAACTGATGAATGTAATTTTATCCTCAATATGGTCAATAATCAGAAGTATATCGATAAAAGTCATTCAGTGATTTAAATATTTAAGAAAAAAAGGCATAAGTAATAAACTTTAGTTGGCACTGAGATTTAATTTGAACCTAATATAGGTAGCAGTAGTAGTAATAAGAGTAGTATTGTTAAAAATAATGATATGAATTAATATTTACCTTTCTGGTGAAAATTTCCATGCTAACATATCATCATTACTTTGTCGATATTTATTTTGTGCTTCTTTTGTTATTTCGTGTAATTTTTTATAAACAAGATTCATTGAAGGTTCAAAGAAATGTTTCAATGTGATTAATGAATTGGCATCAGTACCAATAGAATTTGATGAATAACCAGATGTTGTTGATGCATGTACTTTGCTAAATTTCGCTCTTTTAGCAGGCTTTATATTTTAAAATGCAATAATAAAAAATTACGTTATTATTTGCATTTTCATCGAATAATACAATGAAAGACACACACTAGATGACGTAAACACTGTTTTTAAACCTGTTTATATTATGATCTAAACTTTATTTTCTTCACACTTGTATTTGTTTCATGTTAATGTACTACTTACCAATTATAAGTAGTTTGGGTTGCAGTAAGTCGTTTTTACGAACAACATGCTGTGAGAAATGATACGACTGTTTTAACGATCAGTTTAATATATTCATTTATGAACGTATTTTGGCATTTTGGTTTATTAATATGGCGGCAATCCTTTTTCACTGTTCTTTAACAATATTTGTGAGTGATACTGTTCGGAATGATGTCTGTCAAGAACAACTAACCGATTTTTGAAAAGCGGCTGACACTTTAACCTGAAACAACCATGAGATTTTTATTAACAACATAAACTATAATCTAAAGGCTAAAAGTGTTCGAATTGCAGTCATTGAGTATTGAAAGTATGTAGCTCACCCAATTCATCAGATTTGAGCAGCCACGTTAAATCATTAGTGAAATACAGCTTAAAGTCTACGTCGAGAGAAGATAAATGAACAAGAGGACAGCAATATATCCAGCTAAACCATAATATCAGATGTTTGTAACTCTACAACTAAACTGGAATTTCGCATTTGAAAACAAAACACTGTATATCTAAATAATAACTCAGTAAGTTAGAATAGACTGGATACTCAGTGTTGCATCACTTTCATTGCATGAGACCTTATGATATTGTTGACAGTCTATATTGAACCAAGTGAGAATACGATTTAAATCCATAATCTAAATGTTAAAATTTCAATAGTTATTACTGATCTGTATTTTGCTCAATGAAAACTAGTGAAATATTCATTTAGACCTGGAAGTGAACGAATAAGAGGGAAACAAAAAACACATTAGAGAATAACTCACCAATATATATTCCATTTGAGCTAAACTGAAGTCTGCATTAATATAACGCGCTAAATATGAATTCAATTGTTCATGATATTTTTTCTCAGCTGCATAAATTTGATTTTCTACAGATTTATTTATATATAAATCAAAAATATAAAAATTAGTAAACAAACCAAGATCTAACTTTTCTTCATCTAACAATTTGAGTTTTTCTTCAAGACTTCGTATTGTACTATCTTTATTGTTACCTCTAGTGAAGATTTAGAAAGGGATAAAAAAGAAATTATCATAAAAAAACCATACATATTGTCTGGATTATCCATTTCTGAATTATACTTATTGTCTATAGGTGATTTGATCTGTGATGTATGATCTGCCATCATCGTTCAGGCCTGAAACAAGAATCCAATATATAGGCATAGAGATAGACAAAAACTTTTGAGTGGTTATTTTCAATATTATTTTACAATAGTACATGAACGGTGAACCAATAAACATTTCACTTAATCGTTTCATAAAATGTATTCATAGAAGCTACATAACGTTAAACACCTCTCTGTTCAATGTTACTGATTAACTTCGGTAGTTTTGTTTGCTCTAAACTTTGTGAGTGGAAGGCAAACTTGACCTAATATCTGAGTAACACCGGGTAATATTATGTACTTGTTATTATGATCCCGCAGATATCACCCAACGAATATTAACTGAGATTCTTGCGTTGTTCTTCTAAACATTTTCAGCAAAGATTTAGTCTATGGGAGATAGTGAAAACTTCTTGACTGAACCATCTGAGAGAACGAAATATGCATAACATCATTTTCAAATCCACCTCTCCTTTTAATTTCTCGAATATATACTCAAAAGAATTCTGTCACCTTCGAATTATCATGTAGTTATTCAATCGTGCGACCCTCTCAGTTAGTACCAAAAGTATACAACGAGCAAAACATGACCAAACTACAAACCCAGAATGAAAAAGGAAAGAACTACTAAAGTAACTGGGCTGTTAGCAATGACAACAGGAAATGCCATTAAAGGGATGGAGTCTTCACAGAAAATAAAAGTATCCATAAAACTGACTAAACCGTATCCTGAGAGTAAAAACTCACTACGTAGTACTGAATAAAACAAATTTCTTTCTATGAGATAACTAATTATTTTTCTCCTAGTTTATTGATTTATTCTCGTGACTATCTTGAATTTAGGGCACCGAAACTACCACCAAAAACAAGCTTAGTGAATTCGTGACCTTTGTAGGTTTGTCACGTACACTACACTTCAATAAATGTACGACTACTAATGGATACTGTTATAATTTCTCTTATTACGACCTAGTCATTCCTATTGCTTAGTATTCTTGGACACCAATTCACTCGACAAGTCCCCATGTCAGAACACGGTTGAACAGGAAAGAAATTATATTCCGAATAACAAGGGTAGGTGGAAGGAAGAAAAATACAATAAGAAAACCGTTAGTATATGTATAGTTTTTACATGAGAAGACTCTAGAGTGTTCTCCAAGTATCGACTAGCGCTGATTGGATAAGAATTAGTCGATCAGAGTACGCAAATGCAATCGTGCATAGAACATGCTTTAATCCAATATATATATATATATATATATATATATATATATATATATATATATATATATATATAGAGAGAGAGAGAGAGAGAGTTCGAAAAGGAATGAAGTTAGAGAAACCGACAGTGGGGTAATACAGGTGATCTGATGAAAACTGTAGATAAGTTGGCCTATTGAAGTGAGAATATATATGACATATGGCTCGAAAAAATCGAGTGTCAAACGAGATGGTGACAACATTGTTTCATACTCCTCGAAATCAGCAAACTTAAAGCAACATTTAGAAATAATGAGTTAGAGAGGTAAACAGAACACGGTCATAATGCATAACTGTATATTTCGAAAATCATTTTTACATATTAGTTATTTACAAAATATGACATTGTACGGTATAAGTAGTCAGATTATAAGGAATAAGGCTATTCACAGAATACCGATAAACAGTAGAACTGTTGCACTTTCACAAAAACGGTAAAGCGTAGGATGACTGAACGGTGAACATTTAAAAATGGAACAACAAAATCAATCATTTTCAACAGTCATTGGAAAAGATAAACTCTCCATGAGACCATCCACTTTTTCTTGAAGTTTACTAAGAATATCTGCATCGATAAACAAATGATAGTCATCTAAATCCGTATGTACGAAATTTTTGCCCAAAACTAAATTTTCTGCTAAATGTAGGAGAAATTGTTTCATAGCAGGGTCACTGAATTACAATCGACAATTAGATGATAACTATTAATATTCATATTACCACTTGACAAGAATTCCTTTATGAACATTAACCATCGCTGTGGACGTGAGCTCGACAATATGAAGAGTTGTTTATGCTGTAGGAAGAGTTAATGTGCATAAACGTTAGAGATCAATCAAAAAATAATACTATAACATTAGTAACCAAGTCAAGTAAGGAGCTTAGCTTTTATGCTAAGCTATATAAATAAAGAGAAAACGTAAGCACGAGATAACTGTACTCGCTTTTTGTACTCTAGTAACTCAAGATGGGGACTCAGATCAAAAAATTAATACACAAACGTTATTAGTTACAGGCGAATAAGAACTCAGATATACACTTAAAACAAACATGCATAAAAAACAATGATAAAACAATAGCAATTAATACGAAATGAACGATACGTAAGAAAATTCCCTGTTAGAAAACACCAAAAACTGAGTTCACTCAAAAGGATCAAAGTTCTTTCAACTGCTCGGTATTTTTTGAATGCCTTTCAAAGCTATTGATATCCAATGAAGAGCCCTAGCTAAATCCGCTTTGATGAATATTTTCCGTCCACTAAGTGCAAAACAAAAATTATGAATACATGGAATAAAATATGTCAGTAATCTTCAAGTTGTTTAAAATTTGATAGTCCCCATGAAGACACTAATCTTCGACCCTCTTTATTACTATATGTAGTGGTGGTACTTAAAGGTTGGATAATACTTAATTGGATTGCCAGAACTCCGAGTTGGCAGCGGCGAGTTTATCACGTGGTAGGCATCGAGTCCATGACTCAACTGGCTGACCTTTGGTTATAATATAATGCGAAAGTGTTTCATACTATCCACCTGATGCTTTGGTCTTACGACTTTTGAATGCTGCCGAATGATCACACCTAAAACATTATCCAATGACGTATTATTTTTAATGCTACGTATTCAACCTAAAAGTGGGATGAACGTGTAGATGAGTGAGGGAATCAGTAAGATCACGGCTGTTAGCATTAACTACCAGGTTAAAAGTCCTCGAAAAACTACACGGGGAATAGCAGGATCAAAATCAGGTACCATAATCATCCAACTAAACTGACGCTAAATATCAGGGTCAGAAATGAGTAGCTGTCTTCCAACAGCCTTGTTTTTTAAAGATTACTTTCTTTTCTTTGGGTCGCCGTGTCGGTGTCACACTAATAATTCCATTCTACTCATCTGTATACCAGGAAATGGGAACCTGTAGTCATATCTATCAAGCGAAATAGGCGGCTAGAAAGTTGGCCAGTGACAACCGTTGCCTCTACTGTCTGGTCATAGTGTTTCCAAAAACGGAAGAAATCTTAGAAAACTTCTAATTAGTCTCACAATTTATTGTTTCTTTCCCATATTTTTGATTATATGAATAGATGAGTTCTGTATCAGTCAGTTATACGCAGCATAGAATCCATTACGTGTGTATATATGTTCAAGTTGCCACACCCCATTAGCAATAAAAGATGAGATTGTCAAGTCAAATCCCAGAGTAGCAGACATAGTAACAGTGTCAGTAGTAACAGAAAAGGTTAAATACTGAAGATAATTTGAGAAAATATAAGTCGAATGAAAACAAAACAGTTTTGCGTAATTTAAAAGACCGGAATTCGGGGAAAACAAAGAATGAATTAACCTGGGCCATTGCTAAGGTTGTCATACCATGTCGATTAAAGTCAGTATTCACCGGTCGCTATAGTCGAGAGGACCGAAACTAAGTAGTCTACACCTATTACCATGGCTCAGTACAATTGTCAATGCCTTCATAGGCTGGCGCGAATCTTTGGTAAACCCTCGCTTCCTTCCAGCCTGTCATCTGGCATTTCAGAAAATTCGCGGCTTACAAACATCTTCCCGACATTTATTCGTGAATGTATTACGAAGAGTCGTCTTTAATGCTTCTAACTTTGCTGTAGTATTAGCTAATGTTGCTTAATATTACGAACGTAGCACCGCCACTCCTGCTGAGGTGGAAGCGATTGAAATTGGCACGAGATTAGGTGTAACTAGTAAATTTTATGTGAAGGATATGATTTGGTATGACTTACAATCCAATCCGCCAGACAGGTCATATTTTCCAGAGGTAACACAAGATTTGTCGTGCTGAAGTTACCAGTCTCTAAACCCAAATACTCAATAAAATGCACCAGCGACCCTATGGGGGCTATTCATTTGCTCCATTTGAGTATTTTACACATTTGGATCAGTTGCACTAAGGTGAGAACCTTATAATATTGTCAGACTTTGGACCTCTAAAGGCCTACACGTCAGCTGACATATGCCCTGAAAGCTAATAATCACCAATAATTCCCAGGAAGTTCAATAGCTTGACTGTTTCAGTTTTCGTATAATATCTGGTATAATAAAGGAGAGGAAAATATTTGAGTTGCTGAAGACTATAAAAATATTAAATATCTTGTCTCTATAGTAATCATAAAGATTAAGAAAGCTAGTTCTTCGAAGCCCTAACTAGTGAGGAAATTCCAAGCAAATGCTAGAATCGGCTTAAATCATTCGAGGTGACGATTAATCGATGCTTTTAATATAAATAGTCATGCCATTAACAGTTCACGTGAAGCATTACAGATGTCATTGAGGTAGCTAGAAAAAGATATGCATGATTCCATATGTCTTAGAAAATTTAGGCATCTCTAACTACACTTCTTCCTTATCTGCATAAAACGATTAAAAAACCTACCTAACTTAGCGTGAAAAATTTTCACACAAGATACAAATACAACTTTGTAGCGGACCAATTAATTTCCCGCCACATAGCCATTATCCAGGATATCGGTCTTCAGTCTTCAGTAATAAGGATAGTAAGTTGATGAACCTGTGTTAATCCTGACAGATTGCCTTACACTGAAGATCCGGCTTCTCCTTGAAAATGTTCACTGATGGGCATGATACCACTTGTTGGGGCCTTACATAGATGGGATATAAAATTCGAAACATCTCGTCTAAGGATTTAAATGCTCGGCGAAGTGACCATAGCGCACGATAACCTTTGGAAACAGCCGCACTGCAGTGCGTAGTAGTTTTCAGGTCGTGACTTATAGTTACTCCTAAGTCTTTATGTTCTTGAACGCATGGAAGACATGTTCTATTGATGGTATTGTAGTGACCGGCCAGTCTCGATAAGAACACGATTGGAATAATAGAAACAATTATTATTATTGTAACCAATTGTACTAGAGATTGTTTTACTGTATTTGTTTAACTGTATCCGTTTCACTTCTTGTTCCATATACCGCCTGGTTTGGTTCGAGCTTGCTCACGCACTGCTTGTTCACTTGTACTCTTTGGCACGTCTCGGTATTATTTCGATACCACGAGATCGCCAATAAATATACTTGATCTGGACTAGTAAAGCCTTCTGGTTTACGGGCTATCAAGGGAACCAAGTCATATTTGTACGCGTAATCGAATAGTAGTGGTGATCATAGTCCGTCCACGACTCGACATCCACTACAACTGGTGAGCCGTTGTTGGAACACGCAATACAGCTGGTAACCCAATCCATCGAGCACAAGTCAAACTTGGCCAATTCTCCAAACCAGATCAATCCGGTGAGTCTATTTATCTATCCACATCTGTTGCATATATTCGTATTGATTTTTTTCAATATATAATATTTTGGCAACTTAATATGGTAGATAACGATAAGAATAACATAAATATGATAGACTCCGAGATACAGGTTATCAGTTTCCGACCGGTTCCTTTCATCCCCCATGATCCAGAAGTCTGGTTCGCGGCACTGGAATCTCAATTTGAGATCCGTCGCATAACCAACCAAAGGCAGAAATACGCCTACGCTTTGGAATCATTGCCCGGGGATCACCTAACCGCTGTCCGTGAGGTTGTCCTCAATCCCAACGTTCCAAACGTTTATGACCGTCTTAAGGATGCCATCCTACGACATTTCCTCCCATCCAGAGAGGAAAGATTGAGGACACTTTTAGCACGTCACCCTATGGGTGATGCTAAGCCGAGCCACCACCTCACGCGCCTGCAATCCCTTGCAGGAAACATGACAGCTGACTCTGAGATAGTCAAAGAGTTGTGGTTCGAAGCCTTACCAGTCAGTATTCAGCCAACCCTTACGGCTCTGCTCGAGGACACCCCGCTCAACAAGGTGGCCTTCATAGCAGATAAGATTCTGGCACGAGTTAACACCAAAGGCGACCATTTTGTTGCTAGTTTTTCCCGTTCTAACGTTGATCTCGATGCTAGACGACCTCCGGCTCATGGGGATAGGGACAGATGTATCCATACTCGTCTCAGTTTCCGAGACCGCGCAAATGTGCCAGCCCCCTACGTCCCCCGACCCAGGTCACAATCTCGAAAAGCCGTAACGACTCGCCCCAAGCGGGCATCTTCCAAGCCACGCCAGAAGGCGGTTTCGGAAGCGAGTCCAGGTTGGTGCTGGTTCCACCGTGCTTTCGGAGCCGGTGTCCGTCATTGTCGAGCTCCCTGCTCATACAAGGCGGGAAACTTCTCAGCCGGCGAGTAAATGCGGCCGTACTCGCCGGCACTTCACCTCAGGTTGGCCGTTTATTTTACGTGCACGATTATCGCACCAACGCTAGGTACCTTGTGGATACGGGTGCCCAAGTTTCTGTCGTACCTATCGGTAACAGTAAGTCTAAGCCACTATGCTTCGACTACGCGCTGCGAATGGCTCAGTCATTCCCACCTATGGTACACGACAACTTACGGTCAACCTGAGCAACCGACGACAGTATCTGTAGACGTTCATCATTGCCGATGTTCCCACAGCTATACTCGGTATCGATTTCCTACAGCACTATGAATTGCTAGTCGATTCACGTAGGCTGCAGCTAATTGATATTTCGTCGAACAGCAACTTTATGGGCTCTAAAGCCCACACAAACGCGTACCGAATCACAGGTGTATTTCATTCGCGTGACGATTTATTCCACGTTTTATTTCAGAAATTCCCCAAATTAACTAAACCTTTCGAGGAGACTCCATTGGTGACCAATCGTGTGGTACACCACATAGTCACTCGCGGACCACCAGTCACGGCAAGACCTCGCCGACTGGCACCGGACAAATTAGCTTTCGCTAAACGTGAGTTCGACAATTTACTAGCTACTGGTATTATTCGTCCTTCTCACAGTCCTTGGGCCTCACCTCTCCACATGGTTCGAAAAAAGGATGGGGTTAGTTGGAGACCATGCGGAGACTACCGAGCGTTAAACACAGCTACACGTTTCGATAGCTATCCCATCCCCCACATACATGACATCACAGCATCACTCAAGGGCACGACAATTTTTTCCAAGATCGATCTGGTACGAGCATATCATCAGATCCCAGTCGCTCTTGAAGATATAGAGAAAACTGCCATCACGACTCCTTTCGGTTTATTTGAGTTCCTACGAATGCCATTTGGATTACGGAATGCTGCTCAAACTTTCCAAAGGTTTATCGATAGCATTGTACGAGACCTAGATTTTGTTCACGTCTATATTGATGACCTGCTCATCGCATCATCAAACGTAGATGAACATTATCAACACCTGACGCTACTATTCCAGCGCCTTTCGGATAATGGAATAATAGTCAACCCCGACAAGTGTGAACTCAGGAAGAAGGAAATAAAATTCTTAGGTCATGTTATTAAGCATGAGGGTATTCTACCTTGCGAGGATAAAGTACGTACTATAATGGAGTACACTGTACCGTCCACACTCAAGGAACTGAAGGCATTTCTCGGTTTGGTCAACTTCTACCGACGCTTCATTTCGCATGCGGCAGAACAGTTACGACCGTTAACTGATTTACTTCGAGGTAATCCACGCAAACTGGAATGGAACGACGCCGCACGTACTGCATTTTCAGATATCAAAACGGCCCTAGCTCAAGCCACACTTCTCGTGCATCCTGACCCATCAGCCACGCTTAGTATAGCGGTTGATGCATCGGATTTCGCCTTAGGAGCCGTTATGCAACAGAATATCTCCGGTAGTTGGCAGCCCCTCGAATTTTTCTCACGACGCCTCACTCCCACGGAGACGAGATATAGCGCTTTTGGTCGCGAACTGCTAGCAGCCTACTGCGCCATCAAACATTTCCGGCACGCTGTAGAAGGTCGTAATTTCATCTTATTCACCGACCATAAGCCCTTGACGTATGCTCTGCATACCAAGTCTGACCGCTACTCACCACGAGAGTGCAGACATTTAGACTATATCTCCCAGTTCACGACAGACCTTCGTCACGTCAAAGGCGAGTCGAACTGTGTTGCTGATGCTTTATCACGTATCCAACTTAATGCAGTTACTTTGCCAGTGCTTGACCTACCTGCTATGGCCGCCGCCCAAGCAAACGATACTTCATGCACGGAAGCACAACAGTCTACGTCCCTTCGGTGTCGGGAAGTACCCCTAGCTACTAGCTCAGGTACTATCCTATGTGATACTTCTACGGGCCTCCCTCGACCCATCGTACCCTCCGCTTATCGCCGTCTCGTCTTTGATGCCCTTCATGGTTTGTCTCATCCTGGTATCGCAGCCACACTACGTCTCATCGCTGCACGATACGTCTGGCCGTCCATGAATAAAGATGTCCGTATGTGGGTAAAGCAATGCTTACAATGTCAACGATCAAAAGTGCACAGGCACGTAGCTGCCCCTATTGGCACTTTCGCTACGCCTGATGCTCGCTTCGATCACGTTCACATAGACATTGTAGGACCATTACCACCATCGCACGGGTATGATCACATACTCACGTGCATTGATCGTTTCACAAGATGGCCCGAAGCTATTCCCATCACGTCTATTACGGCGGAGACAGTTGCTCACCGCTTCGTAGAACGATGGATAGCTCTGTACGGTTGTCCCTCGACTGTCACGACTGACCGAGGACAACAATTTGAGTCCGCATTATTCTCCTCACTAACACGGCTGCTTGGTACGGAACGCATACGCACTACCGCCTACCATCCAGCATCAAACGGTTTAGTTGAACGGTTTCATCGCCAACTTGAAAGTGCTCTTCGAGCACACGAAAACAACAATTGGTACGAAACCCTGCCGCTCGTCCTCCTGGGAATCAGAACGAGTCTAAAGGCAGATATTCAATGTTCCGCCGCTGAACTTGTTTACGGCACGACATTGCGTCTGCCTGGGGAATTTTTCACACCACGGAGCAGCACTAAGTTCGGCGAATCAGACTACGTCCAACGACTGTCTGCATTCATGCGAACACTGACTCCGGTGTCGACTCGTATACAACATCGACAGGTCGCTCTCCCTCGAGAGTTATCTGCCTGTTCACATGTTTTCATACGAGTGGATTCGGTACGCAAACCTCTACAGCAGCCTTACGAGGGCCCTTTTCACGTGATTTCCCGTCACGAAAAGACCTTCAAGGTTGATCGACGTGGCCGCATCGAAACAGTCAGCATTGATCGTCTCAAGCCAGCACACGTCGATGACAGTGCTATACCTGATAAGCCGAGACCCAATGTTAGACCCATCAGAGCTTCTAGCGGGATTTCTACATCTACTTCGGATCCCACGCTAGATGCACCTGAGACCTCATTCTCACGTCCCAGTCAACAGCACGTGTCATCTGCCCCGTCTACGGACGAGACTTCCGTCTCACGTCCAGACCTACAGACCACACCGCCCTTGACTGCGGATGAGATTGCAGGCTCACGAGGTTCGAACGAGACTACCGTCTCACGTTCTGGTCGCCGAGTACGCTTACCCGTACGCTTTCTCGACTAACCTCATAACCAACTACGGATACAGTATAGGAATCTACCCCTATACTACAAGAAAGCTACACTTTTCTCTTTTTCTATCATTTTTTTTGTGTTTACTCCGAGCCTACGCCTTCGACCATCGCTGTTCCGGTATCGTCGACTTCAGTAAACTTTGGCGAAAGCTGGCCTGATCACCCACGCTCTAGTCAACGCACTCAGTCGACCTCTCTGGCTCCAAATACGTATGGTATACATTTGGTCCCGAACATGGTTATTCTGGTCGCATCTAGTTCCTTGGCTCAATCTGGTTTCGTCCTACGTCTGCAGCGTTTCTGGTCCGGACCTCTACGAACGCAACCTTCAGATTCTGGATACAAACCACTCTGGTGTAGCATGCTAATCCAAGCAATCAATACAGCACGTTCCTTCTGGTACCGTTCTACGTCAAAGACTTTTGGTGGCAACTCGAGGATCAACGATCACTCCCTGTTCTGCCAACGTTTTCGTCCTACAATTGCACGTTTCGCGATCAGTCCCACGAATGAAACCGCTACGTATCGAAAGTGTAAATCCTTTCTAGCGGGGGGCTCCTGTAGTGACCGGCCAGTCTCGATAAGAACACGATTGGAATAATAGAAACAATTATTATTATTGTAACCAATTGTACTAGAGATTGTTTTACTGTATTTGTTTAACTGTATCCGTTTCACTTCTTGTTCCATATACCGCCTGGTTTGGTTCGAGCTTGCTCACGCACTGCTTGTTCACTTGTACTCTTTGGCACGTCTCGGTATTATTTCGATACCACGAGATCGCCAATAAATATACTTGATCTGGACTAGTAAAGCCTTCTGGTTTACGGGCTATCAAGGGAACCAAGTCATATTTGTACGCGTAATCGAATAGTAGTGGTGATCATAGTCCGTCCACGACTCGACATCCACTACAGTATAATGGTAATCATTACCGTGCCCGATGTGCATAAGCACGATCTTCCTGGAATTAACTTCCAAGCCTCAATCATGAGCCCATCTAACTAATTCGTCTAAGTCAGCTTAGAGGTAACAACCATCAGCTTCACTTCTTATTGTCCTCCAGATTTTAACATCATCCGCAAACAATAATGTGAATGACTTAAGTAGTAGAAGTAATTCATTAACATACAGAAGGAAAAGTAAGGACCCTAAGCTGGTGCCTTGAAGTACACTACTTTCGACCGGTTTTCATTCGGATAGCGTTCATATACATATACTTAACCCTATCACAAACTGTGATATTAGTACGAACTAAAAATTCCTTTGTACACGATTGCCCGTTTATTACGAATTCCAAATTCATTAGGTTCGTTTGTGCACGTCTAGTTCTGTCTGGCTGAAAGTGAACCGTTTCCAGAAATTATAGTGAGCACATTTATTCGAACACTTCTAATCAACATATTGGCATCGCGATGGACCCTATGATTGAGGAATCCTATATACATTTAAATATCGAAGCTTTCAAAGATTACGTGGAATGTATATAAGAGCTCTCGTCTAAATTAGAGCGAATAGTTTCACAGTATTTGAGCGCCGAGTTCATTCGCTGAGATTTTACAAATATATATTATTCCTATTTAATGTATTACATGGAAAGGTTTGAAATCTACATTATGACCAGAAAAATGTCAGGGATGACAAAATTGTGGCTCGTTTCCCAGCATTCTTCGGAGAAGAAGACTACGACTTTATAAAATCTTTGAAGTTCCCACATAAGCCTACTTCACTTCCCTATCCAACTCTCGAAGAACTACTACTAAACCATGTAAAGTGTGCTAATTTTGAGTGCCGAGAAAAAATGGCATTTCATAGAAATGATTCGTCAGAATAACCAAATGGATAAACAATTTATCCTTGAACTGAATAAGCAGGCTGTCGAGTGTAATTTTGGTGATCAACTCCATGTTTAGCTGCGTGACCAATTGAATGTGGGGATTAACGTACGAAATTTGGATAGAGAGCTTATGTAAACGACGAAGTGCTCTTTTCAATACACTAGAAGTCTGTGTGATAATTATGAGTCAGTGCATAAAATTGACTTTCAGATTATGAAGAATTTTACTGCATTATCTAGTTATCCCAATCCAATGCATACTCAGGACCGTGCAGATAACAATTCATTGAGGAATTGCAAGACAGGTCACAAAGGTAAGCAAAAACTTGGTTAATATTTGTCTTGTGGTAAATTTCGGTCGCGTAATTCATGTGTAGTTCGTCATGCTAAATGCTTTAAATATAGTAAAATCAGACACTTCCAGTCAGTTTGTAAAACTACTGTTCACTTCGCTGAAATTAATACTAAACACTGTAATTCGGATCCTATTACTTTAGAGTGACACTAATAGTCATGTACCATCTATAATTACAACTTACAGTGATTCACTTCATGTTCAAGAACGACTGTATCTGTCCAGTGGTGCTTTTGACTATTCTTTTGATGACACATGTAATAACAAGTCCATCATTTCGGTCGGAAACTTGAATTCATTAAATCCTGATGCGACAACTATGTGTAATAAAGTTTTTGTCTCGAGTACTACATTAACAAACTTTTTATTTTTGAATTTTGTAGTTTTTTGATGTGACGATAAAGATTCAATTATAAATCATGAAGTTCTCATCACTGATTGTGGACTGTCTATACTAAGTCCAGAAAATTTGTGAATGTTTCAGGGACATCTTTTCTTATTGACCAGTGGACAAGGTTCTAATAAAGCGCCTAATGACTTGCTGATTACGGAATCGATGTACGGAAAATTACGTGCGACTCCAAAGTCCCCTCGTTCTCATATGCAAGCAAGAAATTTCAAGACCTTGAGGAAAAACATCAACTCTACTACTGATGCAATGGTCAAAGACCCGGAGGGGAGAGCATGCCAAGTTATTCAGTGCAGAATTACGAAACCGCATGCATAAGAAGCAATGATGAAATTGATTTAACAAAGAATCTTGGTTCAAAAACCCTTCTTCCACAATCAATGGAAGGTCTGCTAAACAGGTCAATAAAACTGCGGTTCATATGCGAGCCAGTGAAAACAACCGAATACATTACAAACAACCAGGTGGGTCTGTCCAAATTTCGGTTGTTGATTCTGGCTCCAATGAGTACATTCTAGATCATGCCGAGTCTACATCCAATACACGATAAACATAACGTGAAACGCGGATTCTCATTTAAGCTGTTACGGATGTGGTATGCAGCACGTTGTATTTCGACGTTTACTTGGGAGCAGGAGCGACCTGAAACAGCAACACAACAGTCAGGACAGACAAGTGCTTCAGAAGTGAGAACACGGTGTGCTGGTGCAACAGATATATTTGAAATTGAAAAACGCGGTTTTTAGTACAAAAGGGGAAAGTTATTACAAAATAGTTTTACTCGTTATTCTGCAGGTTCACACCGCGTAGGGCTTGTTCTTCTTCTTCCAGTGCATTCACTCTTTGTTGCCCTGCAATGAGAAATACAAACTCACATTATTAATACATTAAATAGGAATAATATATTTGTAAAATCTCAGCGAATGAATTTGTAGTAAATCCATCGTTTCGCCTGGCAAACTAGTCCAAGCTGAGATTTTACAAATATATTATTCCTATTTAATGTCTTACATCAACTCGGCGCTCAAATACTGTGAAACTATTCGCTCTAATTTAGACGAGAGTTCTTATATCACATTATTAATGTTGCATGTAATGATTTTTATTACCGTTACAGGTATTTGTACTTGATTACCTGCTTATTACGAATTCTAAAGACAATGCGTTCGTTCATGCCCATCTAGTCCTGTTCGGCCTAAATTGAACCGTTTCGGGAAATCGTATCAGTATAATAATTCGAGGGCTTCTAATGTCTTTTAGCATTGGAGTTTACGCAACCAGAATTTACCATATCGCCAATCAGGAAGCCTGATTTTTACATCATGAAAATTAGTAAAAAGAAACTTCGAATTATTAGAATAGAAGATTGTCTCAAGAGGTAACAAACGAGTTAGTTAATTATTAACACAGACGACTTTAAACCAAGATGTGTGAATAAAAAAGAGGGCAAAAATTATTCTAAGCAAGATAAAAATTATGTGCGCTAATGATAGCGGTAGGTAGGTTTCGAAGCGCACTTTAAGAACATTTAGTCCAGGCGGGAGATGGTAATCCGAGGGTGTGTATGTGTTTTTCAAATCTCCTGTTGAACATATCTTCTGAGAAGACTGTGATCATTCCGACTGGGTAAGCATTCCAATTGAGGGTGACTATTAACGGAGGAAGGTGGCATCGCACATTGAGGAGACAAGCGAGAGCGGATTTCTATGTAGGACGCAAGTTGATTTTGTCCTATGGTGCAGAATGTTCATTAGGTGGCATTTTGATTAGCTAACTATTAACCCATTATTTGCTGCTTATTCCTCTACCTTTATAAGGTTCTTTTGGAGCTCAAATAAATCTGTAGTGGAATTGGTTATCAACCATATGATATTTGGATCCGAACATACGATAGCTGAAAAGACCTACATTATACAGTGGACACAGATACAGTGAAAGCTGAAGGACTCAATGGGGACAGCATCTCTCGGCCATATAAGTGCGGTCACTCTATGTGACTTCATGCATGTTCATATTAGACACGTTACTGTGCCCCCATCCCGAATGTGCTCTTCAGAATCCCTTAGCAGAATTTACTGGCTTTCGTAACAGGACAAGTCGATATCGATTTGACTTCCATGTAAGGTCTGATAGATTAAGTGGTTATATCATGGCAACATGATAATTGATGATGTTCGTTTTTTGGCAGCATAGGTAAATGCACCACCAAAGATCTGGACTTTAAAAATCCTTCTCGCCTGCAAGAGTGCTTGGTACCATTGTGTGATTTCAATATCTATCGGCAGGATCGATCAATCAACAAAAAAGATGTGACGGGGATGTAGCTACATCTGTAAATGTCGAGTGGTATACATCTACTTATGTATTTTTTAAGTTCTCAAATGATTTTATCGACTGTTTAACTTTAAGATGCCCTCCAAAACACCTGAATAAATTCAACTCCGTTTATATTACCAACATCTACGTGATTCCGGACTACACAGCATCTGCACTCTCTGTCTTCACTGATGAATTCACTTAATTTGCTATTACTGACAACCGTAGTCTGTTTTCAATAGTATACGACTTTGATTCATGTGACCGTAGTTCTCTTTCATCAGTAGGTTAACAAAGTGTAGTAGATTTTCCTACTCGTTCAGATGCTCATTTAGGCTTACTTTTCGTTATTGATGTGAGAATATATGTGACTCGTAAATATGATCGATTGTCTAGTTCTGATCATTGTATTATCCGTGTTCTACCTAAATTATATATGGTTAACTTGTAAAGAGTACACTCTTACAAAGAAAGACGAATGCAGGGATTAACCAGAAGAAAATATCCAAAATTTGAAAAACATGTTTCGTAAGACCCATAGTAATAACTTCATCTTTCCACAAAACAATGAAAAAATTATTGATACTCCCACTTCAACGTGCATTAAAGGAGCACATTGACCCGTATCAGTTTCCTCACAAACACAAAAGAAGCACCTTAGATACTGTCGCTGTTTCGCATCACAGTATAGTGTTCGGCTTGGAAAAGGGTAATAAGTATGTTCGATGCGCTATTCTGAACCATACTTCTACTTTTAACTCTATCCCAAGACAACTTTTACCTAACGAGTCAATCAGCGTCAACACTGACAGGTGAATAACCAACTTTCTATGTCGCTACCTCTCTGGAAGAGAACAGTAAACTGCGTTTGGTGCAAAGCGTTCAAAGTCTAAATGTCTCATGAAGATCTGCCAGAAAAAGCTGTTTCATCATCTTTTTTTTCTCTTTTTTTCTGCATGATCTGCTATCTTCAACACAAGACACTTACGTGAAATATGCGGACGATCTCACTGTATGTATGCCGATTTCTCCATCTTTACATCCCATAGAAATGAGTGAGTTATTGTCTGTCATTGAATAGTGGTCTATTGTTAGCAGTCTGACACTTAATCGGTCAAGCTGTTAACTTTTGCCTGATCTCTCTTGCTCTTCTCATGTTTTTGCTGTTCGCGAATAATGTTTTATGTCTGACTTACTACATGAAGAGGCTGAATGCTTTCGGGATTACTCGCCTTTTACTCTTACAATATGTCAATTCTTGAATATTACCTTTTTATTCTTTACTGTTCTCCATTGTTATTTCTCCGGCTCTTGAGAAAAGACTTTGCTGTATTGCGGAGAGTGCTGAAGGCAGTGAGCATGGTGTGGTGAGTCTTTTGAGGTCAGTACCAATATAGTTGTGGATAGACATCTAAAACCTTGCAAACTTCTGCTGGGCGTTACCTTATCAGATACTAACCATCCACTTTATTCTTATCTTTCTCCTTGTATATCTTCTGGTAGAACGAGACGTCAATACATCAAAATACATGCACACAATCAAAGGTATAAAGGTTCTATAATACCTTACCTAGCAAATATATATTGGGACGAACAGGTTGTTATAGTTGATCTAGTCAACAACCTGTATTCTTAAACATGTCTGTAATTGAAAAGTTGTATAGATTCTTACCTTTCTCCACCATATCTTTTTTTGTAGAAGAATCTTGTTGGATTAACTCGTGCTGAGAATTCTGTATTTTACCAAAACATAACATTGAACAAAGACATTAGTGATAATGATGAATGGAGCTTGCAGTACTCCGTAAGGTATACCGTTGCATTCGTTGATGCATTGTCCTTGGAAACTGTGTACGGCACTTCGACGACAATATTTAGCTTTCCACTGGATGCGCTATGTGTTAGTTGCGTCGTTGGACGAACTGCGGGTCTTCCAATATTATTTCAAGTTTCTAGGCTGACGAAGATAATGTCAGATGCTGTATGAAATTGAAGACGAATGCGGTGTTTATTATTGTCCACAGTTTCGTATTTTCTTTGGCGATAAATTCCTGCTCGCTGACGAGACACCGAAGTCTGTTAGTCATCTCGCCAGATCTATTGTTTCCTGAAGTGGGGTTTCCACAATGTTCTCAAACAGCATCTCCAATAGTATTTTAAACAGTTTTAAAGACTTAAGCTGCCAGATTTATAAAGAGACAGACACACTCATGCCAGTTTTTGCCATTACAGACACCTTAAAGGTTATTTTGAGGAACAGTGATGGTAATAGTCACAGCAGAAAAACGAATGACACGGAAAATTTGCCTGTTGATACAAGGACGCTTGGTGTATTTATGTTTCTTGTCAACTGATACCACGCCGTCGCTTCAGAAGTGTTTAAAATAGTAAAAGGATCTGGCATTGCAATCATGGCTTATATATCGGACAACTATGCTCCAAAAACTATCAGGTTAAGGTTGCTAAAAGCTGAAGACACATGCGCCGTGTGTGTATGCACATGGCTAGAAACAGTCACCGTGATATGTATTCGTTAATACTGTTCTGTAAAAGCAAGTCAAATTCTGACTTTACGGAAGACAACTAATGGAAAACTTTTTCAGGGATGTTAAAATTCTACGAGGTTGAAAAATATGTGAAAGTAATGTAGAAAATATATTTGCAGATCACTAAGATCAAGGCTCCATACTCATCAAATCACTCGAAAGTATTGACATTCAGAATACAGAATTAACTCTAGTTTAAACGATTTTCCCAAAATTTTGATTAACGTCTGACTATAAATAGCCGCGTTGATATCAGCTCAGATAATGTCACTTCAATATCCATTAATGCAAAAACCTAGTTGTAGTAAGTATGGTTCGGCCAACTGTCAAAGTGATGGCCGGAATCGTGTTACCTATAATCCAACAAACATACGTATATGGGTAAAAAAATGCACTTAGTATTGTTTGTTTGAATCTCCCCATTGATGTTTAGGACTGCAATTGCTCAGTCTTTTATTGGACTGTGTGCATACTGTGTGTATTGCCTGGATATAGCCTTAATTCACAAGCATTGTAAACAAAGATGGATAGTGGCTAGCAGTGGAATCTAATTTGACACGCGTTTCGTCGTATTTGGGACTCGTCAGCTGGATGTACCTGCATCTCAGAGTTGATACTCACTCTGGGACTCGAACCCAGTACCTTTCGCTTCAAACCCCACCGCGTTGTCCTTTCAGCCACTAAGTCCTGATAGCCACTTGCTTGTGCAATAGGGTGACGTTTAAATTCATTTAGTATCAACCCTGAAATGCAGATACATCCAGCTGGCGATTCCCAAATAGGACGAAACGCGCGTCCTGGACTTCACTGCTACCCACTATACTTATATGGGATTTGGAATTCACTGGAATCGTGACCGATAACCCTAGAATCTCCGCACATAACCATAAAATTAGAAAGAACCATAAAACTGTAGGGCATCGGTCCCAAACGCACAATCCTCAAAGCTGAACATGAGACAACAGACTAAACCGTACGGATAGTGGGGTTGTCTTGTACACGAAAAGTCCCTTTACCATACGAGCTATCGAGACAGTGGCACACGACTCAAAGACATGTAAACTTCTGCTCCGCAGGCTGGCATGTCAATAGTAAGACACTTAGTTTATCGTAGCATACCGCAGTCCAGAATATGTAGTCAATGACGTCCTCCTAAATAAACCCAAATTCTGGTCAAACAGATGTAAAAGCCCTACTGTAGGTGACTTTAATGCACCAGCTTTAAATTAAGGAAGCTTAGAAGAAGAGTCGTCTGAACACAAATTGCTTGAAACCATAACCACATTTGCGTCATTACAGCACGTTAGTGATCCCACATGATATGAATGGCAAAACTCCTCGTCACTCTTGGTCTCAGTCGTCACACACGGTTATGATTTTAGTCGAATAAAGTTATTTCCATTTGTGGGGAGAAGTGATCATGTTGTCACCTGGTCCACGTTTATGGCTGATATCTTCTGTGTCGTCTGATCACAGTGGTTTATGATCAAGACGATGTATTAGGGGATTTTAGCAATCTGAACACCGAGAAAACGATAAAACCGGGTGAAATATGGTCTAAAATTTTGAGACAGATTACACAATACATTGCTGCGCCGCTGACTACAATATTCAGTATGTCACTTGGGCAAGGTGAGTTATGTGTGAACTGGAAGGCAGAAATTGTCAACTTTCATCAAACTAGAGACCTGTGAGTTTCACCAATGTCACAGTTAAAATACTGGAAATAATAACCAAAAATGCCTTAGTAAATTCGTAGGAGCCAACAACTTATAAAACAGGAAACAGCATGGTTTCAGGAGAAAATGATCTTGCACGACACAACTCTTTATAGCGAGAGAAAAATAAAGTCTCTAGATAATGAAAAATCAGAGGGTGTTTTTCACATAAACTTCATCAAAGCACTTGATAAGGTACCAAGTTTATATCACTCTTGAAGCGGAAAAATCTAGGAGTTGCTTGTTCTCGTCGGAAATAGACCAAGGATTTGTTGGTAGGTCGTAGACAGGTGAGAATAAATTCCAAATGCTCTTTCTGGAAACCAGTACCTAGTGTAGTACAGTAAGGCTCCGTCCTAATTTGTTTACCTTATATATTGTATTTAGATGACTCCTAAGTATAATTGGGTCCTTGATTGTAATTTAAACTGATAATATATAAATTTAGCGGGAAATAGTAATAAATGTAGATGCATGTGCACTTTTGGTGGATTTAGATGTTCTGGTTAGTTGGTTCAAAAAAATGACTGGTGCCCGTCAACGTCGCTGTCTCTACATAGATACTGGGGAAGGCAAGCAGGTAAAGCCTAGAGAAAGATTCGGTAGCCCGTTATTTCGTCACAAATTGATTTCAAGGTAACGGTGAGGCATTATCTTAATACCACAGCCCACTGCCGGGAGGTCTTAGCTGATGGTTTTAGAACCTTGTGACCCTTAAGACAGACGTAAGAATACTCACAAAACTATTAATTTTGGGGATTTATTTACCACTACACTAGGAGAATACAAACACGATCCGTAGGCGCTTCGTCCTCGTCACACAAATCTGAAACCTAGATCTTAAATCTTAAATTATAATCCCGTCTAATAGAACATTATAAACTATTTCTCAACTGATTCTTTCTATTAAAATATCCTTTATTCAGTTATTATATGACCATCGATCTGAGAAACTACGTGATTTCGGGAATACAAATGTGTTGAGAAAATAACGAATTCAGAGATAAACAGTTCTGTATCGCCAAACGTGTTATGAAGACGTGTATGGATCAATGAATTTATGACAACTAGGTTACAAAATTAGTTTTTCCATAAATTTCAGGGTTTATTTATCCACTCAATGTTCGCTCGAACCTTTATGAATATAGTCACAGTCAGCTAAAATAAGGTATATCTAAGGTTTGGATACATCAAACAAAAGAATACTCGAAACGTCTTGTTTTCTTTTCTAAGTGACGATAATTGGGAGTTGAACGACTACTCTTTTTGTTTATCATCATCACACTCCGTAGGTCAACCATCAGCAGAATTGTATACTCTTCAACAGTTATCGCTGCCTTTCATTTGAAGTCTTCCGTTATATATCTCATATTTTGATTGTACAGTTGTTAGGAATTGACAACAACGAGTTGGTGGTTGTTCCAGACTAATTTTGTAAGTGGAAGGTAAGTGTGTCATATTTATTTACAAAGTCTCATTATTTATGTTAGCTCATTTAGTTAGGGTAACAGATTTTCGGAAACCAACTTACAAAATCTTTTACAGTAGTCTCTTCTTTGACACCTTTTAACAGTTTGATAACAGTATTAGTATGATAATTGGTAGCTACCAATTATACAAGTATACGAACAAATGTGCTAACTCACTCTCAGCCACACAGAACCAGACGAGCACAAACGAACCTATTGTATTTGGAATTCGTAATAAACAGGTAATCGAGTACAAAGGAATTTTTACTTCGTACTGAAATCACAGTTTGTGATAGGGTTAAGTATATATATATTCGCACAAGTAACCACCGGTGATGAAGTGCATGAATTCTGATCATTGTTACACATAAATTCGGAATGAAATGATTATTCTGTCTCATTAAAAACCCTAATTTAGTGTGAAGCAATGTTTCATCAATAATTAATGGATCCAACCGCACGTCATTCCAATAAGTTTGCTGATACCGTTTGACAACTGGAACTGTTTTCATCCCGTCATATTTATTCATCAAAATGTATACGACAACTTTGTGCTATTTTAAATTATCAAACAAATAATTTCAAGATTTCATTCTTCTGACTTGTCCGATTTGGCCGACTTTTCTGTAGTTTCCAACTATCTTTGATATTATTAACTGAAATTTTGCACCGACTTTTATGCTCCTCAAGCCAGTCTTTGTGACGAACCTTATTTCTACTGAATTTATATAATCGTGATGTCCTAACAGACCTTAGCTCAATAAAACGTTACAAATATCTTACCAAGTAATGTCATAACTTCAGGTTCATGACAGATCTTAGTACATCTTAGGCATCCTGTCAAAATAGTCTTTGTAGAATCGGTTGTATGTGGTAAGTCCACTGGATGGATGCCATTGGTTTTGATGACAGACTTTTAATTCAAAAGGCTAGTTTACTCGATTAGATTACCACAACTCAACGGCTAAGCATTCATAAAGAACAGGCTTGTAGTGCACCTGTGTAGTACCTACATGAATTTGTCCTGGCTTCTAAGCAGATAAATCATTTCAATCTTTTCGGTTATATTTTAAGCCTCTATATATACGTCCTTCCCAATTTTCACTTCTAACCTTGAACATCTTTGCACGGGTTTTTGTGTGCGTATATCTGTCTATCTTTTTTTCCATTCGTTGACAATCTTTTATCTCTTTACCTACTCAGCTGTGAAATTTAAACTTCAGTATGCTGTAATGCTTTTCTTCACACATCGTCGACAATCCATTTATATGAATGCCTGTTTTTAAAATGTAATATTTTGAAATACTAGTATTTGGCTTTTTGTTATCCGTTTTCTCTTATGAGATCGGTCGAAAGAATGCGTACGGCGTTCATAAGGTTCCATAATTCATCATTCACCCTCATTCACTGGAGTCAACCCAAGAGCTATAGGCTGAAATCGTAACGCATAAGTAAATGATTAAAAACTCATTATATGACTTACATAAAGAATAATTTTGTTCCTTTCATGCTCTTTTAGAGATGAAAATCGAAACTTTGTATTGTGTATGTTAAGTTTGTCAACCAGTGCATCCTTGTATTACGGAATGTGAATTTCAACTACTGGCTGCCTTTTTGTCTATCAAATTTGATACTTGAATATTCATAATAGGCCTAATTATCTGTTTGCTTATTTTCCTCATATCACTCAACGGCTGGTTAAGATATTTAAAGCTTTGTCATTAAAAGTAAGCTAAAGATGTGGCACAACTTACAACTTCGTATTCTGGTACTATAGGTTTGGTTAAAACACTTTGTAGGTTTTGAACTTAGTACTTAAAGTTGTACCACATCTCCTTACGGTTTGTTAGGTTTTCTGTGGGGTATAAATTAAAAGTAGCGTTCCTTTGTTTTCTATTTTGTAAAAATTGAGAGTAGACGTTCAACAGCAATATCGTTTATTTAATTTTGAAGTATCATCATTTTCATAAATGATTTTAATTTCCTTTGATACAACTGCAAAGTCACGACTGGGATATCATAAAATCATCCAGACGTTAATTGGTTTTATTACATAGGCTCAGGGTACTAGACAGATTTGATAAATTGGTTGACCACGTCGTGAATCTTTAATAACTGAGATAACTGAAGCATGTACTAAATAGACACAAGCACCATCTACTTCTGTTTAGTATTGTTAGAGTATGTGCAATATATAGAAAAGGGGAGACTAAAATAAAATCTGATTTCAGTTTGTGAAATATCTAAATGTTGATCAGAGCCATGATGGGATCTGATGTTTGTCTAGCTAAGGTTTTTGTGACAACTGTGATCCATGGTTAGGGATGTGCGATATGACTCGTAATTGTCGACATTAGCACGTATAAATGCATTCTTTGCCTTTCACTAGTCTTGAGTCTTTAATTATTTATCTTTTTATTCCACCCACTAAATCTCGAATCATATTCCATATGTCTTACCTATTTTTACTGTCACTGATATTGCCATTAGTTTGATAATTATAAGTCAGTATTCTGATATCGTGCGAGAACTTGGACTGATGTACGTACGTAGGAGTTTTCACGTTTTTTATGATTAACTGACTACACTTATCATCATTGAATCTACTATCACTTAGAGGCACAAAAGTTGTATAACTTCATTTTTGTCTAGTCGTACTGGTTAAGAGTACACTGAACTACTAGTCTACTCATTTAATACAAGTACTGTCTAACCAATTATGCCGTTTTTTAGCAAATGTTGTATGGTTCATGCGTTTTTTTTTCATCCCATCAATTACGTTAAGAATACCATGTTTTGTACTTTAGATTTTTCAATTTACTAAAGAAAGGGTTTCTGTAAAATATTTAAAATATATGTACTTAGTTGTTTTTTATTTTTTGCAGTTTATGAACTTTGAAAATATTTTCTACAATATAATTTATCACCAGTTAAACCGCATAACTAATTATCGTTCAAGTCATTAGAGGATTCGAGTGTTTAAATTAGAAACACTCTAGTTACACGCTTTCAAAGTCTGTTTTGATTCTGGTAGCACAATAATTCGCTCTTGTAATCTCTTTGAACTCTCAGTTAGGCCTTGCTAGCTGATTGGATTTATTTTATTTGTTCATGCTAACAAAAGAACATACTTTATATCTTCTATCTTATTTAGGCTCATTCAACATATGATCATTTGCCAATCTTTCTTCAAATTCATGTAATGAGTTGATATTGACTTTAAATTTTGTGTTGCAATCTTTTCCTGAATTCCTATTGGTCAATTCTAGAAAAAAATTAAACCGATACTTATCTTTATTCAGAAAACTATTTGGCGTTTTGATCACCCATGAATCAGTATCAAAATGAAGTATATGAATCGTCATCGCCTGCACCTTCACTGACAGATGATCAATGTTCTTTAATTGATGAAGGCTATTGGCATGATAACGGTGTGTTTAATTTTGATAAATACTCTCAACAATCTTTTAAATAAAATTGTAGTATTGAAAAATATTTCACTGTGTCTATAATAAAAATCTATATTCATTCTTTAATTATAAGAAATATCACAGATATTTTGATCCATGGGATGAGAATCTAAATAAATTGGTACTTATATACCAACTGATCATCTTATTTGTATCTGGTTGTATCTAGAAATAATCAGTCTAAATGAACCTAGAGTTTTTACTTCATATTTATAATACTGGTGGGCTGTAGTTAAATTACTATCTGCCTCTTAGAATGCAGAATAAACTTCTTTTTTATTTAATACTGAATAAGTCATTTCGATCTTCTAAACGACTGATTAAGCTTATCATATCTAATCAAAATGTTGGAGTAGTTTAAGTCCCGGTTGAGGATGCGTTGATCAGTTCATTCTCCTACAATAAAGGTTTGATCGTTAACACATTTACAGGAGAAGAACAATCGTTGCATTTAATGATATCGAGTGCCATCAGTCACCCAGATAGAACCATTAATTTGGATTATCTATTGAGAAAGAGTCTTGTTTAGTGGTCAGTTAACATCTTATAAACTCTGATAAAACACACTAGGTAGCGTCAGAACATAGAAAAGCTCTATCCACTGCTCTTACGTGATAATGGTATTAAATGGGATTATCAATCTTCATCATCCCTCTTTAATTTCCGCACTGATCGAGTCATTCAAACGTCTCTAAAGAGAGCACATGGTGTTGTTAATTTCCTACTCGAAGAGTAAGGTTTTGACACTAAATGTATAAATAATAATCTTGCCTCATTGTACGGTAACACACAGGATACCCAAATCATAAGTAATCAACTAGCAAATTAGTGTACGTAAGCACATATATATTTTTAAAAAATGCAAATGATTCCTGGAAAACTAGCAGAAACGTTTGTATTCACAAATCATTTGTAGAGAACCGCTATAAGTGATCAAAATGCTTGAGTATCATGGTATTTGTGTGACTGTTGAAGTTGATGAGATAAATGATGTCATCCTACATATAATAAAAGTCAGGATGGATAGTACCAATCCAGGACATCTTTGGCAGCGATGCAATGTTATTCTGTTTGCTCAGTCGATCTCATTGATCTTCCCTCGTAGATACAGTAAAATAAATTTCTTTGAGTTACCTAGAGTTAATAAAGAGAATAGAAAGATCCCTTCATTTATGTTTTATGGTAGTTTGCTTTTGTTGGCTATACATAGTTCAAGGTTTACACCTTACATTTTGTTAGGATATTTTGGAATTGAATACACGTTATTCATTCGTACGACACAAAGATTCAGATCAATAATGAAAAAAAGCTTGCGTTGTTCAGCTATTTATAAATTAGGTGTTTTAGAATCCGATCATAGCTAACATTTGTTAGTTAAATAGCTGGGAGAACTTCATTTTCAATAACGAAAACAATAATGTGAAAATCGATTTAACAGTTTGATTCTTACGATGCTGTGTGGAAGCTATGAAGGTATTTTACATCGTTCTTCGTTGTTGTCTACTAACATCAAAGTTTAAAACTCAAGGTTCATCTATTCTGGAACTTGTCGCCTGAATATACTCAGACTTCAAGCGAATTAAGTTTTACTGGAAGTAGACATTAAAAAATCAGTATTTACTTGAGCATGTAAACTTTCCTCAATAACATCATGTTTTCTGTTGTCAGAAACGAAAGATTTTGCATATAAATTGTTATATGATATGAACACATTTATTGAAATCTTAAAGTAGTCGCTTACTGAAATCCTGGTAAATTTAGTTGACCTAAAAGTAGGCTAAACTTTCCTAATATAAACAATGCCTTTTTTCAGAAAATATAGAATTTTTCGCTATTTATATAAATCGTTCGATATTTACATGAATTGATCGATACTTATATCCGGTAAAAAGGTTGAGATGTTACTTATACTGATTGAAGTGTATTATAAATTTACATGGCTTAATTTATATCACTCACTATTATTTTGCGAAGAGAATTAGTGTCAACATCGTCTCTTCTTCAGAAAGATATAGAAGACAGTCAGTTGAAAGTTATTTTAAATAATCCATTGTAAGTTAGATCAAATAATACCCTTTGCAACTGAACATAATTATTTAATTACCATTACATTTGTTTGTTCTAATATAGATAATTTTATTCAAGCACTATTCACTTACGGTCATGTTACAGATACATAGTCATATGAGCTACGTTTTAGGACGAGATTGATAGACTGCCAAAAATATACACTAGACGATAGTGGTTACTAATTGGAAACATTATGTGACATGGCTTAGATTTGGTTACAGCGGAGCTATGGATCCTTTCATTCTCTCCTCCTAAATAATGAGTTTCAATATTCTTTGACACATCTGTTTTCTCATTCTATTTTTATAAAACCATATTTTTAGTGTTTAGTTCCTCTCATTTTCATTTATAATACAATTCAATTCCTTGGTTTTTAAATTATGATAACTTTATGTCCATGTTCTTACATGCTTATGTCAGCTTTTCCTAACACATCTGTGCCAGGCTCTACATTTCTTATGACTGACAAAACGACTGTAAAAAATATCAATTTTAACAGTATGCATTTTGTGAATGCTTTATTTTCATTTTGTTTGCTAAATATATCAAGATTTTGTTAGTCTGAAAAATAACTTGGTCTAAACTAGTCTAGTTAACACTTACGTTAAAACAATAAGCTTTTGTTGATTTTTAATCCAGTATACTCTAATATTCATGAGTTTTTATGTGTTTATATGGACTTTGTAGATTTGATATTGGCCGCTGAATTGGGTAAAGCTCTTCTTGACAGAAATCGAAAATTAGAATTAGCTTTAGAAAAATCAAAAAGTATTGAACAAGAAAAAGATGCTGAAATTGAAGTTAGTTTTGATTAATTAATTCTGGCTAATTTTAATTAAAACAATTATGTGAACGAAGAATCCTTGATTCACATATTACAGTTTCTTAAATTGATGTACTCTGCCTTAAACTTGGCCATTCTTCTTTTATGGATTATTAATTTATAATTGTAGAACCTGATGAGAAATTATTGAAAAGAATATTCTTCGTTCACATAATTGTTTTAATATGATGGGAATTTTTCAGTAATTTTAATTAATTTCATATGTTAACTGGTTGAAAAATACATGTTAAGTTAACAGTTGAATTCACGAGTCTATCTAAGCTAGACCACTATTGAAAACCTGGAAGCACTGGAAGGCGATCGTGGGATGCGCACTACTGAGGAGTCCCACACTAAGACGAAATGGCCGTTCAGTGATTCCAGGTTTTCATTGATGGTTCTAGCATTGATGGACTCATGAATTAAAATGTGAAAGTACTACATTCTCCACAAATCCCCATACTGACATGTTAAGGTTATAAAACTATCCAGAGCCAATAACTTGTACACCCTTTTAACTTGCTACCTTTTAGCGCTTACGTTTCAATGTAAACCAGATGACAGGTCAGGTTAGTTTGAGACTTGAATCTCAGAAAGATGCATTAACAGTGAATTTTTCAAGATATATTGTGGATTATTTTTACATAAACTTGTTTCAAACTTGATTATGTTTTATGTTCATATATATCTAGGAGTTTTCAAAAGCTTCTATCTCATGTCTGATTCTAATTTATTCAAGTCGTTAGATTTGTTTCATTTAGCAATTTTATTAAAGTGACTAATATTTTCCACAAAATGTTGTAAATGTCATTACACTAGTGAATCAGTATCTTTAAATAAAAATTTGTTTCGATGAAAAATTGAAGGTATTCTGGCTAAACATGTATATTTATATTGTTATTGAATTAACCGCTATTGAAATTATCAATCTGTCATGCTTAGTAAGTAAAATATGGTCCAGTCGAAAGCAGACAATTAGCCGTTATGTTATTCATTTAGAAGAAAGTTTGTAGTCATAAATAAGTGAACCCACTATTAGAAAAGCAAAAATATGACAGTGAATGAAAAAAGTTTCGATTTTCACTTTGATTTAATAGTTTACTTGCTACTAGCAGTATTCATGAAATTTTAGAGTTTCGGTTATCTGAAGTAAACTGGCGGCTCAGAATTCGTCATAGTGCCACTAATCCGGTCCCTGTTTGTCTACTCCTGTATTCTGAGTTTCAAAATTATTTTATACTTTTAATCTTACGGGTTAATTCATTCTTCTCGAACCATTTTTTGTTTCTGATCACTTTTACTATTGATACTGTTAATACATCTACTACTTTGTTATTCGTCTTGATATTTTCATCCCTCCTCATTTCCGTGATGCAGCATTTTGCGGATTTTTCTGTAAGTGTGAAGTTCTATATTGTTTATGATTAAGTGACTGAATTAATAACCCAAGTTGACTGACTTTTTGTATCTGTTCTACGTGGTTTTTAAGAATATTCTTCAAATAATGTCAACTTATGTTCGTAGCTGCTGTAATTTTAACTCACTTTCATACTCTATCAACCTTAAAAAATTGTTTATATCAATATTCTTACTAATATTGATTACTTTCTTGTACTTTAACTATACAGTTGTTATTTCAGTAGTTTAATGTTACTACCTGCTTTTACCTTGATGAAATCCTCTTAATGGATCGATTACAAATGTATTAAATTTTCACACAGAACAAGAACTTGTCTATCATCAAAGCTTTTTTAATCAGTTTGCTAAGGTATATTAGGAAGTAGAACTTACAGTACTTACTAATGTACTACACAATTGAATTATATTTAAACAGTATGTTAACATTCCGGGAACATGAAGATTGACACTAGCTGAAAAATCAATGAAAACTTGGTAGTTGGTTCATATTTATTTGCAATGGTATACAACCACAATCATCACACAGAATCTCAAGGCCAGCACAATATGTTTAAATTATTGAGTTATAACACTTGATGCGCATTTACAACTCCAGTTAACTCGTATTAATATTGTGTTACTATCTATTCAACGTTTTCGGTTAAATGTTTCCCAACAGGCTTGGAATACATCATTCTTGGAACTGATGACAATAATGAATGCACGGTTATTTTTAAGTTGGGTGTTTAGTGGTGATTAGCAGAATATCAAAACCCTCAGTTAAACGTGCCCTTTGGTTTGAATTGTTCTTTACAAACAACTCAAATAAATGCAAATATATGTCATTGATAGTCAACAGCGGTTTGAATTAAAACCGAACACACTAGTATCTCATTATTGGAAAGCTTACTTACTTACTTACGCCTGTTACTCCCAATGGAGCATAGGCCGCCGACCAGCTTTCTCCAACCCACTCTGTCCTGGGCTTCCTTTTCTAGTTCTATCCAGTTCTTGTTCATTCTTCTCATGTCTGTCTCTATTTCTCGGCGTAATGTGTTCTTTGGTCTTCCTCTTCTCCGTTGACCTTCAGGATTCCATGTGAGGGCTTGTCTTGTGACGCAATTAGGTGATTTCCTCAAGGTGTGCCCAATCCACTTCCAGCGCTTCTTCCTGATTTCTTCCTCTGCTGGAATCTGGTTTGTTCTCTCCCACAGTAACTTATTGCTGATAGTGTCTGGCCATCGGATCCGAAGTATTTTGCGTAGACAGCTGTTGATGAACACTTGTATCTTCTGGATAATGGCTTTCGTATTTCTCCACGTCTCCGCCCCATACAGTAGAACTGTCTTGACATTTGTATTGAAAATTCTAACCTTGGTGTTGGTTGACAATTGTTTTGAGCTCCAGATGCTTTTCAGTTGTAGGTATGCTGCTCTTGCTTTGCCAATCCGCGCCCTCACATCTGCATCAGATCCACCGTGTTCATCAATGATGCTGCCCAGATATGTAAAGATTTCCACATCCTCCAAAGCTTCTCCGTCAATTGTAATTGGATTGGTGCATATTGTATTGTATCGGAGAGTCTTGCTTTTCTCTTTGTTTATATTGAGACCTACTGCTGCTGAGGCTGCTGCTACACTGGTCGTTTTCTCCTGCATTTGTTGTTGCGTTTGTGCTAGAAGAGCCAGATCATCCGCGAAGTCTAAATCGTCAAGCTGCATCCTGCCTGTCCACTGTATCCCGTGGTTTCCTCCAGATGTTGACGTCTTAATGATCCAGTCGATGACCAGGAGAAAGAGAAAGGGTGAGAGTAAGCAACCTTGCCTCACACCGGTCTTTACTTGAAACGAGTCGGTGAGTTGTCCTCCGTGGACGATTTGGCAGTTTAGTCCATCATAGGAGTTCCGTATGATATTTACTATTTTCTCAGGCACGCCGTAGCGTTGAAGAAGCTTCCATAGTGTCGTCCTGTCCACGCTATCAAATGCCTTCTCGTAGTCGATGAAGTTGATGTAGGGTGATGAATTCCATTCGATTGATTGTTCCACAATGATACGTAGAGTTACGATTTGATCTGTGCACGACCTATCCTTACGAAATCCAGCTTGTTGATCTCGAAGTTGGGCGTCCACGGAATCCTTCATCCTGTTTAACAATACTCGGTTGAAGACTTTCCCTGGTATTGAGAGAAGAGTGATGCCCCTGTAGTTGTCGCACTTGCTCAGATCGCCTTTCTTTGGTATCTTGATGAGAAGTCCTTTTTTCCAGTCTGTTGGTACTTGTTCTTCGTCCCAAATCTTACTGAAGAGGATGTGGAGTATCTTGGCAGTTGCTGTTACATTTGCTTTCAGTGCCTCTGCCGGAATGTTGTCTGGTCCCGCTGCTTTGCCACTCTTGACTTGTCTAATGTCCATGCTGATCTCTTCAGTTGTTGGTGTGCCAATATCGATTGGGAGGTCCATGGGTGCTGCTTCGATGTTGGGTGGGTTCAGTGGGGCTGGTCGATTCAAGAGTTGTTTGAAGTGTTCTACCCACCTGTTTCGTTGTTCTTCAATGTCGGTGATTACTTTGCCTTCCTTGCTCTTCACTGGTCTTTCTGGCTTACGGTAATTTCCAGCAAGTTTCTTTGTTGTATCATACAATTGTCTCATGTTTCCTTCTATTGCAGCCTTTTCCGCTGTCGTTGCTAAATCTTCAACATATTTACGTTTGTCGGTTCTGATGCTCCTCTTCACTTGCTTGTTTGCCTCTGTGTATTCGGCTTGTGCCTTGGCTTTTTCCGCTCTGGTTCGGCTGATATTGATTGCTGCCTTCTTGTTCCTCCTTGCTTCAATCTTATCCAGTGTACCAACAGTGGTCCATTCCTTGTGATGGTGCTTCTTTTGGCCCAGAACCTCCTGACATGTTGAAACGATTGCCTCCTTGATACCTTTCCAGTTGCTCTCCATGGTAGTCCCCTCTCCATTGAGTAGGTCATGAAAGGCCTCGAACCTGTTGCTGAGGGCTATGTTGAATTTGTTGAGTTTGTCAGCATCTCGAAGAAAGGCCGTATTAAACTTTTGTGATGTTGTCCGCGCCGTTGTCCACTGCTTCTTGAGTTTTAGTTTCATCTTGGCGACCAGCAAATGATGATCGGATGCTATATCAGCTCCTCTTCTGGTTCTCACATCCTCCATCGTCCTCCTGAACTTTTTGTTGATGCAGATATGGTCGATTTGATTTTGTGTAGTGTGATCCGGTGAAATCCAAGTGGCTTTGTGTATGTTTTTGTGTGAGAATATGGTGCCACCTACGACCAGTTTATTGAAGGCACATAGGTTTGCAAATCTCTCACCGTTTTCGTTCCTTCCTCCCAGTCCATGTTGTCCCATGACGTCTTCGTATCCAGTGTTGTCCATTCCAACCTTAGCATTGAGATCTCCCATCCGAATTGTCAGGTCCTTGGTTGGGCACTTATCGACGATCGACTGCAGCCTATCGTAGAATTGGTCTTTAGCGTCTTCATCGTAGTCATTGGTAGGCGCATAGCATTGGATGACGTTCATTGTAATGCCCTCTCTCTTTGTTCTGAAGGAGGCTTTGATGATCCTTGGTCCATGAGATTCCCATCCTATAAGTGCATTTTGTGCTTTTCTGGACAGCATCAATGCAACTCCTTGTGTATGTGGGGCATTTTCTTCTTCATGACCGGAGTATAACAGAAGTTCTTCTGAAGACAGTCGTTGTTGTCCAACCTGCGTCCAATGTGTTTCGCTGATTCCAAGAACCTCCAGGTTGTATTTTCTCATTTCTGCAGCAATTTGGAAGACTCTTCCGGTCTCCCACATAGTTCGGACATTCCATGTACCTATAAAAATTGTCGCTCTGGTTGTAAGAAGGTGCATCGGCCTCATGATTTCCGAAGGAACTCGGCTTTCATCATGAGGCGTCATTTTTCCTTCTACTCCCAGGGCAGAGTTTGAAAGGTTTGAATGATTTTTTCTGGTTAGCGTTTTTTAGCGAGTTGATTTTCTACGGGATGGGGTCGCTAACCCCATGCCCAACCCTCCTCCTTTACCCGGGCTTGGGACCGGCAGTAACCCCCAGAGGAGCTACAGGCGGAGTTATTATTGGAAAGCTACTAGTTTGTTATAAAATTTAGGATTTGAAGGAAGATAAAAAGTGAGTTACTGATTCTAAGTCATATCACTCAATATCCAACCCTAGAATTGATAACTTTATGATTTTAACATATGTGAGAAATGCATCGACGAGATCTATGATCGAATACTGCTAACCTGCAAATCTTCTGTATTTTTAAAGACCGCGTTTTGCAGCCATAAATTAGAAAAGATCAAACTGTTGCTTAGTACGTTATTCTTTGTCACTGTGATCCTAATGCAAAATTGCAGCTGGATATGAATCAAATAACATTCATGTTTATTGTTTAATACTTAGTTAGCTAGCTTGTTGAATTGAATTTAAACCACTAGGGATTAAAAAAAAATTAGTCGCTACCGTTGCCATGTATCACGACTATTAATTAATTCAATGAATCAATGTCGAATCTAAATTCTGATTGTTTGTTATATTTCAAAGTACTCTCATGAACTAATCATACTAAATACATATTTATTGCTTGAAAATAGGTTGATTTTGTTAAAAGCCATATTTTATTGTCGAATACCTGCATCCATCACTGAAAACTTTCTTTCTAGAAATTCATATTTTTAAAAATATAATAGTTATAATTCGAATATACGCACATTATCTCATAGTAAATTTTTATCTGTCTATATTGTAGCGCCATCCTTTGAAAGTTACTGTGACTATCTGAAACTACCACTTAATAATGTAGATAGTTTTAGATGATCATTAACAGATTACAAGTCTTTTTCATCAACTTAGTATTATCAATCCTAAAAAGTGCTCATTGTTTTAGAGTATTTAGGAATATACAGTTTGAATAAAGATGATTTTATCTGTATGGGTATGTTGATATAATTATGTGTTATATATTAACAGCCACAACCTACCTTTATGTCTTATCCTGGATGGAGTAGGAGTAGGATAGACTAATGGTAGGATCAGTCAAACCAATACGTCACATTAGTTCATAGAGTAATTAACTGTTAATCGGAGTCATGCTAGTAAGTGCAACTCTATTTGGTTAGAGTTCGCTCAATATATGTAAGCAACTGTTAGACATATTAAAGGATACCGATGCAGCCATTCTTCGTCTACTTCTAGATCTTATATATTACAACTTTTTTCCTTTTTATCGAACTATTTCTATTTCTAATCCATTTTACTGTCACTGATACTAATGCTAATATTTCTTTCTACTTTAGAATTCACTTCAGTAACTTCTTTTTATTTTACTAGTGTAGGATGGTAATTTTAACTGATACATCTACATACCAAATCTGATGTTGCTTAAAGTTAACTGATTTGATAACTTTCCAAAGACATACATAATTAATCTCAGTAATTTCATAAATTATACAAAGTCAATAATAATGATCAGTTTACAATGTGTTTTTTTCTCTAATGATTGTACACTTAAAAATCAATTGAATCGAGAGTTCATGAAAAGAAAATCTTCAATGAATATTAAATTATCACAATCATCATTTCATCGATTATATATATAATCTATTTTAGAGTAATGCTGGTAACTGTACTCCATAGATATATAAATCATAGGCTAACTTAGTATAAATACATGTGGTTTAATTTAGACTAGAAATCACGTTTTATTTATTATTTGATATGACTTACACAGTGTTGTTTAAAGTTGTTGATATATAATAATAATTGTTTTAAATTCACTTAGTGTTACTTGTTTGAATCTTCCCATTGATGTTTAGAACTGCAACTGGTCAGTCTCTAATTGGCATATGTGCATACTGTAAGTATTGCCTCGATATAGCCCTAATTCACAAGCCAATAGGATGAAACGAGCGTCCTGGATTCCACTGCTGGCCACTATCCATCTTTGCTTACAATGCTTGTAAAATAAGGCTATATCGAGGCAATACGTACAGTATGTACATATGCCAATAAGAGACTGACCAGTTGCAGTCCTAACACATCAATGGGAAGATTCAAACAAGTAACACTAAGTGAATTTAAACTTCACCCCATAGCATAAGCAAGTGGCTATCAGGATTCAGTAGCTGAGTGGATAACGCGATGGCGTTTGAAGCGAGGGTACTGGGTTCGAGTTCCAGAGTGAACATCAACTCTGAGATGCAGGTACATCCAGCTGTCGAGTCCCAAATAGGACGAGATTTACGTCCTGAATTCCACTGCTAGCCACTATCTATCTTCGCTTACAATTGTTTTAAATGTTGTGTAATACTGTAGATCTTGTGAATTTACATGCAACAGTATATAATGAAGTGATTTTAACATGATCTAATGCATTATTTCGTGTTTATTGCAAATTTATTGTAAACAGGTAGTCAGTTGTTTAAGTGAATAACTAAAGCTCAGTGATCTAAGCATTTGACTTCTAACAAATTGAAATCTAGACTACATCTTTTAATCTCGAATACCTGATGGTTGTAACTTATACAAAAGAGTTGTAGTTTAAAGCTTTTCTGCACAATATCTATATGCGGTCCGCTTCATTATTGTAACCAGTGTTTGGAGAAAGGCGATATATTTTAGAATTGGTCATAATGTAGCGGATGTATCCACTCTTTGTCTTCTCTTGTATTCTGAGTTTCAAAGTTATCCTTCTTTGCTTTCAAACTTATTCCCTATGCCCAATGTTTTCTGGTGCAGTTGATATTGTCACAACTTCGATCACTCTGACATTGTTTTTGGTGATTTAATTTAATTATGCAAATGTAGTATGATAACGTAGGCTAATGAATATATATGCCAGGTTCTACATTGTTTATAACCGACCTACACTAATATGTATGCGATTTCTCTGTTATGTAAAATAAAAAGCCTACCATAATCTTAACTATATCAGTTATCCATGCATCGCAACCGTTTATATGAAGTCATATGTCATAAAATTCATTGACTTGGAACCTTATATAATCTTCTACAAAATCGTAGTCATTAATGATTCTTTACCGAAATAAATGTAACTGAAACATAGTTCGTTTGTTTACAACCTTTAACGTCCGAAATAATTTTTCATTATTTTTTAAGGATAACTACCGCTTTTTTTTCTCTTCCCTTTAATTTTACCATAATTAACTGGATGCATTGTCATGTCATCTTAATTGTACTAAATACGATAATGTTAAATGTATCATAATTTCTGATGAAAACCTTATAGAAAGTAAGGAATTGATCAAACAAAATACAAATAGTGTTTGGGCTTAATTGTTAGCTAATCTGATTGGTATCATTTTGTTTAAACAAAATGGATGACTAAAAAAGGAATTTAAATACCTTATTTATTGATTTTAATTATTTAGTATGTACCCTATGATTCATTGAGCAATTGATTTCTTTGTTTATGATAATTTACTGGAAATTTTCAACAAATCACTAAATTATTTAAATAACCAATTAGAATAGCATATTGTTAATCATTGGTTTAAATTTAGAATTTTTATAGAAGTTTTATCCAAAATAGTTAGATTATACATCAAATTAGATTAATAGGACTGAATTTACTTACCTTCATCGTAAAATATAAAGTATTAAAACCTATTTAAAATGTAAAAGTATGTGACATATCAAATTACATTGAGAATATTTTGGTCCTTCACGATTCCTTGTTTGGGGTCCAAGAGATGGTGCTTCACAGTGGCTAGAGACGTTATCAAATATGACTCAGAATAGAAGCTAGTGGCGATCCTGCTGTAACTTTTTTTTTACTTTCTTCATAAATAGTGATCATAACCTTCTTAACTGAAAGAGTTCTTCTGGTTGTACATTTCAGTTTCCAGCATCATTACTCTTATTTTTTATATATGCATCTTGCCTCTTTTCTTTTCCCATTCTTATTGTTTTGTGTGGCGCATATACATTTGATCCCCCTTGTACAATATTTATGTGTTTAAATAAATAAATATTTTCACCATTATTGGATAAAAGATTCGGATGAATTAACTGAACTGCCTAATTGTCGTTCTAAGAAAATTTATTCTGTTGGAATGTTTAAAACCATAACTGTTTATTAATCCTGATGCACTAGGGAACTTGTTTTTCGAAGTGTCAAATTAAGAGGAGGTTATTGAATGTTGGATTAATTTGTATTTCTAACAGATCAAATGTTTATTTGCAAAATCACATTGAAAAGTGAATCCGAACAACGTGTTTTTTAAACATGGTTGATTGGTTGAATTTAACATAATCGTTAAGCATATAAATATTCCTAAATTTCATTATAGTTGGGAATTTCTATGTAATTTCTTCTAGTCAATATTTTTTGTTACTTCAACAACTTGCTAGAAATAGAACAGTCTCTTTTTAAAAGGTTCATCTTCCTATTGTGGAATGCTGTAGCATGCACTGGTTACATGTCTTCTTAATATGGCCCTGTTAACACGTTACATTATGAATTTTATCCTGTTGGTTAGTTTTGTTGGTTCGAAATAAATCTGTGTTACATAGTTTGAATCATGGACTAACTGGTCAGAATTATTGAATATATATATATATATATATATATATATATATATATATATATGCATAATACATATGAACAATTACTTCTAAATATCATGATCGAGGACTCACGGTGAACCTGGATTCTGTGATTTCTAAAAAATCGAATGAGATCAGAAATATTATTCAATTGAAACAAATTATTGAATGTACCAATAACGTGAACTACCTCCAATTATCAATAATTGAATCTGTCTTTGTAATTAACTCTTTCAAGTTTCATCACGTTCGAAATCGATTAATGTTCACAATTGTCCAACATTCAATCGAATATAAACTGGAAGGCCTTTTCGTCCTATTATGAGACTCCTCAGCAGTACGCATCCACGATCCCGCCTCGCGAGATTCGAACCAAGGATCTACCAGTCTCGCGCCAGAGCACTTAACAGATAGACGACTGAGCCTGTCGGCACCCAACGGTGTTAATGTCTAACTTCAACCAATGCACGAAGTTTGAACAACCGTTCACCAATTGTCTTCAGGGAGTTGTGGATGCGCATTGCTGAGGAGTCCCACAATAGTGCGAAACGGCCGTCCAGTGCTTCCAGGTTTTCCATGGTAGTCTAGCTTCAATTGACTCATGATTTCAACCATGAAAAATACTGAAATCTCCACAAAACCCCTTCCGAATATAAACTCTGGAACTTTAACAATTTCAAATTCTCACATATTAATTTAGTATGAAATGAAATTTACTGTTCACTGTTTTGTCAAACATTACTATTTAAATACATACCTAACCAGATATTTACTTCCATGAGAATGTAAAAAACGTTTGGTTCCATTTTAATTTATTAGTGTTTATCTGAAAATTTATGTTGTCAAAAATTTGTTACAATGTACTTCAGTATTCAATGTGTATGTTTATATATATATCATTCATTGTTTTCACATGTTGTTATTGATATTTGTCCATATAAATTACACGTAAGTCACCCTTGAATTGATAAATATAAGGTCGATTGAAATGTTAGTACAGTCAATATTTTTCCATGAAATATATGTTTACAACTATCTTATTTTGTGAAATCTATCTCTTGAATTACTAGCGTGTTTAACCAACTAATTAGTTATCTAAAAAAATCATTAGAAAGTGATATTCTCACTTTGGGTAATGGATTTATAGAACTTCTTGTAAGTAAGATTAACTTCACTTCTTAATAAGACAAAATTGATCTCACCCACTTGTTATTACTTTAAAATTTTCATATTTAGACTTATGGATCAAAATATTTTGATTTTGTATCTATTAATTGTCTAACTTGATAATGCTTACATGGATCGCGGATTTTCAATCTTTAATTTTAGGGTTTAAAATTGTTAGCATGAACTATACTATTGCTGAATTGGGTTGTTAATTCTTCAATCCTCTTGAATCTCCTAACAGAGCTGCTTCAATATGGACTTGAACTTCACATTCCAGTTAACAGTCGAGGGACAGGAAGAACATAAAAGCAAATGGTTTCTCTTTATTGAAGCTGTAGTTGCGACTGATTAACTAAGCAGACAAACATATCAAATAATCGTCTACTTTTTAACATATTTTGTTGTAGGAGTTTCAGAGTGAGTTGGGATCTTTCGAATAAACTAATAAAAATAATTAAGATCATGAATCTATCAATGTTAGATCACCATTGAAAACCTGGAATCAATGAACGGCCGTCTCGTTTGTTGGGGTATGTTAGATCCCCAGAACTCACTTGGGAAATACCTTATTTTTATAATTCTATTTTAAAAATTTGAACTTTTTGTTTTCGCGCCAAAAGCATTTATTTTCACTTCCATGTTATATTTTGCACTTGAGAGGACCTTACACGCTATTGGTTCGTTGTGTCTTTTAGTGTGCTATTTTGTAACGCTTCCCAAAGACACTTTTACACTGTATATATACGCTTGAGTCGTGTTTGTTGTTGTTGTTCTTGTTTCTGGCTGCTTGTGGAATAAATTTTATCTCTTCAGAACTTGAACTTCTTTATCTAGCTAGCGGGGCTGGTACGCATCGGAATAGTTAGCTGATTTAGTCATCATGTCACTGAGTTTTCATTCCGTCCGCAGATTAGGTGAACTCGTAACCTCTTCAAGCACAGCATCGTCCCAATATAGGACTCCTCAGCGGTGCGCATCTACGATTCCGCACGCCCGATTCGAAACCACGACCTTCGGTCTCGCGCATGAACACCTAACCTCTAGACCGCTGAGCCGGTATCCGACGGTGTTAATGTCAAACTTCAACCGACCCACGATATTACGCGACCATCGATTCATGAACTCAATCAAAACTCAACAATCTCCACAACCCTGTACTATTAATTATCATGTGATCACTAATAACTAGCCCCAGGAGGAAATTCTTAGAGTTATAGTTGGAAGCCGTGATCAGTGGAGCTAATCAATATCGAGTGTGAGGCAGTTAGCCACCGAAGACAATGGAAGGCAGTCACGCAATATCGTGGATTGGTTAAAGTTAGACAATAAAATCGTTGGTTACCGGCTCATTGGTCTGAAGGTGAAGCTTTTGAGCGCGATACTGAAGGTCCTGGCTTCGAGTTGGGCTTGCGGAATCGTGGATGCTCACTTCTGAGGAGTTCGATATTAGGGCGAGACTGCCGTTCAGTGATTTCAGGTTTTTAGCTGTGGTCTAACATTGATCGTTTCATGATCTCAGCCAACACTCAACAACCTCTACAACCCTGTACTGATAATACAAATGATATGCATCAACGATATTTTTATTGATAGATGATTTTTTGTTTAAATGGTTTGTTCTTAAATAGGTTAATTAGTTAAATATAAATTAGTTAAACGTGTTTGTAAACTGATACCTATATACATTGGCAGCCAGAATTATACTTCTTTTTTTATAAGTAAGTAGAGTTGAAATAGTGTTGCAAGAAATTATGATTTGCCTTGTCATTCTTATCATTTCATAAGTTTGTGAATTATTTTCTTTGATGTATATTAAGGTCAAATAAATTATTTTCAACTGTCAAAATGATATTCTATTTAACTAACTAACTCTCATACCACTTACCGTGGACAGACTGTTGAATAACTAATGTTCCGAAACTGTTTAACGTCTTATCATAGTCTAGTGTGATATCTAATAAATACAAATTACTCATTTAATCAGTTGTTAAATATTCAATGAATTAAGTATAAATTATGGCCTTTGAGTTATAGCCAGTAGTTTACAGACTGTGATTCACTAAACTGTTTGTTTATCGAAAAAGTCACGTGAGAATTTGTACTGGATTAGCTTATGTATTATTGTTAACATTGAGGATCAGATAAACATGAAAATAGCCGTTGGGTTTTAGTAATCAATCAAGGCAAATACTTTCGTCTTAAAAATAGTCAGTCACGATCCGGCCCGACTGATGCTAAGGCTTCAGAATATGGGATTAGGTAGCCAGGGTGTGAACCTCCCAGGAAGCATCATTTTTCTGGAGATTTCAGATATTCTTCTCACACGTGTACCAACTCACTCAGAGTTTAATTGGAATATTCCCTCCTGATTACTTTCAACCACCCAACATCAAGGTGACCTTGCATTTTTTAAATCCCTATTATATGATAACCTTGAACAAAATATTCATTTTCTTTCGTCATGTACTTATCTATCATTTTTTAAATCTAATTTGCTAATTATGGAATATGTGTATATAAGTCTTCGTTTTTATTTCCTAGTTTATAATCTCACGCAGTTGATTTATGGAATCATTAAGTATATTCTATCGACCAGAAGATTTAGTATAAAAATGTTCTCTTTCAAGTTTTTCAACCACAGTAAGGTTTAGTCCCCACAATCGAATACATTTTTTTTACTATAATCTTTGGCTCTAAAAATTAGTGGATTATAACGATTGATTGGTAAACCAATCCTTCTAACTGGTGATCTTGTCTTTGATATCATTTCAATGTTAGATTTTAATCAATAATTCTGTCTCAAGAACAGCTATTATTCGACCATATCGCATTTCATCTATCGACTAGCCTTGAACCTATACATCTTAATAGCTAGAAATACGTTCAGAAAATCTATATCTATAACAGTGTCGCTTTTTATGTTTCATTCTCTGAGCTGGTTAATTTACTTATGAAGTTTACACTCTTTCTAGACAATATTGTCAGTATAACATTCAAATTGTTATTATGTTCGTAGTTATTTAATTATTGTTTGTTGTTAATTGACATACTGATAACAGAATTATAGATACGGGACCACTATGATTCAACATTGACACTTTCTATTCGAGGGATAATTGAACATTAGATTTCTTTTTATGTTATGTATTTTAACAGTATTATTAATTCATGCGTTCTTGTTTGTATAATCCACTTCTCCAATTATTTTATTCTGAGATCTTTAATAGCAGTGGCATATTATCGGTTTACTGCTCATGAATGTCATTAGTCCTTGTATATGAATCCAAACAAGATAAAATAAACTGATTTTGTGTTATTATATTGAAGCTATATCCGGAATTCAGATGAGTTGTTCAGTTGATTGTAGGTAGGCGAATCAAGATTTTTTATGGGTCACTATATTATCTACGAAGATAAGGGTTAGAGTAAGTCCCTAAATTCTCAAGCGTGTAGTATCTGTTCTTAAAAGTGTAATGATTAGACACATTAGTTTGAAAAATGTAATTTACAATCTAAAATGGAGTAAACATATATAAAGTAATAACTGAGAATGTAAAACAGACGAAAGCGATATAATATAGAACAGTATTTCACTAATGATACTCAAGTTATACTGATTTATTTAGTAAATAACCATATTTATAAGTTCTCAAACTCACTTTCGTCTACCCTAATCACTTACTCCTAAACCCACTGTTGTCAGGATCATTTCATCTTCATCTTTCTAAGTAAGCTCACTGTGTTATGCTCTAATAGTTCAAAATTCTTGAGTTCACATTCTAATGCACATAAGCAGCGCTCAATATTTCTAGCCTTATGTCCCAAATTAAATAACAAGATGTAGTAACTGTAACTTAATGCTCTTTGTTTGTTTATGAATATTTCTTGTTGCCTTTATTTGGATACATTTTATTACACTTCCCTGTCTTTGGTGGTTCCAGGATGAGTAACTATTCAGTTGAAAGTAAAAATCAATCGACAACCAAGAATATGTGATTTGATTTCTTAATTGGTTATTTTTTATGATAGAGATCCACTGATAAGTTATAGTTCATTTTCTTAGAAAAGTAATTTTTCCTTCTGTATTTTTATTTTCTATTTTCCTTAAATAGTTTCTTATAAAAGAAATTACTAATCTTCGTGAGTTAAGTCAACGTAAAATGGAATTTGTTGATGAGGCTGATAGATATAATCAAGAATTGGATAACAGTAATCGTCAATTGATGCGTAAAATTTCTGAAGATCAGAGAAAGATTCAACGGTAAGTAATGAATAATGATATAAGAAGTATACCTTTATATATCTTTGTAGCCTAGGCAGTATGCAAAATATATTGTGTAGGAAAGCTGTTTCTGAGATTCTAACCATTAGATTAAGATTTAGATCCTTGACTATGATGACAGGTCAATCATAAACAATCAATGAAATGACACAAATATAAACTAATGCAAGATGTCTGATGCGGTAAAGTTCGTTATGAAACGTGTAATTTATAGATCAGTTAATGATAAGTTCACCGTATCACAATTTAACCAGATGGTTAACGAAATTATTGGAATAAATGTGTAGAAAAATAGCAATTCATTTATTTAAAGACACGTTTCAAATTTCAAAAGAACTGGACCATATGGATCAATCAGATATACTTATGAAATCACTGGACATTTGTTTAATATTAGTCAGCGTACCAATAGAAAAACCATAAATATAATACTCTAGCATTTCGATTTTCTTCCTTCAGACCCATATGAATTTGGAAAATCACTGTTTCTCTAGACTATAGGGTATTTAATTCGAATTTAATAACCCGTTATACAGATGAATTAGTGGATAGGGTTACCAGTTAAGTCTATTCTACCCATGTTTATGACTAATATTTAATAGACGAAACTGAGACGTGTAATAGGGGACATAACATTATACAAATATGTGTGGACGATGTATTTGTTGTTTTCAAGAATATGTGCATACTTCTTGATTGCTTTGCCAGCTCAGCAAAACACATGGAAACATTAACTTTACAATGTAATCTGAGTCTAATGATCAATTCAACTATCTAGACCTAAACACAAAATGAGAAAATGTCCTAAATTTCGCCCGGTAATAAAAACCTGTTTTCACCTCTTTTGCATTTAAAAGAGATCAGTTTTCAGGTAGAATTGGTAAAAATTTAAAAGCGGCCCTAAAATGAACCTTCTCTGCAACACAAATGTTTTCAGAATATAGAACTAAATCTTTAAATAAGTCAAAGATCGATTAATGCCCTTCTGTAGTAATCTTTTAAAGTATTCATGAATAAACAAACGTTTGTGTTAGGGAGTACACAGGAGCAGCTAAAACAAGGAGTTTGGATAAAGTTTTTATTCGAACAATCAAGTGATGGCTTAATTTCTTGAGCAGTTAGGTTTGAGCAACAAGGTTATACGCCCGACATCCATTCCAATCGATGTGAATTCAATAGTCATGATCCTGTCCTCTTAGCAGTAACCAATTATATCCAGTGTGCTGATGATGTCACTCAGAAGGACGATGAAAGCCCCACGACCAAACCATCCAGCTCAGAGAATAAACCTACATCAAAATATCCAGTGTATCGTCTTATCTGAGTCTGAAAAATTTCATTCCGCTTGAAGTAAATTTGTAATGTTTTGAATATTCAATAAGTGTGCGACATCCAGGGTTTTTGGACAATTTTCAATTCATTTGATGGGTGAGTACTACATAAAGTGATGCAATTTTCAGTGAAGATTTCCTCTTAAACATTTAAACTGTCTGTTACCAATACATCAGTTTCGTGCACCCACATAAGGTGAGTGAAAATGACAAATGTAATGAAATCCTCAATGGAAATTGCACATTTTTATCCACTAACTGAATGAGAAATTACTCAGAATCGCTGAATACTTCACAATTATTGAACTTTAAAAACGCGATAAATAAATTCATCCTTATTTTTTTCTTGTACCCAATTGCAAACTATCACAACAGGAAGCAAGTGCACTTTTGTTCTGTATTGATCGAGTTCATTTTTATTATGTTTTAGAATAATTTTATAAAAAATTATAAGATATATTTTGATGTTGCAACTTCATAAAACATTGGTATGGTACTTGCTATAACAGCGAACACAACTAGTTAAGTATTTGATAAATTAGTTCACTTAACAACTGTTTAACCATATTTTGATGGATTAATACACACTAAATGGTAATTTATGTATTTGATTCATCATTCAAATATCTGCAACTTGTTCATTTGTATTAGTTGCTTGAAACTTACTGTTAATGTTATGAACTTCGATTGATCAGTCTCTTTTGGCATATGTGCATTATATGAGGGTTGTCTTGATATTACCATTAAATCCCATGCATTCCACTGCTAGCCATTATCTAGTTCTGCTCAAGTACTTTTGACTTGACACCAATATCGAGGCACTCCTCTCAGGATCCACACATGCTAGAAGGGATCGATCAATTGTAGTTCATACCATCAACGATAAGATTCAAGCAACCGATGAAAAAGAATTAGTATTCACCCCGCTGCACAAGCTAGTCACTATCTGAATTCAGTAGCTAAGGAGACAACGCGGTGGGCTTCAAGCACCCTTGTGAACACCAAAACGGATACATGTACATTCAGCTGGCGAGTTCAAAATAGAACAATACACGCATCTAGGATTCCACTGCGAGCCACCATTCTACTCTGCTTGAAGGTATAACTTGGTTTTTGATGACTATATTAGTAATAATTATTATTATTAGCAGTTTTATTAGCGGTCTTCCTGGTTGTTATAATCATGAATGAATTGCATCAGCTTTCAGTGATACTACTTAAGCAAATACCTCTATATTTTATGCAGTCGTATCTCTAATACATTTTTGGATTGAGATCAGCAAAGGAATCCGTAATGGGTATATCACTTTATCTTAAATTTATCAGTTAGTTGTATATGGATTACAGTGTTGATATTCACTTTGAGACTCAAACCTAGTGTTGTGGACACTGCTCACAAGGATGTTTGTAAGTTGTGTGTAGCGGAATGTGATGTCGAAGTTGCAACAATTATCGGACAGAGTGAAGAGTTTCAGTGCATCGAAAGCACTGTGTTGGCAGAACACTTAGAGCCCAGACGATAAGATATTTCAGATTGGAGAACACACCAAAAGATGCTAATGAACGACTGAAGGTTATATATATATATATATACCCTACTTATTATAATGTTTCACACTAGTACCATTTATTGTTCCAAGCACCGATGTACTGTCAGTGTATATTGACTGTTTAAAATAAATAACAATTCAATAAGTCATTAATATGTTGATCAGGTAATTAATCGATTATGGATAACGAGTGACATACAACACTGGTTTTTTTACTCGTCTGTGACCATATAGTTACATCATGAAAAAGAGTAATCTTGTCTGTTAGTTATATCTGTTCCTCATAAACGTTGTATGTGTACATACATTAAGTTTGTAATCAATTTATGTCTAGTACTACTCAGTTTACTGCACATATAAATAACTGTTGTAAATTATGCATAAAAACTAGTGCATCCAGATATCAGTTTGATTTATTTTTCGAGGAACAATTAAGTATCTATTTATTGTCTCCGAGTTCATATTTATTTCATCTAATTCATTTCAAATATTCTTTTTACGTCGATTTTTTTCTAAATTAGATTATCAAATACAATAGCTATGTTAGAAGAACAAATTGCTGGATTAGTGGAACGATTAAAAAAATATGATAATCAATCAGTGATGAAAGGAACAGAAATATTTCATTCAGAATTTTCTTCTTCCACTTCATCTCCAACTTCTACACCTTTACCGACTTATCGACGACATTTATTAGAAAAAAGCTCACCGATCTCTTCATCGTCAACAATTATGTCTTCAACCAAGAAAATTGATACTACTAATAGGCCTGTTACTACTTGTAATACTGACAATAATAATAATAACGTTGACGCATTATCTTTAAGAAATATGCATAAATCCACCATTTTAAGTAAAAATTATGGTGAATATTTTAAAGAAAAGATCAAATCGAAACCAGTGTACAATCATAATAATAACAGAAGATACACTAATAAATATAGTAGTGTTTCATTATCAGGTTATCGTGAAAAGGGTGGTTTATTCTTTATTGATGATGAGTTATTCGATCAACCAGATATTGGTGTTGCTTCTGGTAAAAGTAATTGTAGTATTCTTGGTGCTGGTAATCAACAGAAATTATTACGAACAAATTCTAAATCCTCCTCTATTTTACAATTGACATCTGAAAAATCTTCGTATACACAATTGTCATCATTTAATTTATATCATAAAATGCCTTGGATGCTGATGATCAATTCAAAGAAGAGAGATGGACAAAAATGTACACTATTAACTGATCATGATGATGATAATGTTAATGATACATTAAATACAGCTTCAATGTTGCATCGCACATTTAGTTGGCCTCGTCTAAATGAAATGTCGTTTATTTGTGATGACCATACTGACTCATCTTGTAATTTGGCAAATTATGATAATTCTTCACAATATACCTTAAATCCCGATATTAATGATAATTTAATAAATGGGAAAGATAATCATGGTAAACATTTTATTTTTGCTAATTCTTATCTCAATACCTCAGTTTATTTTCAATCATTTTCAGAAAATGTCGTTGCCAAATTTTTTAAAAATAATTCCTATCGATTTCTTTGTTAGGAATGCACACCAGATATTCAGTAGCGTAGTAATATACGATTTTGCTCTGAAGTTTTATAAATAGCCGTACTTTAAATTAAAAGACGAATAGATAGATATGAACGGCTGATAAGCTGTCAGGGTCTAGTCATGTCATATGCTTGTTAATAAGCCAGACACCTAATGTATAGTCTCATTGCTAAACGTCAGTTATGATATCTTAAACAAGGTACACTATCACAGGGATTCGACTACTCACCTAGTCAACGTCACATGAGACTTTTCTTTATCTAGTTTCGCAAAGAGAACTGTGAAATACAATACATTATCATTAACTTTTTCTAATTAAAGCTTCCTGAACAGTCTTAGTCTTTTCACCCTCATTAGTAGTTTGTAAATAATATGCGAATTTTTCTGTATTTTAATTGATTCAGACGTCGTGGGTTGTAGCAGTCAATTGGGACCTGATATGTGTGTGTCTTTTTATTTTCCTGCTATTCGTATGACTACGTTTTGAGGAAGCTGAAAAAGAAACAATAATTGTATCTTAAATGGAAGAAACGAAATTGAAGGAGTGAAGTGAAATAAAAGAATAAAGAAGTCACAGAATAATACGACGCTTCCGAAGACAATAGAAATAGGCATTAAAGGCGTCCCAGTTTGATTGAAAACTCTATTCAAAAAAATCCTGTTACGACGTTTGGTTTTTCTTATCCACTTGCGTTCCAAACAGTGTTGAACATTGAGATTGTGGATGCTTAACATGTATCTGAACCACTTCAATTAATAAGAGTACACCGTTTTTTCCTTGCTCTAATTATCTTTATTCAGTATTTTAAGCCTAACTTATGTATTTCTTTCATTCAGTGGTCTCAGCATACATAAGCAGTGCTTCGACAATAACTGATATCTAGTTTTTCCAATATCCTCCTATATTCGCTATACTTTCAAAAGATATGTTTCAAATAGGCGAGTACTGCAAAGTAAATAACTACATAGTATACTCGCTTTTGTTAAGACTGACAACTAATTTACCACAGATGACTTGTGTTTATATAAATCAGCATAGTCGGGGATTTATCAGCCACCATCTCAAAAGGATTAGTGAAATTTATGAGATCTCCGGATTAGTTGACACTATCTCTCGGTAGAAGAACTCAGGATTAATGTAGATTAATCCAGAAACAATATTCTGAATTCGAGAAAATCTGAGATTCTTACTGTCGATCAAAATGGTCAGAAGTTCCAACATAGCCAATTCATATGAAGGTTCGTAACACCCCTAATACATCCACAATTTTTTAGTGTGGTAATGGACATCATTCAGTGCCAGATATAACATAAAACAACTCAAACAATGTTTCCGGATTTCTACTTCAATTCAAAAAAGACTTCAGCAGCTGTCTTCACGTTTTAGCCCACTATAATATTTAAATAGAGGAGGCAAAATAAACGATTTAGGAATTAAAGTAAAGGTGGGGACAGAGTTATAAAATTTTCAGGATCCGAAGTAGTTTAAAGATAAAGATTGGGGGTATTTGTTTTACTGCAACTGGTTTTAAACTACGCTACATAAAGTCCTGAACTATTAATTTTGATGCTTTATAAAACCTTAATCAAGAAACTCACCATCTATTAAATGGGTTAAATATCTCTTTTTTAAAATTTGCTACTCGTAGCCTTTTTCCTAAACTATTTGTTTTTTTTTGCTTAAATGATGTCAATAGATACACAATAGGTACACAAGCATGTTTTCTTTACCCTCGTTCAGTTTTAAAAGTACAACTTGTTGTGTATGTGTGATTCTTATCGTATGTTGCGATTGTTTTCACCAGACATGAATTGTAAGGATTGTGTGCAAAACACACAATTATACACGGAATAATAGTTTCACATCGATTTTTTTGTTGCTACTACTTGTTATGGTTGCCCAAACAAATTATCAGTATTTAGAAGCACGATTATTGGACACTAGAATGTAGTATGTTTATTAGTACTTGTGTGAAAATCTTTTGACAACCGGTATGTTCCTTTTTATAAAATATTTTCGCTTAAGTTGAATGCAACTCTTGATGTATGTATAAGCGCCTTGATTTGCAATATCCGACAAAAACGTGAAAGATAATTTTTTCAACTAGAAGGTCGTGTGACATGAGCACAGATACGAATCTAGAGATCCAATTTGTTGTAGGTTGCATTAAAAAGTCATCTGTTTTAAATCCTACCAATATGTCAGTACGAATAAATAACCTAATTTATCAGTTCTCATGTAAAACCTCAGTTGTCATAGTCTTACAAAGCGTACCGAATATCATTAAATGTTAGTATTTAGGTAGTTTTATTCAGTTACCATATGCTCACTGATGACTAGCTTTGAGAGGAAATTTCCAGAGTCCTGGTGAGCTGTGACCAATAGAGCTAAATCGTGTCGGGTGTGAAGCAACCCAACGAAGACAATGGAAGATGGTCGCTGATTGTCGTGAATTTATTGAAGTTAAACAATGCAATCATTGGGTTAGTGGTCTGGAGACGAAGCATTCGCACATGATACCGAAGTTTCCTGGTCCGATTCTTATGTCAATGGTCGTGGATACGGATATCTGAGGAGTCCCATTCAGTACTCGCAGGTTCTCAATGATGGTCTAACTTAGATTAATTGATGGTTTCATTCAGGTCCACTAATCTCTAAGGCCTCATACGAACCTTATACCGGACTGGGGATGCTTAAACACAACAATTAAAACTGTAAATATTCTAGTTACGTACATTGATCGAATGTTTTATAAGGAGTATAGTCACTTTCTAGGTTTCCAATGTCAATAAGATTTCCAAACGAAGTACACTACATTAAAATTGCTTTCGAACCCAATAATTATTGCTTACATAACAAAATACAATGCAATAATATTGCTTTAATGAATAATTTAGCCCAAACTATTGTATACAAACTGATTTTTGAAAATAAGTGTTGTGTAATATTTTGTTTTATTTTACATTACAGATACATCAATTTTTTCAATGAGTAACAATTATCATTGTGAAGAATTTTCCAATGGAATTCATGTTAACCCATTATCGGAATCGGTGACATTATCAAATTCCATACTCATTACAGAATCTGAAGTTAATGGAGTGGGTGTTTTACTAAATTTCGTTTTATTTCTTTTCCTCTGAATACATGACCCATTTTCCAGTCTAAAATGATAGCTTACCAGTTGTAACATATGGCTTTCAAACCTTGAGTCGTAGTTTATGTCATTACTTCATGTATTTAGAAGACTTGAGATGGTGGAGAAGATTTGTACCTCAGGTGGGTGATTTTGATGTTTCTTTGTTCTCTGAGCTGGATGGTTTGGTCGTGGAGCTTACATCGTCCTTCTGAAATTCACACACTTCACTTCTACCCGAAGTTTGTGCTGATGATGTCGTTCAGAAGGACGATGAAAGCTCCACGACCAAACCATCCAGCCCAGAGAACAAACCAACATCAAAATTTAGAAGACTGTTAATGAAAGTATGAGTAAACGGGGCAGCAGTTCACTCCCTCTTACTTTAAGGGTATGAAACCCAGTCTATGCAATTAGAAGCTGTTTTCAGCTTACTGTCATTTGACCTAAGGTGTCGTGAAGCAATTCTCGCCTATATTTTGATCATCGAATGATCAGTGCTGATATTAGATGCGTGGCACTAAGGTAAGATAGCAAATTAGTTGATGATGCCGTGAACCTTTATCGGCTGAGTTGACTGAAACATTTGTTCATTAAACTAAACCATTAATTTAACGTGCGATGTTGGTTGTCGTAAATTAAAGTAAGGAGGATCAAACATGATATGGTATCAGTCCATGAGGTCACTGAATGTTGGTTTGACCCATTCCAGTGGGCACAGATCATTTAGTTGGGCATCTCGTAGTAATCATGGCTAATTTTTTTTCAAACGTTTTCGAATCCCTAAGTTTCTCACGACTGTTGAAATAACCAGTATCAAAATGTTCTATAATTTTTTTGGTTCGTTACAAATAATTCCGACGACCCAACGAAGTTGTGACATGTGCCTGTCCGGAATCTGGAGTCTTATTGATGTACAACATTTAACTCTGTTTATAAACAGTGATCAGCAAGTATTACAAGTTAAACTAATTTCAAACTGTAATTATTAAAATTTGTTCGAGTAAAGGACAGTAAATATGAAAGTAGCCGTACTATTCCAGCTTATTTCTCCGACTGATGTCACTTCAGTAAAACCATCGTCAAAGTTTAATGTAACTCAGAAAGTCAATAGTCAATGACAAACTACCTTCTTTTACTCTCTCTCTCTCTCTCCAATATTTCAGCCTAACAGTCGTTCATCTACACCATCTCAAGTACAACACAGTGATGAACAGATACCGACTAGTAATCATAATAATAATAAATCAAATGAAAATGAAAATTCTCTTGTCAGTGGATTCACTAAAAATACTTCATTAGAAACAAAAACAGATGTAACCAATGTCAAACTGAAACCAAGAATTTCTGATCAAATTAATGATTTATTAGATGATATCAATTTTGTTAGTTGTTTAGATCGGATTTATAATCCACATATACGTTCACAATATCAAGATTTAATCAATTTAGATTATAAACCAGCTTATAGGCAATTATTTTATGAAACATTCAATATGTTAAAAAATGTACGTAAAATGGGAAATCATATAAAATAATGAACTAAACATTTCATATTCTTATACACTTTTAACAATATTACTAATTATAGTAATATTGTAGTATTTCTTTTTCATTAGTTCCTTTTCGTTCATTCATTTTTTGAAGTTTTCGCTTTCGATTTTTATAGTTCTCGTTGTTATTGTATTCTTCGTGTTGTATTTCTATACTTTAACCTTTTGTTAATAGAATTGTTGTAATGGATTAGTTTTGTTAATTATTCATTCATTCTAAATACCAGTATCATATCATAAATTATTTTGTGTGCAATAAGTGAGGATATCAAAATTTCCTAATATGCTAGTTCTGAGTTTTTTTCTATGGAAGATCATGCCATTTACAACATACTCACACACACATTCGCTTATATCCTATCTAGATGATCTGATAGACAAATGACTTTTTTCATTCTTGTTTTTGATTACTTCTTTATTGTAAGCTTATTTATCTATATTACAATGAAGAAGAAATTATTATCAACACTAAAACTGATATGTTGAGTAAACCTGTTGAACTGAAATTTGTGTGTATATATCTTATTTGTACAATGTTGCGTGTATTTTTTAAACATTCTAAGTATTTCTTTCATTTCTTCTCTTTGTTTACCCCCCTCAAACCTGGTAGAAATACAATATTCATCGTTATCTTGTCATCATCTCTGATTTCTGTTTAAATTCACTTCTCTATTTTTTTGTATTATTCTTAAAAGATAAAAAAATTTGAAAGAAACTATGCAAAAATCTACAATTGTCTTTTATCTTGTCTCATTTTAGTGAATAAATGAATGCACAAAAATGATTGTAACATATATATTGAAACTGAAGTATATATTTATTGATCATCCAAATTGTTGTAAACAGAAATTAGTTTCATAGGTAGCATTCATAACAGATTGATTCTGTCTGAGGTACGATTAGAGGTCAGAACACATTGGATATCTGTTTCCGTCCTATTCTGCATGACAAGTACAACTTAAAAACTGAATTATTTTTCATTAAATTCATTTAAATGACCAATAGTAATGAGCTCTCTAGTAACTCATGTTGAAATGTTCTAGCTTAAAGTTGTGACACGTGAAGTAGATGTTTCCAATAACAATGAATGATCATTTCTCTAGATATTAAATTGATTAAAATTTAGATTGTGGTACTGAACATCAGTCAAGTTATAAAAGTTCATTGGTATCAATGACAAGCTTGTACTTGATAGATTCAAATAAATTGAGCATTTGGTTAATAATTTAGTCACTTACTCCTGTTACCCGTCATGGAGGAGCATGAGCCGCCCACCATCATTCTCCATCAAACTCTGCAATGGGCAATCCTCTCCACTTACTCTACCCAATATCATACCCCGTAACTTGGACGCCTCTGCAAAAGGAGCCTTAGGTTTACAACGATTCCTTAATCCAAGCTACTATACAAGCAAGTTAACTCTCCATGTATTATAGTCCTGTGGCCGGAAGTAAATTTGTGGTGTGCATATGAACCAATGATTCGTTTGTATTTGGTGACTGCTTGATTTCGAACTCCAAATACAATACATTCATTCGTGTTCATCTAATACTTCTTGATTAAATTGCGTTATTTCTAAGATTCTTGGTTTATACCATAATTGAAATATTCCTAATTATCACATTGACGTAGCAATGGAGTCTACGATAGAACAGTTGAACATCCATTCAACTTCTGAAGCTTTTGAGTATTTTGATATCATGGCTCATTTTCTTACGCTCATCGGAAAAGAAGCATACAGCTTAATAAAGACTTCGGCACTTCCAGACAAGCCGTCTTCACTCCCTTATGCAACTTTCAAGCAATTACTGCTGGACCATGTAAAGTATACAAATTTCGAATGCAGTAAAGGAGAAAAATTCAATGAAATGACTCACCAGGACATCAGGAATTTTCCTAATTTACAACGTCATCGCAGTGTAATACGTAGTTCATTTCACCGAAACTAATGTTAATACTTGTGATTGAGATTCTACTATGTTGGATGTTTTTACTGATCACTTGTCTTTATCCAAGACTTTTAGAAGCCGTTTAACGCCACCCAGTATTTCAGAGTTGAATCAAACCCAGAATTATTGTGAGACAAAAGTCCCCAATCAACCAACCTCTTTTCAGACTTCTCATGTAATTCTACCAGATATGGTTTGTCATAATGATTTACATATTTCTGATGAAATTTCTTACAACTCTGAGAATAAGACGTTGAATGAGTCGAATCATGATCAGAAACCGGGTTCAGTTTTGGTAGATTCTGATCTTTTTAATGAAACTCTTAATGAATTTGAGGGAAATATTTCAGAAAAATCAAATTCTGATACCATATCAAATGTCAGTGGTCCTCAAAATGAATTTGTCTCTAGTGATATCCCCAATGAGTGTGACAAAAATGTTTCGAATGAGTCGAATTCTAGTCACATTCGTTATGTTATTGATAAGTCTGAACGGTTGTACAGAATAAAGTATGCAACATATCGTCACACAAATGAAATACACCTGTGCTTCAGTTTTAAGGCCCATGAATTTACTGTTCGACGATGTATCGGTTGGCTGCAGCCCACGTGAATCGAATAGCAATTCATGGTGCTGTAGGAAATCGATACAAAGTATGGCAGTGGGAACATCGGCATCGATGAACTTCTGCAGATACTGTCGTCGATAGCTCAGGTTGATAGTAAGCTGTCGTGTACCATAGGTAATGACTGAGCCATTCGCAGCCATTCGCATCGTAGCTTGAGACATACTGTTATAAATAGATACGACAGAAACTTGTTGCACCTATATCCACTAGGTACATGACGTTAGTGCGATAATCGTGAACGTTTAATGAATGACCGCCTTGTATTGGCAAAAGGCTCGAAAAACGGCGGGGACCAGACCCGAAGGCACGGTGAAACCAGCACCTACCAGAACTCACTTCCGCAACCGCCTTTTGGCGTGGCTTGGAAGATGTCCTCTTGGGGCCAGTAGTTACGGCTTTACGGGAGCGTGAACTGGCTTTGGAGATGTAGGATTGTGGCATATTGGATCGGTCTCAAAAATTGAGACGGATATGAATGCATCTATCTCTACCACCATGAGCCGTAGGTCGACTAGCCTCGATTGATTTTCGAACGTGATGTTTAAGCAACTACATAGTTGTCTCGGATGCTATTCATTGTCAAAAATCTGATTTGCCTGGGTAAGTGGGTGTTCTTGAGCAAAGCCATAATCCCTGTTTGCATATGCGCTTGTGGAGATTCGAGCCATAACTCTTTAACAATTTCGGAATCTGCTGTCCTAAGTCCTGCAAGAGGTTGCGGACACGCGAGGTGATGGCTCGGTTTATCATCACTCAGAGGGTGACGTGCAGCGTGACAGGAAGCGTTTCCAGAGAGTAGGCATACTTTTACTGTTGGTTTGTTATGCGGTGGATCTCGAATTGAGATTCCAGTGCCGCGAAGCAAACTTCTGGATCGTGGGGGATAAAGGGAATCAGTTGAAACTGATTGCCTGTACCTCTGAGTTTATTATAATAATGCTGTTCTTATCGTTATCCATCATATTGAAGTGTTGCCAGAATATTATATATTGAAAAATATCAATGCGAATACCTGCAACAAGAGTGGATAGGTAAATAATAATAATAATATATTTCTGCAAGAGCAGGTACGCGCCATTTTTACAGGCATGATCTACAATTTACAATATATACTGGTTCACAGTATGCATCCCAAGCAGGGTTGTTTAGTAATTATAATCTATAAAAGTTGATAGCAGTTGGTTCGTTCAGATATAATGTGTTTTCATAAGAATAGATTCCAAAGGGTCATGGCGTCCATATTACATGCCAGATCTAATCTCGACAAAAGTGTATTAGGGTTTCGGTAGTGCTAAGTATTTATGTAATGCAGCTTTTTAAGTTTATAGTTGTTATAAAGTAGACTTGTGGAGTGCCTGGTTCGAACTATGACCTTCGGAAAGCGCGTTCATCGAGCTTGTTTCAAATGTCAAAAGTTACAGAGCTTCACCCTCAGAGCAAGATTCTGAAGAAAAAAAAGAGAAACGGAGGAGCAGCAAGGCATTTGGATATGAACGATAACCAATGCTTAACATTTATTAGTGGAACAGACGGAGGTACGATACATTATTAGATTAAATTGATACTCGCTCATGCCGCTAGAGTGAAATGTGATCAGGGGCTCCAGAGGACAGAATGCAGTAATAAAGAACAATGAGTTGTGATATTTATCAAGGTGGAGTAGGTTCGAATGAAGGAAGGGAAGTCAAGGTTGGAATGAGGAAGAACAGAGAGTGCATATAGAGAGTAGAGTGTTAAGTGAAATAACAACCATATCCTTTACAGTCTGCTTTGTTTTTCAACATCTGATGCTTGCCACACATTTTTCATGTAAAAGTCCGAGTTGGCATGTTATAGGTTGTCTTAGTAGAATAGTTAATCCAGCATAAAAAAATTAGAAACATGAGACTGAATGGTGAGTGTAGGAGAACAACCTCAATATCACAGATCTATTGACTTGTTCTCATCCATAAAGAGCCTGATACAAACAAAATGTTCTGCGCCACAAACACTGGTGGATTGAAGTCATCGCCCTCACCATCAATACTCGCTGGTCAGTAACTCCACCCTCCCTCATTTTGTGATGTTAGGCTCATTGACGCTTATTTTTTGGATACATATCATGCCTCACACAATGCTCTGTGTTTCACATCCTGTTGGAAAACACTATTTCTATAAGTACCATGTTACAAGCTTATCAGACAGTTACAAATTATGGACTATGGGTAAGGCTTCGATACAATGCTTTATTTGACTATAATGGGAAGTATAAGTTTTTAATCAGAGTATAGGCATTCAGAAAGGTATAATGTAGGAAAGTTGATTACCAAAGTAGATTACCAAAGTGTAGATTTATATTAGTTACAGATAAGGTAAGACAACGAGTGGTGAAATAATATTAATGGCAAGGCAATATAGTGTACAGAAGAGTAAAAAGCTGATAAAGAATAAACAAGAAGGAACTCACTCTAAATTCGCACTAATGTTCTTTGTCCTATCCTAACGGGTTGATGGGTGACAGGTTCTATGGATATACGACCACGTAGTAGGCAGTCCATTGTTCGTTTCTTCTGACGTTTCAGGGTATTTGTAAGCATCGTTCAGTGACTGAGCAATGATAGATCCAGTGATTTGTCTGTCTGCATCAATTTAAAAGAATTACGGAGGGGAAAGTATCTAGTACAACTACAAAGTAAGGAAATAATGCAATTTGGCGTATATATGTTGAGAGCCTATGATATTTGTGTGGGACGTTGATGTGTTTGTTTGCATCAGATCTGTGCAGGTGAGGGCTTGATCAATGAGTCTTACAAACTTATGTGATTTGTCTGCCATGCGTATTTCAGAAGGAAGACTGTTCTATATTGATAAAGGAGAAGTTTTCCCGAGTTTTTGATCTGTATTTTTTAATTTTGACTGTGGATACTTTGTCTCGAAGGTTGTATCCGTGTGAGTCTTGGTAGAGAACTATATCACATGTGGAATAAGTAAGGTTTAAAAGGAGTTTAAAATAAAGAATTAAGTTAGACCTAAGCCTTCTTTTCCAGAGGGGTTTTAGTCCTAAGATATGGCATCTGGATTTGTAGTCGGTGAGTTGGTCGTTCTTAAGTATTTTGCGAGTGAAATCTCGCTGTATTCCTTCCGCCTTAAGTATATCGGATAGGCGTAGGTTGGAAAATAAGAACGAGCAGTTTTCGACGGTGGGTCTTACGCAGACTTTGTACAGAGTGATTTTAGTTTCCTTTTGAAAGAAATTACGGAGAATGAAGCCGAGTAATCTCCGCATTTGAGATGATTTAATTGAGATATGTTCTGAGAAGTTTATACTGTCTGAGTAATGTACCACAAGGTCAGTTACTGAGTCAGTCTGGGCAGTGGGTTTTTGTGGTGGTAATACTCTTCGGAAGCTTTGCCAAAGGTTGAAACGCATTCGAAATTTTTGCGTCCAGTCGCGATTGACTATGATTGCCGCTACAAGAAAATTACGTGCCAGGTATAGGCTTGGATCTCTCCGCAGGACGAAAAGCAGGATGCTGTTACTAGTTGGAATAAGATATATTTGTTGGCGATCTCGTGGTACCGAAAGAATACCGAGACGTGCCAAACAATACAGTAAGCGAGTTCGTGCAAGGTCACAGGCGACGGAAAGAAAAGTCTCTTTGGCACAGTTTAACAAACAAGTACAGTAAAACAATAACTGGTACAATAGGTTGTAATAATTGCTTCCATTATACCAATCACGTTCTCGTCGTGAAAGTAAGTCACTATAAACTTATCAACCCTTACAGCTTTTATATGAGCATATATGTGTGTACACTTCTTATCCTATTATTCATATGTCTGTAACTTATTTTTGTTTGGCTATAAATGTTGTTTAACGCTTGATTAAATGGAGTTGGGTCACACGGGTTCTCCACTGCATGTCATTTCGCTTCTCCCTCTTCTATTCGCTTCATCCCTCTTATTGTCTGCCTAGATCAATGAGTGTACAGAGTATGCGTATTCGAACATTCATTCTCATATCTGACTTATTTAATTCCGTTATTTCTCAACGCGATTTAAGTCGAAGATTATATACGATGGTTGGCGATGTGTATTTCAATAACATTCAAACGATCTACTTGGAGTCAGATATCTGCCACAAAAAAACGAAGCAATTGTGAGAGATGCTAAGCCGAAAAGGTAAAGGTGCCATCTCAGTTGAGTTGATTTGTGACTCGACATTTGTATGCATGAAGGAACACAGACACGTCATACGACTGTACACATATGCTGAATGTCACGCTCATGAATGACAATATAACTCAGAAGGTTAGAATGAATCATTTGTCGAAAAGTGGTGATAAGCCATGTAGGCTTGTAACAACGTTGACCAAGTAACCTCAGTCTCACCTTTTTCTCTGGAGAAAATTAGCTCAGGAATTATTCAATCTAGGATAATAGATATCTGACCTTTGAAATATTCTGTACATTTTTCGCTGTCTACTCAGTACCTCTTAAAAAACTTCCTTTGTCTTTGTTTTTTATTACCAATGAAAGGATAAGTCTCCTAAAATCAGTCCACAGAAGAAAAGTAGAAAGGCCCTCCGTAAGGCCAGAAAGCTGTACGAAGAGAAAATCGTTAGGGAATCCATAGAATGCCCTAAACGCTTGTATTCGTATATAAACCAAAGGACAAAAAGAAGAAGAAATGTTCCTTCACTATGGGTAGACAGTACTGCCACATCACTAGTGGAGGACGACTTTGGCAAAGCTCAAGTATTCTCTAAATACTTTAGCGATGTATACACCATAGAAACACCCTTCTCACCAGTCCATGAAAATCCCCCACACAAGCACTGGACAGCGTAACCATTAAAGAACTCGATGTCTTTGGTCTGCTAGTTAAGCTTGACATAGGTAAATCCACTGGACCCGATTAACTGCATCCTAGGTTATTAAAGGAATTAGCTAACTTTGTTGCGAACCCTTTAAGTGTGTGTTTTAATCTATCCGTAACCCAGGGTCGTCTACCAAAAGACTGGAAGAACGCCATAGTAAGTCCAGTCTTCAAAACAGGTACAAAACATAAGCCTGAGAATTACCGACCAATTAGCCTAGCTAGTGTGGTTGTTAAAATCTTAGAAAAGATTATTCGGAAGGAACTGTTAAAGTATCTCGATGAAAACCGGATCCTCTCCGAAAAGCAGCATGGTTTTAGAACAGGTTACTCTTGTCTCACAAACTTATTAGTCGCTCGTGAAAGCTGGTGCGCTCTTAAGGACCAAAAATTACCTATAGACGTAGCTTGCATCGATTTCAGCAAAGCTTTCGACAAAGTTCCGCATAACCGGCTGTGCTTAGTGGAGTCCCCCAGGGTACAGTTTTGGAGCCAGTGTTTTTCCTCCTGTACGTAAATGATCTCCCTCGTCTACTATCGTCATCGGTCTTACTCTATGCTGATGATGTCAAGATATGGAGAGCGATACAAAGCAAGGGCGATAGCTAAGAACTTCAAAATGACCTGGAGAGATTATCTGAATGGTCCCAAACCTGGCGATTGCCGATAAACACTTTCAAGTGTATTGTGATGCATATTGGCCACCAGGGTACAGATACATACACGATGAATAACACTGAGTTACCTATTGTTCAGGCACACAACGACTTAGGTGTCATCGTCAGTCAAGACTTAAAGATTACTGCACACTGCCGTGCATTAGCCGCCAAAGGTTTTAGGACTTTATGGTCCATACGCAGGGCTTTTAGTCATCTCGACGCTAAAACGTTTTTGACTTTGTATACAGTGTTCGTACGCCCTAAACTTGAGTACTGCATACAAGCAGCTAGCCCCTGCCTGAAAAAAGACAGTGAACTCTTGGAAAGGGTTCAGAGAACGTCAACTATTCTGATTCCCGGAATAGCGAGGCTCCCGTATGGTACTAGACTGACCAAGCTAAACCTATTCCCGCTGTCATATAGAAGAATCAGAGGTGACTTGATTACATTTTTCAAATTGCTTAATGACAAATTTGCACCTGATATGCCCTCATTTTTCTTGTCTTCCAAAACAGAAAATCTACGAGGACACTCCAAAAAAGTTTACAAGCCCCGAACGAATTACTTGTCAGCTGACTACTGACTTTCCCATCGAATAATCAACGAGTGGAATTCATTACCTCAGCACGTGGTTGAGGCTCTATCCGTCGACTCCTTCAAAAGAAAGTTGAATCAGCTGAGAGACCATCATTGCCAGGACTAACACAGGCCATCAAGCCCCCTGTCCTTTCCAAACTGAAACTAGAACTGAAACTGAACTTGATCAACGTCATACACGTAATCCACCTCTCTAAAACCCAGTGAATTACCAGCTTAAGAGTTGTAAAATAGTATGAAGAGTTTTGACCACAACGCACGTTGTCATCAATGGTTTCCTCCTCTCTAGATGCCACGGTGTGAGTGAAGGTATTATTTGAAGGTTGAATATGAAGTGCATGTGCATAAAAATACGTGCCGCCGGTTTCAAGACATTGCGTTATGTTTCAATGATCTCTAAAGAGGATCAAGAAGGTCTTTTGGAGGAATGTTTATGCACAGTCAGACAGTACGCTTGTCAAATGGAATGCTGTCTGGTGAGTTATATGTTTTTTGAACATCGTTGTAGGAAAAAAGATATTTGGTTGACGCTATACAACATGCTGCTAATATGCTAATGGAGATGAGAAATTATTCTTTGTCACCAAAAGCATACTATGAATTATGTAAGTTGCCAGATGTTTTTTTGAAGTTCCGTCGCTTAGATATTGTTGTTACAGACAAACTACGTACTTTGGAATCTTACCTTATCGAAGAACATAAGAGTGGACGCAAGGTTTCATATTTATATGAAACAGTTCAATATATTTCAAATATTCTTCCCAGATTGTACGTTAATTAACTTTCGAGTGATTAATTTTATATTATTCGTCTCCATTTACAGTAATGTAGTGAAAACCTAGTCATAACACAACTATTATAATGCAGCATATATTTTGCAAAAACTGGTTCCCAGTTTTATTTCATTTGCAACATTTTCACTCCATCGCCACAGAGCAAGCTTTGATGACGTTGGGCGTGCACCTATTAATTCACTAGCAGTTTCAATCTATTATTTTGAAATCAAACCAATAAACTTCATGCGTCCCTGGTTAATACGTGTGCTATTTTTCTGTCAGAATAACTGAAGAATTTCGCATTGTACACTAGCGTAGCAAGACAGCTGTTTCAGACCTTAACTCTAGCACACTCTGAATTGCGTACGGGATGTGACGGTAGTTTAGAATATGTTTGGTCTTTAGTACTTCATGAATATGCGATTAGAACGCAAGTTTCGCTAGTGTTATTATGATATTTTTACTCTCTGGTATACCTATCTCAACCTCCTAATTATAAGTTTCAAACCAGCATATCCGTTAAATCTTATTCAAAGAGGGATCTCTGGATTGGCTCTTTAGAGCTCAAATGATTTACTCAGAGATGTTTGACTCACACATGATACAAATAGATGCTAAACTTTTCAAAGCATTGTTCTATAAGCAATAGTAACATTTTTCTAACCAAATTGAAACTGCCGCCCACTCTTTTTATTCGTTATTAAATTTATATCCTTTTTGACAATATGTGCAGACTCCAGTCTAATACGTACTTTTTAAAATAGATGAGAATTTTAAGTTTACGGATAATAATTCAAAACGGTACTTCCAATCTCTGTATTAAGTACGAAAGCTAACATAGAAGAGCAGTGGTATTCGTTTTATTCAGTGCTGTGTATAGTGTGATAAGGAATCAAGCACTCATATTTTTTCACAGTCGTGTTGAAAATTTGAGTCAAATTGTCCGCCCCATATTTTTACATGAACCATATTCTGAATGTGAAGGGTAGTGGTACTACCCGGTTGCCCAAACTTAAGTAGGTGAAGCGGGGTTTGAACCATGAACTTAGTGGTTGAATGCTTAAACCACCAACCTGCCACATATGTACTAGTGTTCTTTATGATTCCATTTCACATATTCTCTACTAGTATGGTGCATGGTCTTTTCTAGATGTCCCTTTTTCATCGCTAATCGCCGTGACCTTTTTCGCGCATGTAAATTACAGTTTGGTAGATGACCTTACTACAACCCATCCGAAGTTTTATGTCTATCATTAAAGATAATAGTAACGATATTTAAAACATTGATCGTTGTCAGTTTAAGCCTTTTTATAAACGAATCAATTTTTTTTGAATTTGTGGTTCATTTTAGTGAACTTAGACTTAGTACGATGCTTGCCGATAATATTTTGATTTTTTGCATCCGTAGAAATATTTACTAGTTCTTATCAAACAATTTTTAAGGTACTTACTTATTACTGTTGGAGTTTATCATATTAAATGTTCCGACCTGTCACGACGTGAAATTCTTCGTGATCTGGTAGAAATGTGTTCTGGTGTACAACATCCTACAAGAGGCCTCTTTTTGAGAAGCTATCTATTGCAATCACTGCGAAGTGATCTTCTTCCAGATATTGAGGTACTGTTTAGTTGTATCTGTGTTTTATAACCCAGTTTGAATTAGATACTTATAAATACAATTATTATTATGGTTTTTCAGAAGTGTATTACCAGTAACTTTTCACATTTTTGTTCAGGTGCTTTCTAGGATCTATGTGGTGTCGTGTAGTCAAAATAACAGATATCATACTAGTTCTTTCACTTAAAGGTGTAGCGTGTATATAAATATATACTTGCTTACGCTTGTTACCCCATGTGGAGGAGCATAGGCCGCTTACCAGCATTCTCTATCGAACTCTGTCCTGGACAATCCTTTACAGTTGTTTCCAGTTACTATTCATCCTTTTGATGTTTGCTTCCAATAATCGGCGCAGTGTGTTCCTTGGTCTTCGTCTTTTCCGTTTCCCTTCACGATTACAAGTTAGCGCTTGATTCGTGATGCAGTATGGTGATTTCCGTAATGTATATCTTATCCACTTCCAACGTCTTTTCCTAATTTCCTTTTGAGCTGGAAAATGGTTTGTTCTCTCCCACAATAGGCTGCTGCTGATGGTATCCGACCGACGGACATTGAGTAGTTTGCATAGAGAACTGTATAAAAATACTTGTACGTTTTTGATGACGGTTGTGATAGTTCTCCAAGTTTCAACTCCATACAGTAAAACTAGATAGATTGTGACTTTGATATTGGTTCACAGTTGTTTTGAGTTCAATGTGTTCTTCAACTGTAGGGACGCTACTCTTGCTATGCCAGTCCTTGCATTGATATCTGCATCGCATCCTCCTTGTTAATCGATGATGCCTCCCAGGTACGTGAGAGTTTCCAGTTCTTCAATAGTTTATCCATCAGGTTTGATTGAGTTGGTGTTCACTTTGTTGCATTTCAGGACCTTGCTTATCCCCTTGTTTATTTTGAGGCTTACTGTTGAAGAGACTACTGCTATACCGGAGATCTTCACCTGCATTCGTTGCTACGTATGGGAGAGGAGAGCTAGATCATCTACAAAGTCCAAATCGTCTAGTTGCATGCGAGCTGTCCAATGTATTCCGTGCTTCCCCTGAGATGTGGAGATCATAATCCAATCAACCACCTGAAAAAAGAGAAAGGGCGAGAGTTAACAGTTTTGTCTTACTACGGTTCCTACTTAGAATGCGTCTGTCAGCTATCTTCCATGTACAACTTTGCATTATAGTCTTTCGTATGGATTCCGTATGATGTTGACGATCTCATCTACTCACTCCATAGTACCGAACAGGGCTCCATAAGGTTTTCCTGTCGACTCTGTAAAACGCCTTCTCATAGTCAAGGAAGCTGATGTATAGTGACGAGTTTCGTTCAATTGATTGTCCGACGATGATCCGTAGTTTTGTGATTTGGTCTGTGCACTACCGATCCTTAGGAAATCCGACCTGCTGATCTCAAAGTTGGGCGTCTACTGAATCTCTCATCCGGTTCAGCAACACGCTTTTGAAAGCTTTTCTGGTACTAACAGTAGTATGGAGCCTTTATAATTTCCGAATTTGCTCAGGTCCACTCTCTTTGGTATATTGATGAGATATTCTTATTTCTAGTATGTCGGCGCTTGTTCCTCCTCCAGTATATATAAGCACACGTAGTGTAAATTTGTGTAATACCTATTTGCCACATTTTGATTGTATCACGTCAGAGTTCCTGATCTAGCTGATAGAGTTTCGAAAGAGGAGCATCAGATATTTTTTTTGTCAATTTCATATTGCCTGATCCTAAGTGTGCGTAGTGTAGGTATATCTGTCTCTTATTCGCTTGGTATATTGTTATGTCCCGATAAGAATAATGAATGGTGACTTTTGGGATCCATTTATGGAACAATACTATGTGTATATTTTTTACCGTATAATTGTTAAATAACTAAACTATTCATATTCATGTCCCTCTTATGATGATATTTATTTTGAACTATGAACTATTATTATACGATTTACCATTCTTGAGTTATGCCCTGTCTATCATTTACTATCTCCCTCATTCACAGCCGCATTTGACTAAAACTTGTACAAATGTCGTTTTTCCTATTTTATGGTACGATGTGGTCTGTCTGTCTGGTATATAAACCCAGTATGTTTGAAATAAAAGATTCATACCGCAGATGCTGTTATTGGTGTTCTAGACGTAACTGGCTGGGCTAATCAGAAAGCAGGACCGATAAGTATTCTAGACTGCTCGCATAGGTTTTATGCGTCATTGATCTTATCGATAGATCACTGCTCTGTAATTGGCGGTATTATCACGTTATAAATTAACAGGGCATCCAGGCGACAAGTTATAACATATATATCTTAGGCAAATTTACAACAAATCTGAATGTTTTAGGTCTAGGTATACATGTGACTCTTTTGTTGGAAAAATCAAGGTGATGAGTCCATGCTTTTATGTAAATGCCTCATGTTAAAGCGTTTATTTGATAGGGGGTTGTATTGTGTTAGTATTCATCATTGTACTAAAGCTAAACTAAAAAAGGACACAAAGAACATTGATTTTAAAGTAATGAGTACCTCAATATAGCAGTTGAGCAAGTAAACTGTGTATATTGAATACAAGTTTCGCTAGGAACAATAAGCACTGATTTCTTTATATTTAATTGACAGCTTCTAAATAAGACAGTACAAACGGCGTATTTCACCGTTTTTTACTGCATTATACAGATTACTTTGGTATTGCTAATTTATCTGTTATTAATTAATTATTATTATTGCTAATATTATAGATATTCCTAACTTCTGTTTCATTATATTTAGGACTCACCGTCAATACCTGTAGCTGTAAATGAAACGGAAAATGGTAGTAACAAAAATAGTGGTAAATTATCACCTGGTGAGAATAAGTTAGATAATAACAATAACATTAATGATGATGATGATGGGGAACAAAAGATTAGTCAAAAGTCAACTCCTGTTTACTCACAAGGGACAATTGCTGATAGCATAAACTTCCTACTATTCAATTTTTCGGAAATGAATAAACTTTGGGTACGAATGCAACATCAAGGACATACTAGAGACCGTGAAAAGCGAGAGCAAGAACGTCGAGAATTACGTATACTTGTTGGTGCAAATCTGAATCGATTATCTCAACTAGAATCAATTGATGTTGAGCGATATAAAACGGTAAGGCCTTTAGTGTGTCTCTTTTATTCATGTTGATGTTCGCAAACATAAAACAATAAATAAATCGGTCTTTATTCATCTCACCAGCAAAATTGAAAGTATAAAAGTCACCTTATGTAAAAACACCAGCAACATCACAGATCTATTCTTAGATCTACTGTTGTCATTATTTTATAATCAAAAGGAATCATTTCAACAATGCCCTGGTACGCCGAGAGTGGAGAGAGTCAGCTCTCTCTCTCAAAATGCTCTCACATGGCCACGTGCATACAACTACTGCCAGGGAAGTCCTACTCATTGCCTTCTCGCGGCAGGGGTGTTTTTGACGAAGTTGATAGGACGGGAAGCGAACGTGAAGGTCCTTGACTGGCTTGTTCGATACTGAGGATCCACATAGGGGAGTTGGAAAACCCTAACTCCAAACCAATAGTGAACATGGGCTCAAGGATCCTGATAGAACGAATGACGTATGAATCTATTGTTGGTCGTTGGCTACCACGGGACTGCATCTCCTAACGTTACTCCACTGCCTTGTGGATTAGACCTTTAGGTTGAAGGCTCCGCGTGTGGCCCCCTAAGACAACCAACTGCTTCGGTTCGGGCACCCGGCAGTATCCCAGCCTGCACACAAATCGAATGATTTATGTGGCGCATATCTATTTGGTGACTCCTTGTACCAATGTTTATGTGTTTAAATAAATAAAAAAATAGGAAATAGAACTACTTAAAAATCTTCGTATTGTATGTACGAGAGTAGTTGATTGAGTTTACATTTTAGCTTGTTGACAAAAGAATTTCAATGGTTGAACCAATTGTTGTCTTTGGTGGGAAAAAACTAGATTAAAAGGCTATTATGTCCCAATCCTTCAGTAATATCTAATTTTATTCATGAAATAATATATACTTCGGTTTGGGCGACCGGGTAGTATCATTAACCCTCACAGTTAAAGTGTAGCCCATATTCAAATACCTAGTGAATGAGTTAATTACGTATTGTATTTATGAAATATGACATCATAGATTTGTACTTAGCGCTGTCCATTATTATTGTAGTGAACAGAACACTAGTTGGGGACAATCGAATGTATTTAAGCAAACATTACAGACTATCTCGGTAAATTCTGATAACCAAACAATGAACAGTCAATTTGCAAATTAATAACCAATTGTTTCAATCTTCACTGTTTCTTCTCTAATTCCATTGCTCATGCATTTTCCAAACGATTGCACTTCATTTCAGTTCTTTCCTCATCGGTCTTCTTCCAAAATACATTCTATGTCTGACCCACGCCATATACTACTTATATGGATATAAGTAGACAACACCACATTATTACTGTACAGCTAAAGGACACTTTTGAAAATGGTAGAAGATATCATCAATAATAAATATATCTAATAGAAAATCTTAAACATACAGAGTTTACTTGTGTGTGCGTACCAATACACACTATCATAGATTTCAGTTTTGATCGCAACATGCTGATCAGAAAAATACGACTTAACAACTAAATCAATCTTCACCAAACTTAATTGTATCGTTTTTCTATACGTACTTAGTAGGAAGTCTTCTAAACACACCTTAGGTTCATTAGTCTTAAGCTAACTATTTGTCTCATGCTTATTTTCAGCTCATATACACGTAGCTTAGTGGTAACGTTTTTAATTGAGCTACCAAATGAATTAGGTTTGAATTCCGCCAATTAGATTAGTTCCTAATAAATACAGACAAACATGAAACCCTCAATTTTAAAGATTAAATTTTGATTCACTAGTATTTTTACCATATTAAGCTTTAATTATCAGTATATCGTCAATCTTTTGGATGATCGTCTTAACATATGACAATATAATTGAGGCTGGAATTACGGATATTTGAAGTCGTTCTCACTCTTTAATCTACCTTCTTTCTGAGAGTCCTGGGGCTGTATTTGAACACTACTAGGGAATCTTGAGCGAATGGGGGAAAATAGCTGTCCTGTTTTCCTCGCTTTTCATTTATTTTCTAGAGAATTTCAATATGTTATGGAAAATATTTGAAAATTGGTCTAGTATTTGCAGACCACACAACCTAGTGTTTACTTGGCTGTCTTTTTTTTAGCAAGTTCTACCACCGATTTTGGAACAGATTATTGAATGCCGTGATGTTATCGCGCAAGAATATCTCATGGATGTGGTCATACAGGTAAGTTTGTATTTACAAGTCAGTAGACTTTATGTCGTTTAGTTATGTTTACTTGTCTAAATAGACGATTACACTTGATTTGAATGTTGTTTGAAACTTCCCATTAATGTTTAGGATTACAATTGACCATTCTTTTTTGGAAAATGTGCATCCAGTCCGGATCGCTTCGATATTGTCAATAATTCATAATTATTTTAAATAGAGATAATTGATGACTGGCAGTGGAATCCAGGACATGCGTTTCAAACGACCAGTATGTGTAAATTACAATTCACTCCATTGCACAAGCCAGTAGCTATCTGAACTCAGTAGGTACGTGGATAACGCAATGGAGTTTGAAGCAAACGGTACTGAATTTAAGTCCCAGAGTAAACATAAACTCTGGGATGCAGGTACATCCAGCTAACAAGCCTCGGGACGAAACGCGCGTCATGTTTTCCGCTGTTAGCCACCATCCATCTCTGCTTAAAATGATTACACTATTCCTAGAAGATCAAGTGTATGCTGATTCACATGAGGTTAAATTTTTGATAAAATAGTTACTTAGTTCATCATTTGTGCGTGAATATGTCCATTTTCTTGAGTATGCGTTATAACTGGATGAAAGGTCAAAATTAGATTGATTTACTCATTATGATTTTTATTCTACATTAATTCCGTTTAATGCAATTTGATGATCACTGAGTATAATATTTGTTTCGTTTTCTCCTATGACCATTTATTCTGTATAACATACGACATTCTTGTATAAATTATTTTTCATATATATGACTTATTTTGATTATTCAAAAATGGGTGTACAAACCAATATATAAATGAGTATTTCCAACTAGACGGATCGCGATTGCTTGTACTTCTGGCTGTTTGCGGAATATTTCCCTACTTCGGACTTGGACTTCTCACTCTAGTTAGCGGGGTTGGGACGCATCAGAACAGCTAGCTTATTGGTCTTTGTTCGTTCTCAGATTAGGAAACTCGTAATCGTTTCAAACATAACATTTTAATCATTTGGAAACATCGATCATAAATAACTAGAGCAATTTTTTTGGATGACTAAAGAAGACAACTTATTAGTTACTTCTTAGTATTTCTCTTCTAGAACTGGTGGAAATTCAAATCAGTTCCTCGGTGCTATTCTATTTTTAACGATTTGGAAAACACTACAAGATTTTCCAATATTTCACTTTGGTCATTCAGATATCCTTTTGTAAAAGAAGGGGGCTTACCTAAAACGCCAACGTTAAACCGAATTTTTAAGTAAACGTGTGATTCTAAACGTACTTCAACATGAAAGGCTTTTAATCATATGTCGCTAACTGATTCTGTTAACAGATTGATGGGCAAACCTATACAGAAATCAAGATAATTTATGAATATGTTTACCTCTGAATTAAAAGACTAAGTTTAAGGTTATGTATTACTCTTCGTTAAGGAATACTGGAAAAAACAAAACTGAAATCTATAACCGTCTGCTTGTTTGTTCTAACTATTAATCATTATATACTGTCCAATATGACGCCGATCCACTTAACTTTAATAGTCATTAGTTAAGTTTAATTACTACAGCTCAATCAGCGAATCCTGAGTATAAACGAATATCACGTCCTGTACTTTTTAGTGATTAATTCGTCTCTTTTAGTCGACCTCAGCCTGTAGCTCTCCTAGGGCTGCTGCCGGTCCCAAGCCCGGGTAAAAGAAGAGGGTTAGGCGTGGAGTCAGCATCCTCACCCCGTAGAAAACAACCTTACTGAAAAAAAACGCTAATCAGAGTAAACATGTTATTGGATCTCTATCGGAAAGAGAATACCTTCTACATTGATAATAAACATTAGCCCACTAGTGACTAATTTAGACAGCTAGCTTGCAGAGTTATAATAAGAAAGCTATGATTAGTGGAGTTCAACCATTTTAAGTGTGAGGTAATTACTCACAAATATCATTGGAAACTAGTTATGCGAAATGACGAATTGGTTAAGTTTTATTTCATATATATATATATAATTCAGTTATCCTCTCCATTGTCTTGAGCTTATGGCTAAAACGTAGTAATATGTGGGATTGTGAGACTGAATTATTGATCGCTGTGTTGATTACGTCGTTCATCTGAACTATGTAGTAGTTATGCAGTATATTACAATCATTAACCAAGAATTTCTAGTTTGCCAGCCATAAGTTACTCGTTTATCACTTAATCTTTTTTTATCACTCACTTCCCTACTCACCGGGATAGTCATTGTATTTTTCTTCAATTTTAATCCATTCAAAAGGTTTTTCCTGATGAGTTTCATTTAGCTACCTTACCTCTGTTGTTGCGTACTTGTAATCATTTACAAACTGGTGTCAAACTGAAGCCGATTGTTTGCAGTCTTATCGATCGGTAAGCATTATGCTTTACTAAAATCAAAATGAAAATCCACTTACTATCATTTATATCATCGATGACCTTTTTATTACCATAAGCTTTGCTTTTAAACACAACAACATTTTCTTTAGACTTTGAGTTCTAGTGGCCTTTTGTGTAATCTATATGTAAAACGTCGTGTTGTTTGCTTCTGCATTTTTTTCGGCTTCTGTCCAACTTGTTTGTGTTCTCATCTGCGTTACGTCGAGTGAAGTGCATAAATCTAAGAGTATTGGACAAGGAAAAACATGGTAGGCCGGACTATTTCAGATAGACCACACGCTGCCTCAAGGCTACATGGTAGGTTAGAAATGCAAGAGTGTGTATGGTGTTGTAAGTTATTTGTCTGAACAATTTTACGGCCTTAAATTTCCCTGGGTCAGTAAAGATGCACACATATACTCGCAAGTTGTCTACAATTTGGTTCGATTTCGGCCTTAAAGCTTCTTACCTATTTCTTAGTCAAATCCTTTCGCATAGCTGGTTACGTCAAGAATTGAACAGGAGGCATAATACAGCTTCCTGTCAACTCCGTAAACTGTTTAATACTTTGAAGTTCAATACCTAGCCATATCGCAAAGTTTGATCAGCTAATTTCAAGCAATACTGATGTGAAAGTCCTAATGACTATTTAAGCTTGTTAATATGTGATCCAATAATATAGTCTTTGAAACCCTGATTACCTAACTTGGCTTCAGCCAGTCGAATGTAATTTAGAACCTGTCAAATTTGTGAACGTGTTATCAAGTTGTCACACTATATCACCACAGAAAAATGTGATTATCAGCGAAAATGTCAAGGTAGCATAATTATTGACAGTGGCAGTGTCGGTAGAAATGATTTGAGAAGAGAGCGGGAATTCTTGGAATTGAAAATGATACTTTTGAAACCAATGATTGAAAAGAAGACGAAGATTTAATACATCTGGGTTGTCGTGACCGATTCTTGCTCCTGTCACCTTAAGTTTCCAACCGGTTACGATAATCGTACAGATCACAGCCACTTAGTCTGAATCTACCAATACCTCTAAGCCCAACTATCAGTGACTTCATGGATTGGCTTCGTGTCTTGATTTGGCTGCAGCTAACTTTATTTTAACCCGCTCCTACATTAGCAAACATTGTGCATCAAGGTTAAAAATAGTTGGACAAACGTAACACATGTCCCAACTACCTAATAAACTGATTTACCGTCTAACTTAAACACTCCTAATCTGACGATCGCAGCATATGAAAGTAATTTTTTGTAGGCATTTCCAATCACATGCGAGTAGCTTAATTTCAGCATAGACATCGAAGTATTATTACTTCTAGCTTCTATAAAGTAGGTATGACTCAAATCATATAATAAATACTATACTGGGTTACACTAACTTATACTATTCACTTACATTGATTTGTTATGCTTTTCACTTAATTAGTTTTGTTATTTTGTTTCTTACTTACTATTAGTTTGTCCAAACATGTAGCTAATGAATTAGAAGCTGGACGTGAATTAAAAATTGAAGTATCATGCAATAACTACTCACCAATTAAAGCAAAAACATCTTGTAATAATATCAACGGTAATGATGATAATAATAATAACGGCAATCATTCTTCTCTATATAATGAAGAAGACAAATCTTCATCAACAGTTTCTGATGTTCAATTAAAAAACTCTGATCAAAATCAAGAGAAAATAATAAAGAATGAAATGAATATAACAATATCATCGAGTTATACTACTTCTACTAATATTGACCAAACTTCTATGTCTGCTGCATTGTCAACAAAAACAACCACCACAACAACTGATCTTTTCTCATTATTCTTCTATGAAGTGAATCAAATTATTCATGCACGTTTAACATTATGTGAATTAACATTGAATAATTTACAATTATCATCATCATCTAATAATAATAATAATATGAAAACTCGTCCTACAATACAAACTGTAGCATTAATGAATGGCTTACCATTAGAAGATATTCCAGCATTCTATTCAGTCTTAGTTTATTTGGCTATGATAATTCATCCAAATAATTGTTCTTCCTTAATTGATATTTGTTTAAATGCTACAGCAGATGCATTGAATCATGTTGGTCTAGTTCTGTAAGTTGAAAAAAAATAAAGAAACAGTTGTTTTTTTTCCTAATTGAAATTAATCGACAATACTTTTAGACTATTTAAGCTATATATAGTTGAAATCATGAGTCAATTGAAGCTAAAAAAACCTGGAAGCACTGGACGGCCGTTTCGTTCTATTGTGGGACTCCTCAGCAGTGCGCATCCACGATCCTGCCTCGCGAGATTCGAACCCAGCACCTACCAGTCTCGCGCTAGAGCTATAGTTGAATATTTGAACGTATTGATTTGAAAAGATATAATGATGATCATTAACAACTACTTATACATATACCAGATTTTAACTTCTATAGGAATTCTATCGAGAAATTCGCTTTGATTTATGTATGAACTGTTTTCATTTTAAAAACATATTATTAGTAGAATAGATGGATTATAACTAGCAGTAAAATCCAGAGTGTGTGTTTAGACGTGATTGGAACTCGAAAGCTTGATGTAAGTGCATCCAAGTGTTGATGTACACACCGGTACTCGGACTCTGTACCTTTCTCTTCAAGTACCTAAAAAAATTATACACTGATCCAGGTGGCCACAAAATGAACATTTACTGACAAACACTTATCGAAAGTCAGTCAGAAATATTAAGAACAGGATATTTCAAACTCTTGATATAATATAAACATCTACTATCAAGTTGATCACTCACTATCGTCGCATGATTTTGCCATTACAATTAATATTAGCTTTGTGAGTCAAGATTCATTTTCAGTTGTAATTAGTACTGTTACGAGTGATTTAAAGTCGAGTTTGTCCAGTTCCATTAACAACAATTCGCTGCTTGTTACTTCCATGGGGGGATTTAGTGTTTGCTATGTTATCAATGGAACATCAGTGAAATACTACTTTCACCAGTAACAAATTTATCCAAGTGACTGATCAAAAAATTTCATTTTCCATTGTTTTTTAATAAAATGGTAATGATTAGTTGGTTCATTTCAAGGACATAACGACAGTTACGCGGAACCATTAGTTTTAAAACATATTAAACATGATAAGGTCAAACAGTTAATACTTTATATAGAAGAGGTTTGATCAGAATCGTGCTTTATAATTAATTATGTGTATTCGTAATTATTTAATTCGAATGTTGTTCAGCTCTGATAAAAACATGATTTTATTAGTCAGTCATCGATAGCTTTTGTTCCTGTCAAATGGTTGGAGATAATTGATAGCCAATATCGTAGAATGAAATTGTCAAGGCAGATACTTTCTTCCTGTAGGATTGGAATGTTTACATGCTTGTATTATGAAGACATTCAGTTCGTAGCTCTGATTAAAAATGAATTGTCGAAAACCTTCTGAACCGTAACTGTATTATTTAACACAGTAGTGTTGATTTATATCCCTTCATATTGAGTGTCTCCATGAGTGCTAAAATCTAATGTACTAGGATGTATCCAAATGCTTTTCAACCAAAATTGTCCTAGGTTTTTCCGCTTTTGAAAACTGTATTACTAATAATATTAATTCAGAAACGATAATCTAAGTATATATATATATATATATATATATATATATATATATGTCTATTTACAGAATACCTCCAGGATCTTCATTATCACGTGATTTACTTCGCCTCCTGTATCTACCATTAGATGGTTCATTTCCCCAATCAATGAGTGGTGTTCATCGTATAAGTGCTCCTGTAACATCACTTAGTGATTTACGCACAGTGCTAGGGATGTCCGGATTTCGACGTTTAGTTTCATTATTAGATCCAAAAACTACAAAATGTCGACTAGCTTATGATCTATTAAATGCTGCTTTAGAACGTGATCAACGTCAGCGTCAAATGTTACAATTTACTCAAAGTATTAGCAAACATGATGCAAATAAAGGTTCATCATCATGTGCTCATTTTTCATCACGTTTAACTACTGAAGCAGATCTAGATAATTTATTTGAATTAATTGATGGATTGTTAACAACGGATCCTAATTCATGTGAAGATCCAAATGAATTTATTGATGCACAAAGTTTAATAGCTGGTATGCTGCATATTCTAGGACCAAGTCCTAAAAGTCTAGATCCAGATATATGTTTCAAATTGTTTACAAAAGCTCAGTTACGTTTAGAACAAGCTGGACATGCAATTGTTCGTTTCAATTTTCCTGCACTTGTATTTCAGGTAAGATATATAGAAACGTAAGAATGAGTTTTTGTTTTGATTCCTAAAATTTTTTCGGTTCATGTTCACGTTTATGTAATTTTTATTCAAATTATGACTATTATTAATGTTATCGCTTGATGAAAAAATTCAAACCCTAATCATTCGGATTACTGCTTATCCTCTTACTACTTCTACCACTATGGGATTTAAATCGACAACTGCATCTCTGCGCTAATGTGGTATTGCAGCTCGAACTGATGTACGTACGTACGAAGTTCTACGTTGTAACTGACTGACTGATTTGAATTTGTTTATGTTCGAAACAAACAAACTCTGTCCCTCTTAAAACAAGAGATAGACACGGTCAATTACTCTGCTTTCTACTGTTGAATCAGACTGGGAAATATTTTGTTTTATGTTAGCATATGTTAAACACCGCGTTGAACATTTTGAAGGTTTCAGTTATAATGGTAAAGATACTGGACTATTTCTAACATCTAAAAACTAACAAAATATTTTTCTATGTATCCGAAGTTAATCAGAAGAATTCAGAATGACAAACTAATCGAAAAAGAAGTGTAGAGTAAACATTTTTGATGAACATGAGAGTATGCTTGCTGGGGATGTTAATATTAGGTTATAAAAGGATACTGGCATGTTTATGTATTTATCTAAAAATCTGCTACACAACTAGTCTGACTAGCAAACCAAGTGTTCGGTAAAAGTATACTCTAGCAACGAGCCAATCAGAATCAACTACATTACTTTTAGGTTTTTGCACTAAATTCAAATACCATGTTTGACGAGCAGTAAAAATACTTTTGTGTATTGCTCAAAAGTTTTCAAATGATAGTGAAAAGTTGCTTTTTGCCACTATGGAGTAAAAATGTTTGTATCAGACGTATCAAATGCCCAACTTTTTTTCTTTCAATTGGATATAGGCAGATCGACCTCATTCTTAAATCTTAACCGTAAACCCTTGATTCCGAAACAAACCTATACTCGGTGGTGGTGGCACTGCATTTTATGAACTAACGAATCACATACAACCTCATATATTTCTAAGTGAAATTCATTCATCTATCTGTCAACAAAGTATTGTTACTTTATTATCTGATATCAGTTCATGATTAAAACCTCCAACCCCAAATATTTAACCGTAACTTGGTACAATACGCAAACTCTTAAAAATCTGTTTGATTCCTTTTGAGGAGTTTTAGAATATAAACAAACTGTATCCATTAGGACGAGTTTATATTTTATTGTTTCTTTTTAAATTTACGGGCAGGTTAGCCTGTAGACAATAAACTTATTAATTGTGTAAAGTCTATTTACTGCTTATTTTTTCCATAAACTATCCATTTATAGAAGCTGTTTTCTGATTGTCTAAGGACTAGTTGGAAATTTGTTGCGATTGTGTTTTTCAGTTCGTCTTCATAAAGTGTTTTCTTGCGTTAAGTAAAAGAGCTTTTGTATTAACAGTTTATATATTATGCAATCTACTAATTTTTTCGATTTTAATAACAGTCATTTTCGATTAATCTTATTCGTTATGCCGGTCAAATCGGTATGATTTTTATTTTTTCTGGTTAGCATTTTTTTAGTGAGTTAGTTTTCTACGGGACGGGGTCGCTAACCCTATGCCCAATCTTCCTCTTTTATCCGGGATTGGGACTGGCAGTTGCCCCCAGAGAGGCAACAGGCGGAATTAAATTGGTATGATACAGTACTGAAAGTATTGAGGCTGTCGGATTGGTGTTTTGACTACAGGACGTATTCGTAAATACTTAATAAATAAATTCTGAAAGATAGAACCATTAGGCCAACTGGCTAAGTATATGAACACAATTAAACATTAAAGCTTTTATTTGCCTGTTCAGGTTATCCACAATATTTTCAACGTTCCATAAGTGTGTTGAATATTTTTCCTTTCATTTAGGGCATAAGTACTATTATTTTCATTAAAGATTCCAGTTTAAGAGTCTGGAATTATTTACATCTATCTGGTATATAACGCAGCACACCTCAACCTAGTTATCTACACAAAATATTTGGTCAAAAGTTGTGTACAACTGTAAGTTGTCAGCATCATAAATGACATAAGTAAACTTCACTAGACAACAACCAATGATCATTCATCATTTCTTTCTTCTGTAACCACCATCAAAAATTTCTATTTTAATAAAATTTTCATTAATGCTAGTTTTATTATTTGAATGTATTTTGTTTGTTAGAGTCTTCAATTAATACAAACATATTATGAATTACGTAATCAAAATTCCAATTGGGAAGAGAGTGTTACAAATGTAGTGAGATTTTGTCACCGTTGTTGTACATGTTTAGTAGCAGCGGATGCATCTGAATCAGCCTTACGATTGTTTTTGTACTCAGCACTGGTGATTGATAAAATACAATTTACCAATCAAGAATCAATGATATATGAGTTTATTTCACAAGTGAGCATTGTTTCTTTTGTATGTGTGTACGCAGTTTTTTCCCCTCAATTTCACTGTCATATGGTTCCAATAAATGGAACTTGTTAAGCAGTTAGGTATAGGCAAGAATCTGTATCTATCGATCGAAGTCTAATAATGATAATACTATCTAGTTCTTTAACTGCCAGTAGACAAAATTAGGTTCATATGGGTATGACTTTCATGCTATATATATAATTTTTAGTAAGGGTTTGAACAAATAAGTAGCTATCTTGAATCAGTAGCTCAGTGGATAACGTGTTAACGTTGTAAGTAGAGCGTACTGGTTTTGAGCTTCAGTCTGAGTATCAACAGTGGTATACAGGTATACCAGGCTGACGAGTCTAAAGTTGGACAAACCGTGCACTCTTAATCGCACTGCTAGTCACAATCCATCTATTCTCTAGTTTCTGGTTGTATGTTGACTATCTTAACTAGGGAATCAAATCACTACTAGAATTTCAATTCTATTTAGATTTTTACCATCAAGTGGTTTCTATATAAAGATAGCTCAACTTACTATCCTATTCCTAAGTCTATGTTTTTGATTAATATTTGAAACATGTAGCTGCTTAGTTTATGGTTAATTCATTAAAAGATAAAACACTAAACAAGTTGGTAGACATCCTTTCTAAATTATACAGAAGTTAATGTTTTATAAAATGATACTTGTTGACTGGGCCCCCGTGTAGAGTTATGTACAAACTGTTTGGTTTGATTCCGCGTGATTATCATAATCAGTGGTTGTAGTTGCTGGGTGACATCTCAGAATCGGTCACAATAGAGCAAATCCACTCTTCTCAAATCATTTTACATATGCCTAATCTTTTCTACAACTATTGATTCTGTTATTACTTTTACAACTCTCACATTTCACTCGGTTGATATAATGTGGGAATTTAAACACATTTACAATTATTCTAGGTGTCCACCTCTGTTACGACTTACAGATTAAGCTGAATACATATTTAATACTTCAGCTAATCAACTTTCAAGGAGTAGATCATGGGTTCAAACTATATATTAGTAACTGAAGTTTCAGAATTTTAACGATATCATTAATCTGTAACTATAACCTTAACATAATTCAATGTATATCTTATATTAATTACTTTAAAGATAATTTACATGATAGACTGGCTTCAGCTAAGAAAATAATTAAGGGACACTGTACATCTGTTTCATCTTAGTTTGTGACTCTTCAACAGTGTACACTCACAAACTGAAATCAGAATTTTCAGGCTTTCAAATAGGTATGTTTTGCATTTAGACTATTGTATTGACATCTAATGGGTGCCATTTCTGACTGCAGTCAACTGGCTATATGACGCCACCGGTAATGATTTGTCTAATGCTCAATCTAGTTAAACTGGCTATCAATCACATGGTGTCTGAATAAAGTATTAGTGATTCTTCAAAGTTAATTTTAATTTAATTTATCCCCATATAAATCCTATTAACTCATGGTAATTTATCCAGTTAGTTCCTGCGATAAACCTTTGTAAGGCAAGGATAGCAAATCTTATAAAATGAAGTGAATTCATATTATTCCCTGTGCTCTTAATCTTCTATATTGACATTGATTAATATAAGTCAATACATAAAATATCTCAAATACGTATTTTGTCATTATGAGGATTTGTGGAGATTGTAGTATTTTAACAGTTGAATTCTTGAGTCAATCACCATTTAAAACCTGAGAGCACTGAACGGCTGTTTCGTCCTAGTACTGTAAATCGTTGGATGCTGGTTCAGTGGTCTAGAGGTTAAGCTTTCGCGCGCGAGACTGAAATTCCTGGATCTGCACTGCTGAGGAGTCCCATACTAGGACAAAGAAGCCATCCAGGTTTTCAATGGCGGTTTAGCTTTGATTGACTCGTGAATTCAACTGTTAACAGCTTTTGTCTATGATATCCATAAAAATCATTTTGTTCACTAGTGAATAATAATTTTATTTACTTTCCACATTTATACAAATTAACCATAATGAATGCCAGTCACTTTTCAATGAAATTCAATTCTTTGTCCAATCTCTTTTTCTATTGTTTTTCTGTATTTAATTTTTAGGCGCTTACACTTTACGAAGAAGCTGTTTCAGATTCTCATGCACAAGTTGAAGCAATTGCATTAATTACTAGTACCTTATATCAAATTAATTGTCTCACTGGTGATAATCAATCTACATTACGTACTCAATGTACACGAGCTGCAGCACGTCTACTACGTAAACATGATCAATGTCGAGCAGTTTGTGCAAGTACACATTTATATTGGCCAACTAAACCATTAATTAGGAAAGGAATTAAACCAAGTCTACTTATCCCTGTGACAGATAATAATCCAGAAATTTCAACTTATGCAAAATTATATGAAACGGAAGAATTATCAGATGAATATTACAATAAAGTAATGGGATAAAATTATTAATTTTTTATTTGTATTGTATTTCTTACATTTTATTAATATTAACACGAACGTTCAATGATTGATCTCAATCTCTTGCATAGCCATTAGCTTGATATGGTAGTCGAGATTAGATATCATAATGCATGGATCGAGTTACATTGTTTGGAAAAACCGTCGCCGAAGGTCCTAACACGCAATCAGGTCAGTTAGAGAATGGTAGTACCAAAAGGAGCGAACCAAGGAGCGGTGGTATATTCGCACTCCTAACTGCACTAGGGTATTTCCTTTAGATAATGTGCATCTATCTTCTCACATTAGGAAGAGTTTAAGGAAAGTTGGCCGGAAGAAATCTCGCCTAACCTCACTGGTTTCCGTAGCTGATAGTAAGACTTTTAATTTTGAGAGCTAGTGCACCAAGAATTACTATCAATAAGCCTGTTCATAACCGGCATCGAGCAGTTGTCCATTGGGCTCTGCAGTTACTTTATCAAATTACGAAGATCACAATTAATAACCCAGTTATAGTTTCGGTATGAGCGACTAGTAAGTGATGGCCGCTCGCGAATCTTTTAAAAGCACTTGAATAATTCCAATCACATTTTATTTCGATTCCAATAATTACTATATTCTGTTTAATTGTGAGGTAACATTCATTGTATTGCATCTTTAATTACTTTTGACTTAATTTGAGTACATTGATATATACGCTGCTTTACGATTAGTCTTGTCAGTTCTACAAGTAACCTGTATATTCACAGAAATTACGCATTAAATTCCCAAAAAAATATAACTGGCTGGTCGACTCTAAATGAATATTAACACTTTAATCTTGTATACAAGTTTCATAGATGTGTCATACCGCATTATTATAAAATATCAGACCTGTAAAGCTTACTGTTCAATTTAGTGTTGTATTTGTTGTTTACATGAAATTGTTGGGGATAGTAGATCCCCAGGAATCACCTGGTGAACTTCTTATTTTTGTAATTTAATTTTGAAAACTTGTATTTTTCATTTCCTTCCTAATAGCTCCCATTATTAGCTTCAGCTTGTGTTGCCCACCTTAAACATCATTGATTCGTTCTCCCGGCCTGGTTATGGGATTAGTTATTTTCCCGGTTGGGTCTTATCTTGTAGCAAACAGGGCTCAGACGCAGAGTAATAGTTTAGCTTGTCTTGTTGTTGAGTTTTTAACTATCGTTCTGCTCGACAGTCCAAGGTGATCCCTCGAATATTGCAGAAATGCATGCGAATATACATATGATAACACTATAAAGAAATTATGCATCGAATGAAAACGTTGGCGACTGCATATGCGCTTAATAGTTACATTACTAGAAGTTATATCGTTTTCAGTTGATCTTTAGTTTGACAATCGACATTATTTGATTTACAAAACACTCAATTTCATATAGCGTGAATCTTTACTTGTCAAATTTAAAATTTCTCTATTTTTTAAAAAGAAAGGTAGTTGGATAAAAGTCTTTACATTGTCAACAGGATGATTTTCAAAATGAATCCACCGGATATTAACAATATTTATGCCCTGTCGTCATATTTATTTTTATATATACGTAGTAACAGTATATTGGTTACCGTGTTTTCATTTTTAGTTACGTGATCCAAAAGGTGTGATTTCTTGCTTAGATCGAGCGGCTCGATTTGCCAAAGAATGTATGGATACTGCTGTTCGTGCACAATTATTTATTGATATTCTTAATCTATCCGTCAATCTTCGTTTATCTGGTTGTGAACAAGTAAGCATGATTTTATTGTCGTTATCTTGTCTTTTTATTTCTCTCCTCTTTTTTATTGCAATAGATAAATATTAATCTGATATTTTAGTTGTAAACTATTCGAGAGTAAACCACATAGGTTACTTAACCCATGCTCAAACTGTCACTTTAACCATTAAATAAATTTTCTGATCAGTGTTTACTTGACCATTACATTTTATATTTGCTTAAAACTATTCACGAACATAAAAGAATGCATGTAGGGAGGACTATAGCTACATGTTAAGGAACAAAAGGATTTTAAGATTTCAGTGTGATTATTTTGGAATTACTCTACGCTTGGAGGACAAAAATGGTCACCTTTCAGTCTATTTTGATAAGTCCTGTCGATCATAATATTTATCCAACTGGTTTCTTTAAAAATGAAAGTAATTACGCTAGTACTGCCGCTCCTGACTGTTTCAAGTCTCTACGTAAATTTTAAAATGTATTATCTATCAGAAACCACTAATTTATTCTATAATACCTTGTATATGCTCAACAAATGATTCTTCACAACTAATTATTAAAATATAACGGATAATGTGTTGGTCAAAGTACACCGTGACCAACTGAGTAACGAAGAAAGACATATCCAGCTTTACTATGCATGCGAAGTTGACTCTTCTGGTTTCACTTACTGACTGGCTGCTCGTAGCTTAGTATTAATAATTTATTGTTTGACCTAACTCGATTCTGGACTTGTCGATTCGAGTATCACGCAATTCACTATCGTAGTCTAGTGATCTATTGAGTTTATTGATGAAGTATCCAGTCTAATATCTAGTGTTATGGAGGAACCCAGTATCGAGTGAAAGGCTAGGATCAACTAAGATCACTTCCGTTATACCAATGGGATCGAGAATATTTTTGTTTTCCAATTTTTCGTTCTTTGCTCTCAAATTATCAAGAGCTAATTTCTTGTCAAAATTCATACTCGTTTATAGTGGGTGATGTTTTGTAGCATATCGTGATGACCCTCGTAAGCTATGATGGTTGAAACACTCGTTCCTTTAGGTCCTACTGTCCTATGCAGGTCAGTTGTACAGCGATAAGACTGAAAGTAGCAACTTGTGGTAACTCATCTGACTCTAATGAAATATAGGTCACTGGTTTAATCTTATATGTTCTTAATGGTGTCACATTGACCGACGGAATAATAGAAATTAGATACGAAATGCCTTTGAAAGGGTATATTTCCAGATAAGCCAGAAGGGAGCGAATATGTGTAATATGAATATCGGTCTGGGTCAAAGTTGTACACCTGACGCAAAAGTAATTTGTTTTCCACAGACAACTAGTATACTGTAACCTTGCTATGTTGGGACCAAGGCTAAGAAAGGCCGACCTTGAAAATAATACGCCTCATCTTGTTCTACAAATTTCCGTCGCCGGCGATGATTCCTTAAAAGGACAAGAGCTAACACATCTGTAACCTTCACGAAACAAGCTGTTTGTTACTGGTCTCAAAAATTTGTTTCCTCAAGCCACGCTTCCAAGTCTTTAGGACAACTCCCAACACAGAATCATTTTTAGGTACTTCGAGTAGTATCCCTTCACTGTATGTAGGGAGCTGAGAAATGATATTTGCCATCATACTTTTGACAGAGCCCGAAATCAGCTTATTCATGGTGCTCAACTTCATATTTTGACTAAACAATAAATGCACTGAATCACTTAGTGAACCAGCAATCACAATTAAAGATGGTTCCTATTTTCATTTGATTATTACCAGTCAGTCTTGTTTATCTTCCTGTTACAATTGTTTTATATTATTCTATTTATACTTTTCACTTACAAATCTATTTTCTCCATGTTCTGTTTTGTCTTTTTTTTACAGATAACTGATGACCGAATAAATGATACCATTAGTGACATTAGGAATTTACTGAACAGTTTAGAACCATCTCCTGTCACTGATCACATAACAGTACATTTTAAGAATACTTTAAATTATATACGATATGAACAACAGACTACTGCTGCTAAAAGTGATCCTGTCAACGTTAATGTTGATACTAATCCCGATGTTCAGTCATTAAGCAGCAAACTATTTGCATCTGTTCAATTATACTGACAGAATAGTGCTGTTTACCACTGTTAACATTCTTATTACATATTATGTAACAATTTAATTCAGAAAAACATCTGACTTTTTTCTTTTCGAAAATGCAACTAATGACTACTAGTCTCACAGGATCTTGTGTTTCTAAATGTTTTGCGGGTGTATTTTCATTCCGAGTGATTTAGCAGAGAGAAAACGATAACAAACGGTGATCATTTCGATTCATCTGCTCAATTGATCCGTTTATATATATATATCACAAAAATCCGTCTTCCTTTGGGGACCGTCATACGTTGTCTGTCATAGATATATATCGTGTACACAGATACACATAAATAACCCCTCATGTATGATTGGTGATTTAAGTGTTCTAAACCTGCATTTTGATTTCCCTCAATTTCAACAATTATGTAGCTTTCATTTATTGTGACAAAGAAATTGTGTTGCTATGCTAAACTTTCTTGACAAATTTATGTTGTCTTTTGTGTAGACATTTATAATTTACCACATTGAATGAATATTATTTCTATGCTTTCTTCCTTTCCAAAGAATCATTTGTGTGTCTGTCTGTTTGTCAAACTTTTTCTGACTGTCCATTCCTACTAAATATGTTGATCTTTACTTCACTAGTCATATAAAAAGATGATTTCATTTTTTCTTAATTTGATTTAAGTACCTACGATTCGAATAAATGTTACTTTCTGAGTAGATTCATTTGATTTTTTCTATAAAAATAAAATAGTATGTTATTACATTAGTCATTATTGTGTTACTGAACCGTTTCATCTTTTTAAGTAATGTGCGTGAGGGTATGTTGTACCGTGTTCCAATATCCCTTTTGCAATGAAGCTACAGTATAAAATAATAGGAACAACGTTGTGCTTCTTTAATACATTAATTTAATGAAAATAGATTCGGTTACCTTCTTGATTTGAATACGATTAGTCGACTAACTTTTATGCGACCATTTAACTAACGAATCAATCAAATCACTTCCAGAAAAAAAATCAAAGAGATATTGTAAACCTTGATCCGTTACGTTTAGAGACAAAAGAGAAATACAAGGCGTCCTTCGGTGAATTATTTTATACTCACGTACCTGTAAGATTGAGCTTTGTATTTGAACACTCACTTTTAGCTTAGATATACTATCAGCGACTTCATAGAATAGTATTATGTCCTACGGCAAATATTGAGGATTGCGCAACTTTTTTAGGGCAATTTTAATTTTGTAATGCACGCTTGATTAATGCATCAAATATATTAATAAAATTTGTAATCAGTTGAATCATCGGCTAAAAATACAAACCTGGAGATAACCAGTTGTGATATGGCGAGTAATAATAATCAAGGAGCAAAAGACATATGAGATCGATTTTTTTTTCGTTGTATGCCCCATGTATTCACAACTTAACAAGGATTACAGATGCTTAGTTATATAATATGCTAAGTGTATGTTCACACCAACTCATTGCTGTTACCTTGAAGTGGTGGTCGAGCTTGCCTATCGTGATGAGCCAATCGGGCTATAGTGGCTCGAATAATCGTTCCTCAAGGTCCTAATATGCCAGACAGGTCGGCTGAAGAACGGTAAAACTAAAAGCAGCAAATCCAAGGGCGAAGTCTTACTACTGACTGTAGAAGTGTGTTGACAGTAATGTGTTTCCTTCAGACAACCAGCAAAACAGCGATGCTATCTTCCCACAAAGAAGGGTGGGTTATATAAGGTCGACTTTAAAAAACACCTTGCATTATCCCACGGATTCCCGTTTCCGGCCGTTAGGTCCCAACAAGTACGGGGCTAACACAAAAATTACCCACAAAGCGGTCGTGTGTGACTGGCCTCAAGCAGTTGTCGTTTTGGCACTGCGGTCACTCTCAGGTTACTAAGATCAACTCTAACCTAATTTCCTCTTTAGGTGCCTCTAGAAGAACCCTACCATGGTGTGGGCAACCGAAAAGTGAAAACCGCCCTAATACCTTTAAGAGAGCTCAATACCATTGACTCACAGTTAGTTATTGAATTATTATCGTTAAATACAACTTAGTACAATTTAAACCAATTTTACCGTTGATTGGACTGCAAATAAATAATATATTAAAGGTGGTTTATTCCCAAATCATTTCGATATATTTTTGCGAGTCAAATGAATCATTATCACTTATCTTTGGTTTTACAACTCGCGCCTTTTCTCTTGTGTTTTAGTTGATATGTAGATTCAACCTGTGTTTATTAGAAGCGGCTAGGCAAATCGAATCGAGCGTTAAATTAGAAAACATTCGAAGTTGTGCATAGCACAAACTTTTTAATTTGGATTTTTCGAGTCAATTACATTGGTCTAGAAAATTATTTTGCAATGACAGCAATCCGCTACCAAATATGTTGATTAACAACAGATTTTTTTCAACCTGAAAACGAAGGATTCTGAGTAAAATTTGTAAACCGCAAATTGCAAACTCTTTCATTACAACATATGCATGGTTTAAAGATTTCGTTCACCAATATTCTTGTTTAAAAAATATGTGAGAGAAATTTTAATAATAACATGATTTGTCAACGACAGTGATATCCTACCAAATTTATAGAAGGATTATCGTTAAATTCTCGCAAAGTAGAATTGTTATTAGCCAGAATTAACACGTCTCAATTCTATCTAGCGTACACACACCAGTAACATTATTATGATGCAGAGTCTTCTGACCACTATAAGCAACTGTGCAGGCATGTTCGGAATGCGATTCTCTCCCTCGAAGTGCAAAATGTTACTCCAGGACTGGGTTGCATCGACACCTGAACTAATGATATGGAGTGAAGTAGTTGAGCGTGTTGACTGCTTCACTTATCTTGGGAGTCTCATCAGCCCTTGTGGTCTGGTGTGTGACGAAATCTCAGCACGGATACAGAAGGCTCGTCTACTTTCGCTAACTTGCGTCATTTAAGGCGTAGGCGATATATCCGTTTAGCAACCAAAGGATGGGTTTACTGTGCAGCAGTTCGTTCCGTCCTACTTTATGGCAGTGAAACATGGCCGATAAGAGTAAGGATATTCGTAGGCTACTAGTGTTCGATCATAGGTGTCTTCGACGCATTGCTCGTATATCCTGGGACCACCGGGTAAGTAATGCAGATGTTAGGAAACGGGTACTAGGTAAGGATGGGAAATCGATTGATGAAGTACTGAAACTTCATCAGTTGAGATGGCTGGGATACGTGTTACGTATGCCAAACCACCGACTGCCCCGACATGCAATGTTTCATGGTGTAGGAGTAGGTTGGAAGAAAGCTAGGGGCGGCCAGACCGAAACGTGGCACAAATCCATGAATTCACTGACAAGTGGACTGAGCCATGTTGGTAGGTGTAGACTACCTGGCCGGGATCAGCGAGATCATATCAACCGATGGTTAGAGACCTTGAATGACATGGCTCAAAATCGTTTGCAATGGCGACGGTGCATCCACTTTTCGTGCTCTCCAGAATTTTAATCATCTGAATTCTTCATGTCTCTATCCTTTTTCTCTTTTCAAATTTATCTCACTGTATTATACTCCTTCAATAACATCTTCAAACCCTAATCTTTCGGATTACTGCTTATCCTCTTACTACTTCTACCACTATGGGATTTAAGTCGACAACTTCATCTCTGCGCTAATGTGGTATGGCAGCTCGAACTGATGTACGTACGTCTGAAGTTCTACGCTGTGACTGACTGAAGCACAGTTTATTTTAAAAGAGTAGACAATTAATAACCTCACATATACAATACTTATTTCCTACTATGTTTCGTCTATAACCCTGAGAAGATTAGTTGATTACAATATACAAATAACAGTAAGTTTATGTCAGTTTTTGTATGTTACATGAATCACATGATTGATCTAGAAATAGGCATGAAAATATATCATTGAAAAAGTTCGGATGATAAAGACATGCTCTTTCACAATCTGGTGAAAAATTCACTTCACATACTACAGGATATATATCTTTTTTAATAGAGGAAGCATATTCATTTGGACGCCATTCCAATAATAAATCAACAGCATATAATGCTCGAGATTGGACATTGTGAATTAGACCACGTGGTGATGGATATTTTGTGGCCACTTGAAAAATTTCAACTAGAAGTCGATGTATTTTTAGCTGTGTGAAAAATAATAAAAAAAAATAAACATTTCATAAATTGGGTTGCTTAAAAATAATATTCAATATGTTTGAGACTGTAATATATCAATAAAATTTTTCTTAATGATTAACTAACAGTTCAACAACTTCCATAACCACATACTGACAATTATCGTGTGCTCGCTGGTGGCTAGTTTCGAGATGGAACTTTCGGAGTTCTAGTGAGATGCTATGAGCAGTAGAGCTAATTTCCGTCGAGTGTAAGACAGTTACTCAATTAAGAAAATGGAAGACGGTAGTGCAATGTCTTGGATTGATTAAAGTTAGACATTAGCACCATTAGATGAAAGCTCAGTGGTTTAGAAGTTAAGCCTTCGCACACGAGACTGATAGGTCCCGGATTCGAATCCCGTGTGGGTGGTCGCGGATGCAGACTGATTCTATACTAGAAAGAAACGGCCGTTCAGTGCCTGCATGTTTTCAATGGTAATCTAACTTGGATCGGTTCATGATTTCGATGAAATCTGATAGTCAAGAGTATCCAAGAAATTATAGTATGTTTTTACTGCTAGTTTTCTAATTTTCAAATAATAATGATACGTGTACTTTAAACCTTCACTATTTTTTAACTTGCGCATTTCGAGGCATGAATGATACCGTTATAAAAAATATTCTGAACGCCCTAGAAGATAGATTATATAAGCGTATTCATAACTATATGAAAAGTTTGGTAATACGTAATTAGAATCCCTACAATGAAATTTAGTTAGTAAATATTTTTCAAATTAGAAAAAACTGTGATGTTGACATTTTCAAAATGACTATTCAACTAACTGACTTATCATAGTTTATATTACTGGTAGATCTTAGTCGGGCAGCTACTGAAAATCAGAAAGTATTGAACAGCTGTTTTTATTTGAGTATACTAATGAGTGCCAGTTCAACTGTCTAAAGATTAAAGGCTCATAGTCAGACTTAAAAGTCGTAGATGAGGTCACAGATGCGCACTGCTGACGATTCCCATGCTAAGACGAAGCAACTGTCTGGTGTTTATTAGCTTTCAGTGGTTTTCTAAACTAATATCAGTTCGTGATGTAAACTATGAAGTTCAACTGTCTCCATAAATCTCTTACACTGATAATGATTTCAAAGTAATTGCCATCACTAAGTTACATCAGTTGAAGAATAATTGACAATTAAGGAATATTGAACAGTTTTGGATTAATCAGAATACATGTAGGGGGATATTAAAGGATTGAATTATAGATCCTAAACAGTAGTAATATGACACTTTGGGTTATACGGTGAATGATTTAAAAAGTTGTTTTCACTTTTAAGATTTTTATCACTGTTCGCTACATTGTGTGTTGCCTTTGTAGACTAGCTGATAGGTTATCGGTAGCAATTAATAGCTACGGAATAATAATGGTTTCATCTAATAGAAATACCAATTACAAAATAAAACTGCTAAGGTACACAATACTAATAGAAAAGTTTAAAATACCTCAACTGTTGACCATTTGTGATCTGGATATTGTTTATCGAACAATTCAACGAACTCATCGCAATGTATCTGAAAAAATTAACAAAAAGATGGTTATTGTTATGATGGGGATGCTGGATGCGTCAATATACGCATTACTAACAACTTTTTGATGACTGAGTAGTGATCAAGATCACATTTCTCCTCCCAGCTAAAAGGACTAAGATTAACATGATACCGGTCATGAAACCTAGGTCAGAAAGGATTACCTAACCAACAACATAACATTAAGTATTTATCGGTTTTTATTATTCTGATGAACATTGTCATTCTTTTTACAAAATCAGTTTGACATTTTGATTTAACAACACATCACATCAATGTTGAAAACCAAGTGTGGTTAGATTTGAAAGAATGTTTGGTCAAATATGTTGCATTGAAGAAGAAATTCAAACACATCTAGCTTTTCTGTTTTGTAAAGTGTGATCGGTTCTAACTAATTTGTATATTATTTCAGTCAGCTACAACGTAGGACCAGGCACACATATGCATCGGTCCAAGTTGCCATACCTCGTTAGCACAATAAGATGAACACTGAATACATAAAGTAGTTAATTTAATGGTGATAATATATAAAAGAAAGATTGTATGTAAGGATATAGTACAGGAAGGAAGACAGATATTAAGCAATTTTAATCTCAAGGTTTAGGGGAAGATAAAGAGTGTATACACCTACGCCATTGTGATCGATTCTGAGCCATGTCACCCAGAGTCTCCAACCATTGGTTACGATAGTCACGCGGACCCCAACCAAGTAGTATACATCTACCAACATGGCTCAGACCAGAAGTTAGTGACTTCAAGCTCTGATGCCACGTTTTCCAACCATCCCCGACACTAAGCAGCATAGTGCGTCGTGGTAATCGATGTTCAAACATACGAAGCACGTGGCCCAACCATCTCAGTCGATGAAGACTCATGACATCATCAATTGACTTACCATCATTCCCTAATACCCTGTGTCTAACCTCACTACTAATTACCCGGTGATCTCGGTAGATGCGAGCAATATTTCAAGACATCTGTGGTCGAATACTACTAACTTACTTTTAATGGCCACGTTTCACAGACGTAAAGTAGTATATTATTTACAATCTCATCGATAAAATATTCATTCATAACTATAAATGAGCTGAAATACATTTTGATATTGAATATGGAGTTTATAACGTTGACTAGTGCAAAGTTAAGATGATGATGAACAACATATTTACCACTTCAAATGTCACATTACTTAGTATACATAATGTGTTTATAATACTTACTTGTTTTAAATTTTCAGCGGAACGATAATTCATAACTGTGAAATGTCGATCATATGAGTCGAAATCGTCTAAAATAAATGGTCTACATACAGGAAAAAGAGAAAAGGAATTTCAAAAGGGGAAAAATGAAGACAAATATCTATATTACTAACAACAACATGTTAATATTTATATGACATATTTTAAATTCATGTGTTAAACTATTTCTAGTAATAAACAAAACAACCTTGATTCCAAATCAATGGTGCTCATGGGTGCACATGGGCTCCAGTATCCTGATGGAACAAATGGCGTATGAACCAATCACTGGTCACCGGCTACCATGGGACTGCATCTCCTCTCGATGCTCCACTGCATTGTGGATCAGACCTGTAGGTCAAAGGCTTCGGGTATGGCCCTCTAAGAAATACACCTGCTTCAGTTTGGGCACCAAGGCAGTATCACAGCCCTCATACAAATCAAATGAGATATATACCTGGTGCTTCCTTGTACCAATATTTATGTGTTTAAATAAAAATAAATAAAGTAGGGTGAGAAATCGGGATTTAAAATTTAGAGTTACGGTTTTCATCACAAAATGACATCAGATATAATACTAAAATGTCATTTAGCCATATGTATCAATGAATTCAAGACTCGTCAAATTAAATCTGAATGGTTCTTCCACAAATAATAGTCTTGCCCTCTTTAATATACTCTACATGTTAGGTCAGATCGCGTAATCTAGCTTTTTTATTAAAAAAAACAATTATGTTTCTGTGAACTGAAGGATCTAAAGTTGACTGAAATTTTCTTCTGTAGAATTTTAATCATTGTCTTTATTTATTTATTTAAACACATAAAATTCGGTACAAAGAGGCACCAGATATATATGCGCCACATAAATCTCATTTGATTTGTGTGAGGGCTGTGATATTGTCCAGGTGCCCAAACTGAAACAGGTGGTTTTCTTAAGGGGACAAACCCGGAGCCTTTGATCTAAAGGTCTGATCCACAAGGCAGTGGATTATCGTAAGAAGTTGCAGTCCCATGCTAGCCTGTGACCAAGAATCGATTCATACACCATTAGTTCCCTCACGATACTGGAGCCCATGTGCACCACTGGCTCAGAATCAGGGTTTTCCAACTCCCATAGGTGGACTCGCCGTGTCCACCAACCCAGTTAAAGGGCTGGACATTCGCTTTCTGTCCTCTTAGTTTTGTAAACAATACCCCCTCCACGAGAAGGAAGTGAGTAGGACTTCCCTGTCAGAGTCTATATACGCGTGGCCATGTGAGAACATTTCGAGAGGGCGGACTCTCCCCACTCTCGGCCGTACCAGGGCATTTGTAAATATCAATCAATAGAAAATAATGAATTTAAAATGTGGATAAAGCTTACTTATTTGCAAATCGAAGCCAAAATACTTTATATGTGTACAGAATTAATGGTTTGACAGAACGTAATAATACCACATAGCGTATATCAAATTTCACATTAGCTTGTAAATCGTTACGATAAAATAAAACAGGATATGTGATATATCTACTAGCGATCTAATAGAATAACATGAAAGAGAACAAAACAGAATTAAAATAGTAAATATCAAAAATATAGGTACACTACCGATCGTAGTTGGTACCTTGACTTGGTGATTAGGTTTAAATATCATAATGGTGTGAACAAATTATGTTAGCTGAGACACATTTTGGTTTAGACATTATTAGACCAGTTAAGTCAGTTGGAGAATAGTGAGGATCAAAACAGTAACTGAAGGTCCCATGAAAAAATAGTACTGCTGACTGTACTAAGATGTAACAGGAGTAAGGTGTTTTCTTCAGACAACCAGGTTGAAGAATGATGTCTTCCCACAACAGGAGGTGTTAGAAAAAGTCAGTCTTGAACTGTATAGCTATAGTTAAGATCGATCAAGACTACTGAATACTGACACTTATTGATTGTAAAGTTATGGTCTGAACTGATATTTCAGTCAGAGCCAAATACTGCCCGGCTTAATTTACGCTAACGTTATCGACAACTATCATTTACTCCTATTTATGAGAGAAATATATAAACAATAATAGACTCTAACTTAACAAACTACATCGTTTCAATAACTTTATACACATGCTGACTAACTAACTTTTAATTTTTAAAACGTTTTGATGATGACCTTCTTTTATAATGAGATTGAAATACGGGGTTTTCTAACAAAAATTTCAAAGTATTAACACCATGAGACAGTTTGCAATGTAATTTGTCAAAGCTGACCACGAGAAATGTTCCCAGAGCATAATAAGAACATAGTAACATATTTTGAATAAATGGTTTTATTGGTATTATCATGAATGACATCATAACTGATTGGAAAGTAAATGAACTAAACAAAGCTGATTCCCTCTAATTGCCAGGGATATTGTTACCATATTTATTTTTATGCTAATAGTTTTTACACAATAAAATGCTATATTTTAGAACATATTATTTTGACTAGTGATCCTGCATTTGATCGCAGATAGTTTAGAGGGAGTTCTGTGAGCAGATATCACCTAGCTGTATTGGATTTCATCGATCGATCGGCGTTGAATTAATTGATTTTATAAAATTACAAATATGGTTTACTTATCAAATACTCTTCCATTAAAGCCATTCAAATTTGAATTAATTTAACTTAGTTACAAATTCATTTTCTGAGGAAGCGGATTACAGTAAGTTGTGAAACATCAGAAACGTAAGGAAATTAATTTTATACTCAGTGGGATATCACAAATATATTAATACTATTGCTGTTATTATTACTATAAACCATCCCCTCTAATGTTCAATTTATTTGAAGCTATGTTTGGATTATATAGTTATAGCGTGAATAAATTCCCTTACCATTGGGTTACCATCACAAGTTTTTATTATCCTATCCAAATTGTCAGTAATCACAATCCCCACACCTCGACCAAGATTCCAAGGCTTCAATATCCATAAATTATGTTTATCATTTCTTCCAGGTTCTTCATTAGTACTAATGATTTTATTCTGCAGAAAGATGATTTTGTACAAGAAATACAATTTATGATACAGCAGGGAAAAATAAAACTTAACTGTATGAATACATATTGTGCTGAAATGGCATTCTCTGAGTTAGGTGGTTTGATCGTGAAACTTTAATCCTGATCCTAGACAAACATCATTAGTAAAAACGTCAGATAGAAATAGGCCATGAGAACTTTTTGACATGTGATCGACAGCTCGTTCTGTAGTCTTCGGAACTGATTGCTGTTAAATGTAAGGTAGAAAGAACAAGCTCCTAGTCACGGTGACTAAATTAAAACTAAATTTTACGAAATCCTGAAGAGTGGAAGAAAATTCGCTCTGTGGTAGAAGTAACAACGCCTTTATGAATTTAATATCCATGTCTTGGTGATTAAAACAACAGACTTTCAGAGCTGATAGAACATAGAATCGAAATCCGTTCTGTCAATTTCAAAGAGAATTAAATACTATCATTAACTTTCACCAGAAAAGTGACTTGAAACTAAGTATATTAATTTTTTTTAATTGAAAAACCAAACTTACATAATTCGATTGGAAATAAGCACAAAATTGTGGAAGTTCATACACTAAGTTAAATGTAACTGGATACCAATTGGTTGAAAGTTTTGCATCAATATTATCATGCATTAGATCGTTAGATTGTTGCATATAAGTTTCTTCAGCTAAACTTGCTGCTAAACTAGCTAGATAATCCTTAACGGTGATGACGTACTCACCAGGGAACTGATTAATATACGTATTTGGACTGTCTATAGATAATCGTCTATCCAAAAATAAATAAACAGAAAATGGATAGCAACAATAGAAAAAGATAATCTGCGTGTAGACAGAGTTAGATCGTTGAATAACAATTGAAGTTATATGCATAAATGAAAAAAAAGGAATAAAAAATAATACGTAATTTGAGATAGATAGGAGGGAACCTTGAATCTATAATTCGTACTAGTTGGTATTTATCAGCAAGGCGTATCTGTAATCTTAAGGGGACTGGTAGTCGATGGGATTCGAATCCGAGTCACTCATTTTCACAGAATGATACCTTACAATTAAGTTAGTGCGACTGCGACTGACTTGCAGGACTAAGATATTTACATTGACTGATGTTACGCACGTCTGGTCTTTAGTGCTAATGGAATTTTATTGATCAGGTTGTAATAATAATAACAATGCAACTCACTCATCATGTGCAAGTTTATGTACTTCGATTTACTATTTGTATATAATTTATTGATACTATACGAGTACTAAAAGCGAAGTAGATAGAAACGAAATTTAAACAAGCAACCTACTAGTTGAAAGTCGAGCACTTTGACCGTACTTGTAGTAAGTATTAAAAATAACATTTTAGTGAAATAGTTACAAAAATCGTTAGATCACGGGCGAGATTTAAACCCTTAAAAACTCTATCAATTTAGATCATTTTCAGAGCACAAATAGTCAATAAATATAATCTTGAACAATGAAATATTAAAGAAGTTTTTCATTTAAAAATAACTTGGTAATAAGTGATAATAAGTTGGTAAACCCTGATTCCAAACCAATGGTGCACATGGGTTCCAGTATCCTGAGGTAACAAATGGCATATGAATCAATCACTGGTCACCGACTACCATGGTACTGCATCTCCTCACGATGCTCCACTGCCTTGTGGATCAGACCTTTAGGTCAAAGGCTCCAGGTGTGGCCCCCCAAGAAAACCACCTGTTTCAGTTTAGGCACCTAGGCAGTATCACAGTCCCCATACAAATCGAATGAGATTGTGCGGCGCACATGTATCTGGTGCTCCCTTGTACCAATATTTATGTGTCTAAATAAATAAATAAATAAAAGAACTAACTCAAAATCCTTGAAATGTGTATACATCCAGATAATATCAGCTTTATCTGGTGAATCAACAAAAGTAAATTGTGAATGAGTTAAATATTGTTTGACTTGATTCAAATCAGTATAAACAGTAAAATATTCCCGTTTAATTGGTTCATTGATCTGACATATTGGTAATTTTTCTTGTACTCGATGAGACTGTAATCAAAAAAGTGTGTGTAAATAACGAGGAAAAAAATAGCTACAAGCAAAGTTAATCTGAATTATGAATTATTTTAATATTTTTTTCAGCAACAGTACACAGTAGATTTGTCTGAATAACTAGTTCGTGGAGCTGTGGCTTTCGACTTCCAATCACAAAGTCGTAATTTCTGATTACGACCTACCGAACTTGGTTTGGAGGATTGAGTAATATAGTTCCTACATATATAATGTGATTGAAAGCTGAATACACGAACATGTAAGTAATAAATGAGTATACAATTAAGGCATATTTAGAAGGTGTTTTGTACTTCCAGGGTTCCCTTGGTGGTCTAGCTTCAATTGACTCATGATTTCATATATATATGCATTAGGTCTCAATCTTATTAATTACCATTACTGATTTTAAATTTTTATCACATTCACTAGATTGCATACCAATTATAATGGAGTCCTTACACGATATTTTTGGACAGTACAGTAGATTAGAAAGTGATAGTTCACTTGCTAGGAAAACAGTGATAATGTATCTTGAAAAAATTCAACGGAACTTATAGCTCTGCAGTAAATGTATCGAAAATTAACTTAGAAACGGTAACATATTTATACAACTGGATAAATTAAATTGAATAATAAATGAATATAAGAGAAATAGTCATCGCCCTTACATTGAACAAAAATAAGCGTTGCATGAATTTAAGTCTAGGCAGTAAGCCTATCGTTAAGGTGATATGCATTTAACAAGCTCACGTATTTAAGGATAATTTAACATGACATTAAAAAAAATACAAAAATATAATGATGCAATAAAAAACTTCAAGTTATAATATTAATTAAATGTTTGAACTAGTTTCACTTGCTGTAAAATATTCATCTGTCAAAATGTATGTATGTTCAATAGGTTCATTAGAAAAATCTTCTGATTCCCAAGGTAATAAATAATAAGGTCGTAATTCAGGATTTTTTACATGTTCTACATAGTCAATTGTGATACTATCTAAATAAAATGAAAATATGAAAAATATAACTATTTTATTATAGTCAGCTAATAGATTGTATTCTTCTGAAAAAAAGCAAATGTGCTAATTAAAAGGTTTTAATTGAGATCATGATTCGAATAACGTTAGACCACCACTGAAAACCTGGAAGCACTGGATGGCCGTTTTGTCTTAGTATGGGACTGTCTAGCAGTTTATATCCACGATTCCGCACGCTGGACTCGAATCCAAGTGCGAACACTCAACCTTTGGACTTGAGTCCCGCGTACAGAATCGTGTGTGCTCACTGTCAGAGTCCTGTATTCGAACGAAACGGCCGTTTAGTGCTTCCAAGTTGTTAATGGCAGTCTAATACTGATCGGTTCATAGTTTCAATTAAAAACTCAACAATCTCCACAATCCTATACTGAAAGGTTTGAATTACGTATTTACAAAAATATAATCAAAACACACTAGTATGATAGATAAATTAATTTGTACAACAATAAATCTTTTTAAAAAAAAGCGTTATTAACTAGTAGATTAAAATATTTCTTTTTCCGCCGTATACTACGCTACTACGACAATAATACTTGACCAGATGACCAAGTTTAGAATACTGCCAGATTGGATACTCGAACGATCCGCTAAACACAGACTAGAAAACATTATATCAGATACCTGATTCACGATCACAAATAAAGAAGCACAGTAACGCTAGACAATATTTTACATAATTACAAGCAGTCACTCACAATGAGTTCATAATAGGAATCAATGAGAGAAAAGGAAATCACATATTTAATAGACAGTAAGCTGAGCGCCTGCTTGTTTTACACTTAGTGGTCAATCAGATTTACAATCCGATTTTCCAAGCCGAAGTAGGTGCATTGAGTATAAAACTTGTTAATGAATTTATAAAAGTCACTTGTCAAAACAACTACGTCATAACTCTAAGTAACATTGTTGAATTTTTCCATTTGAAAATGAAAATCTACTATTTTCGACTATTTTCAATCTTTTTGAAATCAAAAAGATATATCATTCTACAATCATACCGAATTACGCATGTCACGTACACCAGAACTGGAACCCAGATCGTTGTACAAACTTAAAAATGGTATCAGTGACGTTCCTGCTTCAGTCTGGGCACCTGGGCAGTATCACAGCTTTCACACAAATCGAATGAGATTTGTGAGGCGTATATTTATCTGGTGCTTTCTTGTACCAATATTTATGTGTTTAAATAAATAAATAAATAATAACAGTAGAATATTTAAATATAAGTGCATTTAATAAATTTTATTACATTTTTTCTCTCTATCTTTTCCTGTGGTTCTGAATGCTGATATTTATATGTGTATTGGATATGTTACTCCCCGACTATACAGATAGCCTATGTCCTGAAGAAACCTGGTATATATATATATATATTTGGAAAGAGAAAAAAGAAAGGGACATGAAGAACTCAGAGGACTGGAATTCGGTAGAACACAAAGAGTGGATGAACCTTCGTCATTGCAAACGATTTTGAGCCATGTCATTCAAGGTCTCTAACCATCGATTGATATCATCTCGCGGATCCCAACCAGGTAGTCTACACCTGCCATAGATCTATATTCTATACAGGATGAGATATTTTCCCATAATCTATACTCATATTTTTAAAGGAATACAAAATCACAATTATTGGATTCAATGAAATTGTACACTAGCACAAATAATAACAATAATAGTAATAATAATTATCATTATTGTTAAGAGCAATACGATAAATGACAGGTAGAATGATTACCATTCCTTTGTAAATCTTTAATGGGCCAGAACACAGAATAACATAAGTTACGTGGTACATAGTAAAATGGTACCATACGAGCTGGAAATATGTAAGCGAAAAAACAAACAATGTTTCAAGAGAACTCTAGAATTGTAAATACTAGTTTGAATTCCTTTAACCAAACAACGAAAATTTATATAATTAAGCATTAAATAGAAGGCAGTTTAATTAAATTTTGAAACAAGTTCATTAAGCCCTAATTCCCACTAACTGTTATGATTAGTGGTTGAGATTTGCTATTTGTAACGAGCAGTCTTGGTCGACAGAATATGATCCAAACCAGAGCCCGAAATTAATTAAATAAATATCAATTAATTCTCTTAAACAAGCGCATTCAACCAGTCAATATTAAGACGATACACAAACATTTAGTATTGCCAAGTTGCATGTTACTTTATGTTCACTGATCATTAAGTACTGACCAGTGTCATATTTATCTAGTGCTGATTTATTTCGTGCTGATCGAATTCTATCGATCAAGTCGTAATGAGATTATTAGTGTAAGTGACTTAACATAGCATGTACTGTACAATATTGGGTGATAATTAATCATTGTTAACATCTCTGTTGCACGTCAGCCACGGTACGAACACCTTAGTGGTAGTGTCTAAAACTATGAGGACGGGAGATGTGGGCATGAATTCCATAAAGAGCATCAGTCACCTAAATACTGCGGTACATACCTTGTTTATGAGTACCGAACAGCACGAAAAACAAGTCCAGAGTTCCCCGCTGATAACCTCCAAACACCGAATATATACATACGCTTGGTATCATTCTGAAAATGTACAGACTTAATAACTATAGAACCTTGAGTGAAAATTGTTGAGAAAAAGTTTCTTTAAACAGTTGACGTTGTTTGCTTATCTTATAAATGCCTGGTACGAATTTACCAATTTAAATTTACATAATAGTAGTCACGCCCATATATATATGTAAATACCTGTAGGCTCATCAGAATGTTGAATACGTGATCCAACTTCATCCAATACATACCACATTGTTTGTTGTAACTCAGGTACTTGTGATAACAATGACATATTCTCCTGTGTTGATAATTTATAATATCTACAATATCTTCCAAGTGAAAAAGACAAAACAAGATCTAGATAAGTGAAATAGATCCCTAGAAAATATGAAAATTATTATTAACCCATCAACCAGCTACAGATTCGAGTACTTAGCGTTGAACCTAATAAGATGCCTGATAATTAAGTCCAACAACCAGATCTTAGTTGATTGGAGAACGAGTTAACTTCCTACAATCGCCTATGAGATTTTATTTATTAGGTATTTAAATTCTGTATATAAGTATTTTAGATTACTATACAAAAAAATCTGTTTATCTAGCTGGTGGTCTTGTTTTTTATTTTTAATCATTAGAGAGCATATGTTAATAATAGTCTTGCGAACAACCATTACTCGAGCATATCACATAATTGAATTTATCTGTCGATCAGCATTGAACTCATAAATTATAAAAGTTGGAAGTTTCCTCATCAGATAATCAAAAACTTCCTCCATAACAGTGGCGACAACGGCGAGATTCGAACACCTTCGAGGAAAATCCACTGAATTAGTAGTGTTATTGAAATTACAGAAGGCGAACATGCATTATCATATCTCAAGGTTTCTTGTTAGTGTACAGAGCTAAACGAAACGATACACTAACAAATTGGCGATCACTAGCGGAAGTCTTCATGAGTCGCAGATTGAGAACAATCAACCGCCCGATGTTACTGATAAGGTCTAACTATTGAAAACGATACCATTGAAAACCTTAACATTTGCGACTGGAGCAATTGTGTTCATTCAAGATTACAGATAGAATAATGACACATGGACAGAGGGATGTAACACTAAGGCTAGGCCAGGTAATGTGGGTTGGAAAAAACAAATGGACACGAAATCTTAGTCAGTTACAGGAACGTGTATCATGAGAACGTACGAAAACAACAAGCAACTTACTTCCATACATTTTTACAAATATCTGAAGCGATATCCTCATTTGGTTCATTTAAAGTATTTATATTCATTAATGAAGCCATTCGTTCTAAGAGACTAGGATATTGAAGTAAGCACTGTTTCATAGATTGCACATCAAAAGTCCACGCATGATCAACGAGAAATATACTACAATAATTTTATTGAAACTAATCATATCCTCGTTAGATTTTTCATACTTATTACTATCTGACACTAAAAGTTGATCACTACAAACTAAGATATTCCAGTTACAATTAACAGTCAACTCTTCGCTTCCAATTTCATTATCATCACCTTCGTCATTTGTATATTCGATTTGTTGCATCATAACACTTGTGTTAGCATCATATATCTGTAAAAAATATTATTTATGCAAAATTAAATACAACAACACCTCATGTAAAAGTTTTTCGTGTAGTCTACGCCAAAATAGACTAGGAATTCCACTTGCTCTTAGTTGATCATTGTGTAATTTGATGAATTCTTTAAAGTCAGTCTGAGTAACACCGTTCATTTGCATTTATTAATTAATTAGTCTAAAAAACATAAAGATAGATGATGGTGTTATTCATGAATATACTTGAAACTAACATGTCCCAAATATTCTTATTAATATTCTTATCTTTGCACGTACTTATGACGGTTTAGTAAATGTCATTTGCTAAGCTTAACTAAATGTTCTCTAATACGTGGAAGTTTTAGGGCAGTGAAATGTTTGACAGTTCATTGATGGATGGGTATGAGAATCAGTAAGACGTTTCTTTTCGCCTTACAATTATGATCCATGAAAACTAGCAGTAAATAACATAATAGGACTAAAAGTACTAAAATAGCAAACTATCTGAAAAAGAGAAGTGATACTCAACAACCGTGACTAGTTTGATTCACTAAAAACAACGATAAATAAAAAACGATGGTAAGTGATACTGGCTGATAACATGAACCTCCCATTACTTCTGATTGAAGTCAGCGTTTGATCTGTGTCTTAATGGTTAAAGGATTTGAATTTCAACAAAGAATTAACAGTTTTGAAATCTCTATATACTTTATCTACGCGGCTCAGTAGTATTACTAGCTCTCACAGTGTGGTAAAAAATCGACTACGAAAAATTGTTTATGAGTTGCAAGTAATTTACTGTATTTTTATTTGAAACAATTAAAGAATGTATGGCTACAGAAATAGCTCTATCATTTGCCATCATAATGAATTTCAAGGAAGCTACGAAAATGAGAAAAAAACTCAGTACTTAGTTAATGTATGAAAATGAATGGGAAGACGGAATTAACATGGGACTTGTGATGTACTTTCCCAACAGTGATTTTTATTTTATTTTATATTTTAACACATGAATATTAGTACAAAGGAGCACCGAATACATATGCGCCTCACAAATCTCATTTGATTTGTGTGAAGGCTGTGGTACTGCCCAGGCGCCCAAACTGAAGCACGTGGTTTTCTTAGGATGCCACACCCCGAGCCTTGGACCTGAAGGTCTAGTTCACAAGGCAGATAACAACGGCGTAGGTGTATACACTCTTTATCTTCCCTTAAACCTTGAGATTAAAATTACTTCATAACTTTCTTCCTTCCTATACTATATCCTTATATACAACCTTTCTTTATATACTACCACCACTAAATTAATTACTTCTATGAATCCGGTGTTCATCTTGTTGTGCTAACGAGGTATGGCAACTTGGACCGATGCATATATGTACCTGGTCCTACGTTGTAGCTGACTGACTGACAAGCCAGTGGAGCATCGTAAGGAGATGCAGTCCCATGATAGCCAGTCACCAACGATTGATTCATACGCCATTTGTTCCCTCACGATACTGGAGCCCATGTGCACCATTGGCTCAGAATCAGGGTTTTCCAACTCCCTAGGTAAGCTTTTCGTGTCCACCAACCCGGTTAAAGCTGCGGACATTCGCTTTCCGTCCTCTCAATTTCGTAAACAACAGTAATGCCACGAGAAAGCAGTGAGTGAGACTTCCCTGTCAGAGGCTATACATTTGCGTGGCCATGTGAGAGCATTTCAAGAGGGAGAGCGGACTCTCCCCACTCTCGGCCGTACCAGGGCATTTGAACAGTGGGATAATAGATATGCCTTGAAATGCATTTCATAGGAAATATGTGATAAATAGAAACATAAATGACAATGCAAAATAAAACTAGGAAATTATAGTATTACTGCAGCTTTTCAAGAAGATGAATGGTTGTTAGTTCAGATCCATGGTGAACACATGGTATTTTTACAGGTAAACTTAGAATCTACTAATAAAGCCAACCCTGTGACCTGTCTCAATGCTTTTGGTGTCAAGCTCCGTAGTTTTTTGCTTATATGGTTTATATGTTTATATAGACATAATCTAATCCATTCTGAGGATATTAAGGCAGATGTATGACTACGCTCATCTACAGATTTTGCTTACTTATCACTCATAGTTTCGACATGTATTTGAGTTAATAAATACGAAACAATGCAACTTACGAAATTCTGAGGCCTAGGTGGATTTACATTTTCAGTATTTTTGACAAAATATCATTTGGTAGCACTGGTTTGAAAACTACTCAGTTCAAGTGACCTATAAGTGATAAGGTATTGTAAACCTTTGCCCCTAGATCAGAAATAAGGTGCTCACATATCAGTAGCTTGACGCAAACTGAAAACATCTGATGAATATGTGTCTAACACTAGTCTTAGAACGACAAATTTCTTGGAACAAACGTCTTACTAAACCAAAGTTTCCAAGTAAAAATGTGTTTTCGTTAATGCCAATACTGTTGCACAGACTAACTCTGTATAACCTCTGACTTAGATCCCGTTTATGTTTTTTAGTCAAGACGGAAACTAGGTTATTCATGTTAAACGGTGACAACACGAGGTAACATACCGCGGCAATGCTAAGTAACACCACTATCAAAACTCCCGCATTCCCGATTCACAAGCTATATTCTCTACTTATTGATTAACTTTCGAAAGTCTGTATGATTACTAAGAATCTGAAATTCCGACGCTATTTGTATTCTTGAGACTGACCTACAGAAAAATCTGTGATTAACCAATAGCATTAATGGTCGAGCTACACACACACAGACACGGGCAGTAGTTACAAATTTCACGATCCAAGGAGCGGTTGTAAATTTACTGAACGCCTGTAGTTTTGTGGTTTAGTTAAAACCCCAATAAAATGTTGGATGTTGAAGTTGTCCCCGAGTTAGGGATACGTCATAAACTTTGGGAGTTCGTTCTTGGGATGCCCATTCAACAAATGATTGACATTCTACGAAAACAAGATCATACAATTAAAAATGTTGATTTTTGGTATAGTGATAAGGATCCTTTCAGCATGAATTTGGTATTAGTGCTGCCTGCTGATGGTGTGAAGTTCCATTTTGACCCATTTTTACAAAGACTAAGGGTTGGTATCCCTGTTTCCTAATTTTGTATAGATCATCGAAATTTTTGATTTGTCCTCCATCACATTACGGTATTGGTAATTATGGTTGCATTTTTAATTTACAGTTCAGGTCTCAGTATTTTAATAGTCCATCTATTCTACCAACAATGCAGGAGGTTTTAAGAATATTCGGATCCACAAAACCTCTGGGTATGTAAAAGTGTTTAAGATTCTCTTAAAATGGTTATTCTCCAAACTGGGGCCCTTTATTTATGTGTGTTCTACAGTCTGTGCTTTATTTCTTGGCTTTATTAAGTTCCATTGCATATGTACGTCCTGCCATAAATTTTTGCACCCATCAAAGTAGTCTGAAAGAAAAATGCATGTTAAATGTGAATCAGCAGGTTTAAATTTTTGTTCTGAGGACGTAAGCCTAACGGTCTATGTCAGTTGGCTGTGAGTGTCCAGTCTTTTTCAACGAGTCTCAAATTACCACGGTCATCATTACCGCATATCACCAACTGCTTCCTTTGTCTCTTATTAGCACTTCTGTTTCCCCTCTTATTCCTTCAATTCCGTCTTCCTACACATTACCAATTTAGCAAATTATTGGTTTATTTTTGAAGCAATTATCTTCTATTAGCACATGAATTGTCACATTGCATCCAACAAACTTCCTGTTTGCTATTATGATTTCTGCTGTTATCCAAAATCCGTACTTCACTGAGACAAACGCACTCACTACAAGATATACAAATCTACAAACAACTACCACACTGACTAGAATCAGTGCAATTGATTGGCTAGACCACCACCTATTGGATATTACGAAATAACAAACCGCACCGAAACGTCAAGAAGTGAGCGCAAAGAAATCAGTTGGTCTAAGCAGGCTCGTGACAGAGATATTGAACTGAAAGTTTGGGCAACAAGTTCCCTGAGTTAATGACTCGGTTTTTTTATTCATTCTTGGTTTGCTAACAGATACCTATACCCGTACCTATAGGTACGATTTGTGTAATCCAAAGTAATATGATTGAAAGGTAAATATTGAAGATGCAATGTAATGCTCAGTATATGAGGAAAATTTTCGGAATTAAGCCTGTTTGTAGACGAATGCACGTAGTATAAGTTTCCCGAACCAACTTTTCAGGAACTTATAATATGTGGTTGTTACTTGGTCGTTATTTAAACTACTCTGGTGAAACTGCTACTCAATTCATTAGTTTGATGGCTGTGAAATTACAGATGCCTTAGAAATATTGCTCGCATCTGCTGGGATAACCGGGTAAGCAATAGTGAGGTTAGACGGATGGTATTAGGGAATGATGGTAAATCAGTTGATGAGGTCATGAATCTTCATCGACTGAGATGGTTGGGCCACGTGTTACGTATGCCTGAACATCGATTACCACGACGCGCAATGTTGACTAGTGTAGGGGATGGTTGGAAGAGTTAGGGGCGGCCAAACCAAAACATGGCATCAGTGCTTGAAGTCACTAACTTCTAGTCTGATCCATGTTGGTAGATGAAGACTACTTGGTTGTGGTCCGCGTGACTATCGTAACCAATGGTTGGAGACTCTGGGTGACATGGCTCAGAATCGATCACAATGGCGTAGGTGTATACACTCTTTATCTTCCCTTAAACCTTGAGATTAAAATTACTTCATAACTTTCTTCCTTCCTATACTATATCCTTATATACAACCTTTCTTTATATACTACCACCACTAAATTAATTACTTCTATGAATCCGGTGTTCATCTTGTTGTGCTAACGAGGTATGGCAACTTGAACCGATGCATATATGTGCCTGGTCCTACGTTGTCGCTGACTGACTGAAATTATTTTCTGACGTTCGCTTGCAGTCATATTAGGCTAATTAGGCTGGAAGGCCCATTTTAGCTAAAATCTTGGGGTCGACTACCATAATTTAGAATCAAGGGTATAATTAGCTCTCGCTTCGTATCTTATGATTAATATTCGTTTATTCCATATCCTAATAAATCCTCATAATTCAAGCACTTACGTGGCTTATAAGATACAAAGCACAGACTTGGCATATTTTTAGATATTTTATAGTGAAGTCCAGTATTCAGCTAATATAGAATTAGTCGTATACATAAGTACTAAGCTTTCAATATTAAATTTGCGTCACAGTATACTTAATTAACATTTTCACGTATCCTGTTACACCATTTATAGTCATTATATAATTTCTCTGTGTTAAAAACAGCTCCAGCAGAGTCAGATGGTGACTACCAATTAACTTATCGAGGTATTACCTTCATATTGCGAAGGTTCTCTACTGGAAGTCGTGAATCGATTGATTCCAAGTCTGATCTGCTTGCTACACGATTATTTATTTACCTGGGTAGTAATTTAGCCGAAGCTAAGTGAGTACTACTGAGTTTAAAAATATTTTATTTCTTAATTTTTATGGTTACTATTGTTACCATCCCCTTGTCTTTTTTGGCATTTGAAGCAACAAGGTTACTAGCACACTACTAGGTTTCGTTGCGATACTGTGAAATAAATACAAGAGAATCCAAGAAAAAGTAATAAATCAAATGTAATTCAACAACTAGTTGTATAATATAATCCTCAGGATTTAGAATCAGGTAAATAATTAATGCCTGGTTAACACAATTGAGTAGTCGTATTTCGGCTGATAATTTAGGCTATGAAATGTTAACTTCCTCGCTAGGGTCTGGATAATAATTCTAATATGTTTGGTTAGAAACCGTAAACAATGGCCAAAAATTCATCCATGGTAGAGGATTTGTGTTAATTCTTTATATTTTACATATTAAACTTAATATGATTCCATAATTTTCATCCCGCTCTCTCCTTTTGAATTATTTCTTTTGGAATTCGCACTATAATTAATATTACCATTTTTCCTCGTTATCGTTAATTACCAAATGGTACGTTACTCATTGTATGGTATTCAGTAACCCGGCTTTAAAAAGTATGCTCTATCAACCCAAATCTATGGTAATCAATGATTGGCGGAAAATGTAATACATTGACAAGCAATTTTTTGATGTCATGCTGTGCATGTTTCATTTACAGCTTTACTGGATCATCTAAACATCATTCATCTGCACCAAAATTAGTCAATCATTTTGTTAGAGACGGACCTCAACATCATTATTAAAATGCTGGTCATCTGTGGAAAATAGCACTACAGTAAAGCCAAAAGTATGACTTCCCTGTCGTATCCCGGTACAGGCTCTCGAGTTAATCAGTTAAAATACGTGTTGTTTAGAATACTGTGTTCTACTCTGTCTCAATAATTCCAGTAGTAGTACGGTGACGTATGTGACCAAATATTTGTCAGTTACGTATATCTTTTACTCTGTTTTGCAGCCGTAAACTAATAAAAATGCTGCTGATCAGTGTGTTCATCATTTTTAGTATATATATATATATATATATATATATATATACTATTGAGTAAGGGTTAAAACAGGCATTTACTCGAGCTAAATTAGTATGGGCGTGTTTCGCCTTAAAGTCTATCGTCAACAGTCCTAAAGCCAAGCGATTAAGCTATGTTTACATAAATAAACACTATTAACGTTCACTAAATTCACTTTATGCATACTGTGTTCTTATCAAATTCCGTCACAATGCACACTTCCCTAACCACTTATGGAAATCATGAATACTGAGTGTATATGAAACTGTAATTGACAAATTTGGAATTAGTATTTACCCACATCTTCCATCTATATAATACTAGACTGATTCATACAGGGATATATGAATAGTGATCTTTAGTCAGTCAGCAACAACGTAAAACTTTAATAGGCACGCCCGACGACCACGTCAAGGCAGCAGCTACGGTTGGGAATAGTGATCTTAGATAAAAAATTTACTCATATAACGCTTCTCACTTACCCTGGATTCTCTCGATGGTGATTATCCGGCGTATCAATAACCATGCATTATATGTACGTATTTTGTTTGTTTTTTTCAAGGTATTTTCATTGTTTCTCGTCTCAGTCATCTAAATAACACTGATTTTGTTTCTTTATAATCTATTTCTAGGGTCCCAGTTGAATTACCTAGTGCATGCTATTTACAAAATGTTTTTCTTGAAAGGCTCGAAGTCAACAGATCAGTCAATTCAACTACAGACTTAACCTTACATCTTGTTGCTCAAGGTATGTCGTGTTGTTCTTGTTTTCTACGTAACTTTTTGGTGTTTTTATTTGTTATACTTTGATTCTATTGTAATATATTTATTGATAAGCATTACATTCCTTATTCAACCTTTTGAAATATGATAGTAAATGATTATAATATAATTTTAATACTTTATTTAACATGGGAGCTGTAACACTAAAATCGATTCAGTGAGTCAGTTATAAGCAGCATGGGACCAGTCGCTTGTGTATCAGTTCAAGTTCCAACTCTCTGTCACTACAGTGATATGTTTATTATTTATTTATTTAAACACATAAATATTGGTACAAAAAAGCACTAGATAAATATGCGCCTCACAAATCTCATTCGATTTGTGTGAGGGCTGTGATACTGCCCAGGTGCCCAGACTGAAGCAGGTGGTTTTCTTATGGGGCCACACCCGGAGCCTTTGACCTGAATGTCCGATTCACAAGGCAGTGGAGCATCTTGAGGAGATGCAGTCCCATGGTAGCCGGTGATCAACGGTTGATTCTTACACCATTTGTTCCCTCAGGATACTGGGTCCCATGTGCACCACTGGTTTGGAATCAGGGTTTTCTAACTCCCCTAGGTGGACCCTCCATGTCCACCTACCCGGTTAAAGCGCCGGACATTCGCTTTTCGTCCTCTCACTTTCGTACACAACACCCCCTCCATGAGAAGGCAGTGAGTAGGACTTGTGTGGCAGAGGCTATATATTCGCTGGCCATGTGAGAGTATTTCGAGAGGGAGAGGTGACTCTCCCCACTCTCGGCCATACCAGGGCATTTGGGGGCAACAGTGAGATGAAATAATTAAGATAAACAGAATAGCAAAGAAGTAAGAGTAGGAGTAGTAGTAGGTAAGATCCAGCATAGACGATATGATTCGAGATGAGGGAAGGGATTTGCAGTGCAAAAGAAAAAAAGAAAATGATTACGCTGGGTTCCTTACAAGATATCTCCATTTTCAATTCAAGTGTACTCGAAACAAATAAGAGTGACTGATGAAATCGCTTTATTAATATAAGCTGTTATTTAAAACCATCACAGATTGGACTCTTATTGTTTATTATACTTATTTTAGTATTAGTTTCTTGACTAATTTGAATGTAAAAGTGATCAATGCTAAATACTAATCGGTAAAAGAATATGAATCACACTTAATAATAACTCTAATGTTAGTAATCGATTAGTATTTGGTTGTACAGTAATTCCCCACTTGAGATTAAAGTGTTCTCATTTTCTTTACTCCAGTTTTAATTGAGTGACATTTAGTCTACTCATCCATATTTGTTTTTCTCATTTCTTCAGATTTAAATGTGAACCCAACTCGTGAACCCCAGATCCGTCGGTTCACTCGCTCTCTAACTTTTGGAGATTCTGTTCAGGTTTGTGATTAGGCACTATTCTTTTGTCAAAGCGAATTTTGTTAAAATTATTTTTAAACCTTGTGTTTGGTTGACCCCTTCAGTTTTAGTAGTCTGATTGACATGATTATTAAATTATGTGTTTAGGTGGGAGTTATGTTTCAATATCTTATTTTAAAGAGATCTGTGGGGTCTAGTGACACTTTCCGGTCACGCAAACTAAAGTAGGTGGGTCGGGCTTGAACCTGGGACTTGAAGACTAAAGGTTAAACTTCTTAACCACTAAACCACATATGAAATTCCAATGCCGATTTTCGGCTTTATAAAAGTGTGGAGACAACTTGATGAGATCGTAGTCAATTTTTATTAAAGGTGTATGATCAGTCCCTTTTAGATTTATACTCGCTTTCTGAATTTGTTAAGATCATTAACAATAATCCAGTCTCTCAATTATCTTTTTATCGATAAAATATCTTACGGGCAAGTGTCGATTTCATAGTGGCACTATCAGTTTCTTAAATCTTCAATCCTTTTTACCATTATTTTATTGACTTTATCTCATTCAAACTCAAGATGTGTTGTCCTTAGTTTCCTGGAAACTAGATCTAAACCATAGTGGTACCTTTATTATTCAAACCCTATGTCAAATGGGGAACCAATTATCACTAGCAAGAACTCTGTGATGGAGTATGGTGCGTCGTAGAAGTGTGTATTATGAATTGAAGTGTAATAGTTCACTTCACACAAATGGTAGAAGAACCAACAAAATTAAACTTTTATCATGTCTTGTGACCACTGACCTAAACCACGTGACAAAGCCAGCAATCAGAATCACGACTGAGTATCTCTGAGTTGACCAATTGCACATCCAACTAGCTTTGATAACCTTGAATCCAGAAGTCAGTAGCCAGGCTCAATGTTATATTTCACTCAGCCGTAGGCATATCAGACCAAATCACATCATAAAATGACAACAATTATACATGATCAAACAAAAAGTGGTATAACAACATTTAGTTCTGTGAAGACCTGACAATAATTCTTCGTAGTTTTGCATGTATACTATTCAGTTCAAGAGTATAACAGACTCTTCTATCTTATTTTCTCAGCAACTAACCTCCTCATTGTCGTAACGAATTAACTTGTAGTTATTTGATAAAATTAGAATACACTCTGTCACTTTAGAAATTTGTGGTGATTATTGAATGATGTCACTATTACGAAACGACCTAAATTAAACATCCATTAAAAACCAGGTCGGCACAAAATGACTGTGACTAATGGTTCGTCAAAAATCGATGGTAGAATACCATCAGAATTAATGAGGTCTGACCACCAGGCCTAATTTTCATTCTTTAGTGGATTGCTTTTTGAAAATTATTTACTCTCCGAAGAGAGCTGTAGTATAACACTAATATAAGTAAGGACGGCAGTACAATGTGTTATATGTGAATGAAAACTAAAGGAATGGTAAGTTGCAGGGCCAATTTGTAGACTATTATTATACATATATTCTTATTGTATAAATATCAAGTAAATTGTTTATTAAAGATACATGCTTTTTATCGTAAGCTTTCTATTAACCCGTTAACCGGTGTTAGATGATTCACTATTCCTAATTTATTACCAACATATTATTCACAAAATACCCTACTCTGTGACACTTTTTGGCCTGACCATGTATAATGCTATTCTTTATTTTATGGCGTGACAGGTGGCCATTGATTTTGTTCTTCCTCTTCGTTCGGGGCTAGTTAGCATTAGGCCAACCTTCAGGCATAGAGTATTGGTCTTCCTCGTTGTTATTGCGTATTCTATTCTTTAAATAGTCTATGAGTATTAGTCATTATTAAGACAACACAATGCTTCTTGATTCCTTGTCCGTTTAAAAAAATTTCACAGAATTATTTTTAGTCTTTAGAAGTATACTACTTAAATCGCACTAAAAGTATATCTTTTTGTTTCTCAATGTTTTCCGTCAATCAGGATGTACTTTCAGCCTTAGGTTCTCCAAGTCGTGTATTTTATAAAACTGAGGATAAAATGAAAATTCATCTTCCTCAATCGCACCGACTTGTGCAACCTAGAAAATCGGATTATTTTTTCAATTATTTTTCACTTGGCTTGGATGTATTATTTGATGCCCAAACTCATAAAGTAATGAAATTTGTTTTGCATACAAATCAACCAGGAGAGTATACATTTAACACGTACGTGTTTGTATTACCTTTTTTAAAAAATAGTCAAAAAAATTACTTGGCATTGCAAAAATAATTACCTGGGGGTAGTGTGTAACTTTGGTATTTATTTAAATCCAATTAAATCAATGTCTTTGAATAGTGTCGCATACAAATACTATACAATTGTACGGCACCTTGTTTAGTTGTCATTTACCTATTTTCCTTCATTTATAAAACAATGGTACAACTCTTTAACATCGAACATTTCCAACTTCGTCAACTATATTAAGATATTCTTGCCAAGGTATTAAATGCTGAAATGATATAATTGGCCAAGCCTGATAGGCATTGATTTCCATTGGTGAATGAATTGCTTATAATTGCTAAATCATCTAATCTTTTATTTGGTAAATGAATTCTAATTATGACCATTTTTGTTCATAATACTTTGTACATAAGCGTGCTATTTTGTTAGATGAAAAAGCCTATCCTACTAGGCAGCTATCTTCTGATGTCAGCTCGACCTAGGACTTACGTGTATAATTCAGTTTCATGAGCAGTTATCATTTAGCACATTATATCGTTCCTCATTATCGTTTGATCAAAACGTTTAATTTAACAACCTCCGTATTTTCATTAGTAATCATAGAAGGCCTAATTCATAACATGTATGTTAGTTTGGCCTTTAAGGCTTTAATTGAAACAAATCTAGAACTTTTTATCTTAGCTATTGAAGTATTCACGTCTTTATTTTACTTTGATTTTTCATCTATAGTCACTCTGTTTTTTTCCACAAATCTATGTCTCATTTTAAAGAGATACAATGTAGTTTTTACACAGATGTCTCTTTACTCTCATAGATATTATCGATGTCTTTTTGAAATACCGATTCCCATTGTAAAATCATCCAAAGAGAATACAAATATTGAAACTGATGAAACAGATAATTCACTAAATGAAACAAAGTATTTAGTAACGCCATTCTCAAAGGTGAGCAAATTCATTTATTTTTTTCCTTTATTTGGACACATAAGTATTGGTACAAAGGGGCACCAGATATATATGCACCACACAAATCTCATTTGACTTGTGTGAGGGCTGTGATACTACCCAGGTGCTCAAACTGAAGCAGGTGGTTTTCTTAGGGGACCACACCCAGAGCCTTTGACCTAAAGGTCTGATCCACAAGGCAGTGGAGCATCGTAAGGAGATACACTCCCATGGTAGCCGGTGATCAACGATTGATTCATATGCCATTTGTTCCCTCAGGATCGTGAAGCCCATGTGCACCATTGGTTTGGAATCAGTGTTTTCCAACTCCGCTAGGTAAACGTTTCGTGTCCTCCAACTCGGTTAAAGCGCCGGGCATTCGCTTTTCGTCCTCTCAATTTTGTAAACAACACCTCTGCTACGAGAAAGCAATGAGTAGGACTTCTCTGACAGAGGCTATATACGCGTGGCCATGTGAGAGCATTTCGAGAGGGAGAGCAGTCTTTCCCCACTCTCGGCCGTACCAGGGCATTTACAAATCTTTTACAGAAAATTATTTTATTAAAAATAAATATAAAAATGTCTACTTGAAAGTGTTTTGTTTCTGATGAGTTTTACTTGACTTTTGTAAATTTGACCTGCATGGAATAAAATCTTATTTAGTTTGATTGTAATTAGCATGAAAAGATACCGGATAAACAAAACCTGTTTTTTTTAATTTTTCAGTCATTATTCTATATCTTAAAAGTGTTAGAATAAATTCAGTTATCTTCAATACTCATATATTGTTATTAAAAGTTAATTATTAATAGATTTCATCTACTGCCAATTGCATAGCTAAAACTAATGTATAAACCAATTAAAGGTGTATTACGTAGTGATTAACATTGAATCAGTTAATTCTCATTATTTTAAAGATTCATTATAATGTAGGTCAATTGATTGTTTCATTAATGAATTTATTCCCTAAATAATACATTTAGAAAATAATTTGATTCCTTGTAGGATTCCAATTCACTGCACTCATCATAGTCTAAAACTTCCTTCCAGTTTTCGCCGACCATCTAACATTAAGACATAGTGCTTGATATGTTGAATCAGTACTACTAATAACCTCATTGTAAGATGATCGAAAAAACTATTTGGCAAGAGCGAAGGACTGTGACTTATCGGAAACTTAACAGATCGAGTAAAGTGTATGATGTATGACAAACATCATTATGCAAAGAAATAACCCAGCGCTCTCGTTTGGTTTCTATACTTCTAATTATTTGTTCATCAAAACGGTACTAAAATCTGAGATTTCTAGCATGAGCGTTAAAGCTTTTAAATGCATATGTGTAGGGTGTTGATTTAACTAACACATATTCTGTAATGAATCCTCCTTAAGCCTTAAATTAGCTATCAGGATATCTACCATGCTTTATTTTAGTGTAACTCACTGTTGTCGAAGTCGACTCAATCTTTTAACCAGTAAGGAGAACGATAAAAAACCGTGAGATTAGACATCAGGTCGGAAGTGAAATAATTCAAACAAATAACAGACGCAATAATGAACCACAATCGACCAAATTCTTTGTCAGCAAAACAAACTGTTAACAGTTGTAGGGAAATTCTAATAACACACTTTTTATCAACAGAGACAATAAAATCTTCGCAATTTAACCATGGAGCTAGCAAAACAAAACATTTTAAGAATCCTGATTCTGAATTACAAATATTCACTAACATCTTATTAGGGACTTGTTGATTGGACCTCTTTTCCAAACTATCTTTATATCTACACGTTAGTTTCTCTACTCTATTTTCCACATTTAATACCCCCTCCTAATTAGGTTTAATTTGACCTTATAATCTAAATTTTATGGTATGTAGGGTCATAATGAAAAGTATTGACAAGAATAAGCTAATTACATTATGTTGTAGAATAATATATATTTTTTGTTGTTTAAACTATAAACTTTTAAAAATAAATGTGTATAGAATTGTTTAAAATTAGCTGAAAATTAATAGCAAACTTTCATTGTCACTTTTTTTTAAAAAAAACTTATGCTTAATAATATTAAATTAATACAAAAGTGGTCTGATGTCCGACAACATTTAATTTCATCAATGGATACTGAACCAGTAGTTATTTATAGAGAATCGAAACCACAACAGAATCCTTTTGGTCCAACACATGCATATGGTTATCAGGATATTATATTTGAGGTAAGTGTAATGTCCACGTAATTTGGTGGAAAAAAAGCACAATACTAATATATAGATAATTATCTCTAGGTGATTGAACTTTCATTTTTAAATTTGATATTGTTTATGTCTTGTATTGAACTTCAGCGGTCACATTTGAGGTGTATTTCAAATCATTTGACTACAAAAACTTTGTTTCTAGGAAAGCGCAAAGATAATAAAATAGTGAATAAAGCCATTAGTAATAATTAAGATAGATAGATAGATAGCACTCGGATTTCAAACATAGACTTATGGTTTCAGTCATCCTTTCCTCTATTTGATTTGAACAAATGAGTGCTAAAAACAGGCGTTACACACAGTAGAATATGAAACCGACTACATAGATCTGTACTTGAGAATGTTTACATTTCATCACCGTGAATTCAGGTATTATCCATTTTCTTTGATACTCATTAAATAATTATCATCTTCTGAACTTTTTCTACATATATACGTAGATTATTCCAAGCAGTGAATGTATAGCATCAGTGACACTATATACTCCAATTCATCTATCTAAAACCTAGTTATCAAGTATCCAATCAGCACCAACAAACAATATACTGAACCTTAATCAACCGAAATACCCAAATATTGAATTATTATTATTATTATTTTCTTTAAATAACTGCTAATTAACTTGTTCTAATTTATACATTATTTTCATAAAAATTATTTTTCCTCAAAAAAGAATCTATAATGGTATACAGAATTCTTATCCCAGTATTCTTTGATAACTTGTAATTAATAAAACTATTATTTCATAATAAACGTTTACTTTCTAATTGTTCATTGCTTATGATAATGATCTGTTTAAAAATTCACTTAGTATTGTTTGTTTGAATCTTCCCAATGGTGTTTAGGACTGCAACTGGTCAGTCTCCAATTGGCATATATGTGTATACTGTGCGTATTGCCTCGATTCCAGTGCTAGCCACTATCCATCTTTGCTTACAATGTTTAAAAATTGTGTAACTATAGATTGTGTAATGTATTGTGCAGAATGTCAACTCACTAGATCTTAACAACTATCAAAAACCTATCTAACTAACCCAACATTTTCTGTCGGTATTGATAGAAAAGTTTGATTTGATCATTTTGAATAAGTGAAGCATTAAGTAAGAAGTTAAATATAAAACGATAATATACCTATGATATTCCAGTGAATCAGAAGTTGAACTCGTGACTTTGCATAAGCCACTTCTTCAGAGTAAATAAATAAATAACCGAATCAAATTACAAATCTTTAAATAGTATAAAAATATATCATTTCATCGCTAGTATTTTTTGTGAAACACATTCTCTGGACACTTATGCCTTTCAGTAAATTAGTTTTAGTTTGCTTAAAGCCTGGAATATGTGTGCGTCTGCACAGGTTACAATACTACACATTAGCATAATAAGGTGAATACCAAACACGGTCGAAATAATACAGTGGAAAAAATGATGAGGCCAAACATTCAGAATGACTTGAAGACGACCGACAAGATATGTATGTGTGAAAGAGTACTATAACTCAATATCCAATGTTAACATAAACAGTAAACCTATCTATACAATTTTGAGCGCTTCTGAATTATCACATCCAACGTCTTTAACCATTGGTGGCGATTATCATGTAGACCCCAGGCGTGTAGTCATCATCTACCAACATGGCTAAGACCAACAGACTTCATCTATCGATGCGATATCATTGTTTAGCTTTTTCTTTGTACCAGCGAACATGGCCAGGTGATGTAGGTGGTGGTTGGGCACACAAAATACGTGTCCCAGCAAATTCAGTCAATAAGGATTCAGTACCTCAACCAATTTGCCCACTTTTGCCCGGTACCCTTGTCCAACATGGAGATTACAATAATATATTTGTAATATCCAAGTGAGTAGAAAAATTAGATGCCCTGACATTTCGTGAGTCAGTGTAAGCCACTTCAACGAAGGAATATCAATAATTTGGTTGTGAAAATATATGACAGGGACTAAAACACAATAATAACCATTCTGTTACATAAACCTTAGTCATTTGTAATGGTCGATGTTACCATCTGTTTCGTGTTAAGACCAACACTGACTAGGGATGAAACAAACGATAATTTCGATTATGAACTTGAGTAAAATAATTCTGCTTAGTACCAAATGTCAGTACCATTTAATGATATCTTTTTATTCACTTAAAAGTACATCATTAGTAATAAGTAACCCACCTTAATAGTAACATAATCATTAAGTCGAAGTTGATAAGGAAATGATTTGCTACAATAATGGTAATTTTGTGCCTGAAGTCAATAACATAAGAAGAATAGAAAATTATCAAATTCAGTGGATCTAATAATCTAAAGCTAATGAGTTTGATTATCTCATGTCTATCCACCGCCTACCATCATAATGTACAAAGTTTTCTGATATAGAAATAGGTTAAGAAATAGCCATAAAAGGATAAATTATATCATATTATCAATACATCAAGTTATTGACCACTGGTCTGAGCCTCGTCGTAAATGTACATCTCCTGACTGAAGCCCATATAATATCCATAATTCATGATCGAAGACGATAAGTGACAAAACATGAAATCAGTCATTGCAAATTAGTTACATTCCTCCTCTTTCAATTAGGTGTCATTTCTGACTTCCCTTTCTTCGATAGTTTTTTTCATTGGAAATTCATTTATCATGTTTAAATCCTCAATTAATAACTCAGACAGATGCACATTTATGCCGAGATCCATGTTGACAAAAAACTATTGGATAGATTACCACTTATACTTTTCAATTGATTCTGAATTTTGAGACAATTTCTCAGTAATCTGACTATTTGTATTCTCATCGTAATTTTAGGAGAAAGAATTTCACCTTACCTATGATATTTCCATTAAAGATAGTCATATAGTATTTCTAGTATGGTTTAAAAATTAAAATATAAATATGTCAATACTCGGTTAGTGATATGATAGGCAGTAGTCTAGGCTAATTAAATATTTTCCTGTTTTTACCTATATTACTTCTTAATGTCTGTTAAACCATTCACAATCCTTATCATCTCAGTTTAATATATTTTCACACATATAACATTAAATGCATATCCAAAATAACCTATTCTAGCTTTTGGAAGCAAGTATCAATGGTAACCAGGAAATTATTGGCTACATCTAATTTGGTCGCTTTACAGGTCAATAAAATCTGTCTGAATATTCATATAACGAAGATAGATTTCACATTCGTTCCCAGTTTAATTTTAATAATTATTCAACAAAGTGATGAAACATTTTCCATAGCATAATAAAAACCACTAAATATAATAAATCGAAAATAGATACACATTATCTTAAAAGTGATTTGATGTCTTTTTATTTTTATCATTTCACTGTGCAATACTTGAGGATATAAACCTTATGGTCGTTTGACTTTTAGTTTAAGCCTTACACAGAGTACTACACAGATATGATTATGACAGTGAAATTACAAAAGAACATGGGAGTCATGGTTATAGTGGGCTTGAAGAACTTTAGTCTGCTATTCAACAAGTTAACAGATGGTATTAGATTACTAATTAAATTTCTTTCACACACATCATATGTTGATCATTCAGATGAATTATCAAGTAAGTGAAAGATTAACGCTGATCAACAGTCGATGGAATGTTATCCGTAATACTGACTGATTTCTATGAATCACGTTTATAGTATCGACAATAAACTGAATGAGCTTACATCATGCTAAAACTGACTACACGTTGTATTGTCACTGATCATTGAGAACAAAGGTGAACATGAGTTCCGTAGTTGCTGATGAAACTCCTGTTTTATTACCAGCGAAAATAAATAGCTGATTACCATCTGAATAGCTTCATAATAAGGTATTTGAATGAAGTATTAATTCCGAAAATCGGTATTACATAAATCATAAAAAATGAAGGGACAGTGGATTACTGTATTATTCGTCAATATAATTTGATAATGATAACACTAAAATGAAAACAGAGCAACATCCGAAATGTGGATCATCACATTTTCACATAAATTATAGGCTTTCTAAGAAAACTGAATGATCAAGGATTTATTTAGTAAGGAATCGAAGGTGAGGTCATATAAAAAGCATCAAACTAAGATAAAACATGCATGTAACACTCTTTTTTCACTAGTTCCTCAAATGACCTTTCTATGATGCAACTTATCTTTGAACAATCCACTACCTTACCTCCATGAAACAGTGCTCGATGAATTTCTAGTTTGTACTTTTTTGTAAAGGTTTTTCGAAATCGAGGACATGCATAATCTACATCTGAAAAATGCGCAGAATGAATAGCGTAAATAAATTGTAAAAGCGTAGCTTTTAAAAATTTAAATACTTTTTAAATATGCTGAAGATGATTTAAAAGACAGCCAAACATTTGGTGTATAACTATCATGGATATCATCAAACAAAATGTGAACAGATTTTTAAGAGCATTGACTTTAAGAAGTTAAATGAATCAATATGAATCTGTGTATAACTAACTAAACAAAAGAAGATATTCAATCAACATAATATCTTTCTTTCTTGCTGAAAATTCAGTTGAACACTGAATTTTTTCATGGACATGAAATTTTTCTACATACGGTCCCTAGATGCTTTGATGCAGCCGAGGAAGGAAAGAGTTGGTTTTCGTTCTTGAGACAATCTTAAGTATTTCAGTTGTCAACATTTTATGTTATCCCAAACTTACCAATATGTTTTATAGGAAAAGATATTTACCCTAGTTTGCACAGGTTTGGTACATTGTTATTCAATCTTTGTTGGGTGAACGTAAACACTTTTCAAAATTCTGAAACAAGCGTAACGTATACAAAGGATAATGATCTAAGGTCAAATCTTCTACAAATTCCTGTATTCGTCAGTGATCTTGCAGATCATTTAAACTGAATATAAAAAGTTCTTCATAGAAAACGTGTATTAAAAATACTTCAAATATATTGTTGCTTTGCATGTAATATCCATAATGTGAAACATCTTACTTCTATAGCGTATAAAAGAAAAATAAAGTATAAATTCATCACTAAACATGACTCAAAATACAACTATTCACACAAGAAATTGTTTCTGACCATATGTTAAATTTTAAATATGTAGATAACGATAAATAAGCTAACAGAAACAGTAAGTCGGTAAACACTTGGAATACATATTGTTCATATATGAATAATAAGTTAATGCTAAGTACTTCTGCGGCCCTGGATCTGACTCCAACTGGATTGTATGCTGATTGTCATCGAAATACCTATGTCATCTATCCTCGTATATTTCATCGACTTAAATCGCTTTGGTGAATAAAGGAATTAAATAAGTTGAGTACAAGAATGGATTTTTGTATGTATATATTTTGTACACTCACTGATCTGGACAAGAGATGTGAGGGATGAAGCTAATACAAGAGAGCGAAGAGAAATGACGCGCAATGGAGGAGGCATGTGAGCCGACTCCATTTAATGAAGAGTTAATCAATATTTATAGTCAGATGAAAATAAGTTACAGACTTCTAGCGAATAGGATAAGAATCGTACACACTCACAAACAAGGGAACTGAAAATAGCAGCACAAAATAGACGAGTATATCAATAATATCCAAAATTACAATGACATTTAGTTGCATTATTCTGTTTTCATTCAACTCTTTATTGTAATATATACAAGAACAATTACAGTATATAATGACCAGTTATGATTTTTACTTAGAATAAATAATGTATTTAATTAATTATTATGTATCAGAAGTAAGTTTTGTGGAGATTTCAGTAATTTTATAGTTGAAATCATGAGTCAATTGAAGCTAGACCACCATGGAAAACCTGGAAGCACTGGACGGCCGATTCGTCCTATTGTGGGCTCAGTGGTCTAGTGGTGAGGCGCTCGCGTGCGAGGATGATAGGTCCTGGGTTCGAATCTCGTGAGGCGGGATTGTGGATGCGCACAGCCACTGAGGAGTATTAAAATAGAACGAAACGGCCGTCCAGGGCTTCCAGGTTTTTGATGGTGTTCTAGCTTAAATTAACTCATGATTTCAACCATATAAAATTATTATATATACTGTGTAGTCAGATTTTTCATTAAAATATACAACGATTGGGTCGAAAATCAACGTTTCTTCATATATGTAATATATGTAGTAAAATAAAACAGTATTTAACGTACTTTTTATTTGAAAAGTACTTCTAAGTTATTAGGTCCAGAGATGGAATCTTTCATGAATGTAGAAAAAGAATAATTTACTGACTCTGTGAAAATCATATTTTATCCAGGCATATAAACGCTTCCAATCAGTTGAACGTAATACGTTTTCTTGAGTTATTTTAAAAACCCAGATATTCATTTGAGTGTCTTTTTCATTGATTTTCATATTGTACTTATAAAATGCAAAAGTACTTACAAATAAATAACAAGGTTTACCAACTAATGTTAAGGCGATATCTAACATGTTGCCCGGTTACAATGAATATTATTTTTGAATTGGTCAGAAACCAGAGTTTTATTACTTAAAATGACACAAAAATCTTCTGAATTTCTCCAAGAAAAATAGAGTTAATTTCAGTATAGTCGTTTACAAGCAGTTATTTACTAGCTGTTCGAAATTAATACAGTTAGATCTGATTGAAACACAATAATAACTGTAAGAGATAATTCAACTTTTTTTATCGTTACTTAAAAAACAGATTGCTTTGTGTTATATCTTGTGCGTGCCCAGCTGTTATATCAATTGAGTGCGTATGTGAGTACGTGCCATGTTTGATATATATGAACGTTCAAAACCACGTCTGTTGTGAGATAGGAACTCACTGAAGACAATTGGTGAATGGTTGCTCAACTTCGTGGATCAGTTGAAGTTAGACATTAACACCGTTGGATGCCAGCTCAGTGGTCTATCGGTTAAGGGCTTCGGTTTGAGACTGGTGGGTCCTGGGTTCGAGTCTCGCTCGCGAGAGCGGGTTCGTGGATGCGCACTGCTGAGGAGTCCCATAATAGGACGAAACGGCCGTCCAGTGTTTCCAGGTTTTCTATGGTGGTCTAGCTTCAATTGACTCATGCTTTCTACTATGAAAAATATATGAACGTGTTGATTCCCGCCACTAAGGGAGTGGCGAATTATCTATTGGGACAGTGACACACAAGCACCATACGAGCAGTCTAGAGTGCGTATCGGCCCTGATATCTGCCTAACCCAGCCACTTAAGTCCAGAACACCAATAACAGCCTCTGCAATATGAATTATTATTCTCAAACAAACTGGGTTTATATACCAGGCAAACTGACCATATCGTACCATAAAATAGAAAATAACACATGTACAAGAATTAGCCAAATATGGCTGTCAATAGGGGGAACAGTAATCAATAGACTGGGGATAACTCAAGACTGGTAAATCGTATAATAATAGTCTATAGGTCAAAATAAAGCTTATAATAAAAGAAACATGAATATGAATAGTTAAGTTACTTAGCAAATATACAATAGGAAATATACATGTCTCATTGGTCCACAAATAGTCCTCAAAGTTACCATTCATAAATCTCCACGGGAGAATTTCATCTTTCTCATACAAAGCGGTATTCGAGTGAATTATAAACTCATTTCACAAATACACGTATTAGCTACAACATATTTTCATACTCTTTTGTATTGTAGATTAGACCGTTGAACTCAACATATGGGCTACTCAATGTCATTTTACAATAAAGGTATTGATTATTTTCTTATCAATAATTTATTGTTCTTGTTTTCAATGGTTATATTAGTTCATGAAATAGTATTCTTCTGTTGTCAATGCTATTTAGTTACTATATTGGACTCTCTACCGATATAAACAATTAAATTATACATTTTCAACATGGGATTCACAACACTTATGTCTATTTTTATCAAGCAACACTGAGGTTAGAATGTGGTAGAATGCATTTTATTCAGTTGAGACTAATATTAATAGGCTAGCAGATTAACTCATGTTTTCATCTATGATTTGATAATGAGGAACAAACCATTTTATTGAGAGGATATGTATTTTTTACTTAGGTATTTATTATATTGATATTCTGTTCTTTCAAAAAGAGTAAACAACGATTATACTGACGTCTGCACAACAACTAAAATTTATATACACACTAATAGTTTAATTTTGCCCTTTAATTAGCATTTCATAAATCAAACGTTTATAGCTCAAATGAAGCTTTGAATAATTCTGATGCGTTCGCATTAAAACTTTTCAAAGTACGCTGTATGAAAATTGCATCCTATCAATTTGGATGATTCTAATAATCACACATTATCCCTATTTACAACTTCAAGTAATTCACTTCATATTCAAAAACGATTATATTTGTCCAATTGTGGTATCAAATTTATCATTTCAGTTGAAGTCGTTAAATCCCGATGCTATAATTTAACCTACTCAAGTTTCTATTTACAGTATTAATGGTCATGAAATTCCTATTCTTGGGTGTTGTAATTTGCTGAATAGAGTTGGCGAATCCTCAATTATAGATTGGAATTCCTCACCACTGTTTGTAGACAATCTATCCTGGGTCTTGAACATTTAAGAATACCTCAAGACGGTTCTTATGAAGTGGTTGATAACTTGTTAACTAGGGAACCGAAGTGTGAAGAATTACGCACAGCTCCAAAGCCACATCATTCTGATATGGTGTGTGCTAATGATTTCAACAGATATAAGTAGTATGTGTCATCAATCGAAAGTGAAATGCCTGGAAACAGAAGGTTAAGAATTTCAAACAGAAAAGAACGAGAACAGAGAATGATTGTTGTGGAAGCGAAGTAACAATGAAATCTGAGACAATTGATTGACGTTTTGTAAATGAAGTATTTACTGTATAGTTCTCAGTTTTGACTAGGATATTCTGTAATTTTGTATTGAGATACATTCGATTGTCCCCACTTGTGTGTTCTCGTTCACTACACTGACACGCTAGCAAGAAATGTCAAAATCTTTAAAACAAACAAATTCTATTACTGCTGTAAAATTCAATGACAAGGGGAGGAAAGTAAATAGAGTGGTGAGACTATGATTTATAGACGACCTTTGAGCAACGCTAAAAGAACCTTGGGAATATCCACCTTCTTACTGGGGTTAAATGAGGCTTATAAATTAGTTCAAGGAATTACGACCAGGATTTAGAGTTTAACGTTAGGGCTAGAAATTAGATTCAATGCTTTCATCATTAACGGACATCGATCATAATACCGAAATGGTATTTAGCCAAATAAGTGGATGAATTTCACGTCAAAATCCAAGACCTACCATATTAAATCTGATTGGCTCGTTCATAAATTATAGTCTAGCCGACAAAGTCTTTCATAGCAGAATTAGCACATCTTATACAAAAGAAACAATGATGAAACGCTTAAATAGAAAAAGGTTCATCCAAATAGTAAACCCTCACAGTCTGGCGATGTCACATACCATCAAGGAACTGATTTTCCACCATGTACGAAAGGTCTCCTAAGAAAGGTTAGCAAATCTGTTGTTCATGTGTAGGCTAGTCACAACAACCGAATACGTTACAACAACTTAAGTGAGTCCGCTCCAATTTCCGTTGTTAATTCTAATACTAATAATTACATTCCAGATTATAAAAATTCTCTTCTTCATACAAAGCCTAACAGACACATAATAGACCCAAGGGGAAGATATTCTACTGATCACGGAAATCTGGATTCCAATTTAAACTATTTTGGATGTGGTATTCGTACTAAATGATGATTCCTTTGTACTCGTTTGAACGCTTATTATGAATTATAAATATAATGCGTTCAGTTGGGCTGATCTAGTTCTACCGGCCTTAAAATGCTAATTGTTTTGGGAATTTTTACTCAGGGGAATCAATTCGAATACTTCTCATTATCACAGATACTTAAAGGTAGAGGAAAACCAACGAAATCTGGATAATTTTACTTGGAGAAATCTAACTCAATACATTCAAAAGCTATCCTATCAAAAATCACGGTATTTTGAGCGTCTTCTTAGTTTGTTATTTATGGAACCAATTACATTCAAATTACCATGATTATCTGCGTAGATTATAAATCACTTGACGATATAGTGTTGTTTTATCACACGGTTTGAAAAAGTATTCAATCTATACATCGACCATAGTCTCTAAGATCCTAGTTCTTTTAAAGCTTTATTTTAAAATCACGACCATTTTATGATTGTTTTACCGATCAGATACGTAGTTTATGACTTTTCTAGAATTATTCTCAACAATTTTAACTACGACTTTAATGTAACATTCTGATTTATTTATAGGGTCAATAATATTTTGCCAAAGCTTGTCAGGCTTAAAGTCCTTCAAACAACTGAAGCAGTAGCCATCAGGATCAAGAAACTGGAGCTATGCGTACAGAATAAATATCTCCAACCCCTCCTCCTCCCCTGGTCAACCACAAGGCCAATTAATCAATAGTAATCTTAGCTATTGGATGACCTAATTTAACTATTGTAATTACGACCTTTAGTGATGGTTCAAACGCTCTTCACAGGATACTTTGAATGACTTCTAGTTCTTTTCAAATGTCTAGAAAATTGAGTTTAAAAAACGTAAACTGTTCACATTTTATTCATCCTAGACAGAATATTGAAACATCATGCAACAAATCTATTGTCAAAGTTGAAATCATGAGTCAATTGAAGCTAGACCACCATTATGGGACTCCTCAGCAGTGCGCATCGACGATCCAGCACTCGTGAGATTCGAACCCAGGACCAACCAGTTTCTAGCCAGAGCCCTTAACTGCTGAGGAGTCCTATAATAGAACGAAACGGCCGTCCAGTGCTCCCAGGTTTTCGATGGTGGTCTAGCTTCAATTGACTCATGATTTCAACTTTGAAAAATACTGAAATCTCCACAAACCCCCTTCTGAAATCTATTGTCCTGAAAACCTTCAGTGCCCGACGGTTGAAAGAATAAATAAAGACATAAATTGTTTTGTGTTTAAGCAGTGGGGGGACTAGTAAAATTTTGAAGTATTTAACTCAACATTTGTCTGTGATGAAAATATGCAATTCTACACAATTTAGCAGATAAATGAACTACGGAACTACAAACACAACTAACCACAGTACTGAAAATGAACTATGAGTAAGTAATACTTTGAATGATTATTTCTATTGGAATTTCTCTTATGTAACTAGATCAAAAGCGTTGGCGATCAATGATTTGCGCATTCTCATTATTCATTTACGTCTACTAGTTACGTAACCGAACTGCATTAAACATACTTATGGATCTTATACGACACATATTCTATAACTTGACATTCACCTCTTTTATTAGTGAAAGTGAAAAAGCAATACTGAAATGAGTAACATATCAGTACAATTGAACTTTCAACCTCTTTAATATATATTCACTGGAATTTTGAATATACTGTACTCTGATATGAATGCTTGGCACAGTGACCGATAATCAGCTTTGATTTGAGTAAATAATGAATTTAGTTAGTAAACTTTACTGTGTTTACTATGCTAATACAGGTGGATTTAGTAACGCGGCAGATGCGAAATTTAATTTCGGAAGTAATTTCATTTCATTGTATGTTTAAAATTCATTTTTAAAACCGTTACACCCAAAAAAAACTAGTGTTTTTCGACTATTACATTGAAAATGAGGTGACATTTGAAGTGTACTACTTCTTTCCAGCCATAGGAACATGGTGAAGCTTAGTAGGCCCTTCTGGAGAAGAGTGGTACACCAAAGCACGGCATAAATACCGGTGCTCAATAGTTGTTTTTGCATTGCTTACGCAGAACCATTACATCATTCTTTCTTTCCGCTTTTGGGCAGACTCATTTTTCTTTCTTTTTGAATCAACAATAATAATGCAATGATTCTTTGTAGTAATCATAATTATTTGTGGGTAGAGTGGTTGATAAGGCCGATCTACACCACCCATATTACCGCCCACGTTAGTACATGGGACGGCTGCCATGATCCAGGAGGCACAACGAGGACGTGTGAGTCGGGTTTTGCCTCCTGATATTTGAAGTGAGCATGGTAGAAGTAAGAAACCTCGAATTCATTGATCAATGAATAATTAATTTTTAGGAAAGAACTGATAGAGTTATTGATGGATTCGAGTGATCTAAATTGTAAAAGAACATTTTATTCATCTTAATCATCTTATTATATTCACTAAATCTATTGTGATTACTCGTATTACGTAATCTAGTATTATAATCTTTCTATTACGTCACCTTGGTTATTTTTGTTCACATTTCCTCACGGAATTAGTACTTTAACAAAACATTTTCATATATATACGATTGTACAGCTTGTACAGCTCCCTTCGTATCCAAATCCTAGAAATCAGATTTGTTTATAAACATTCACCCACCCCACTCTCAACGACTATTATGTGACAGGAGTTTCCTTGTTTATACATTAGGTAGTGTTCAAAATCACAGATGAGCATATATTGGTTTAAATAGCTGAAGAATAAGGACATACACATTTAGGTTTATTTGACTGTCAATAAATACTCAACTTTTATGGTGGTTTTCGCGTTATCAAGCTGAGGGTTTTGGGCGAACGTTACTTTGGGTCATTTTTCATTACTCGATTTCATAACAATAGTGTTGATGAATTCTGCACAACACATGTCGATTATTATTTGGTAGTCGTTATTAGTCAATAATCTACCTGTATTCTATCCAGTTATGTTTTCTTAAGAAGCCATTGGCGAATGTTATATAGTATTTTACATTTTAACCGTTGATCGACAGTCTTATATAATCATTTGACAGTGGTTATCATGTTATTCAGTAATTGTGCATAATGAATATTCCTTATACTTACGAAAAATAAAATTTCATTCCGGTTGGAATAATTTTAAGCTCTACTAAGAATTTCAATTACTACGTTTCACTAGCTAACAGAAAAATGTTTCCTCATATGCTAAATGTTTAATGTTCAACTTTTTAGTCGAATATCCTATGTTTAATAGTCATAGGTTACTTGTGTGTTTGTTATTCATACTTAACTCCATTTATAATACTATGACAAGCTGAATAAATAATCTTTGCATGATTGTCAAGTGCAATTACATCATGAGTATTTAGTTTCAAGAAATGTATTGTATTACTCTAGTCAGTGTTTTTATCGAATCAATATTAGCCGACCAGATATTCGGTACTGATGTGAAACAAGAAGCCTTAACAAACTACGGAAGCTATTTTGAGGGACGTTATTTCATTTAATTCAAAGCTTGTATAACTGTAGCATTTACTTTTGCCCCTAGTTTATTCTACAGATCATAAGCTTTCATTTGATGTATGATTCACTGCCATAGCATTTTCTGTTTCAAAGCTATTGTAATTTGGACGCAATCTTTTGTACTCTATTTTCTACTCTAATCCCCCAGTTTTGGACATAAATGTATTTCCCTAATTATTGCACGTTGTGGTCAGGTTGGTCATCTATCTAATCATGTATCTTTTTACACTAATCCGAATTCGGAATTCGGGTACCAGATCGGATTTTTGGGAAAAAGCGAGTAGTGTTCCAGTTCCAAGAATCGATTCATACACCATTAGTTCCCTCACGATATTGGAGCCCATATGCACCATTGGTTTGGAATCAGTGTTTCCAACTCCGCTAGGTGGACTTTCCGTGTCCACCAACCCCGTTAAACCCCTGGACATTCGCTTCCCGTCCTCTCAATTTCGTAAACAACACCCCCGCTACTGTGAGAAGGCAGTGAGTAGGACTTGTGTGGCAGAGGCTATATATAAGCATGGCCATGTGAGAGCATTTGGAGAGGGGGAGCGGACTCTTCCCTCTCTCTGTCGTACCAAGGCATTTAGGGGCATTCAAAAAGGAGGACTGTGAGAGCTCCTCACTGACAAAAACTACACGTCTGAGAGCACCCGATAAGGGTTCGTCGCGAGTTGCAACCCACCGAAGTGCAATGGTGAGCCTCCACTCGTGAAGCTGGATTTTGTCGACAGGGAACGATTGTCATCTACGTTTTCAACTGAATAATTACTATTCTACATATTCACTTTATATTTACTCTCAGAAACTTCGCATTATTTACCCAGTTTATTTACAATATCATCATAGACGTGTTGATTTCTTCTTATGAGTAAACAGAATTATTGTTAAGTAAACGCATGATAATCTGCATATATGTTTGTTAATATATTGAACAATAATGTCCTTTGGAAGCGTAGTAAGTTCTAACTATAAAACAACCATTATTGTAGTTATATGAAAGTTCATTTTGTCGGTATAATAATATGAAATCTTCAATTTATTTTTTCATTTCTTAAAAATTATGTGCTTCATGACAATAATAATATTTCAGTGAGGTTTCATTCTCTGAACAGAATGGTTTACTGATGAAGTCTTCATCGTTCTACTGAACAACATCATAAGTAAAGACGTAATAGAAGTGAAGTATAAAAACTCTACCACAGTTTACCAACAACCTGTTTTGCCGACCATGATTTTGTTGGGTAATTATGAACCTTCAGCTTGTCATTTTCTGCACCTATATTTTGATGGTCTGTCCCTTTGACTATTGATCAGGAAACTCATGTAGAATTATAGGAGCAAGAATCAGACCAAAGAAGGAGACAATAAACGTATAGATGGATACAATAAAAGGCTGAAGGTCCACAATTACCGGTCAAGATAGAGGTTCGCAAACTTACACCTACTACCCCCAGTGGAGCATAGGCCGCCGATCAGCATTCTCCAACACACTCTGTCCTGGGCTTTCCCCTATAATTCTATCCAATTTTTTGTGTATGTTGAGACCTACTGCTGCTGAGGCTGCTGCTACACTGGTCGTTTTCTCCTGCATTTGTTGTTGCATGTGTAATAGAAGAGCCAGATCATCTGTGAAGTATAAATCGTCCAGCTACATCCTAGCTGTCCATTGTATCTCGTGCTTCCCTCCAGATGTTGACGTCTTCATAATCCAGTCGATCACCAGGAGGAAGAGAAAGGGTGAGAGTAAGCAACCTTGCCTGACACCGGTCTTTACTTCGAACGAGTCTGTAAGTTGTCCTCCATGAACGATTTTGCAGTTTAATCCATCATAGGAATTCCGTATGATGTTGACTATCTTCTCAGGCACGCCGTAGTGTCGAAGAAACCTCCATAGGGTTGTTCTGTCCACGCCATCAAATGCTTTCTCTTAGTCAATGAAGTTGATGTAGAGTGATGAATTCCATTCAATTGATCGTTCCACAATGATCCGTAAAGTTGCGATTTGGTCTGCACGCGATCGATCCTTACGGAATCCAGCCTGTTGGTCTCGAAGTTGGGTGTTTACAGAGTCCTTCATCTTGTTCAACAATACCCTTGTGAAGACTTTTCCTGATATTGAAAGGAGAGTGATGCCCCTGTAGTTGTCGCATTTGCTGAGATCGCCTTTCTTTGATATCTTGATCAGAAGTCCTTTTTTCCAGTCTATCGGTACTTGTTCTTCGTCCAAAATCTTACTGAAGAAAATGTGGAGTATCTTGGCAGTTGCTGCTACATTTGCCTTCAGTGCCTCTGCCGGGATGATGTCTGGTCCTGCTGCTTTCCCGCTCTTTATTTGTCTGATGGCCATTCTGATCTCTTCAATTGTTGGTGGGCCAACATCGATTGGGAGGTCTGTTGGTGCTGCTTCGATGTTAAGTGGGTTCAGTGGAGCTGGTCGATTCAAGAGTTGTTTGAAGTGTTCTACCCACCTGTTTCGTTGTTCTTCAATGTCGGTGATTACTTTGCCTTCCTTGCTTTTCACTGGTCTTTCTGGTAATTTCCAGCAAGTTTCTTTGTTGTGTCATGCAGTTGTCTCATGTTTCCCTCTCTTGCAGCCTTTTCCGCTGTCATCGCTAAATCTTCAACATATTTACGTTTGTCGGTTCTTATGCTCCTCTTCACTTGCTTGTTTATTTCTGTGTATCCGGCTTGTGACTTGGCTTTTTCTGCACTTGTTCGCCTGGTATTGATTGTTGCCTTCTTGTTCCTCCTTTCTAGAATTTTATCAGTGATCAACAGTGATCCATTCCTTGTGATGGTGCTTCTTATGGCCATAAACCTCCTGACATGTTGAAATTATTGCCTCTTTTATCCTTTTCTAGTTGCTCTCCATAGTAGTTCCCTCTCCATTGAGTAGATTATGAAAGGCCTGGAACCTGTTGCTGAGGGCTATGTTGAATTTGTTGAGTTTGTCTGCATCTCGAAGAAAGGCCGTATTAAACTTTTGTGATGATGTCTGCCCCGTTGTCCAGTGCTTCTTAAGTTTTAATTTAATCTTGGCATAAGCGAATGATGATCTGATGCTATGTCAGCTCCTCTCTTGGTCCTCATATCCTCCATTGTCCTCCTGAACTATTTGTTGATGCAGATATGGTCGATTTGGTTCTGCATAGTGTGATCCAGTGAAATCCATGTGGTTTTGTGAATGCATTTGTGTGAGAATATAGTACCGCCTGTTACCAGTTTATTCAAGATACATAGGCTTGCAAATCTCTCACCATTTTCGTTTTTCTTTCTCCCAGTCCATGTCGTCCTATGATGTCTTCGTATCCAGTGTTGTTCATTCCAACCTTGACATTTAAATCTCCCATCAAAATGGTCAGATCCCTTGTTGTGCACTTCTCGAAGATCGATTGCAGCCTATCGTAGAATTTGTCTTTAACGTCTTTGTTGTAGTCGTTGGTAGGAGCATAGCATTGGATGACGTCCATTGTAATGCACTCTTTCTTTGTTTTGCAGAAGGCTTTGATGATCCTTGGTCCATGAGATTCCCATCCAAGAAGTGCATTTTGTGCTTGTTTGGACAGCATCAATGCAACTCCTTGTGTATGTGGGTCATTTCCATCTTCATGGCCGGAGTATAACAGAAGCTCTCCTGAAAATAGTCGTTGTTGTCCAATACGATCCAATGTGTTTCACAGATTCCAAGTATCTCCAGGTTGTATTTCATCATTTTTGCAGAAACTTGGAAGACTCTCCCACACTGTACGAACATTCCATGCACCTATATAAATAATTGCACTGTCTGTCAGAAGGGGCATCAGCCTCGTGACTACCGGAGAAACTTGGCTTTCATTATGAAGCGTCATAACTCTTCAAAATGAAGACCTTCTGACTCCCAGGGCAGAGTTTAAATGGTTTGAATAATATTTGCTGGTTAGTGCTTTTTCAGTCCAACCCTTCTCCTTTATCCAGGCTTGGGACCGGCAGTAGCCCACGGAGGGTCTACAGACGGAGTTGTTTGCAAAACAAGTTGCTAATAAAATGTCCGGAAATACGAATGTTTCACTTCTACATGACGTTTGTACTGATGACGTTATTCAATAGAACGGTGATAGCTATACAATCAAACCATCCAGTTTAGAGAACGGAACTCCACCGAAATCATCTGCCTGAGATACAAGCCTTCTCTAAGATCTCAATAATAGTACTTATAATTGTCTACACACTAATATTTTTCTGCTATTCGAACGTTTGACCTTTTCAATTAGTCACGTGTAATCTTGGTAATGTTTTATACATGTGTTTATGGCAATATGTATGTATCTATCTACTTCCAGTATTTCTTACATGACCTATAAAAATTAAATCACTCCATGATTCCCTGAGTTGATGTGTTATCAATAACCAATGTTTAATATAATCCCTAAATCTTTTGATACGTCTGCTGTTCACTATCAGCATCTTTGAATCATATTTATCCTAAATACAATTCATATTTAACTCTTGATATACTACTGTTTCAAACGTGTTAAGTCTACAGAACAAATACAAAGTTATAATGATCTACACTTGATTGACATCGTTGTCAAACGTTCCCCATGGAGTCAGATAGAGAATAAATTAAAAGACAAATATAATAATTCCTTTACTTGCGTTTTGAAAATTACAACTCCCATGGTTGCCTAACTTCGGTATGTATTAGTATGTAAGTGATGTTTAATATATGTCAATGAGTTTATCAATCATTTGGCCATTTCACTGGAAGCTTACACCACAATTTAAAATATTTCGATATACTCTGCTATAGACATGATTTATTTTGACCACCAATCTTTGTAGGCATGACGTCCAAAAAACACTTCATCGTTCCACCCAAACCTTTGCAGAAATCTTTCCTGTAAAGTGATTGTATAAAAACAACCCATCAATACTACTAAATAACAATGTGATCATATCCGTCTTACCTCTTTATCTGATACACGTGCATTGGTGGAAGATTTTTTAAATAACGATTCATTGAATTTGTCTAATATTATTTAGCGAAACTGTATGTTGCGTACAGAGTAAATGATTCTTTAGAATTGGAAAATCGAGAATCATTTGTAAAAGACATGCTCAAAAATAAGAATATCTAGTTGTTGTAAGGGGATGTAGGTTAATCAATACGTAGTATACATTTATGGTGCCAACTTAAATCACTGCACTGCTTTATTCTGTCTTACCTCATGAAACTCTCCTCATGCATAAACGTAAGGTCTTTTACTATTCATAGAAATACCAAACTACTAGTGCTAAAATTTTGAACATCTCAGAAAACCTGCGATGATAATTCGGAAATCAGAATCAAACTAGACAAAGTAATCTATTCAGAAAACTATTCTACACATCTGAAATACTAATAATATCGAAACCTCGACCCAAGTTAAACAATAAAGTACTATTTTTCTTAAGTAAACGTCAGTTGATGGTATCAACAACAGTCAATAGTTTTCATAAACCTCTAGACTAAAAAGACCCAAACAATCGCACGAATTACAAAGCTTTGTCACAGATCTTCTATGTAATGAATAAACATAATTTCGGTTAATTGTTAATACAGTAGTAGTAGTAGTAGTAGATGAATAACAATTTTTGTTGAACAATGCATTCTTTCCATGAATATTGTGACTTTTTCAAACTCACCAAAATTGCACAATCAACGTTCTGTAAAATGAATGAGTTAGAAGAATCAACTTCTTGAAGAGATTTCAGACTGAAATTATCTGATATGAAAGTTTACAATTTAAATTCAGCGCATAGGTAGTAAACGTGAACTAAAATCCAAATCAAAGATGGATAGTGGCTAGCAGTGGAATGCAGTTTGACGCGCGTTTCGTCCTATTTGGGACTCGTCAGCAGGACGTACCTGCATATCAGAGTTGATGTTCACTCTGTGACTCGAACTCAGTACCTTTCGGTTCAAACGCCATCGCGTTATTTACTTGGCCACTAAGTCCTGATAGCCGAGTGGATAACGCGATGGTGTTCGAAGCGAAAGGTACTGAGTTCGAGTCACAGAGTGAACATCAACTTTAAGATGCAGGTACGTCCAGCTGACGAGTCCCAAATAGGACGAAACGCGCGTCAAACTGGATTCCACTGCTAGCCACTATCCATCTTTGCTTACCATGCTTGTGAATTTAGGCTATATCGAGGCAATACGCACAGTATGCACATATGCCAATTAGAGACTGACCAGTTGCAGTCCTAAAAACATCAATGGGAACATCCAAACAAACAATACTAAGTAAAATGCAAATCATTTCAGATGTCTCATAATAATTATCAATGTTACTAGTTATGACTTTTTAATTTGTGGATTCATTTTTTGATGATGTTAAGGATTGCTCATGTGAAGTCAGACAACAAATTTGACTTCAAATGTTACAGTGATCGGTTTCCTATAGATTATGTTAGGCAAACGAAAATATTAATGGACTTCAGTAAACATCATTTGTATTGTGACAGGTTTCAACTATGTGACAGATCTCATAAAAAATATTAAATGAATAAAACGAAAGTAAATGGATTTCTGTAATAAACATGTACTTACACAAGATCGAAGACCGCTGAGTAATCGAATAAACATATTTAATTAACACATTTATTTTTACGTTTAGCAGTTTAAATGTTATTTACATTTGAGTAATCAATGTGTGCTGATCAGTGTCCTGTGTGTCATGTCCTTTTTAGTGCATCTCGAATCCTATCGACCAAGTTGAAATGTGACTATTGGTCTAGGTGACTCGATGGTACATGCACTATGTGGAGAGAAGATGATGGTTAGAGGTAGTCAACAAGAAAACCTTGACCGTCATTTCTCTTGTTTCATCACTTTCTCCCAAATTCCTACTTTATCTCTAATAATCTGTGGTCTAAATTCTTATCTATGAAATATTATATTCTGATTTTCATGTATACTGTTCATATCTGAGCACCTTGACAAACCAGCTTTTCCGTACTATATCAGAAGGGGTTTTGTGGAGAATTTTAGTAATTTTATATAGTTGAGATCATGAGTCAATTGAAGCTAAACCACCATCGAAAACCTAGAAGCACTGGAAAGCAGTTTCGTCCTATTGTGGGACTTCTCAGCAGTGTGCATCCACGATCCCACCTCAAGAGATTTGAACCCATGACCTATGAGTGTCGCGTCAGAGCACTTAACAGATAGACCACTGAGCCAGCTGGTATCCAACGGTGTTAATGTCTAACTTTAACCAATCCAAGAAATTGAGCAACCATTCACCAATGTCATTAGTGAGTTGATATCTCCCAACAGACCTTGTTGAACTCCACTGGTTACTGCTTCTCACTAGAACTCCACGAAATACCTCAGGAAATACCATACTGTGTTTATGTGAATCACAAATCAATGAATTTAGTAGATCTATGTAGTATTTATTCAAACAAAAAAATGAATTATCTCTATAGGAAATGTGTTAAACGAAAGTCATCATAGATTATGAAAGCAACAATTAATTCTAAACATTTCCATACAAACTTACTCTCCTCAGCTTTAATTAACATTGATGTGATCGGCAATGAAAACATACGGTCAATATCATTCAAAACAAATTTTTGATAATAAAGTAAAAAAGAGAAGTGAACTAGTGAACGGTAGCAAGAAAGGACCTACGGAAATATAAATAATACGTTAACTCTGTATCATTATGTAAGAGTATAACAGGTACTTTAAGTTGTCCTAAAATAATATTGAATTAAAGTTAATGTTATAACCCGAAGAGAATTGTAAATGATAACTTTTGAGGACTATTTCTGAACTAATATGATATGTATGTTTCCTAAGTAACTAAAGTATCCATATTCATTTCCCTCTTATTATAAGCTTCATTTTGACTCATAGACTATCATGATACGATTTACCATTCTTGAGTTATCCCCAGTCCATTGATTACTGTCACCCTTATTCACAGTCATATTTGACTAAATCTTGTACACGTGTTATTATCTATTTTATGGTACGATATGGTCAGTTTGTCTGGTATATAAACCCAGTATGTTTGGGAATAATGATTCATATTGCAGAGGCTGAGATCGGTGTTCTGGACTTAACTGGTTGGGCTAGGCAGATAGCAGGACTGATAAGTACTCAAGACTGCTCGTACACGTTTTCGTGTGTCACTGCTCTAATCGATAATTCACTCCTCTCTAATTGGTGGGAATCAGCACGTTATATATTACCAGGCAATCGGTATAACAGTTAAATATCAGAAATAATTGATAATCTGAAAACTAACATTCCACAGAGTATTTGTGTCAACCCGTTAACAATTATGGATAATGAGTTTTACGAAGTCAAAATTGATTACAAAAACTTATGAAGAGATTTAGGGAAAGTCGTTAAATTTTAACATAATTTAAACGGTAGTAGTTGTAGTAGTAGAGGTAGTAGTAGTATAATCTAAGCCGTGTGTTTCATCTTATTCAAGACTCTTTGTTCAGATGTACTTGTATCTCAAGTGTTTCTGAGTGAACCGTTTCGCTATTTCACTGAAGTTACTACAAATGTTTTACACATTATGGTAACTCAGTGCTCTAAGTTTAGTTGCTTATCCCAAGATGTAAAGTCCTTGTCTCTAGTCTTGACATGTTCTTGTGTTTGTGTTAATAAAGAATTACATATCGTAAATTGATAACTGTTCAGCTTATATCCAATATCAAAATTTGTTTCACTAGATCTAATCAGTATTTTAAACAAATTTCGAATAGAAAAATATCTATGGATCTTATGTATTAATAATCACATGTGAATCAAAATGCGATACTATTTATATGTAGTTGAGATCATGAGTCAATTGAAGCTAGACCACCATGGAAAACCTGGAAGTAGTGGATGGCTATTTCGTCCTAATGTGGGACTACTCAATGGGAGTGTGCATCCACGATTCCGCCTCGCGAGCGAGATTCGAACCCAGGACCTATCAGTCTACATGCAACATCTACTATTATATAATGGTGTTTTGTAATGTTGGTTAGATTAATAGTGTGAAAGCTCAACGAAATAAATGTCTTTATTATTCCCATAACCGTTACAAATAATGTTAACGTATTACCCTATAAACAATTTTCGGTCTTATGATGGACATGATCAAAGACTTACCATCTACATAATGGAACAGGAGAACGGAAAATAGGAACAGAAAATGGAGCAACATATCAATAAAATCCTATGTTTCAATGTAGTTCAATATTAATGTATATATATATACATAGTGACATATTGACCATAATATCATATTTGGTTACTTGGCGAATTGACCAATCATGAGTATTACTTTGAGTAAATAATGAAATTAATTTGGTTAATTTACTTAAGACTATTAACTCAAATCTATTAATAATCAGCAAGAATTAAATCGATACAAGAAATTACAGCACATATAACGTAGTAAAACAAACATTGGATACTAAATAGGATTTTATTTGCAAGTTGTTACATCTATGAATGAACTAATTTTCAGAAAGTCTATATGAATAGATAGTTGTAGTCAGTTAGATCATAGTATTGTATTGAACGAGAACACACAAGGGGAGACAATCGAGTATTCTAGTCGAATCTGAGAACTATACAGTTAATGATTCATTTACAAAACGTCAATCATTTGTCTCAGATTTCATTATTTCTTCGTTTCCACAACAATCATTCTCTGTTCTCATTCTCTTCTCTTTGATTTTCTTAACCTTCTGTCTCCAGGCATTTCACTTTATATTGATGACACATACTACTTATATCTGTTGACATCAGTAGCGCACACCACAGAATAAATTTAACTTAACAATTATTTGACAGAAACATTTCCTACAGAGGAAAAACAATGAAATTTTTAGAATTAAAAGAATTACTTCTATTTCTCAGCACATTAGTTGAAAATGGAGCAAACGGATTAAGAGTAATAAAGTGATAATCAAACGCTTAGCATACTTTGGTAAAGTCGACGTTGATGGTCTTTAAGATAACAAGCAAAACAAGTTTCATAGTACATGAATGATCATAACTACTACTGATGTGTATTTATGTAGCACGAAACAACAATAGAGGAATAAACAATATAGTGTCATATACTCTTCAGTATATTACACCATGTAACTTCAAGCTGATTCCATCGTATAAGAACTTAATCACCTTTCAGAATTACTACAATCTCCACGAATCTCCCTTCCGATATTCATTTGTCCTTATTTAATGACTGCATCAATCAGTCATCATCGAACAGCTTAGTTTTATCAAAGCAAGTACAGTACATGCTCAAATCATACCACGAACATTTCGCATATTCGGACTATCAGAAAACTGTGATGAAAACTGACCTTTTTATTATAACTTATCATGCTGTAGTACTTAATGTATCAGTATTTTCGAAACGTTTGTTTATGATTAAGCATATTTAAACTGTTTCAGATGTTGACGCATACTACAAAATTCTATTGAATTTGAACAGTGATATAATACAGAGTTCCCGGCTCACTTACAGTTTTAACAAAAACCCATTTTAGTTGTGTTTCTCTTTTTTCACATGCGAAATGTTGCTTCAGGACAAGTTTCTGTCACATTCTAAGCCAAAGGAGTAAGTTGTGTAGTGGAGTGGGCTAACCACTTCACTTTGCTTGTCTTGCCTATCAGCCCTGATGAATAAGTGTCGGACAAAATCTCTACCTCAATTCAGAAAATTAACTTGGCTTATAACGAATCGCGTCACTTTTCGACTTGACAAGATGTCCGTTTACCCATCAAAGGACTAGTATGATATTAAGAAATCCAACCTCTATTACTATCAGTATGTGACACATCGGCTATGAGGGTGAAATATATGCATAGACAGTAGTTTCATGAGTATGAGTCATTTCAAAGCATTTCTGACTTATCGTGGAACCACTGAGTAAACAATGTTGAGTTCATTTATTTACCTTTCTAGAAATATAGTAATTTGGTTTATGAGACTGGATCTTCACGAATGAAGTGTTTCAGATTTGTGTCACTTCAGTGTAATCATCATCTAATTCAATACGTGTTATTCACTAGTGTAGAAGTAGGCTGTTGTCAAGCTGACCGCAACTAAAAGAAGCTTGATAATTGTGGTCGCTTACAAAGACATTAAATGATATAATTCAGAATCGGTCACAGATGTTCTCTAGATCTTGTATTCCCAGAGACCTGTTTGTGTATCTTTAGATTCTGTATGTCTCATTATCGTTTCTTATTGTCGTGCTAATGTGGTATAGCATCTCGCTCTAATGTTGGTTAATCCAAGACTCCGCAATGATCACAACTGATTGGTATGTAACTTTAGGAGAATGTTATCTCACAAGTCTAGGAATCTTAGATGATTATTTTAAAAAAAAATTTTTAAGAACAGAACAATGTTTTTCAGAAAAATTGGTTTTTATTTGAATTTCATTAATAAAGCAATTAATTAAATCTCAATACAGGATGTCATCATCTTCGAACAAATACAACTGAACTAGGTTGATTAATATTTGTGACGGATATTTTCAAACAGCATTCTATCCAAAGTTATACATCTGAAAGTGAATTAGAAATTTCTTGTTATTCTACGAATTTAATTGATTGATTACAATCTATACCTACTGTTGTTGAATACAAAGTTATTCTATCCATCTCTATTATCATCGACAAAATTTATCAATCTGATGGTGACTTTATTAAAGTCGACATGACCAATTGTTTTAAGAACTATGGATATATGTTTCATATGTTGTATTCATAAAACAAGTCTAAATAGAACAAGTCAGTTAACAAGTTTTCTCGAACGACATCATATTGTAATGACCAGCATGAGATGAACACTAAATGGCAAAATTTCTGCTAGTTTTTAAAATCTGAATTACCTTTTGTAAGAAATATACTGTGCTCTTGATATTTCTCGAAGCAAATTCGTAGTTAACTGAAATGTCAAAGAAAGCACAAATCATAATTTTTACAGTGAAATACATATTAATGGTTGATCTATTATTCTGCAAACAATGAAGTTAACTGCAAGCAATTGACTGTGTATGTATTCTCAATAAGTTAAATAAATTCCTCTTAAATTTTTTCAACTCATAATTCAATGACTTTCTTCACAATATATGAATACTTATAAGAAGGGGTTTGGTGGAGAATTTTAGTAATTTTATATAGTTGAGATCATGAGTCAATTGAAGCTAGACCACTATGGGAAACCTCGAAGCACTGGACGGCCAACTCGTCCTATTGTGGGACTGCTCATCAGTGCGCATCCACTATCCCGCCTCATGAGATTCGAAACCAGGACCTATCAGTGTCACGTCAGAGCACTTAACTGATAGACCACTGAGCCGGCTGGTATCCAACGGTGTTAATGTCTAACTTCAACCAGCAACCATTCACCAATGTCATTAGTGAGTTGATATCTCACAACAGACCTTGTTGAACTCCACTGGTTACTGCTTCTCACTAGAATTCCAGGAAATACCTCATGGAGCAAGTTACTAGTGAGCACATGATATGAATACTTGACGAACTGTTTATATGTGTCTGAATCTAAGCATTCGGAACATTTTAAATTGTCTTCTCAATAGTTTCTTTATAAAAGATAAACAATGTTGTGTGACTGGTACTTACATAATGCTTTATTCCATCTCCACAAAATATCGTATTTCTTAGAAATTAATTGATCCAAAGTTATAATGTCTAGATAGAGAATTAGAAAGGTTTTATATAAATTTTAAAAATATACTGACGAAATCATCTTAATTTTATATACCTTTTCAGTTTGGTATAAAATGAAGTATCCAAATCAATAATTTTAATAATAGTCATCAGCGATACCCTTTGGAGACCAACGGCTACTTTCATGTCTGTTAATAAATGTTGAGTGCTTTCTCAAAACTTTTTAGTATGAAAGTTGAGTATTAGGATATGAGTAGCGAGAATATTCAGAAATTAATTTTGTATAACAGGCCATTGAAATTGTGTGTAGTTGTTAATATATCATTTTATTTTACAAGGTAGCAGATAGATAATCATTTCACTAAAATTGTAGACTGACCGAAGTTAGACAACTATTGAAAACCTGGAAGCACTGTATGACCATTTCGTCTTAGTATTAGACTTCTAAACAGAGCGCTACGTTGACTTCTCTGGAGCGAATCTAACCCAGGAACTACGGTCTCTCATGCAAACGCTCAACCTGTAAACGATGGAGTTCCTATCTAACAGTGAATATGTCCAATTTTAATCAGTCCACGAAGGTCTTGCATTCGATTCCCTCTCTTGTGAATGTGGACACGAATTTCTGAAGTTTCACCCTAAGACAAGACGGCCGTTGGTGCTTTGAGTTTTAAATAGTCATCTGACTTTGATCATTTCGGCATTTCAATTAAGTTCAACAATCTCCAGAACCCTATACTGATGGATAAACACTTAATGAATGAACGTTCTTTAAAATTCCGAGAAAGTAGATGTATATTTTCTGATGATACTAGACACAAATAAATAGTTTCAACTTATGTGAACACATAGTTGTTTAAATGCATCATGATGAAGATCACTTATTTCAATTTACCTTCTTCAGGGAATGTCTCAGATAAAGTGCAATCTTCATTATTTTTAGAAGACTTCTTTCCTGTAAATAAAATTCAAACGAATAATTTCACATGATTTTGTTACTGAAATCAATCAATATTTGAAGTGAATAGAAGTCTGATTAAATATACAAACCTATTTCCCTAGGAATTCATCATTGATCGGTAAACGTTATTTTGGCTGTAAAATACTTCACCAAATGAAATATGAATGTCATTTGTTTAGAAGAAAAAGACGAATCTTTCATAATTTGATGATCCAGATGACAGCGAACAGAAGAATATGTGACGGAGAAGGATATATTTTGTAATCTTTTTTTAATAGCAAGTCAGTATTTTACATATTTATCGATTAATGTCACCAAGTTCAGGTTATATTGGTGATCAGAATAAAGCAGTGAATTGATTATCATATATTGGTCTACTATATGAACGGTCGAAGGTTTGGTTCGTTCAGCCTTCCTCAAATCTATTCACTTTGCCTATCTTCCCAATTGGGTCTGACATGACAGCCAATCAAATAACAATTATAATGTGAACTGTATAAATGCTGTGTTTTATCATACAAACTTAAACATTTGTTAGTAATGTAATGACGTAAAATGTAATAATCATTCTTAGCTGTTGTTGTTGTATTGAGAAAACTAGCAACAACAATGAAATTCTAAGTAAGAAGGTAACAAATTTTGCTGACGTTTTATAATTAATCTGAATGATTAGGTTACTGGTCTTCCAAACAATTGTATCACGTATATGAAATAAGTGTTTTGTTTGAAAATCTTCAAAATCTAACGCCATCTGAATTAAATCGACTTTATGTTGTTTGTTTTGCGAATTTTTGTGGTTTCCAGACATTTTCGTGACAGAATATTCATATAAATAATCTTTGAAATCATCTGTTGAATTGTGCAAATATTATTCACCATAAGTTTGTGTTGAAAGGAACGCTTACAAGCAATCAAGAAACAGTGAATACTAATTGTCTTTTAGTTATGGGTATAGAATTGCTTATCTATAATTCATTTATTGCCAATTTATCTACAGCGAAACGTCTGGTGTGTGACGAATTCTCAGCACGGATACAGAAGGCTCGGCTTGCCATCTTGCGTTGTTTATGGTGTAGGTGCGATATCCGTCTACTAACTAGCAGTTCGTTCCGTCCTACTTCATGGTTGTGGAACATGGTAGATAAAAATAGAGGATATTCTTAGGCTGCTTGTATTCGATCATAGGTGTCTTTGACGCATTGCTAGTATATCCTTGGACTAACGAGTAAGTAATGCAGTCGTTTGGAAACGGGTACTAGGTAAGGATGGTAAATCGATTGATGAAGTGGTGAAACTTCATCAGTTGAGATGGCTGGGACACGTGTTACGTATGCCGAACCACCGATGTGCAATGTTTCATGGTGAAGGAGTAGGTTGGAAGAAAGCTATGGATGGCCAGATCAAAACGTGACACAAATCCATGAAATCACTGACAAGTGGACTGAGCCATGTTGGAAGGTGTAGACTACCAGGTTGGGATCCGAGAAATGATATCAATCCATGGTTAGGGACCTTGAATGACATGGCTCCAAATCGTTTGCAATGGCGAAGGTGCATCCACTCTTTGTGTTCTCCCAAATTTTAATCTGAATTCTTCATGTCCCTTTCTTTTTTATCTTCTCAAATTTATTTCACTGGGTTATACTCCTTCAATAACAGCTTCAAACCCTAATCCTTCACATTACTGCCTAAACTCTTACTACTTCTACCACTATGGGATTTGAATGAACAACTACATGTCTGTGTTAATGTGGTATGGCAACTCGAACTGATGTACGTACGTACGAAGTTCTACGTTGTGACTGACTGATTCAACTAACGAATGAGTAATGATAATCTGTAAGCCTTATAAACTATTCCGGTTTGTAATTAAGTGAAAAGTTGCTTATGTGTAAGGCAGGAGAATCAAGTTCCATGTATTTATTAAATGACAAATGTATATATTATTTATGTAGCTACACATTTAAGAATATATTCACTGACTTTCAAAAATCTCTTCTTCTTTTATGAAACAGTCCTTCACAGTTGAATAATCAGTAACTGTTGTTTAGATGAAACACAAGAAAGTTAGACAAAATTCAAAATAAAATAGGGAACAGATTATTATTTTGATACAGTTTTGTTCTCTGAGCTCAGGGAACAAAACTCCATCAAAATCATCCACTTGAGCTACAAATCTTCTCCACCATCTCAACAGATTATTATAACAATCAAATAGCAAATCTACTAACTCTATTCGAATAGTTTACAAACATCATAAAAATCATTGATATTGAATCTACATTCAATATTATAAGAACAATTATTTTAATAAAAGAAAAGGAAATCATACATGATGTTAGATTGTTATTTTTAAACTGTTTATTCATTTCTAAAAGATTTAAATGAAGATGAACGGATTTTTTATTTCTATGACACATGTTTAAACAAAGTTAAATGACATTTAGCAATAGGAATAACGAAATCTAATTTTAGTTGTGTTTAAAGATTATGCAATAATTGTGTTTTCGTTTTCCAATAATCATTGAGCTCTTGTATAGACAGTCGAATCTAACTATTGGTTTATGTCGGTGAAATGTTTCTAAATTAAATACATGAATTCACCCCATGGCTATCAAGACTCAGTAGCTGAGTAGGTCACATGATGGCGTTTGAAGCGAAAGGTACTGGGTTCGAGTCCCAGAGTGAACATTAACTCTGACATGCAGGTACATCCAGCTGAGGAGTCTCAAATAGCTATATCGAGGCAATGGGCACAGTATACACATATGCCAATAAGAGACTGATCAATTGCAGTCCTAAAAAATCAATGGGAAGATTCAAACAAATTATACCAAGTGAATACATGCATATATTGCTTATTTATAATATTCTGATGAGTAGAAAGATTAAATATTTTATAAACCTCAAGAAAATTTGTACAAACTGTTCAACGAATCAGTAGCTTCCTTTAGTTAGTGTCAGTCTTAAACAGTAAGGTGAATAAATGCACAAAAATAAAGTTGAACAGAAAACTGTCACGTTATTTAAGCCTACTATTTCATTCATTTCAAATTATATGGTTACATCACGGTAGTGATAGTATACAAGTGATTTTCTTCTGAATGTGGATGGTTTGAAACATGGTGTACATTCTAATTTGTTTGAACACGTTTTGTTGAAATGATCTGAAATGTTCGTTGTTTTTTGATACAGATCAGGAATGTTATCACTATAACTCTCATTTGATTGTTTTGTGTAACTTTTAGAAAGTAAGTGCAATAAATACGTAGAATGACTTATGATCCCAATTGATTTGTGAAAAATCGAAATAGCTGAAACAAATCAGTGTAATGATGAATGTGTGTGAATGATGAGACAATAAGATTTGCATTTATTTGTATTATCTGATTATACCTTTGATAAATAATTTGAAGGTTTCTTCTTGTTGTTGTTTACTTTTACAATTCAAATCTAAAATCAACCATGAGTTTAGTGCAAACAATTATCTTTATTTTAAACATACATTGTGTGATCGCTCTATTTTTTTTAACCAGATTTTGACTCATGGTACCTGGAAGAAACAGACACATATTTAAACAATAAAATGTATTTTTTTAAAAAACATCATTCACACAAATAATTATTCAAGTATAAGAGATTAGTACAGTTCGCTATTTACATCATTGCAAACTGGAAAACACCTAGTATGAGACTTCTGAGTAAAGCGTATTCAAACCCTGTTTTGATCCTCTCAGTGATGATGTTTGCACACTACTGGGGAGTTCCACGTTAGAACGAAACAGTGGTTCAGTGTACGTAGTTTTTCTCTCGTCTCATTACGATTAGTCTGTGATGTAAACTATGAAATGCGACATTTATCAGTTACCCTACCAGATTATTATCCGTTGTTTAAAAAAGTATTAAAAGACATAGAGACTAAGTTTGTGTGATGTATGCCACTAAATAGCAGCGCAAATCCATGAATCACGCCTAAACAACTGATAGCAACACTAACTGATAGTAACACTAACTCTATAGTTATTCATGATTTGAATCTTGATGAGGAGAAATATATATATCTCAAAAGGTTCAACTCCTCAATTTAACTTTGGAACAACTATGAGGTAAATAGGGAACTGTTACGAAGTTTTTTTTTGGATTGGTTGATGGAAAACAAATTTCAGTTGAACATCATTCAAAATGACTAAGTTGATAAGATGTACTGAATAACTCGTTACTATAGATAGTTGCTTCATCTTTCAACCTCATTTTTAAGTGTTAATAAGTTGTGTTATGCATGAAAGTGTGTTTAAGATATGTGGGTTATCAAAGTTTTGTATTTATGTATATTGAAAATTAGAAATCAGTCCATATTTCACTTACTTATTTGACTCTTTAATAACATTTCATTTTTTCTGAACATAGTTATTCCTCTCTCTACATCATCTGTAAATTAGACAAAGAATATTCAGAAGGGGGTTTTGTGGAGAATTTTAGTAATTTTATATAGTTGAGATCATGAGTCAATTGAAGCTAGACCACAGTGGGAAATATGGAAGCACTGGACGGCCAACTCGTCCTATTGTGGGACTGCTCATCAGTGCGCATCCACTATCCCGCCTCATGAGATTCGAAACCAGGACCTATCAGTGTCGCGTCAGAGCACTTCACCGATTAAACACTGAGCCGGCTGGTATCCAACGGTGTTAATGTCTAGCTTCAGCCAATCCACGAAATTGAGAACCCATCTAGGCGTAAGTAATAAGTAATGTAGTGCAAAGTTATAAATGAACTTTTTTTCAAAAAAAGGTATTTCATAAGCTTTACATTCTCAAGTTATACAAATTAAAACATACTTATTTTGTTCACTTCATCCCAATTAACTATGTTTAATATAAAGAAGAAGAATTGTACATACTCCTACTGAAGTATTAGTGCAAAAATGTCTTATCCATTACTTACTTTCGAAGAACTTATCATAGAAAAGTTATAAATTAGAATTCAAAGTGTATAATTGAATCTTACAATCTTTGTAATGATTGATCTGCTTTATATATTGTTGATCTCCCACTTGGAAGTGGAAAATGATTCGTTGTTTCAGTTCAGTGGATTGTTGACGATACCATGAGAAATACTAACTAATCAATTAAATGTCGGTTACCAACTATCTAAAATGGTTTAAATTTCGAAATACTGATCTAATGTGATTGATTTTGACATAAATGATGCATCGTCCCCATAGGTGAACTTGAAGCTTTATTAATAAATAGTATAGTATCGTGTAAAAGAACAGTCTGTCCACAAATATCATGGCATGATTATTAATATACATCAACCATCAATGATTGATATGGCTGTTCAAACTATACAAAAGTCGCGAATTAAGTGGTATATATATATTAAAAAAATATTATCGAGATATTATTTGATGACTTACTAGGTTCACGTAGAGCTTGAAAAATATTTCAAAAATATCAATCGGTACAAAAAATTTAATTGAAGTAACAATTTAGATCGGCAACCCAGAGTGAACATCAACTCTGAAATGCAGGTACATCCAGCTGATGAGTCTCAAATAAGACGAAACGCGCTTTAAACTGGATTCCACTGCTAGCCACTATTCATCTCTGCTAACCATGCTTGTGAAATAAGGTTATATCGAGGTAATACGCATAGTATGCACATATGCCAATTAGAGACTGACCAGTTGCAGTCCTAACACATCGATAGGAAGATTCAAACAAACAATACTAAATGAATTTAGTTAGGTAACCTCATGTTAAATCGTTTTATAATAGTGTCCATTCTCGTGTGAACTGTGGTTCCCAATGGGTAAACAGATTGTCAAATATATATGATAAAGCTGTTGGCTGAATGATGATAGATGATAGATTTGGTTAAATTAGTATTTTCATATATATAGGAATATTATATTTATTTCTCATGTAAAAAAGCGTCACTACATTAATCGTTAAAGGAGTAAATGGGGTGCATTATTTACAATATAAGATAGTTACATCAAAAGATTTGTAATACATTCTATCGATTTCTTTGTAAATAGTCGATTGTTGTAAACGGCTTAATGAAACTTGTCTATTATTGTGTGGTTCATTTTGCTCATGAGTGATTAGAATACCGTTTGTAAGGTGGAACTTGCTAGTGCTTTTAATCTAATAAAATTACGGTCACTAATGTCAAATGTTTTAACTAATTAACTAATAACCGGTGACAAATACTCTCCAATGGTTCAAATTGTAAATCAGTGATTTGGGTCAGTTGACGTATGATTTTGTCTAAGTTACATTTTTCTTAATACAGAAAGGAATGGTGTGTGTGGAAGCTGAAATGTTTTATTGTTAACAAAAATCGAATTATCATTAATTTAATTTAATTTTGGTTATTTATTTAGTCTGAAGAAGTAGTTTACACTGAGACATGAAACGGCAGAAATATAATTATTTTACTCATTGAGATATAACAAAAATATATTTTAATAGTTGAGATCATGGATCAATTGGAGGTAGACCATCATGGAAAACATGGAAGCACTGGAAGGCCGTTTCTTCCTATCGTGGGACTCCTCAGAAGTGCCCATCCACGATCCCAACTCGTGTGATTTGAACCCAAGACCTGTCAGTCTCGTAGATGCATACCGCTGAGAAGTCCCATAATAGGACAAAACGGTCGTCCAGTGCTTCCATGTTTTCCATGTGGTCAAGTTTCAATTGATTCAGGATTTCAACTACTAAAATTACTATAATATCCACAAAAGCCCCTTCTAATAAAAATATATTTATCATTAACTCTCCACCAAATTCTCAATTTATTTGAAACTATCAAGTATAATCTTGGTATTGATGCCTCTAAACCTAATCTGTTTACTTAGTATTGTTTGTTTGGATCTTCCTATTGATGTTTTTAGGACTGCAACTGGTCAGTCAGACTCAGTGGCCGAGTGGATAACGCGATGACGTTTCAAGTGAAAGGTACTGAGTTCGAGTCCAAGATTGAACATCAACTTTGAGATGCATGTAAATCCAGCTGACGATTCCCAAATAGGATGAAACGCACGTCCTGAATTCCACTGGTAGCCACTATTCATCTTTCTCAATATGTTTAGTATAGAAATTCATACATTTCATGTAATCAAATGTTCCCTTCAGCAAATCCATTTACTGAAACTTCATAACCATATTTGAAACAATTCAAGCTATCTCAGTTCTTTAAATTTTTAAGTAATAATGTAAAAATTCATTATCAACATATTCTTAGATAGAGCGAAATTGTTTTCCAATTTATGTAGTCAACTTTCAGTCACTATAACCACATTTCGATGATTATACAAGTTTTATAAGAATACATAGAACACAGTGATGAATCTGACAGTCTAAGTACTATTATGAATATGAATTAGTTGATGAACATTGTTTGATAACTTACGTTCATCTCCCAATGCTATGAAAAATATAAAATGGTGTATTTTGGAGTATGTTTCACTATGAAAGCATTTTAGACAATTATGGTTGATTGTTATTGAGACATAAGTTATATTTCTTAGCATAAATCTTCCTAATTGATATATATGTATATAGTGGCTAGAAGTTAGTCTGACTAATTAAATGTACTTGCACCCCTGTTCATATTTACATCGAAACTTGAACCCGGTAATATTCGCCCGAAACACTTAGGGTTGGCTATACTCAGCTTCGCATTACAAATAACCACTGACTTTTGCAACGAAAATAAAATCTTATCGGTTTGTATACTAAGGACCCTCAGAATGTTGATTAAATTGCTCTTCAACCATCGTCAATATCAAGTCTGTCATTTCTGGATGTATGTATTCAAAAAGAGACTGATCACTTGGAGTCTTTAAAAAATCAACAATGAGAAGACACAAACCCTGGAAAATAAATGAAAATTTCTACAATGATAAAAGATTTAAGACTGTTTGAGAGGATGAAACAGAAGGAAAAACATTAGGTGGAGAATGGCTTTCACTTCATATGAGTGTTAAGTGTAAATTCCTATTAAAAAATAAGAACTGGCTGATTATTTTAATGTAGTAAATTCTGATTACTGACGTAAAATGCACCAGTTAACTAAATGAAAACCAGTGTATTCAATCTACAATGATTTTACTTTTAAGTCATCAGTTTGAATAAGTTGATACGTGATTTTTTTGGTGTATTTCTTCATTCAAACACAAGTAAGTAGTAAGATGGTAGTTGGAGGTGGTCAACAAGAAACTCCGGACTTGAGTTTCGTGCTACTTGGCACTCGTCAGCAAGGTGTACCTGTAATCTCGAGGGAACCGGTGCTCCCTGACGATTCGATTCCATGTCACTCAGCTTCACAGTCAGAGACGTTACCACCATCTTATCTCAACATAGTGCACACAGTGTCAAGCCACCTAGACTAGTGGCTACATTGCAACTTGATCGACAGCATTCAACCAGCACTAAGAAGAACTTGACACGCATGATATTGATCACCACCCAGTGATCAATCAATTAAGACTAGTAAGTAGTATACAAACACATACAAGTTTCAACAAGAAACATCATAGAATTCATGCAACAATGATACTCTCATTAGTTGTTCCATTTTAGAGCTGTACTCCTGGATTCATAATTCATCCGTTTATTCTATCTTATTTTGAAAATTCTGATTAAACCTTTTCTTAAAATTGAATCAAATAGAAATATTTTGAGGTGGTAGAGAAGATTTTTAGCTCAGGTGGATGATTATGATGGAGTTTTGTTCTCTGAGCTGAAAGGTTTAGTCGTGGAGCTTTCATCGTCCTTATGAACGACATCATCAGCACAAGTATTTTGTTTAATGAATTAAACATTATTGTAAACAAGATCAACATAGTGTATTTTATGAAGACAATAATTGATCACTTACCCTTATCGAATAGCACTTGTAAAATTGTAAAGAAAATATATGTTTATACAAAATAATAAAGACATGAAAAATATAAACTGCACACACAGTCCACATTATCCCTTTTTTATAATATAAATGATTAATGTATGTTGATTCACTAATTCCTGTCATATCTATTTAACAGAAGGGGTTTTTGTGGAGATTTCAGTAGTTTTATAGTTGAAATCATGAGTCAACTGAAGCTAAACTACCATGGAAAATCTGGAAGCACTGGATGGCTGTTTCGTGCTATTGTAGGACTCCTCAGCAGTGCGCATCCAGGTCTGTTGTGAGATATTAACTCACTGAAAACATTGGTGATTGGTTGCTCAACTTGGTGGATCGGTTGAAGTTAGACATTAACATCGTTGGACACCGGCCGGCTCAGTGGTCTAGTGGTTAAGCGCTTGCACGCGAAACTGATAGGTCTTGGGTTCGAATATCGTGAGGCGGGATCGTGGATGCTTACTGCCACTGAGGAGTCCCACAATAGGATGAGTTGGCCGTCCAGTGCTTCGAGGTTTTCCATGGTGGTCTAGCTTCAGTTGACTCATTATTTCAACTATAAAATATCTATTTACGTTGTATCATTCATAATTAATTAGGATAATGTAAGGTGTATTTGTCGCCAACATTCAAGTGATAATCATATTTATATTTAAAAATGAACATTTAAATCGAGTTGATAAAAGCAGTTCCATGTGAATGTAACATTATACAATAATATGCGTTATGTTTCCAACAATTTATTTTCCGGAACTAGAAATTCAGTACAATAAATAGTTAAGTTTATGTTAAGTAGCTTACCATTTATAGCAGCTTATAGGAAAAAGGATCAATAGAATATGAAAGTCAAATAAATATATGTAAAACATATTTTCAGTTAATTCTTGTTAAGTTTAGGTTATCATCACCGTTAGTAAATGATGGTGAATCGTTAAGGAATAAGCTTATGGTACTAGTAAGCTATCGTATTAAATCAGAGAGAGAGTTTTTGAGTGACTTTGAAACTAACCAAAAAGATGTAAACTGGTCAGGATTTGTCTGTAGTGCGAATAGTACATTGAATTAAATGATGCAATTACAAGCTTTTAACATGATCATTCTCATAGAACGCCAGGTTTCATAAATGTCTTCATCCAAAATAGAATACTATGTCGAATGATCTTCACTTTAGTGTCATTACATTCTTTATGTGCCCTACGCTGTCTTTAACTACAACGAATGCTTTTTTCGATAATTTGACGTTCTGTAAGTAATGAACAATCAGTTAATTATGTAAACTAGCTGAATTATGAAATCTCATCACAAAATTATCTTATCATATACAGGCGATTCATAAATGGATTTTAGAAACTGCATCTTATTCCAGTAATACACATGTTCCCTCTAAATGATCGTCTCTATTCAATTCAAGATAATCAGTATAGTTTAGTTCTACTCATTAAAATTGAATGACAATTATTGTAAACAGATGTTATTAATTATGTAGAAAACATCAGAGTGTATTCGCTCAGACTCTTATTCGATGGACTCGAAATGTTACATTTTATATGTTGAAGAACTCTTGGTACTTTCCCGACTATATTATACCATATTTGAATAACGAATAATTTGGTAAATGCACATTTCCACTTAAGTGGTTAAGCTGTTTTCATGAAGAATGCATTAACTGAGACTGATCAAATGGATAGAATATACACAAATTCAGAATATGTTCAGCGAAATGAGATGAATAAAGTGAATATAACAAAATGCAACTTACAGTCTAGTAATGAAATGTGAAAAAGTATAACAAATGTGGTTGATTATGATTGAGATGTAAATCATATTGATTGGCATGAACACTCACAAATGATATATGTTCATGTCATCAATAAGTAATGGCAAACCAATAATTCATATCGTTCAACATGAGTCGACTATCATCGAGTCATTATAAAGACTGATTTCAAACTAAACGGAATGTACTCATTAAGAAGTGAAAATTACATAGATTAGTTTGGAGAAAGGTTCTATTTTCGGAGAATTTATTTTAGAGATGTACAATTGAACATATCGTGTTTGTCAGAGCGATATCCATTAATTTGCACATTATTGTTATCATGATGTGATGATGACGATAAATGTTGCACAGAATCCTACTTATTGCATATCTTCTTCATATGCAATGATTATCACTAGAAATTCCTTAAATGACTGTTAATTTTGACCAATTTATTCTTAAGAAAGTTTATCGTAGAATTGTGGTATGTGCAACTATGTTGTATTTTGTAAACACGTGTATGATTTTGTAATTAACTAAGGAGAAGCTAAAGTGCATTTAGTGACCTTCCAAAATTCCTAGTTAATTACATTAACACCTTCACTGAATATGTTCTTTAATTATTAAAATTACTCATCGGTACATGATACCATGTCGTTATGTTTATCTGTTAGTAAGATGAAAACGACATATAGTATCTGGGTATCGGTATGAAGTAACCGATTCCTTTCTCTTAAATATTTAATGTCTACGCCGTTATTAACGTGTCGTTCAATATTACGTAAGGATACACGGTCTTAACGTAGTTATGGATCAAGTCATGTTACTTTGTACACTTATACTACTGCGATGGACGCTACTCGTGAGACCGCTTATAAGTAGTATGTGGAGGGGAATGACCTGGAAACTCTCGCAGTCTTCAGATAGAGAGAAGAGTTTCATTACATTAAAGACATCGTGTAATCAGAACTCTTAAGACACAGGAGAGGAGACAGGACTGCAAAACACACTATTTGGGTGAAAATGGATGCTCAAAGGCTATTTCTATACATTATACAAGTCGTTTTTAGTAGCTCGCAATGAATGTTTCTCTCTTCTACAATTTATCTTATTATACGTTACGATTGTAACTTATCACCCATCAGTTCAATTGCAAAAGATTGGACAATTGGTTTATTGTGATCCAGTAGCAATTTACTTGTTCATCATATAGGAAGGCTTTTGTAAGATTTTGCATTTTTACGTTAACGATATTTTTTACTAACTGCGATTTGGAAATAGATTAGAAACACTTTGACAAAAATAAAGTTTTCAGGAATGTTCGAAGACGGGTAAGCTTATTAATTAGTGAAGAATTATCACTGTAAATGAATGTTCAAAGTGCATTCCAATTTAAAAGATGAAACTGGGTAGTGGTTTTGGTGCAGTAAGTTGTAACTGTTGGTACGAAATTAAAATTAATCTCACATGATATATTTCCAAATGATTGGTTTCAACTGACCAACGTGTGATTCAATTATGGTTTTCCCGTACCCATACACAAATAAACTTTGTGGAAAGCGGGAAGTATATTATGTTGACGAAAATCTACTAGTGAAGAATGTATACCTAATGGTTTTCAATGAACAAGTTCATACAATTCACGGAGTAAACTGTTCTTATTGATTATCCAATAACCAGATTTATACAAATAACGAAGTCTCCAAATTTATTCAACCCAACTCATGGTTTTAAATTTGTGAGTAATAATGAAGTTGAAGAACACATAGAACTCAAAACAACTGTCAACCAATATCAAAATCAAAATCTTCAGGACGAACGTCAGAACAGTTAGTTCTATTGTACGAAGCTGAAACTTCATGAACTACAACAACCATTATCATGAACGTACAAGTTTTCTAAACAATTGTCTACTCAAGATACTCAATATCCGTTTGACGGAAACCATCAGCAACAGACTACCCAGGGGAAGAACAAACCAGCTTCCAGCTGAAGAGAAAATTAGAAAAAGATGTTGAAAGTGGCTAAGAGGCATGCATTAACTTGGAATCGTGAAGGGAAACGGAAATGAGGAAGACCAAAGAACACACTGCTTCGGGAATCATAAACAGAATTTAAAAGGATGAATAACAACCGGAAAGGATTGCCTAAGACAAATTTCGATGGAGAATATTGGTGGGCGGTTTATACTCCTGAACGAGGGCAAGAGGTGTAGGTAAGCAAGTAAGTAAACAATGAAGAAGAACTGTGTGTATCATATTCAGAGATAGATTACTTTTATTTGAAAAACGACAATGAATACTTCAAATACCCATTTTCACTATTATGATGAAAAACGTTTTCATTAGAAGACATTAAATATCACTGCTTAACTTGATCATTCACACACCATTTTAAACAAATTAGAGAGTATAAATTTTGAAAAATAATTTTTTCTAACTTACATTTTGGCATCTCAGCTTGGTAATGTACAACAATAAAGATGTAATAAAAGAACACTGTAAAGTACATTTTTCTTTTAAGAATATTCATATTTCTTTTTTCATTTTATACTATCATGATATGATAGTGATTTGTTGATTTGAATCTTTACTACCCAACCCGTAATTATTGGTTTATTTTAAAGAATAATTTTAACAGACACTGATCAGCGCCAAATTTAGTTGACGGATAATGTTTTTTAACTAATTGAATTAATTTCAGAATAGATACCTGGGACGTTTGTGCCAGGTTCTGATGTTTACAGCTTAGTAGTAGTAGTAGTGTGGTGTGGTCTACTTAAATCCATATAAGTAGTATAGAGTGCTGGTCAGGATGAGGAGGAGGAGGAGGAAGAGTAGCAATAGTAATGGTAATAGTATTAGTAGTATCAAAAGCAGTGTGAGTATTGATAGCAGTGTGATTAATATCAATAGCAGTAGTAGAAATTGTAAAATATTTATTAAAGTTAATAATAACATTGATGGATATTAACAAAAAATAAAACTATCATATCAAAATCATTATTGAGTAATGATACTTTGGCATACTATATATGCTTATTCTTGTTTGTTAACACAAGTGTTTTATGAAATCTTGAACAGAAGGTCCTGGGTTCGAGTCTCGAGTGCGGAGTTGCGGACGGGCATTGCTGAACAGTCCCTTCATGAACAAAACATCCAAAACATCTAACATTGTTCATTTCATGATCTCAATTAAAAAAACTCAACAATCTCCACAAGCCTATACTGAGAAATCTCAGTTAGTTGTAACGAAATTTAAATTTACGATGAAGGATGTTGCGATGATTTTTATTTTTCTTGAAAATCACCTTTGTATGTCTGAATATATTTACATATTTGTCAGGTGTCTTTGTACTTATTATCGTATATCTATATATAAATGCGTCGAAAATGGTGTTGCGTTTTCGTAACCCGAACAATGAAGTTATCTTATAGGTTAAAAAATGTAAAGCTTGTTTAGATGGGCCTTACAGTTTCGTCGCTCATGTTTTTATATGCTGATTTTGTTCATTTAACACATAAGTAATATAAGTACCATTGTAAATAAATATCTTAGTAGTATAAAAGAGTCAAAATGAGTAGTAGATTATCAGGACTCAGTTTGTGATCTTAAAAATTGAGACTGATGGAGTTAAATAATCAATGAAGAAAGAGCGTAAGTGATTTACTGTAACATTGCAGATATGTTGTACATGGGAAATTAAGAAAAAGTTCCAGACATATCAGAATTTCGTACACTACCGAGTTATTGATTGGTTAGATACTATGCTCAGTTATTTTCCAAACTTAAATAGTTCAAGCAGATATGTAAAGTACTCAACCACAGGAAAATTATTCGATAACAAGCATCAGTAGGTGGTTGAGGAAGACTCACAGTTACTCTATGCATATTACTAATCTCGAGATTCAAATGATAGTGAAATTCAATGAAGACTTCACTATTTCCATCGAAGGTAGATGCACAACATGTTGAAGAGTATCCCTCTGTTAAAATTTCAGTTTTAATTGTATAAGAAAAATTGAAACTACTAAAAGTGGATAGTTTGAACATTACATAATCTGAAGTGAACGAAGGAACAATCTTTCACAATTCACTTTCAGAATATTAAAGATTCCTATTGTGAGAATTAGAACAACACATGTAAGCGAACAATTCTTTATAACAATCCAAGTGAAAACAGTTGTTCGCTTACATGTGTTGTTCTAATTCACTTTCAATCTAAATAAGAAAATCGCGGTTGCATATAGCAGGTTCAAACTGAAGCATTTGAAAATAGTTCTGGTGAACGACATGTTCAAATAAGTTATAATCTTGTTAGAAATTCTTAAAATCACAAATTGGCTGATTCAAAATCCAGCTCGCTTCTTCAAGTTAGCTATTTGGCTGGATCAAATATAATCATACCATACCTTTTGGAATATGACGTCATCTGTCTGTAAAATATGATTGACGTTGAGGAGTAGACTGATGTTTAAAGGTTAAATACTAAGTATAGATTGACCAAACAAAGAAATTTGTTAGATTTCATTGTAGATACCAGGATCATGTCACACTGCTTGTTATCTAATTAATGATGAATTTGAATCTACTACATAATAAATGTGATAGTAATTGTTTACTGATCTGACGTCTTGCCAAGTTATGTTCATTCAATCCTTTTATAAATAGTGAGTTTATTGTAATTTGTCAGTAAAACTTGATTTCCTTCCAAAGTTTACTATTATTTAGAGTATAAACAAGAAGCATAGATATACTAAACAAAATGATTTATTATACTTTAAAGTATACATGAACATTCTAAATGAATGTTGTTTCCAAATATGTAGGCATTAGAATCAGCTACGGAATGTTTGAACTCATTAATTTTAGTTCATTTGAGTTCACAGAACCTGTCAATAATGTTCACTGAAACAAAATAAACTATGTGATCTGACTTCAACAGTACAAAGTATCACGCTTTATTATTACCGGTGGTCAGATTCCACAGCTTTCAGTTTAAATAAATTTGCATGTTGGTAGGAATTTTTAAATTATTGTTTGCTGTGTATTCTGATTTCTTGAATCTTAGCAGATTTGTGCCTAACATAACCATCGAGCCCAGAAAAGGAAATGCCATTCCAATGTCTTGTTTCTGCAGTTTCTTGTACCATTTTCATCAATACATTTGTTGCAGTAATTGGACTTCCTTGTTTCACAATGGCCAATATTATTCAGACTGCTAACGGTTTATAGGAAGTAGAGAACTTGCATGCTATTGACTTTGAGAATTTTAAGATGGGTGGAACATCACTTTAATGCATGAATCAAATCCTCATTGTTCTAAATAAAATCATCAGTGGTCTGCTGGTTAAGCGCTGATAGGTCCTGGGTTCGAATCTCGTGAGGCGGGATCGTGGATGCACACTGCCACTGAGGAGTTCCACAATAGGACGAGTTGGCCGTCCAGTGCTTCGAGGTTTTCCATAGTGATCTAGCTTCAATTGACTCATGATTTCAACTATAAAATCATCTCTACTGACTTGTAATGAATTTTCATAGATCTATTGAAATATGAAGCGAAAGGTACTGGGTTCGAGTCACAGAGTGAACATCAACTCTGAGATGCAGGTACATCCAGCTGACGAGTCCCAAATAGGACGAAACGCGCGTCAAACTGGATTCCACTGCTAGCCACTATCCATCTTTTGCTTACCATGCTTTTGAGTTTAGTCTATTTCGAGGCAATACCGTATTTCCTAATACTAGATATTTGTCAGAAACCGAAATAAAGTAGTTAGTTCAGTTCTTTTCAACGTTATCTGTCATATCAACATGAAATCGTCTCACATTCACATGAACCACATTTTGATGCCGTTGTCAACATCAATAGTGAAAAATAAACAATTAAATCATTAGGTTATTGAAAAATCATTACTGACTTGATGTGTTGTTCTTTCGATGGAAATAAAACGAAATGGAAAACCGATACATAACTGCCTAAGTAGTGTAAGTATTCAACATCAAATAAAGATAATTTTATGCTGATAAATTTGCAAACATAATGTTGTAGCCTGATATTGCTCTACCAAATCACAAGTCCTTTAAATATGTGTAGCTAACGCAGTTTGTGTGTGTAAATTCACATGAATGATTCCATCAGTCGGAAATTGTCACTTATGTTGTAAGTTTGAATTATTCAAGAGGTTTGATTTCAGATAGCATATCATCTGACATTAATCACAACCGTTGAATTTACTCACCTTGATGATTTGATTATGACTAACCGCAGGTGTACATGCGTAATCGGAATAATGTTACAGATTCGTTTGATCATATTCCTAGCAAATACTTCTCGTTTGTAACTTTATGATAGTTCATTGCGTACTGGCGTATTAGTTTGGAGATCACAAATTTAGATCCATAAAAGTACTATATATATATATTGCGTTGATTAATAAAAAGCAAATAATTTTGGTGTCTGGTGAATAAATAACAAAAGAATGCACGTAAAACATTGTAAGGTCCCTTACAAAACAGAGCGCGACCGGTTATCATATGACATTCAGTAAGGCGGTTCAATCACATTTATCAACTGTGTTCATAATTCTCATGTAACCATTGTTAAAGTGATCAGTGAAAGACTGATCAGTGTCTAACTTTATACTGCAGTGTGTTGATGCAAGCATATTCGTTTATATCAGATATTGAAAATCACAAATATGTGCCGAGACATGTATTGTGACGAGATCAACAGTCCGTGTATGACAAATTGCAGAGTATTTTTATCTTCGATTCCGATTATCTTGTCTTGTCCACTTTGATCAGAGGGTTATATTTCCCATAGACATATCGTGTAACGTAAACATTGATACTATATTCTTGTATTGAATTAATATGAATTTGGTTCAGCATGACACACAATGTGTGATTTGTTATAACTCTGAGTATTTTTCATATTTGTGATTTCATCCTAACTAATAATCAAAATGAATGGGTAATCAATATCTTATAAAGCATATTTTCGACTAGGGTCGTCGTCCTGTTTTGAGGTTAATAAATCTTCACTTGTACCAGTCATGGTAGTTTTACTTACTGCAGTGGTTTCTCGTTTTATAAGTATATGTAGTTAGCGAATCCGACGTAACAATCAGCGACGACCAGACATAACAATTTTGCGACGCAGTCACAACAACTGACGACAGGAATTTTAGAAAAAAAAAGAAGCCATAAAAACCGCGGATAAAGTCACTTTACAAGTTCTAGTATCCAATATAACTGTCTGGTTCCAGTTATAACCCATCTGTCAGTTCAACATACTTCAAATCCTATATCCACCGATTATATATTCTTGTGCATTTTTTAACAAGTTGCTGTTATAACAAACAACGTAGTCACTAGTGTAAAAACATGTCAATTCCAGTAAAACCAATGCTTTGGTTTAATGAAGATGTGTTCATTAGATCTCATTCAATGCTCATCGGTGCGATAAAGGAACACATTTTTAAACGGTCATATCTGGAATTGCGCAAAATCAGATATATATTTAACAACGTAAGTAAATCGCTTCCTACTGCAATAAGAAACAGCTTTGCAATTGTTGAGGAGTAGACTGATGTTTAAAGGTTAAATACTAAGTATAGATTGACCAAACAAAGAAATTTGTTAGATTTCATTGTAGATACCAGGATCATGTCACACTGCTTGTTATCTAATTAATGATGAATTTGAATCTACTACATAATAAATGTGATAGTAATTGTTTACTGATCTGACGTCTTGCCAAGTTATGTTCATTCAATCCTTTTATAAATAGTGAGTTTATTGTAATTTGTCAGTAAAACTTGATTTCCTTCCAAAGTTTACTATTATTTAGAGTATAAACAAGAAGCATAGATATACTAAACAAAATGATTTATTATACTTTAAAGTATACATGAACATTCTAAATGAATGTTGTTTCCAAATATGTAGGCATTAGAATCAGCTACGGAATGTTTGAACTCATTAATTTTAGTTCATTTGAGTTCACAGAACCTGTCAATAATGTTCACTGAAACAAAATAAACTATGTGATCTGACTTCAACAGTACAAAGTATCACGCTTTATTATTACCGGTGGTCAGATTCCACAGCTTTCAGTTTAAATAAATTTGCATGTTGGTAGGAAATTTTAAATTATTGTTTGCTGTGTATTCTGATCTCTTGAATCTTAGCTGATTTGTGCCTAACATAACCATCGAGCCCAGAAAAGGAAATGCCATTCCAATGTCTTGTTTCTGCAGTTTCTTGTACCATTTTCATCAATACATTTGTTGCAGTAATTGGACTTCCTTGTTTCACAATGGCCAATATTATTCAGACTGCTGATAATATTAATATTTGCGTGCGTACATATATGGGGAGGAGTGTGAGTCATCGAATGATATTTGAGTAGTCAACATTTCGGATAGAGTGTCATGTGCTCTAGTGGTATAGCAGTGCAAGGAATATGCAAATTGTTACTATCCAAATAACTATGTCTGTTAAGTAAGTTATAAAAATGGCCTAACCAAAATTGGCTAGAATCGAAATTGATTGTAGGATGATTGCTATAATCTGATACAAACAATCAGTGTTAGACAATTTATCTGTTTGAATAAATTTGTTCCACCACAGAATCCACATCATATTATGTTATAAATCACAATTATGTTTACCATAGATCGAAATAACCTGGAGCATTTTCGAATTATCAATAAATAATTTCTTGAAATAACTTGACGATCTCGATGCCCGATTTATGTCATAGCAATTGAACAGGATTATGGCTAGAGATTAAATATTTAAGAGAAAGGAATCGGTTATTTTATACCGATACCCAGATACTATATGTCGTTTTCATCTTACTAACAGATAAACATAACGACATGGTATCATGTACCGATGAGTAATTTTAATAATTAAAGAACATATTCAGTGAAGGTGTTAATGTAATTAACTAGGAATTTTGGAAGGTCACTAAATGCACTTTAGCTTCTCCTTAGTTAATTACAAAATCATACACGTGTTTACAAAATACAACATAGTTGCACATACCACAATTCTACGATAAACTTTCTTAAGAATAAATTGGTCAAAATTAACAGTCATTTAAGGAATTTCTAGTGATAATCATTACATATGAAGAAGATATGCGATAAGTAGGATTCTGTGCAACATTTATCGTCATCATCACATCATGATAACAATAATGTGCAAATTAATGGATATCGCTCTGACAAACACGATATGTTCAATTGTACATCTCTAAAATAAATTCTCCGAAAATAGAACCTTTCTCCAAACTAATCTATGTAATTTTCACTTCTTAATGAGTACATTCCGTTTAGTTTGAAATCAGTCTTTATAATGACTCGATGATAGTCGACTCATGTTGAACGATATGAATTATTGGTTTGCCATTACTTATTGATGACATGAACATATATCATTTGTGAGTGTTCATGCCAATCAATATGATTTACATCTCAATCATAATCTAAATAAAGACAGAACAAATATTGATGCAGAATAATATGAATTCAATATATTTCGTTGTTTCTCATCAGCTGCTTACAACCAAATATGCATTAGAGTTTTAGCATTGGGGTAATAAATAGAATGGAACGACTGACACAAGTGAATGTAAAGGATTGGAATAACAAAAGTCATCGATGATAACTATATATATATGGGCAAGGAAAGTTCAGAGGTTATTAGGTATTAGAATAAGGGCTGGCGTAATAGTTGAGTTGAGTTCAGACACAGATAAAATTAAAAATGTGATTATTTTAGAGGTAGTTGAAAACAATTAGGGTTACGTAATAATTGAATAATTTTTAGAGGTAGTTAAAAACAATTAGGGTAGGTTACGCAATAATTGAATAAATTTGGATAGTTCATATAATTAGGAGACAAATGAGCGGAAATGTGTGAGAGAAAGGGTGGTTTAAGAATCGGGTAAGGGGGTGGGAATATAATAAAAACTGAATATTAGCCAAAATTGAACTAATAACAACAAAACTGAAACAAACAAAAAAAACAAAAAGAAAGATTACCAGGGTAGTAATAAGTTTATCACTGTCTCTTTTTGAATACATAGATCCGGTTTGAGTTTTTTTATCGCGATCGCTTCAGCAAAACGGAGAGCAGTTGTACTTCTTTGTTTACTAATGATTTTAAAGGCATGAGAAATGTCGATGCTGTGCCCGGTGTCGAGTAAATGCCGAGCTATCGCACTGTTGAGAGTCCTGGAGCCTTGCAGCCTCAGTGTCTTGGGAACATGCTCAGAAATGCGGACATGCACTCTTCTCTCGGTTCTTCCAATGTATGTGCTTCGGCACGTACATGTAAATTGGTAAATGCAGTTGGAGCTACTGAGAAAAGAAAACTTGTCGATTTTAGTTTGTTTCAGTGAGCAGTTTGTTTCCCACACTGTTGTCAGTTTAGTTGCTGGGTAGGTCGCTTTCAACGCGGAATTAAGTTGGTGGTTAATTTATTACCCCAATGCTAAAACTCTAATGCATATTTGGTTGTAAGCAGCTGATGAGAAACCACGAAATATAATGAATTCATATTATTCTGCATCAATATTTGTTCTGTCTTTATTTAAATTCATAAAGGGAACTAACTGCATGAAATTTTTGAAAAGCCGTCTCCCTGCTCATATTTTCAAGTCACACAATCAATTGGTGACAGTCCGTTGCAGGATATCGAGAGAGACAACAAGGTTAAAGTTTTTGGAACGATGCTTGAATGATTGCTGATCGTCTATCACTTATTACATGTCAAAATATTGAAGGGTAACACTCTTTGCAGATTAAGGTAACAGACAACAGATATAAAATGTAATGACTCTGGAGATAAGATCAGTTTACAGAGCAGATACTTGGTCTGTTGATTGCCCAACCGATGTAGTGGTGTAGAGTCTGCATTTGACAAAATCAAATGCTTGTTGAGATAGGTATGAAAGTGAAACCTTTTCACTTTATAAACCACATTAGATCATTTTATGAATATGTTTGTGTAATCATGCAATTCGTGCTACTCATTAAACAACAAACATAACAAACAACACTTATTCGACTACTGTCAGCTGGAGTAATTTCTTATGGTGGATCCAGTTTTACAGTTATTCGACTCGAAAATAATATGTTGGATATGGTTGAACACTTCCACTAAAATGAGACGAATTATTTTATCACAAAGATGAACTCTTAACTGAGAATCAATATGCTCATGCTCAACATTCACATATAAGCTCTGAAGTGTTTATATGTGATGAAACGAATCGAATTGCAATCATTCATCTATATATACTGTCAGTCTTCTGATTAAAGTAGGTTAAGTAAATACATGTATGCAAAGTTATCGCTAATCAAATTACTGATAACCTATTCAATTTACTTACACAGTAATTTCCACCCCATATGAACATTCATTTGAATTTCACAGGTAGTGGTTTTCTAACAAAAGTTTCATTGTAGAAATATCCAACTAGAATGATATTAAACAGCTAATACATTGTGTTTTAAATGTTAAACTCAAATATCCCTTTATAACTCGTACTGAGTAGCAGATATACTAGAGAAATTGGTTCTCCGATTTCCAAGTCCTCATATCGACGTCGGTGCTAGAAATTACCAAACATTTAAAGTTCACTATCATTTGGCTAATAGTGTTGATAATAAATACAAGCTAGTTTGAGTAAATATTCAGTGACAAGGAAAACAGATTTCTCAATATTAAATCATTATCTCTCAATTCAAATGTGCATCTGAACAATCGTACGCCTACTCCTAAATTATTTAATAAATTTGTATTTCCCGATTTGCTGGAAAAATTGTTTATTATATTATCATGTATTTCAAAATAACCTTTCAAATCATAGTTAATATCCCTGTCTCATTGTCAAATATCACTCCCACCTAACAGTTTTCTGTCACTACTATCTTTCAGTTGACAGGTTTGTAGGTAAATACAAAATAATTATTACACCAAAGGAATTTTCCCTCACAGTCCACTCTGTCTTTCAAATCCAACAATTACACTGTTTAGTCTCATTTCCAAACATTAAACAAAAATGGATTATTATAGTGTTTGATAAAAGGTGTCAATCAGAAGTGACCTAAAGGAAAATGGCATTTCATTGACTAGGAAATGGATCAATTTCCTAATGACTATTGCGGTACGGATATGAATGAGTATTTGTACATTTTAACTGGTAGTCCAACACACTTTCTCACTCACTCTTGTGTTCTTTCTCAAGTAGTCATTTGGGTGGGTATTGGGTAGCACATAGTGCATCAGATTTTGCACACCACCTGTCACAAAAGTGTTAAGACAGTGTCCAAAGATTGAAACAATCTACATTTCAACAACACACTAATATACCGAAATGAAGCTATCGAAAACCAATTCACTTAAAACAACAAATCACGATGAAATCATACATTTATTTACTTTTTTCTTCGATACATGTTTGATTTTTGCCTCCAAGACTTGTAGGTAATTTTTCCAAGAAGCATTTAAATGTGTCACCTAAACGTGTGTATAAATTTTTCCTGTAAAGAGATGCATTAAGGAAATTAATGTTTAGAAAATAAATAACTAAAGGAATTTGTTCATTTACTGAAATGATACTGATGCGTTCAAACAAGATCTGCTCAGAAACAATTCAATGACCAGTAATGAAAATTCGATATCACTCTCTAAAATATACGTGTGGAATGTTTATTTTCAGAGTAGATATATAAAGGTCATCTGAGTACCGTAATAACAGACAGTGATAATCTCACAAATACAAAACACTCGAAACTGTAAGCATCTCTATGTACTATGTGAATTGCTAGGCGACAATCATCTCCCGTTAATGTAATCCAATAACATGAAATATCTGAGCGATAACTTATTTCCCATTTATTTATCATCAGGTTCTACCGTTAGAAATCCACTACAAGATATGTATTAGTTTGACTATTATGAAAACATTCTTCGAAGTAGTTGTATTCTGAAATATTTCTTGTCTGTGCAATATGAAGTAGAATAGAATTGACATTAGATTCCAGTGTTATTGTAAAAGTCAATACCCAAGTGAGAGTCAATCGAGTTAGCAAGCCAAAAACTGAATGAAACACACATCATGAATTCCCACATCAAAATAAGAATAATGAACGAAATAAGACAAATATCATTTGCATTGTTTGTGTCTGACAATAATTTCAGTAATAAATGATTTAGAATTGTAGAGTACCATCCAACTCACCAGGTATCCGTAATAAGAGTTCTTAAATAAGAATTCGTCAATGACATTGATTATTGATGCATATTTCAATGAACAGTAACTGATCACAATATCCGGCTTTATAATATGAGGCTGAATTGAGGGAAACGTGATGATGGAATATTATCTGCACTGTTCAATATAATAAGAGAAGCTATCACTGACACTTATACAATATTACTCCACTAGAATTCATTCGATTTGTTACGGTGACATGACCTACTTAACACGTTTCCCAGCATATTTCTGGTGTAATTCTTACCAACTATATTGAAACTACCAAACACAAATGTAAAATTGTTTAATAAGAAAAACCACACTCAAATATGAAGTAGTATTCATGTTAGAAGAACTCATTGTTTAACTTTTGTAAATGATCCAATTGTAAATGTTCCAATTTTCACCTACCAACCTCAGATCTACGATACCAATATCGTCTACCAAATGATGAGTAATACGCCATAAATGTAATCCTCATTTGTGAATGATGTTTCACAAATCACACCTATAACCTACGAAGTGAGAGAGATAGGTTGGAAGACGCCGAATTTCTGTGATCTATAATAAAACTTGTAAACCTACTGTAAACAACACTGTCTAGCTAGACACTAGTTTACATCCGTGATAAAGTTTTGTTTGAACACTACTGAGCATTATCATACTTGGATTAAACGGTTGATCAGTGTTATCCAGAAATTGACGATTGTCAAGCATATTTCAGATCGAGGTGTGAACCATAATTCATGATTCGTCAATCTTAGCTGTCAAATAAATTCACAAATGAAAATAAAGTTAGTGCGTCTACGTTGACTGACCATTGTTACATTGAGATTAAGACTACAAACGACATCAGCTATGTACAACTAAAACAATGAGATTTTCTACTCCAATTAGTCGACAATATTTCAGTCAAATCAGTATTCATATTAACTTATAAGCGGCCAGATAAACGTCCTCATAGAATGAAGTCCAACAAAATAGTAAACTCATTAATCCAATTTTCACATGACTTGTAACCCATACCCTCTGAGACAGTAGAACAATTTGATAAATTGTGTGTCTAAAATAAGAGCTTCCTCAATACACTTCCATTCAAAGAAGGAAGGAGAAGTGAATGAGAGAATATGTCAGGTGAATTAATGGCATTAACAAAACAATTATTAGGCTTACTTCACATCAAAGATCACTAACAAAATCATTGACGTTACAAAAATTAGCATCAATAGTTTGTGTTATAATGTTCTGATTAGAATTGAAGAGAGTAAATCTATTCATTGGTGTTAAATTACTGATAGTAAGTATACTTGATGTAGACTTGTATAAAATAAACAATTATAACTAGCTACAAAGTTTCAATATCCTGAACAGCCATTATAAATATGATGGATATCATTAACTTAGCCACTTACTCTCTACATAGTCTATTTTATTTCTATCCTTAAAAGCTAAAACATTAAAACCTGCTTTAACTTATATGTGAGAAAGGGTGAGTTACATACTACTGAGACTGTTTTCGATTATGTCACTTTACTGAAGGCATATATTCCATAAGATATTATCCAAGCAATTTATCGTGTAAGATTTCTGAAGACAAAATTATTTGTATTGAAGATGGTGACTACTCATGCTAACATCTGTGTTTGCTTCATTTAGTAACTGGAAATTATGAATAACATTTCAGATTATTCCATTGGACTTACCTCCTTCCCCTTTCAAATCAAATTAAATGGTATTATCATGTGATGTTAACTGATGCTAAATCATAACATATTTTTCAAAATTTTATCAATAATGTGAAGAAGTAGAAGAAGGGGAAGTCATTTCACCTTACATAGGACACAAAATAACAATGTTTCTGTTATATCCTAGCGAAGACATTAGTACGGGTAATTCCCGCGACCTATTGATGGACGATTATTCTATGTATATTCTTATTGTTTAACTATTGAGTAACTAGATTGTGTATATCTATATTCATCTTACTACAAGCTTCATTTTGACCTATGGATTATTATTATACGAATTACTGTCCATAAATTAAATTTAGTCTCCCGCGTTCACAGCCACATTTAGCTTGATCTTGTACAAATATTATTTTCTATTTTATGGTGTGATGCGGTCTGTTTGCCTGGTATATAAACAGAGTATGCTTGAAATAAATGAATGCATAAATAAATGCATAGCAGAAGCTGTAATTGATGTTCTGGACTCGCTTGGAAGAGCTAGGCGGACAAGGGACCAATAAGGATACTAGACTGGTCATACCAGTTGAATGTCATTGATTTCGCACATTGTTAAGATTAGACAATTCCTATTCCGGTTGGTGGATAACTCACGTGATAAAAGCCGGACATAAAATCATAACAAATTGGATAAGGTCCTATATTTTATAAAGTGATAACAGTTTCAATATTACCAATGTTGACCTTAACTGTCACAAACATTTCATTAACTTAGTTTTTGGCTCCGATGCATAGTTCAATTTATCAGTCATTGACCTGATCATTACTTCTTTTAATATTTTATTATCAGACAATATCAATCATCATTCAATTCAAATCGTATCTAGTTCCAGACGATGACAATAGACATTCACATCATTCTCTAAATCTCTCACGCATAAAATGTCAAATATCAATGCTTCTCTGTCTGTAAACCTTCATGAGTAAAACTGACCATTTTATAAAATATTGACACTTCAATACCCGTAGTAGTCATATGATGGTAGATTTCAAGTGAACAAAATTGAGCTTAAATTCCCCACTGATATCTGAATTGAAAGTAGATCAAATAAGTAACGTTCCCACGAACATTGGTTATTCAGTGATTAATTTATTTTGTATAGTCGTTTGCTTGAAGGTAATGATGGTAATAGTTTGTCACATATCGTCAACTTCATCTCAACTATCAGCCATCCTAAAAGCAATATTCCTTCATTGAATAAACCAAATTACTGTAAATATATCAATGTCTCACAAGAATTTCAATCGACATTCAACAGCTTACATGTTCACTCATACTATACAGAAATTAGTTAATGATAGAGGATAAATCCTATTTCACGATCAACTACACCCAAAGCACTGATCATTTATTCGAACACTGTACAACAATTACATAGCCAGTAACTTACCATTCGCCTCTTGTAGTAAGAAAATTGAAATCAATGACACAATACCAATTAACATTATCAATTGAAGCTGATAGCAAACCAAATTTTAGCTACATTAATATTTTCTCATCAATGGAATGAGTGAAAGACATGTTATAACCAAACATATAGTTTGCTTAATGTAAATAGTGTACATGATTGACAGAACGTTTTATTTACCTTTAATACACGTTTTATCCAATTTGATGATAATCAAATTGATTAATCACATTTAATTCTTGATTATATTTTGGGAAAAAGATTGTTTAGTAACAAAAATATGGTTTATTAATTGCGGCTAACTCGTACTATTGAAATTCCTCAACCATAACAATCATGATGTTCTACTCGACATGCATTCAATAATACAACTCTCAATAGTAAACTGTATTGTATCTGTTTTATCTGAAGCGTTACGAATTCACTATCTAGCAAACGAAACAAAGACTCGTGAAAAGAGACCGATAGCTAGCTATTCTGACGCGAACTCAGACCCAGCTAACTAGAGTAAGAAGTCCAAATTGGAAGCGGGGAAATATATTCCGTAGCAGCCAGAAGCACAGCAGTCATAAAGGGAAAAAGTCAAACGTATATATACAGCAACAAGCTATCCTTGGGCATCATTATAAAATAACACACTCAAAGAAACAATGGACCAATAGCGTTTAAGATAGTTTACAAGTGGGAAATATGAAGTGAAGGTAAAAAGCGCGCTTTTGCCGTGAAAACAAAGAAATTCAAATTTTCAAAATAAAATTACAAAATTAAGCCACTTATCAAGTAAGTTCTGAAGACTTGACATCCCCAACAGTATCACAGTCACCTGATGAAGAAATCCCAAACAATGCATACTTTATTGAGGATAATTTGAGATTTGACTTATAGTCCACTGTTATATAATCACTATCAATTTGTATAACATATTTTATTTAGGACATCCTCAACTGAATCAACTCCAATATCAATAGGTGTCAGCTCTTATTATTACTTTTTATCCTCTTTCAAATTTTATCTGGCTAATCGCAACTCAACAAACAATTCAAAATATGAACCAATATAATTGATTCCAATTATGTAAGAGGAAAGGAAATCAGATATTGACCAAATTAATTTAATCACAATCAACCACTTGTTTCTGAATGATATCTAATCAATCGTTAATCTAATATTCACCGAATCAATGTAAGCGCTTATTATCCAATGGAACTATTGTATCTAACTAACTCATATAAAATATTAGGTCGAAATTTCGGTCACAAATCAGCTGTTCAATTCTAATTAGTTCACGTGGAAAAACAAGAGTTTGAAATGAGCTTGGTTTCAAATAGCATATGTAAGAGTGAGATACTTGACATATCGTACTAATAAACCTAATAAGTCAGGTTCAAATGTCCGTATGTGAGATTGAATTCACCGGTAAGGTAATAATCAATAGGTTGTCAGTTGAATCAAGAGCAGATGAAGCAAATAATAACGACAGTTTGACGACTGTTTCACACACATTCATCCAAGAATCTTGATAATCGGTCATAACTTATTTCTCTTGTCTCTATCCTGTAGAAATAAACATGAATTTTAGCCAAGTCACTTTTACATATAGATCAGAGGGGGTTTTGTGGAGAATTTAGTATTTTCATAGTTGAAATCATGAATCAATTGAAGGTAGACCACCATCGAAAACCTGGAAGCACTGGACGGCCGTTTCGTCCTATTCTAGGACTCCTCAGCAGTGCGCATCCACGATCCCGCACTCACGAGACTCGTGGATGCGCACTGCTGAGGAGTCCTAGAATAGGACGAAACGGCCGTCCAGTGCTTCCAGGTTTTCGATGGTGGTCTAGCTTCAATTGACTCATGATTTCAACTGTGAAAATACTTTTACATATGTTTAAATATATGAATAAAGTAACGTTGAACATTTCTCAAGATTTCGGAGAGAAAAAAATATTAGACGTATCTTCATGTGGAAAACCTGAAAATCAACCATCTATCTTTCGAAATGATTTATTTTGTGGAAGTTCAAGTTGTTTCCGTTTTCGTTTTATCACTACTTAGATTTCATGAAATGATCAGAACATGTTTCGAAGTTCCATTTCGAACGAAGTCGTTCGTTTAACAATCAGGTGGTAATTTGTTAACCGATCACAAAACGTGTTATTACATTCTACTATCCAAGCGTTTCCTATGTTACAATTTCCTGACCACACTCGAATAAAATTCACTCAACATTCACTGGCCGGATACTATCAGTAACAGCGTTTTATGGGAGAGAACAAACCAGCTTCCAGTTGAAGAGGAAATTAGGAAACGACATTGGAAGTGGATAGGGTATGCATTAAGGAAATCACCAAACTACATCACGAGGCAAACCCGAACTTCGAATCCTGAAGGGAAGCGGAAAAGAGGAAGTTCAAAGAACACATTACACCGGGAAATAGAAGCAGATATGAAAAAGATGAATATCAACTGGGAAAGATTGTCCAGGATAGGGTTAAATGGAGAATAATGGTGGGTAGCCTATGCTCTTCTACTAGGGGTAAAAGGTGCAAATATGTAATACTGTCTACAATATGTTATTCATCATGGCACTAAATTAACACACTTAAAAATCAATTAAAATCAATAATTTTTTTTACTCAGTATATCTTCTCTTTCAATCTTTGAAAGAAAACTTTAACTCAACCTACTAAAACTTTTGATTTAATGAATAATCAGACAATCACCATAAGTTGCCATATCATAACACATTTCTTATTCTCAATTATTGAAATTTCATAAAGACTTACAAAATTTTTTCGACAACTTTTCTATTCGATTGCCAATATCAACAATCAGAAAACAAATATCAGTGACAAAATATGACGGTAGAGCACATTTTACAAAATACGATTTTTATATGTTTTGATTGTCTTATACAATTTAATAAGATTTTTATATAGTTGAAATCATGAGTCAATTGAAGATAGACCACCATCGAAAATCTGGAAGAACTAGACGGCCCTTTCGTTCTAATGTGGGACTCCTCAGTGTCAGTGCGCATCCACGATCCCGCACTCGCGAGCGAGATTCGAACCCAGGACCTATCAGTGTCGCGCCAAAGCACTTAACCGATAGACCACTGATCCGGCATCCATCGGTGTTAATGTTTAACTTCAACCAATCCACGATGTTTGAGCAACCGTTCATTAATTGTCTTCAGTGAGTTGTTATCTCACAACAGACGTGGTTGAACTCCACTGGTCACTGCTTCTCACTAGAACTCCAGGACATATATCTTGAAGTCAGTCACTGGTGAGCAAATGATAATAATAAGTTTTGTAAATGGTGATGTTTTCCATGTATTTCATAGATTCTTATACGCTGGAATCAGCCTGAAGGAAATGTTTGTTTAGTTAAATTTATACTGTGATGTGTGCTACTGATGTCAACAGATATTAATAGTATGAGTCATCAATAGAAAATGAAATGTCTGGACATAGAAGGATAAGAAAATCGAAGAGAAGAGAATAAGAACAGAGAATGATTGTTGTGGAAACGAAGAAACAATGATGTCTGAGACAATTGATTGACGTTTTGTAAATGAATCATTAACTGTATAGTTCTCAGATTCGACTAGGATACTCGATTGTCTCCCCTCTCTCTCTCGTTCACTACAATACCATTATCTAACTGACTACAACTATCTCTTCATATAGACTTTCTGAAAATTAGTTCATTCATAGATGTAACAACTTGCAAATAAAATCCTATTTAGTATCCAATGTTTGTTTTACTACGTTATATGTGCTGTAATTTCTTGTATCGATTTAATTCTTGCTGATTATTAATAGATTTGAGTTAATAGTCTTAAGTAAATTAACCAAATTAATTTCATTATTTACTCAAAGTAATACTCATGATTGGTCAATTCGCCAAGTAACCAAATATGATATTATGGTCAATATGTCACTATGTATATATATATATACATTATTATTGAACTACATTGAAACATAGGATTTTATTGATATGTTGCTCCATTTTCTGTTCCTATTTTCCGTTCTCCTGTTCCATTATGTAGATGGTAAGTCTTTGATTATATCCTTCATAAGACCGAAAATTGTTTATAGGGTAATACGTTAACATCATTTGTAACGGTTATGGGATTAATAAAGACATTTATTTCGTTGAGCTTTTACACTATTAATCTAACCAACATTACAAAACACTATTATATAATAGTAGATGTTGCATGTAGACTGATAGGTCCTGTGTTCGAATCTCGCTCGCAAGGCGAAATCGTGGATGCACACTCCCATTGAGTAGTCCCACAATAGGACGAAAGGGCCATCCACTGCTTCCAGGTTTTCATGGTGGTCTAGCTTCAATTGACTCATGATCTCAACTACATATAAATAGTATCGCATTTTGATTCACATGTGATTATTAATACATAAGATCCATAGATATTTTTCTATTCGAAATTTGTTTAAAATACTGATTCTGATTAGATCTCAGAAACACTTGAGATACAAGTACATCTGAACAAAGAGTCTTGAATAAGATGAAACACACGGCTTAGATTATACTACTACTACCTCTACTACTACAACTACTACCGTTTAAATTATGTTAAAATTTAACGACTCTCCCTAAATCTCTTCATAAGTTTTTGTAATCAATTTTCATTTCGTAAAACTCATTATCCATAATTGTTAACGGGTTGACACAAATACTCTGTGGAATGTTAGTTTTCAGATTATCAATTATTTCTGATATTTAACTGTTATACCGATTGCCTGGTAATATATAACGTGCTGATTCCCACCAATTAGAGAGGAGTGAATTATCGATTAGAGCAGTGACACACGAGAGGTCGTTGACCTCTTTCACAATTGCAAAGCTGTTTCTTATTGCAGTAGGAAGCGATTTACTTACGTTGTTAAATATATATCTGATTTTGCGCAATTCCAGATATGACCGTTTAAAAATGTGTTCCTTTATCGCACCGATGAGCATTGAATGAGATCTAATGAACACATCTTCATTAAACCAAAGCATTGGTTTTACTGGAATTGACATGTTTTCACACTAGTGACTACGTTGTTTGTTATAACAGCAACTTGTTAAAAAATGCACAAGAATATATAATCGGTGGATATAGGATTTGAAGTATGTTGAACTGACAGATGGGTTATAACTGGAACCAGACAGTTATATTGGATACTAGAACTTGTAAAGTGACTTTATCCGCGGTTTTTATGGCTTCTTTTTTTTTCTAAAATTCCTGTCGTCAGTTGTTGTGACTGCGTCGCAAAATTGTTATGTCTGGTCGTCGCTGATTGTTACGTCGGATTCGCTAACTACATATACTTATAAAACGAGAAACCACTGCAGTAAGTAAAACTACCATGACTGGTACAAGTGAAGATTTATTAACCTCAGAACAGGACGACGACCCTAGTCGAAAATATGCTTTATAAGATATTGATTACCCATTCATTTTGATTATTAGTTAGGATGAAATCACAAATATGAAAAATACTCAGAGTTATAACAAATCACGCATTGTGTGTCATGCTGAACCAAATTCATATTAATTCAATACAAGAATATAGTATCAATGTTTACGTTACACGATATGTCTATGGGAAATATAACCCTCTGATCAAAGTGGACAAGACAAGATAATCGGAATCGAAGATAAAAATACTCTGCAATTTGTCATACACGGACTGTTGATCTCGTCACAATACATGTCTCGGCACATATTTGTGATTTTCAATATCTGATATAAACGAATATGCTTGCATCAACACACTGCAGTATAAAGTTAGACACTGATCAGTCTTTCACTGATCACTTTAACAATGGTTACATGAGAATTATGAACACAGTTGATAAAAGTGATTGAACCGCCTTACTGAATGTCATATGATAACCGGTCGCGCTCTGTTTTGTAAGGGACCTTACAATGTTTTACGTGCATTCTTTTGTTATTTATTCACCAGACACCAAAATTATTTGCTTTTTATTAATCAACGCAATATATATATATAGTACTTTTATGGATCTAAATTTGTGATCTCCAAACTAATACGCCAGTACGCAATGAACTATCATAAAGTTACAAACGAGAAGTATTTGCTAGGAATATGATCAAACGAATCTGTAACATTATTCCGATTACGCATGTACACCTGCGGTTAGTCATAATCAAATCATCAAGGTGAGTAAATTCAACGGTTGTGATTAATGTCAGATGATATGCTATCTGAAATCAAACCTCTTGAATAATTCAAACTTACAACATAAGTGACAATTTCCGACTGATGGAATCATTCATGTGAATTTACACACACAAACTGCGTTAGCTACACATATTTAAAGGACTTGTGATTTGGTAAAGCAATATCAGGCTACAACATTATGTTTGCAAATTTATCAGCATAAAATTATCTTTATTTGATGTTGAATACTTACACTACTTAGGCAGTTATGTATCGGTTTTCCATTTCGTTTTATTTCCATCGAAAGAACAACACATCAAGTCAGTAATGATTGTTCAATAACCTAATGATTTAATTGTTTATTTTTCACTATTGATGTTGTCAACGGCATCAAAATGTGGTTCATGTGAATGTGAGACGATTTCATGTTGATATGACAGATAACGTTGAAAAGAACTGAACTAACTACTTTATTTCGGTTTCTGACAAATATCTAGTATTAGGAAATACGGTATTGCCTCGAAATAGACTAAACTCAAAAGCATGGTAAGCAAAAGATGGATAGTGGCTAGCAGTGGAATCCAGTTTGACGCGCGTTTCGTCCTATTTGGGACTCGTCAGCTGGATGTACCTGCATCTCAGAGTTGATGTTCACTCTGTGACTCGAACCCAGTACCTTTCGCTTCATATTTCAATAGATCTATGAAAATTCATTACAAGTCAGTAGAGATGATTTTATAGTTGAAATCATGAGTCAATTGAAGCTAGATCACTATGGAAAACCTCGAAGCACTGGACGGCCAACTCGTCCTATTGTGGAACTCCTCAGTGGCAGTGTGCATCCACGATCCCGCCTCACGAGATTCGAACCCAGGACCTATCAGCGCTTAACCAGCAGACCACTGATGATTTTATTTAGAACAATGAGGATTTGATTCATGCATTAAAGTGATGTTCTACCCATCTTAAAATTCTCAAAGTCAATAGCATGCAAGTTCTCTTCTTCCTATAAACCGTTAGCAGTCTGAATAATATTGGCCATTGTGAAACAAGGAAGTCCAATTACTGCAACAAATGTATTGATGAAAATGGTACAAGAAACTGCAGAAACAGGACATTGGAATGGCATTTCCTTTTCTGGGCTCGATGGTTATGTTAGGCACAAATCAGCTAAGATTCAAGAGATCAGAATACACAGCAAACAATAATTTAAAATTTCCTACCAACATGCAAATTTATTTAAACTGAAAGCTGTGGAATCTGACCACCGGTAATAATAAAGCGTGATACTTTGTACTGTTGAAGTCAGATCACATAGTTTATTTTGTTTCAGTGAACATTATTGACAGGTTCTGTGAACTCAAATGAACTAAAATTAATGAGTTCAAACATTCCGTAGCTGATTCTAATGCCTACATATTTGGAAACAACATTCATTTAGAATGTTCATGTATACTTTAAAGTATAATAAATCATTTTGTTTAGTATATCTATGCTTCTTGTATATACTCTAAATAATAGTAAACTTTGGAAGGGAATCAAATTTTACTGACAAATTACACTATACTCACTATTTATAAAAGGATTGAATGAACATAACTTGGCAAGACGTCAGATCAGTAAACAATTACTATCATATTTATTATGCAGTAGATTCAAATTCATCATTAATTAGATAACAAGCAGTGTGACATGATCCTGGTATCTACAATGAAATCTAACAAATTTCTTTGTTTGATCAATATATACTTAGTATTTAACCTTTAAACATCAGTCTTCTCCCCAACGTCAATCATATTTTACAGACAGATGACGTCATATTCCAAAAGGTATGGTATGATTATATATGTTCCAGCCAAATAGCTAACTTGAAGAAGCGAGCTGGATTTTGAATCAGCCAATTTGTGATTTTAAGAATTTCTAACAAGATTATAACTTATTTGAACATGTCGTTCACCAGAACTATTTTCAAATGCTTCAGTTTGAACCTGCTATATGCAATCCGCGATTTTCTTATTTAGATTGAAATTGAATTAGAACAACACATGTAAGCGAACAACTGTTTTCACTTAGATTGTTATGAAGAATTGTTCGCTTACATGTGTTGTTCTAATTCTCACAATAGGAATCTTTAATATTCTGAAAGTGAATTGTGAAAGATTGTTCCTTCGTTCACTTCAGATGATGTAATGTTCAAACTATCCACTTTTAGTAGTTTCGATTTTTCTTATAGAATAAAAACTGAAATTTTAACAGAGGGATACTCTTCAACAAGTTGTGCATCTACCTTCGATGGAAATAGTGAAGTCTTCATTGAATTTCACTATCATTTGAATCTCGAGAGTAGTAATATGCATAGAGTAACTGTGAGTCTTCCTCAACCACCTACTGATGCTTGTTATCGAATAATTTTCCTGTGGTTGAGTACTTTACATATCTGCTTGAACTATTTAAGTTTGGAAAATAACTGAGCATAGTATCTAACCAATCAATAACTCGGTAGTGTACGAAATTCTGATATGTCTGGAACTTTTTCTTAATTTCCCATGTACAACATATCTGCAATGTTACAGTAAATCACTTACGCTCTTTCTTCATTGATTATTTAACTCCATCAGTCTCAATTTTTAAGATCACAAACTGAGTCCTGATAATCTACTACTCATTTTGACTCTTTTATACTACTAAGATATTTATTTACAATGGTACTTATATTGCTTATGTGTTAAATGAACAAAATCAGCATATAAAAACATGAGCGACGAAACTGTAAAGCCCATCTAAACAAGCTTTACATTTTTTAACCTATAAGATAACTTCATTGTTCGGGTTACGAAAACGCAACACCATTTTCGACACATTTATATATAGATATACAATAATAAGTACAAAGACACCTGACAAATATGTAAATATATTCAGACATACAAAGGTGATTTTCAAGAAAAATAAAAATTATCGCAACATCCTTCATCGTAAATCTAAATTTCGTTACAACTAACTGAGATTTCTCAGTATAGGCTTGTGGAGATTGTTGAGTTTTTTTTAATTGAGATCATGAAATGAACAATGTTAGATGTTTTGGATGTTTTGTCCTAGAAGGGACTGCTCAGCAATGCCCGTCCGCAACTCCGCACTCGAGACTCGAACCCAGGACCTTCTGTTCAAGATTTCATAAAACACTTGTGTTAACAAACAAGAATAAGCATATATAGTATGCCAAAGTATCATTACTCAATAATAATTTTGATATGATAGTTTTATTTTTTGTTAATATCCATCAACGTTATTATTAACTTTAATAAATATTTTACAATTTCTACTACTGCTATTGATATTAATCACACTGCTATCAATACTCACACTGCTTTTGATACTACTAATACTATTACCATTACTATTGCTACTCTTCCTCCTCCTCCTCCTCATCCTGACCAGCACTCTATACTACTTATATGGATTTAAGTAGACCACACCACACTACTACTACTACTACGCTGTAAGCATCAGAACCTGGCACAAAATTCCAGGGTATCTATTCTGAAATTAATTCAATTAGTTAAAAAACATTATCCGTCAACTAAATTTGGCGCTGATCAGTGTCTGTTAAAATTATTCTTTAAAATAAACCAATAATTACGGGTTGGGTAGTAAAGATTCAAATCAACAAATCACTATCATATCATGATAGTATAAAATGAAAAAAGAAATATGAATATTCTTAAAAGAAAAATGTACTTTACAGTGTTCTTTTATTACATCTTTATTGTTGTACATTACCAAGCTGAGATGCCAAAATGTAAGTTAGAAAAAATTATTTTTCAAAATTTATACTCTCTAATTTGTTTAAAATGGTGTGTGAATGATCAAGTTAAGCAGTGATATTTAATGTCTTCTAATGAAAACGTTTTTCATCATAATAGTGAAAATGGGTATTTGAAGTATTCATTGTCGTTTTTCAAATAAAAGTAATCTATCTCTGAATATGATACACACAGTTCTTCTTCATTGTTTACTTACTTGCTTACCTACACCTCTTGCCCTCGTTCAGGAGTATAAACCGCCCACCAATATTCTCCATCGAAATTTGTCTTAGGCAATCCTTTCCGGTTGCTATTCATCCTTTTAAATTCTGTTTATGATTCCTTATGCTGTGTGTTCTTTGGTCTTCCTCATTTCCGTTTCCCTTCACGATTCCAAGTTAGTGCATGCCTCTTAGCCACTTTCAACATCTTTTTCTAATTTTCTCTTCAGCTGGAAGCTGGTTTGTTCTTCCCCTGGGTAGTCTGTTGCTGATGGTTTCCGTCAAACGGATATTGAGTATCTTGAGTAGACAATTGTTTAGAAAACTTGTACGTTCATGATAATGGTTGTTGTAGTTCATGAAGTTTCAGCTTCGTACAATAGAACTAACTGTTCTGACGTTCGTCCTGAAGATTTTGATTTTGATATTGGTTGACAGTTGTTTTGAGTTCTATGTGTTCTTCAACTTCATTATTACTCACAAATTTAAAACCATGAGTTGGGTTGAATAAATTTGGAGACTTCGTTATTTGTATAAATCTGGTTATTGGATAATCAATACGAACAGTTTACTCCGTGAATTGTATGAACTTGTTCATTGAAAACCATTAGGTATACATTCTTCACTAGTAGATTTTCGTCAACATAATATACTTCCCGCTTTCCACAAAGTTTATTTGTGTATGGGTACGGGAAAACCATAATTGAATCACACGTTGGTCAGTTGAAACCAATCATTTGGAAATATATCATGTGAGATTAATTTTAATTTCGTACCAACAGTTACAACTTACTGCACCAAAACCACTACCCAGTTTCATCTTTTAAATTGGAATGCACTTTGAACATTCATTTACAGTGATAATTCTTCACTAATTAATAAGCTTACCCGTCTTCGAACATTCCTGAAAACTTTATTTTTGTCAAAGTGTTTCTGATCTATTTCTTAATCGCAGTTAGTAAAAAATATCGTTGACGTAAAAATGCAAAATCTTACAAAAGCCTTCCTATATGATGAACAAGTAAATTGCTACTGGATCACAATAAACCAATTGTCCAATCTTTTGCAATTGAACTGATGGGTGATAAGTTACAATCGTAACGTATAATAAGATAAATTGTAGAAGAGAGAAACATTCATTGCGAGCTACTAAAAACGACTTGTATAATGTATAGAAATAGCCTTTGAGCATCCATTTTCACCCAAATAGTGTGTTTTGCAGTCCTGTCTCCTCTCCTGTGTCTTAAGAGTTCTGATTACACGATGTCTTTAATGTAATGAAACTCTTCTCTCTATCTGAAGACTGCGAGAGTTTCCAGGTCATTCCCCTCCACATACTACTTATAAGCGGTCTCACGAGTAGCGTCCATCGCAGTAGTATAAGTGTACAAAGTAACATGACTTGATCCATAACTACGTTAAGACCGTGTATCCTTACGTAATATTGAACGACACGTTAATAACGGCGTAGACATTAAATATTTAAGAGAAAGGAATCGGTTACTTCATACCGATACCCAGATACTATATGTCGTTTTCATCTTACTAACAGATAAACATAACGACATGGTATCATGTACCGATGAGTAATTTTAATAATTAAAGAACATATTCAGTGAAGGTGTTAATGTAATTAACTAGGAATTTTGGAAGGTCACTAAATGCACTTTAGCTTCTCCTTAGTTAATTACAAAATCATACACGTGTTTACAAAATACAACATAGTTGCACATACCACAATTCTACGATAAACTTTCTTAAGAATAAATTGGTCAAAATTAACAGTCATTTAAGGAATTTCTAGTGATAATCATTGCATATGAAGAAGATATGCAATAAGTAGGATTCTGTGCAACATTTATCGTCATCATCACATCATGATAACAATAATGTGCAAATTAATGGATATCGCTCTGACAAACACGATATGTTCAATTGTACATCTCTAAAATAAATTCTCCGAAAAAAGAACCTTTCTCCAAACTAATCTATGTAATTTTCACTTCTTAATGAGTACATTCCGTTTAGTTTGAAATCAGTCTTTATAATGACTCGATGATAGTCGACTCATGTTGAACGATATGAATTATTGGTTTGCCATTACTTATTGATGACATGAACATATATCATTTGTGAGTGTTCATGCCAATCAATGTGATTTACATCTCAATCATAATCAACCACATTTGTTATACTTTTTCACATTTCATTACTAGACTGTAAGTTGCATTTTGTTATATTCACTTTATTCATCTCATTTCGCTGAACATATTCTGAATTTGTGTATATTCTATCCATTTGATCAGTCTCAGTTAATGCATTCTTCATGAAAACAGCTTAACCACTTAAGTGGAAATGTGCATTTACCAAATTATTCGTTATTCAAATATGGTATAATATAGTCGGGAAAGTACCAAGAGTTCTTCAACATATAAAATGTAACATTTCGAGTCCATCGAATAAGAGTCTGAGCGAATACACTCTGATGTTTTCTACATAATTAATAACATCTGTTTACAATAATTGTCATTCAATTTTAATGAGTAGAACTAAACTATACTGATTATCTTGAATTGAATAGAGACGATCATTTAGAGGGAACATGTGTATTACTGGAATAAGATGCAGTTTCTAAAATCCATTTATGAATCGCCTGTATATGATAAGATAATTTTGTGATGAGATTTCATAATTCAGCTAGTTTACATAATTAACTGATTGTTCATTACTTACAGAACGTCAAATTATCGAAAAAAGCATTCGTTGTAGTTAAAGACAGCGTAGGGCACATAAAGAATGTAATGACACTAAAGTGAAGATCATTCGACATAGTATTCTATTTTGGATGAAGACATTTATGAAACCTGGCGTTCTATGAGAATGATCATGTTAAAAGCTTGTAATTGCATCATTTAATTCAATGTACTATTCGCACTACAGACAAATCCTGACCAGTTTACATCTTTTTGGTTAGTTTCAAAGTCACTCAAAAACTCTCTCTGATTTAATACGATAGCTTACTAGTACCATAAGCTTATTCCTTAACGATTCACCATCATTTACTAACGGTGATGATAACCTAAACTTAACAAGAATTAACTGAAAATATGTTTTACATATATTTATTTGACTTTCATATTCTATTGATCCTTTTTCCTATAAGCTGCTATAAATGGTAAGCTACTTAACATAAACTTAACTATTTATTGTACTGAATTTCTAGTTCCGGAAAATAAATTGTTGGAAACATAACGCATATTATTGTATAATGTTACATTCACATGGAACTGCTTTTATCAACTCGATTTAAATGTTCATTTTTAAATATAAATATGATTATCACTTGAATGTTGGCGATAAATACACCTTACATTATCCTAATTATTTATGAATGATACAACGTAAATAGATATTTTATAGTTGAAATAATGAGTCAACTGAAGCTAGACCACCATGGAAAACCTCGAAGCTCTGGACGGCCAACTCATCCTATTGTGGGACTCCTCAGTGGCAGTGAGCATCCACGATCTCGCCTCACGATATTCGAACCCAAGACCTATCAGTTTCGCGTGCAAGCGCTTAACCACTAGACCACTGAGCCGGCCGGTGTCCAACGATGTTAATGTCTAACTTCAACCGATCCACTAAGTTGAGCAACCAATCACCAATGTTTTCAGTGAGTTAATATCTCACAACAGACCTGGATGCACACTGCTGAGGAGTCCCACAATAGCACGAAACAGCCATCCAGTGCTTCCAGATTTTCCATGGTAGTTTAGCTTCAGTTGACTCATGATTTCAACTATAAAACTACTGAAATCTCCACAAAAACCCCTTCTGTTAAATAGATATGACAGGAATTAGTGAATCAACATACATTAATCATTTATATTATAAAAAAGGGATAATGTGGACTGTGTGTGTAGTTTATATTTTTCATGTCTTTATTATTTTGTATAAACATATATTTTCTTTACAATTTTACAAGTGCTATTCGATAAGGGTAAGTGATCAATTATTGTCTTCATAAAATACACTATGTTGATCTTGTTTACAATAATGTTTAATTCATTAAACAAAATACTTGTGCTGATGATGTCGTTCATAAGGACGATGAAAGCTCCACGACTAAACCTTTCAGCTCAGAGAACAAAACTCCATCATAATCATCCACCTGAGCTAAAAATCTTCTCTACCACCTCAAAATATTTCTATTTGATTCAATTTTAAGAAAAGGTTTAATCAGAATTTTCAAAATAAGATAGAATAAACGGATGAATTATGAATCCAGGAGTACAGCTCTAAAATGGAACAACTAATGAGAGTATCATTGTTGCATGAATTCTATGATGTTTCTTGTTGAAACTTGTATGTGTTTGTATACTACTTACTAGTCTTAATTGATTGATCACTGGGTGGTGATCAATATCATGCGTGTCAAGTTCTTCTTAGTGCTGGTTGAATGCTGTCGATCAAGTTGCAATGTGGCCACTAGTCTAGGTGGCTTGACACTGTGTGCACTATGTTGAGATAAGATGGTGGTAACGTCTCTGACTGTGAAGCTGAGTGACATGGAATCGAATCGTCAGGGAGCACCGGTTCCCTCGAGATTACAGGTACACCTTGCTGACGAGTGCCAAGTAGCACGAAACTCAAGTCCAGAGTTTCTTGTTGACCACCTCCAACTACCATCTTACTACTTACTTGTGTTTGAATGAAGAAATACACCAAAAAAGGCACATATCAACTTATTCAAACTGATGACTTAAAAGTAAAATCATTGTAGATTGAATACACTGGTTTTCATTTAGTTAACTGGTGCATTTTACGTCAGTAATCAGAATTTACTACATTAAAATAATAAGTCAGTTCTTATTTTTAAATAGGAATTTACACTTAACACTCATATGAAGTGAAAGCCATTCTCCAAATAATGTTTTTCCTTCTGTTTCATCCTCTCAAACAGTCTTAAATCTTTTATCATTGTAGAATTTTTCATTTATTTTCCAGGGTTTGTGTCTTCTCATTGTTGATTTTTTAAAGACTCCAAGTGATCAGTCTCTTTTTGAATACATACATCCAGAAATGACAGACTTGATATTGACGATGGTTGAAGAGCAATTTAATCAACATTCTGAGGGTCCTTAGTATACAAACCGATAAGATTTTATTTTCGTTGCAAAAGTCAGTGGTTATTTGTAATGCGAAGCTGAGTATAGCCAACCCTAAGTGTTTCGGGCGAATATTACCGGGTTCAAGTTTCGATGTAAATATGAACAGGGGTGCAAGTACATTTAATTAGTCAGACTAACTTCTAGCCACTATATACATATATATCAATTAGGAAGATTTATGCTAAGAAATATAACTTATGTCTCAATAACAATCAACCATAATTGTCTAAACTGCTTTCATAGTGAAACATACTCCAGAATACACCATTTTATATTTTTCATAGCATTGGGAGATGAACGTAAGTTATCAAACAATGTTCATCAACTAATTCATATTCATAATAGTACTTAGACTGTCAGATTCATCACTGTGTTCTATGTATTCTTATAAAACTTGTATAATCATCGAAATGTGGTTATAGTGACTGAAAGTTGACTACATAAATTGGAAAACAATTTCGCTCTATCTAAGAATATGTTGATAATGAATTTTTACATTATTACTTAAAAATTTAAAGAACTGAGATAGCTTGAATTGTTTCAAATATGGTTATGAAGTTTCAGTAAATGGATTTGCTGATGGGAACATTTGATTACATGAAATGTATGAATTTCTATACTAAACATATTGAGAAAGATGAATAGTGGCTACCAGTGGAATTCAGGACGTGCGTTTCATCCTATTTGGGAATCGTCAGCTGGATTTACATGCATCTCAAAGTTGATGTTCACTCTTGGACTCGAACTCAGTACCTTTCACTTGAAACGTCATCGCGTTATCCACTCGACCACTGAGTCTGACTGACCAGTCACAGTCCTAAAAACATCAATAGGAAGATCCAAACAAACAATACTAAGTAAACAGATTAGGTTTAGAGGCATCAATACCAAGATTATACTTGATAGTTTCAAATAAATTGAGAATTTGGTGGAGAGTTAATGATAAATATATTTTTATTAGAAGGGGTTTTTGTGGATATTATAGTAATTTTAGTAGTTGAAATCCTGAATCAATTGAAACTTGACCACATGGAAAACATGGAAGCACTGGACGACCGTTTTGTCCTATTATGGGACTTCTCAGCGGTATGCATCTACGAGACTGACAGGTCTTGGGTTAAAATCCCATGAGTTGGGATCGTGGATGCGCACTTCTGAGGAGTCCCACGATAGGAAGAAACGGCCTTCCAGTGCTTCCATGTTTTCCATGATGGTCTACCTCCAATTGATCCATGATCTCAACTATTAAAATATATTTTTGTTATATCTCAATGAGTAAAATAATTATATTTCTGACGTTTCATGTCTCAGTGTAAACTACTTCTTCAGACTAAATAAATAACCAAAATTAAATTAAATTATTGATAATTCGATTTTTGTTAACAATAAAACATTTCAGCTTCCACACACACCATTCCTTTCTGTATTAAGAAAAATGTAACTTAGATAAAATCATACGTCAACTGACCCAAATCACTGATTTACAATTTGAACCATTGGAGAGTATTTGTCACCGGTTATTAGTTAATTAGTTAAAACATTTGACATTAGTGACCGTAATTTTATTAGATTAAAAGCACTAGCAAGTTCCACCTTACAAACGGCATTCTAATCACTCATGAGCAAAATGAACCACACAATAATAGACAAGTTTTATTAAGCCGTTTACAACAATCGACTATTTACAAAGAAATCGATAGAATGTATTACAAATCTTTTGATGTAACTATCTTATATTGTAAATAATGCACCCCATTTACTCCTTTAACGATTAATGTAGTGACGCTGTTTTACATGAGAAATAAATATAATATTCCTATATATATGAAAATACTAATTTAACCAAATCTATCATCTATCATCATTCAGCCAACAGCTTTATCGTATATATTTGACAATCTGTTTACCCATTGGGAACCACAGTTCACACAAGAATAGACATTATTATAAAACGATTTAACATGAGGTTACCTAACTAAATTCATTTAGTATTGTTTGTTTGAATCTTCCTATCGATGTGTTAGGACTGCAACTGGTCAGTCTCTAATTGGCATATGTGCATACTATGCGTATTACCTCGATATAACCTTATTTCACAAGCATGGTTAGCAGAGATGAATAGTGGCTAGCAGTGGAATCCAGTTTAAAGCGCGTTTCGTCTTATTTGAGACTCATCAGCTGGATGTACCTGCATTTCAGAGTTGATGTTCACTCTGGGTTACCGATCTAAATTGTTACTTCAATTAAATTTTTTGTACCGATTGATATTTTTGAAATATTTTTCAAGCTCTACGTGAACCTAGTAAGTCATCAAATAATATCTCGATAATATTTTTTTAATATATATATACCACTTAATTCGCGACTTTTGTATAGTTTGAACAGCCATATCAATCATTGATAGTTGATGTATATTAATAATCATGCCATGATATTTGTGGACAGACTGTTCTTTTACACGATACTATACTATTTATTAATAAAGCTTCAAGTTCACCTATGGGGACGATGCATCATTTATGTCAAAATCAATCACATTAGATCAGTATTTCGAAATTTAAACCATTTTAGATAGTTGGTAACCGACATTTAATTGATTAGTTAGTATTTCTCATGGTATCGTCAACAATCCACTGAACTGAAACAACGAATCATTTTCCACTTGCAAGTGAGAGATCAACAATATATAAAGCAGATCAATCATTACAAAGATTGTAAGATTCAATTATACACTTTGAATTCTAATTTATAACTTTTCTATGATAAGTTCTTCGAAAGTAAGTAATGGATAAGACATTTTTGCACTAATACTTCAGTAGGAGTATGTACAATTCTTCTTCTTTATATTAAACTTAGTTAATTGGGATGAAGTGAACAAAATAAGTATGTTTTAATTTGTATAACTTGAGAATGTAAAGCTTATGAAATACCTTTTTTTGAAAAAAAGTTCATTTATAACTTTGCACTACATTACTTATTACTGACACCTGGATGGGTTCTCAATTTCGTGGATTGTCTGAAGCTAGACATTAACACCGTTGGATACCAGCCGGCTCAGTGTTTAATCGGTGAAGTGCTCTGACGCGACACTGATAGGTCCTGGTTTCGAATCTCATGAGGCGGGATCGTGGATGCGCACTGATGAGCAGTCCCACAATAGGACGAGTTGGCTGTCCAGTGCTTCCATATTTCCCACTGTGGTCTAGCTTCAATTGACTCATGATCTCAACTATATAAAATTACTAAAATTCTCCACAAAACCCCCTTCTGAATATTCTTTGTCTAATTTACAGATGATGTAGAGAGAGGAATAACTATGTTCAGAAAAAATGAAATGTTATTAAAGAGTCAAATAAGTAAGTGAAATATGGACTGATTTCTAATTTTCAATATACATAAATACAAAACTTTGATAACCCACATATCTTAAACACACTTTCATGCATAACACAACTTATTAACGCTTAAAAATGAGGTTGAAAGATGAAGCAACTATCTATAGTAACGAGTTATTCAGTACATCTTATCAACTTAGTCATTTTGAATGATGTTCAACTGAAATTTGTTTTCCATCAACCAATCCAAAAAAAAACTTCGTAAAAGTTCCCTATTTACCTCATAGTAGTTCCAAAGTGAAATTGAGGAGTTGAACCTTTTGAGATATATATATTTCTCCTCATCAAGATTCAAATCATGAATAACTATAGAGTTAGTGTTACTATCAGTTAGCGTTGCTATCAGTTGTTTAGGCGTGATTCATGGATTTGCGCTGCTATTTAGTGGCATACATCACACAAACTTAGTCTCTATGTCTTTTAATACTTTTTTAAACAACGGATAATAATCTGGTAGGGTAACTGATAAATGTCGCATTTCATAGTTTGCATCACAGACTAATCGTAATGAGACGAGAGAAAAACTACGTACACTGAACCACTGTTTCGTTCTAACGTGGAACTCCCCAGTAGTGTGCAAACATCATCACTGAGAGGATCAAAACAGGGTTTGAATACGCTTTGCTCAGAAGTCTCATACTAGGTGTTTTCCAGTTTGCAATGATGTAAATAGCGAACTGTATTAATCTCTTATACTTGAATAATTATTTGTGTGAATGATGTTTTTTAAAAAAATACATTTTATTGTTTAAATATGTGTCTGTTTCTTCCAGGTACCATGAGTCAAAATCTGGTTAAAAAAAATAGAGCGATCACACAATGTATGTTTAAAATAAAGATAATTGTTTGCACTAAACTCATGGTTGATTTTAGATTTGAATTGTAAAAGTAAACAACAACAAGAAGAAACCTTCAAATTATTTATCAAAGGTATAATCAGATAATACAAATAAATGCAAATCTTATTGTCTCATCATTCACACACATTCATCATTACACTGATTTGTTTCAGCTATTTCGATTTTTCACAAATCAATTGGGATCATAAGTCATTCTACGTGTTTATTTCACTTACTTTCTAAAAGTTACACAAAACAATCAAATGAGAGTTATAGTGATAACATTCCTGATCTGTATCAAAAAACAACGAACATTTCAGATCATTTTAACAAAACGTGTTCAAACAAATTAGAATGTACACCATGTTTCAAACCATCCACATTCAGAAGAAAATCTCTTGAGACTCCTCAGCTGGATGTACCTGCATGTCAGAGTTAATATTGACTCTGGGACTCGAACCCAGTACCTTTCGCTTCAAACGCCATCATGTGACCTACTCAGCTACTGAGTCTTGATAGCCATGGGGTGAATTCATGTATTTAATTTAGAAACATTTCACCGACATAAACCAATAGTTAGATTCGACTGTCTATACAAGAGCTCAATGATTATTGGAAAACGAAAACACAATTATTGCATAATCTTTAAACACAACTAAAATTAGATTTCGTTATTCCTATTGCTAAATGTCATTTAACTTTGTTTAAACATGTGTCATAGAAATAAAAAATCCGTTCATCTTCATTTAAATCTTTTAGAAATGAATAAACAGTTTAAAAATAACAATCTAACATCATGTATGATTTCCTTTTCTTTTATTAAAATAATTGTTCTTATAATATTGAATGTAGATTCAATATCAATGATTTTTATGATGTTTGTAAACTATTTGAATAGAGTTAGTAGATTTGCTATTTGATTGTTATAATAATCTGTTGAGATGGTGGAGAAGATTTGTAGCTCAAGTGGATGATTTTGATGGAGTTTTGTTCCCTGAGCTCAGAGAACAAAACTGTATCAAAATAATAATCTGTTCCCTATTTTATTTTGAATTTTGTCTAACTTTCTTGTGTTTCATCTAAACAACAGTTACTGATTATTCAACTGTGAAGGACTGTTTCATAAAAGAAGAAGAGATTTTTGAAAGTCAGTGAATATATTCTTAAATGTGTAGCTACATAAATAATATATACATTTGTCATTTAATAAATACATGGAACTTGATTCTCCTGCCTTACACATAAGCAACTTTTCACTTAATTACAAACCGGAATAGTCTATAAGGCTTACAGATTATCATTACTCATTCGTTAGTTGAATCAGTCAGTCACAACGTAGAACTTCGTACATACGAACGTACATCAGTTCGAGTTGCCATACCACATTAACACAGAGATGTAGTTGTCAATTCAAATCCCATAGTGGTAGAAGTAGTAAGAGTTTAGGCAGTAATGTGAAGGATTAGAGTTTGAAGCTGTTATTGAAGGAGTATAACCCAGTGAAATAAATTTGAGAAGATAAAAAAGAAAGGGACATGAAGAATTCAGATTAAAATTTGGGAGAACACAAAGAGTGGATGCACCTTCGCCATTGCAAACGATTTGGAGCCATGTCATTCAAGGTCCCTAACCATGGATTGATATCATTTCTCGGATCCCAACCTGGTAGTCTACACCTTCCAACATGGCTCAGTCCACTTGTCAGTGATTTCATGGATTTGTGTCACGTTTTGATCTGGCCATCCATAGCTTTCTTCCAACCTACTCCTTCACCATGAAACATTGCACATCGGTGGTTCGGCATACGTAACACGTGTCCCAGCCATCTCAACTGATGAAGTTTCACCACTTCACCAATCGATTTACCATCCTTACCTAGTACCCGTTTCCCAACGACTGCATTACTTACTCGTTAGTCCAAGGATATACGAGCAATGCGTCAAAGACACCTATGATCGAATACAAGCAGCCTACGAATATCCTCTATTTTTATCTACCATGTTCCACAACCATGAAGTAGGACGGAACGAACTGCTAGTTAGTAGACGGATATCGCACCTACACCATAAACAACGCAAGATGGCAAGCCGAGCCTTCTGTATCCGTGCTGAGAATTCGTCACACACCAGACGTTTCACTGTAGATAAATTGGCAATAAATGAATTATAGATAAGCAATTCTATACCCATAACTAAAAGACAATTAGTATTCACTGTTTCTTGATTGCTTGAAAGCGTTCCTTTCAACACAAACGTATGGTGAATAATATTTGCACAATTCAACAGATGATTTCAAAGATTATTTATATGGATATTCTGTCACAAAAATGTCTGGAAAACACAAAAATTCGCAAAACAAACAACATAAAGTCGATTTAATTCAGATGGCGTTAGATTTTGAAGATTTTCAAACAAAACACTTATTTCATATACGCGATACAATTGTTTGGAAGACCAGTAACCTAAACATTCAGATTAATTATAAAACGTCAGCAAAATTCGTTACCTTCATACTTAGAATTTCATTGTTGTTGCTAGTTTTCTCAATACAACAACAACAGCTAAGAATGATTATTACATTTTGCGTCATTACATAACTAACAAATGTTTAAGTTTGTATGATAAAACACAGCATTTATACAGTTCACATTATAATTGTTATTTGATTGGCTGTCATGTCAGACCCAATTGGGAAGATAGGCAAAGTGAATAGATTTGAGGAAGGCTGAACGAACCAAACCTTCGACCGTTCATATAGTAGACCAATATATGATAATCAATTCACTGCTTTATTCTGATCACCAATATAACCTGAACTTGGTGACATTAATCGATAAATATGTAAAATACTGACTTGCTATTAAAAAAAGATTACAAAATATATCCTTCTCCGTCACATATTCTTCTGTTCGCTGTCATCTGGATCATCAAATTATGAAAGATTCGTCTTTTTCTTCTAAACAGATGACATTCATATTTCATTTGGTGAAGTATTTTACAGCCAAAATAACGTTTATCGATCAATGATGAATTCCTAGGGAAATAGGTTTGTATATTTAATCAGACTTCTATTCACTTCAAATATTGATTGATTTCAGTAACAAAATCATGTGAAATTATTCGTTTGAATTTTATTTACAGGAAAGAAGTCTTCTGAAAATAATGAAGATTGCACACTATCTGAGACATTCCCTGAAGAAGGTAAATTGAAATAAGTGATCTTCATCATGATGCATTTAAACAACTATGTGTTCACATAAGTTGAAACTATTTATTTGTGTCTAGTATCATCAGAAAATATACATCTACTTTCTCGGAATTTTAAAGAACGTTCATTCATTAAGTGTTTATCCATCAGTATAGGGTTCTGGAGATTGTTGAACTTCATTGAAATGCCGAAATGATCAAAGTCAGATGACTATTTAAAACTCAAAGCACCAACGGCCGTCTTGTCTTAGGGTGAAACTTCAGAAATTCGTGTCCACATTCACAAGAGAGGGAATCGAATGCAAGACCTTCGTGGACTGATTAAAATTGGACATATTCACTGTTAGATAGGAACTCCATCGTTTACAGGTTGAGCGTTTGCATGAGAGACCGTAGTTCCTGGGTTAGATTCGCTCCAGAGAAGTCAACGATGCGCTCTGTTTAGAAGTCTAATACTAAGACGAAATGGTCATACAGTGCTTCCAGGTTTTCAATAGTTGTCTAACTTCGGTCAGTTTACGATTTTAGTGAAATGATTATCTATCTGCTACCTTGTAAAATAAAATGATATATTACCAACTACACACAATTTCAATGGCCTGTTATACAAAATTAATTTCTGAATATTCTCGCTACTCATATCCTAATACTTAACTTTCATACTAAAAAGTTTTGAGAAAGCACTCAACATTTATTAACAGACATGAAAGTAGCCGTTGGTCTCCAAAGGGCATCGCTGATGACTATTATTAAAATTATTGATTTGGATACTTCATTTTATACCAAACTGAAAAGGTATATAAAATTAAGATGATTTCGTCAGTATATTTTTAAAATTTATATAAAACCTTTCTAATTCTCTATCTAGACATTAAGGCTTTGGATCAATTAATTTCTAAGAAATACGATATTTTGTGGAGATGGAATAAAGCATTATGTAAGTACCAGTCACAAAACATTGTTTATCTTTTATAAAGAAACTACTGAGAAGACAATTCAAAATGTTCCGAATGCTTAGATTCAGACACATATAAACAGTTCGTCAAGTATTCATATCATGTGCTCACTAGTAACTTGCTCCATGAGGTATTTCCTGGAATTCTAGTGAGAAGCAGTAACCAGTGGAGTTCAACAAGGTCTGTTGTGAGATATCAACTCACTAATGACATTGGTGAATGGTTGCTCAATTTCGTGGACTGGTTGAAGTTAGACATTAACACCGTTGGATACCAGCCGGCTCAGTGTTTAATCGGTGAAGTGCTCTGACGTGACACTGATAGGTCCTGGTTTCGAATCTCATGAGGCGGGATAGTGGATGCGCACTGATGAGCAGTCCCACAATAGGACGAGTTGGCTGTCCAGTGCTTCGAGGTTTCCCATGGTGGTCTAGCTTCAATTGACTCATGATCTCAACTATATAAAATTACTAAAATTCTCCACCAAACCCCTTCTTATAAGTATTCATATATTGTGAAGAAAGTCATTGAATTATGAGTTGAAAAAATTTAAGAGGAATTTATTTAACTTATTGAGAATACGTACACAGTCAATTGCTTGCAGTTAACTTCATTGTTTGCAGAATAATAGATCAACCATTAATATGTATTTCACTGTAAAAATTATGATTTGTGCTTTCTTTGACATTTCAGTTAACTACGAATTTGCTTCGAGAAATATCAAGAGCACAGTATATTTCTTACAAAAGGTAATTCAGATTTTAAAAACTAGCAGAAATTTTGCCATTTAGTGTTCATCTCATGCTGGTCATTACAATATGATGTCGTTCGAGAAAACTTGTTAACTGACTTGTTCTATTTAGACTTGTTTTATGAATACAACATATGAAACATATATCCATAGTTCTTAAAACAATTGGTCATGTCGACTTTAATAAAGTCACCATCAGATTGATAAATTTTGTCGATGATAATAGAGATGGATAGAATAACTTTGTATTCAACAACAGTAGGTATAGATTGTAATCAATCAATTAAATTCGTAGAATAACAAGAAATTTCTAATTCACTTTCAGATGTATAACTTTGGATAGAATGCTGTTTGAAAATATCCGTCACAAATATTAATCAACCTAGTTCAGTTGTATTTGTTCGAAGATGATGACATCCTGTATTGAGATTTAATTAATTGCTTTATTAATGAAATTCAAATAAAAACCAATTTTTCTGAAAAACATTGTTCTGTTCTTAAAAATTTTTTTTTCAAATAATCATCTAAGATTCCTAGAACAAACTTACTAGACTTGTGAGATAACATTCTCCTAAAGTTACATACCAATCAGTTGTGATCATTGCGGAGTCTTGGATTAACCAACATTAGAGCGAGATGCTATACCACATTAGCACGACAATAAGAAACGATAATGAGACATACAGAATCTAAAGATACACAAACAGGTCTCTGGAAATAAAAGATCTAGAGAACAACTGTGACCGATTCTGAATTATATCATTTTAATGTCTTTGTAAGTGACCACAATTATCGAGCTTCTCTTAGTTGCGGTCAGCTTGACAACAGCCTACTTCTACACTAGTGAATATCACGTATCGAATTAGATTATGATTACACTGAAGTGACACAAGTCTGAAACACTTCATTCGTGAAGATCCAGTCTCATAAACCAAATTACTATATTTCTAAAAAGGTAAATAAATGAAATCAACATTGTTTACTCAGTGGTTCCACGATAAGTCAGAAATGCTTTGAAAGGACTAATACTCATGAAACTACTGTCTATGTATATACTTCACCCTCATAGCCGATGTGTCACATACTGATAGTAATAGAGGTTGGATTTCTTAATATCATACTAGTCCTTTGATAGGTAAACGGACATCTTGTCAAGTCGAAAAGTGACGTGATTCGTTATAAGACAAGTTAATTTTCTGAATTGAGGTAGAGATTTTGTCCGACACCTATTCATCAGGGCTGATAGGCAAGACAAGCAAAGTGAAGTGGTTAGCCAACTCCACTACACAACTTACTCCTTTGGCTTAGAATGTGACATAAACTAGTCCTGAAGCAACATTTCGCATGTGAAAAAGGAGAAACATAACTCAAATGGGTTTTTGGTGTAACTGTAAGTGAGCCGGAAACTCTGTATTATATCACTGTTCAAATTCAATAGAATTTTGTAGTATGCGTCAACATCTGAAACAGTTTGAATATGCTTAATCATAAACAAACGTTTCGAAAATACTGATACATTAAGTACTACAGCAGGATAAGTTATAATAAAAAGGTCAGTTTTCATCACAGTTTTCTGATAGTCCGAATATGCGAAATGTTCGTGGTATGATTTGAGCATGTACTGTACTTGCTTTGATAAAACTGAGCTGTTCGATGATGACTGATTGATGCAGTCATTAAATAAGTACAAATGAATATCGGAAGGGAGATTCGTGGAGATTGTAGTAATTCTGAAAGGTGATTAAGTTCTTATACGATGGAATCAGCTTGAAGTTACATGGTGTAATATACTGAAGAGTATATGATACTATCTTGTTTATTCCTCTTTTGTTGTTTCGTGCTACATAAATACACATCAGTAGTAGTTATGATCATTCATGTACTATGAAACTTGTTTTGCTTGTTATCTTAAAGACCATCAACGTCGACTTTACTAAAGTATGCTAAGCGTTTGATTATCACTTTATTACTCTTAATCCGTTTGCTCCATTTTCAACCAATGTGCTGAGAAATAGAAGTAATTCTTTTAATTCTAAAAATTTCATTGTTTTTCCTCTGTAGGAAATGTTTCTGTCAAATAATTGTTAAGTTAAATTTATTCTGTGGTGTGCGCTACTGATGCCAACAGATATAAGTAGTATGCGTCATCAATCCAAAATGAAATGCCTGGAGACAGAAGGTTAAGAAAATCAAAGAGAAGAGAATGAGAACAGAGAATGATAAGTATGAAAACCAAGGAACAATGAAATCTGAGACAAATGATTGACGTTTTGTAAATGAATCATTTACTGTATAGTTCTCAGATTTGACTAGGATATTCTGTTATTTTGTGCTTCACTACGCTCGATTGTCCCCACTTGTGTGTTCTCGTTCAATACAATACCATTATCTAACTGACTCCAACTATCTCTTCATATAGACTTTCTGAAAATTAGTTCATTCATAGATGTAACAACTTGAAAATAAAATCCTATTTAGTATCCAATGTTTGTTTTACTACGTTATATGTGCTGTAATTTCTTGTATCGATTTAATTCTTGCTGATTATTAATAGATTTGAGTTAATAGTCTTAAGTAAATTAACCAAATTAATTTCATTATTTACTCAAAGTAATACTCATGATTGGTCAATTCGCCAAGTAACCAAATATGATATTATGGTCAATATGTCACTATGTATATATATATATACATTATTATTGAACTACATTGAAACATAGGATTTTATTGATATGTTGCTCCATTTTCTGTTCCTATTTTCCGTTCTCCTGTTCCATTATGTAGATGGTAAGTCTTTGATCATGTCCATCATAAGACCGAAAATTGTTTATAGGGTAATACGTTAACATTATTTGTAACGGTTATGGGAATAATAAAGACATTTATTTCGTTGAGCTTTCACACTATTAATCCAACCAACATTACAAAACACCATTATATAATAGTAGATGTTGCATATAGACTGATAGGTCCTGTGTTCGAATCTCGGTCGCGAGGCGGGATCGTGGATGTGCACTCCCACTGAGTAGTCCCACAATAAGACGAAAGGGCCATCCACTACTTCCAAGTTTTCGATGGTGGTCTAGCTTCAATTGACTCATGATCTCAACTACATATAAATGGTATCGCATTTTGATCCACATGTGATTATTAATACATAAGATCCATAGATATTTTTCTATTCGAAATTTGTTTAAAATACTGATTAGATCTAGTGAAACAAATTTTGATATTGGATATAAGCTGAACAGTTATCAATTTACGATATGTAATTCTTTATTAGCACAAGACTAGAGACAAGGACTTTACATCTTGGGATAAGCAACTAAACTTAGAGCACTGAGTTACCATAATGTGTAAAACATTTGTAGTAACTCCAGTGAAATAGCGAAACAGTTCATTCAGAAACACTTGAGATACAAGTACATCTGAACAAAGAGTCTTGAATAAGATGAAACACACGGCTTAGATTATACTACTAATACTACAACTACAACTACTACCGTTTAAATTATGTTAAAATTTAACGACTTTCCCTAAATCTCTTCATAAGTTTTTGTAATCAATTTTGATTTCGTAAAACTCATTATCCATAATTGTTAACGGGTTGACACAAATATTCTGGGAGATGTTAATTCTCTGATTATCAATTATTTCTGATATTTAACTGTTTTATCAATGGCTTGTCAATATATAACGTGCTGATTCCCACCAATTAGAGAGGAGTGAATTATCGATTAGAGCAGTGACACACGAAAACTTGTACGAGCAGTCTTGAGTACTTATCAGTCCTGCTATCTGCCTAGCCCAACCAGTTAAGTCCAGAACACCGATCTCAGCCTCTGCAATATGAATCATTATTCCCAAACAAACTGGGTTTATATACCAGGCAAACTGACCATATCGTACCATAAAATAGATAATAACACGTGTACAAGATTTAGTCAAATATGACTGTGAATAAGGGTGACAGTAATCAATAGACTGGGGATAACTCAAGAATGGTAAATCGTATCATGATAGTCTATGAGTCAAAATGAAGCTTATAATAAGAGGGAAATGAATATGGATACTTTAGTTACTTAGGAAACATACATATCATATTAGTTCAGAAATAGTCCTCAAAAGTTATCATTTACAATTCTCTTCGGGTTATAACATTAACTTTAATTCAATACTATTATATGATACAACCTAAAGTACCTGTTATACTCTTACATAATGATACAGAGTTAACGTATTATTTATATTTCCGTAGGTCTTGTCTTTCTGCCGTTCAATATTTCACTTTTCTATTTTATTTTATCACCAACAAATATTTTTATTTGAATTATATTGAACGTATGTTTTCATTGCTGATCACATCAATGTTAATTAAAACTGAGGAGAGTAAGTTTGTATGGAAATGTTTAGAATTAATTGTTGCTTTCATAATCTATGATGACTTTCTTTTAACACATTTCCTATAGAGATAATTCATTTTTTTGTTTGAATAAATACTACATAGATCTACTAAATTCATCGATTTGTGATTCACATAAACACAGTATGGTATTTCCTGAGGTATTTCGTGGAGTTCTAGTGAGAAGCAGTAACCAGTGGAGTTCAACAAGGTCTGTTGTGAGATGTCAACTCACTGATGACATTGGTGAATGGTTGCTCAATTTCATGGATTGGTTGAAGTTAGACATTAACACCGTTGGATACCAGCTGGCTCAGTGGTCTATCAGTTAAGTGCTCTGACGCGACACTGGTACGTAATGGGTTCGAATCTCTTGAGGTGGGATAGTGGATGCACACTGCTGAGGAGTCCCACAACAGGACGAAACTGCTTTCCAGTGCTTTCAGGTTTTCGATGGTGGTTTAGCTTCAATTGACTCATGATCTCAACTATATAAAATTACTAAGATCTCCACAAAACCACTTCAGATACAGTACAGAAGAGCTGGTTAGTCAGGGTGCTTAGATATGAACAGGAGCAAGCATACTTGAAAATCAGAATATAATATTGCATAGATAAGAATTTAGACCACAGATTATTACAGATTAAGTAGGAATTTGGAAGAAAGTGATGAAACAAGAGAAATGACGATGCATTCATAGTGTTGTAAAAGTAGTATAGTGAAATTGTAACCATGTTTACAAGTAGAAGCAATTTTGAAAATAGCGGGAACATGGATGAGCACTGTCGAGAAGTCCTATACTAGGACGAAACGGTCATGCAATACTTCTAGGTTTTTAATGGTAGTCTAACCTAAATCGACTCATGAATCCAACTATTAAAATAACCATTAATTGTCTATGTTTGATTGATGTGTCAAAAATGTAAAATAACAGTGGTCTTCTAATTGTAATGAAACTGTAATACGAGTTGATTTTTTCGGCTCCATTTGGTTAGTTTATATTTTTCACAAAGAAATAGTGGAATATAAGACACTTTCTCACGTTCATTTTTACCTTCAATAACATCACATTCTTCAAAATACTGCACTGCTTATCGGAGCTCACCATTTATGATCTTAACATTTAAGCCTGGTCGATAGCATTCAATTTACATTAAGAAGGATTTGACACATATGACATGGTAATGTCTCTGACTGTAAAGCTGGGTGACACAGTATCGAATCCGTCAGAGATCAGTCCCCTCAAGATTACATGCACAACTTCCTGACGATTGCTAATTAGCACGAAACCTAGGTCCAAGATTTCCTGTTGACTACCTTCAACTACCATCTTATCTTCACATAGTGCACGTAACACCGAGTCACCTAGACCAATAGTCACATTTCAACTTGGTCGATAGGATTTGACCTTCACTAAAAAGGACATGACACACAGGACACTGATCAGCACACATTGATTACTCAAATGTAAATAACATTTAAACTGCTAAACGTAAAAATAAATGTTTTAATTAAATATGTTTATTCGACTACTCAGCGGTCTTCGATCTTGTGTAAGTACATGTTTATTACAGAAATCCATTTAACTTTCGTTTGTCACAATACAAATGATGTTTATTGAAGTCCATTAATATTTTCGTTTGCCTAACATAATCTATAGGAAACCGATCACAGTAACCTGCATCTTAAAGTTGATGTTCACTCTGTGACTCGAACTCAGTACCTTTCGCTTCGAACACCATCGCGTTATCCACTTGGCCACTGAGTTCTGATAGCCAAGTGGATAACGCGATGGAGTTCGAAGCGAAAGGTACTGAGTTCGAGTCACAGAGTGAACATCAACTCTGATATGCAGGTACGTCCAGTTGACGAGTCCCAAATAGGACGAAACGCGCGTCAAACTGCATTCCACTGCTAGCCACTATCCATCTTTGATTTGGATTTTAGTTCACGTTTACTACCTATGCGCTGAATTTAAATTGTAAAATTTCATATCAGATAATTTCAGTCTGAAATCTCTTCAAGGAGTCGATTCTTCTAACCCACTCATTTTACAGAACGTTGATTGTGCAATTTTGGTGAGTTTAAAAAAGTCACAATATTCATGGAAAGAATGCATTGTTAAACAAAAATTGTTATTCATCTACTACTACTACTACTACTACTACTACTACTACTACTACTACTACTACTACTGTATTAACAATTAACCGAAATTATGTTTATTCATTACATAGAAGATCTGTGACAAAGCTTTGTAATTACTTTGTCTAGTTTGATTCTGATTTCCGAATTATCATCGCAGGTTTTCTGAGATGTTCAAAATTTTAGCACTAGTAGTTTGGTATTTCTATGAATAGTAAAAGACCTTATGTTTATGCATGAGGAGAGTTTCATGAGGTAAGACAGAAAAGAAGTCGTGCATTATCATGAGGATCAACGTTTAAAGTTTGTTTTAGTAGATTACTTATTTATTAGGTAATATTAACCAAATTGTAATTAATGTGTGCCACTTTGAATTACTTATTCGAAATCATTTTTTAACTCATGTGAACATTAAAAATCTTATCCTTCAAATTCAGTGACAAACATCAAATGATACTTTATGTAAGGAATTAATATGAATTAATATCACTGATGCTTTATTAACATTGCACAGATGACATGCTGACGACTTCTGACTATTATGAAACAAAAATCCATTTGTTCATAGTGATTACCTACAAACAACTGACCCTAAAACAGTGAGTACTTTAGACGACGTCACAACCTGATTTAGGAAATTCTGATTAAACGATGAACTATTCAAGGAGTTCTTTGGTACCAATTATCGATCACTCAATGTAACAGAATATATTCATTAATTCGACAACGTAATGATGTTGTTTGCTGACATGTTTTATTATTGATCAAAAGCATTTTGAATCCGTGTAAATAAATTTTAAGAAAAACTGTTTACTATTGGTTAATTGTATTTCATTGACTGGATGCAAACATTTGGTTATACAGATATTGTGAAGGAAAAATACATCACACAGCTCTTCATATTATACTTATTATTACATCTGAAAAGCAATGCATTTTTTAGCTTTTGATTTTAGTTGGCCCCACGAAAGTTTACTATGTATTGATTAACCTACATTCCCTTACAACAACTAGATATTCTTATTTTTGAGCATGTCTTTTACAAATGATTCTCGATTTTCCAATTCTAAAGAATCATTTACTCTGTACGCAACATACAGTTTCGCTAAATAATATTAGACAAATTCAATGAATCGTTATTTAAAAAATCTTCCACCAATGCACGTGTATCAGATAAAGAGGTAAGACGGATATGATCACATTGTTATTTAGTAGTATTGATGGGTTGTTTTTATACAATCACTTTACAGGAAAGATTTCTGCAAAGGTTTGGGTGGAACGATGAAGTGTTTTTTGGACGTCATGCCTACAAAGATTGGTGGTCAAAATAAATCATGTCTATAGCAGAGTATATCGAAATATTTTAAATTGTGGTGTAAGCTTCCAGTGAAATGGCCAAATGATTGATAAACTCATTGACATATATTAAACATCACTTACATACTAATACGTACCGAAGTTAGGCAACCATGGGAGTTGTAATTTTCAAAACGCAAGTAAAGGAATTATTATATTTGTCTTTTAATTTATTCTCTATCTGACTCCATGGGGAATGAATGACAACGATGTCATTCAAGTGTAGATCATTATAACTTTGTATTTGTTCTGTAGACTTAACACGTTTGAAACAGTAGTATATCAAGAGTTAAATATGAATTGTATTTAGGATAAATATGATTCAAAGATGCTGATAGTGAACATCAGACATGTATCAAAAGATTTAGGGATTATATTAAACATTGGTTATTGATAACACATCAACTCAGGGAATCATGGAGTGATTTAATTTTTATAGGTCATGTAAGAAATACTGGAAGTAGATAGATACATACAAATTGCCATAAACACATGTATAAAACATTACCAAGATTACAAGTGACTAATTGAAAAGGTCAAACGTTCGAATAGCAGAAAAATATTAGTGAGTGTGTAGACAATTATAAGTACTATTATTGAGATCTTAGAGAAGGCTTGTATCTCAGGCAGATGATTTCGGTGGAGTTCCGTTCTCTAAACTTTATGGTTTGATTGTATAGCTATCACCGTTCTATTGAATAACGTCATCAGTACAAACGTCATGTAGAAGTGAAACACTCGTATTTCCGGACATTTAATTAGCAACTTGTTTTGCAAACAACTCCGTCTGTAGACCCTCCGTGGGCTACTGCCGGTCCCAAGCCTGGATAAAGGAGAAGGGTTGGGCTGAAAAAGCACTAACCAGCAAATATTATTCAAACCATTTAAACTCTGCCCTGGGAGTCAGAAGGTCTTCATTTTGAAGAGTTATGACGCTTCATAATGAAAGCCAAGTTTCTCCGGAAGCCACGAGGCTGATGCCCTTCTGACAGCCAGAGCAATTATTTATCTAGGCGCATGGGATGTTCGTACAGTGTGGGAGAGCCAAGGAGAGTCTTCCAAGTTGCTGCAAAAATGATTAAATACAACCTGGAAATGCTTGGAATCTGTGGAACACATTGGACGCAGGTTGGACAACAACGACTATTTTCAGGAGAGCTTCTGTTATACTCCGGTCATGAAGAAGAAAATGCCCCACATACACAAGGAGGTGCATTGATGCTGTCCAAACAAGCACAAAATGCACTTCTTGGATGGGAATCTCATGGACCAAGCATCATCAAAGCCTCCTTCAAAACAAAGAAAAAGGCGTCACAATGAACGTCATCCAATGCTATGCACCTACCAACGACTACAACAACAAGTTCTAGGCCTTTCATGAGCTACTCAATAGAGAGGGAACTACTTTGGAGAGCATCTGGAAAGGGATAAAAGGGGAAGTCACTTCAACATGTCAAGAGGTTGTGGTCAACAGATATCACCACCACAAGGAATGGATCACTGTTGGTAGACTGGATATGATTCAAGAAAGGAGGAACAAGAACACAACAATCAATAGCAGCCGAACAAGAGCAGAAAAAGCCAAAGCACAAGCCGAATACACTGAAATGAACAAGCAAGGAAAGAGGAGCATCAGAACCGTCAAACGTAAATATGTGGAGGATTTAGCAATGACGTCGGAAAAGGCCGTAAGAGAAGAAAATATGAGACAATTGTACGAAAAGCAAGGAAGGCGAAGTAGTCACAAACATTGACGAACAACAAAACAGGTGGGTAGAACACTTCAAACAACTCTTGAGTCGACCAGCTCCACTGAACCCACCCAACATCGAAGCAGCACCCACGAACCTCGCAATGGATGTTTGCCCACCAACAATTGAACAGATCAGCATGGCCATCAGACAAATCAAGAGTGGCAAAGCAGCAAGACTGGACAACATTCCAGCAGTGAAAGCAGATGTGGCGGTAGTTGCAGAGATACTCCACATTCTCTTCGGCAAGATTCGGAATGAAGAACAAGTACCAAAAGACTGGAAAGAAGGATACCTGATCAAAATACAAAAGACGATTTCAGCAAGTGTGATAACTACAGGGGCATCACTCTTCTCTCAATACCAGGAAAAGTCCTCAACAGCGTATTGTTAAACAGAATGAGAGACTCCGTAGACGCCTAACTTCGAGATCAACAGACTGGATTCCGTAAGGATCGATCGTGTACAGACCAAATTGCAATTCTACAGATCATTGTGGAAGAATAAATTGAATTGAATTCATCACTCCACATCAACTTCATTGACTACGAGAATGCATTTGATAGCGTAGACAGGACAACACTATGGAGGCTTCTTCGACACTGGCGTTCCTAAGATAGTCAATATCATACGGAATTCCTATGATGGATTAAACTGCAAAATCGTTCATGGAGGACAGCTTACAGACTCGTTCGAAGTAAAGATCGGTGTCAGGCAAGGTTGCTTACTCTCGCCCTTTCTCCTGGTGATTGACTGGATTATGAAGACGTCAACATCTGGAGGGAAGCATGGGATACAGTGGACAGGTAAGATGTAGCTGGACGATTTACACTTCGCAGATGATCTGGCTCTTCTATCAAACAAGCGACAACAAAAGCAAGAGAAGATGACCAGTATAGCAGCAGCCTCAGCAACAGCAGGTCTCAATATAAACAAAGGGATAACTAAGATTGGGGGTAACAGGCGTAAGTAAGTATTTGGTGAGAACATAGAACTGTAAACAACTGTCAACCAATACCAAGGAATGTCTAAACTGTTATACTGTGCGGCGGTGAAACTCGGAGAACTACCACAACCATAATCAAAAATGTACAAGAACTTATAAACATTTGTCTACCCCAGATACTCACTGTCCATTGGTCGGATACCATCAGCAACAGTCTATCGTGGGGAAACACAAATCAGCTTACAGCTCAAGATGAAATTAGGTAAAGTCAATGAAAGTGGATAGGACGTACATTACGGAAATCACCAAACGGAATCACGAAACAAGCGCTAACTGGGAATACTAAAGGGGAACAGGAAAGACGAAGGTCAGAGAATACACTGCGACGACTATTGGAAGCAGACATGTAAAGGATTGCCCAGGACAGGTCGCGATAGATAATACTGGTGGGCGGCCTATGCTCCTCCACGAGGGTCAACAGGAGTAAGTCTGCTTAATAATCACTCTAGCATTTGAGTGTATTTCTAAATATCTAGTACCAGCTTCCATCGTGATACCGCTATGATCATTCGAAGTGTTCATAATATGTAATGTAATTCCTAGATCTAACCAGCTCGTGTTCTAATAATCAACTGTGAACCTGAAATGAAAACAGAGAATAGGGCAAACTAAAAGAAATGTTACTTATTGAAACTGTGCGGTTAAGTATGTAAACAACAATTATCAAACTGTACAAGTACCACTGATGTGAGAATGTTCAAGTATCCGAAGAGATGTAATCATTGATACAGCGTACGAACAACTGAACTGACTTTTTCACAAACAGACTGTAGCGAAGTAGTTCAGTCTCAAAAATTTATTTGTCAAGTGATTTCTATACAAAGCGGATTAAGAATAAAATAATTTCGCTTCTCATAAATTAAAAATGTTTTAAGTATGTGATTCCTGTACTGGATTACGCCGATTGATATAAAAGACAGCCTCATTATCACTTTGAAAATGAATAGATTTATTTCCATAGACAACGACCATGCCAAAAATGTTTACACATCTACTGAAGGAGGACATGCGAAATAATCTGTGGAAGTGATTGATATTCAAGAAGCTACATTTGACATAACTAATTAGGGGTTTGTTTTTTTGACACAATTTCAGATATTTGTGTTCTACTACACTTACATTACACATATATAACGTGATCAATCAATCTACTACAATCATAGCTGAATCTGACTTCCATTTTTCTTCATCTCCATTAATTTCATTTACTTCCTGGACTAATACTGTTTTACAATCGAATATGATTGACAACGCCAGATCAAACTGTCGTAGCTGCCAAAATAGTTAGTTGAAAATCAATACGCTTGGAAATGATATGAAAGAAGAAAGACAATTGCATACGTTACCCATGCATGTGCAAACAGAACGCAGGGTAGCAACTACAAACTCAGTAAAAAATGATAACTTTATTCGTACAATGAAGATTATATAAAGTAAAAACAATAAAAAAATAAATATTATACAAAAGGTACTTCTGATAAGCATATAAAGAGGAAAAGTTATTGAACTAAATGAGAAACTAAAGGTTTTTTATTCTCTTATAATGATTGTGTGGATAATGAGTATTTTTTGTATTTTAACAACATTATATCTAATGGCTGGATAACGAAGACTTCCAAAAACCAGTCAGTAAATAGTGAAGATACCTGAAGTCAAACAAGAAAACATTAGTTAGTTGTTGACAATGAAACATCATAATATACATAACACATTATAAAATTAAAGGATATAATGAACCGTAGACAAAGTGAAATATATGTTATACAGTAAACAAAATTGATTGATCACGGGGTGATGATCAATGTGATGCGTATCAAGTCCTTCTTAGTGTAGATCGAATGCTATCGATCAAGTTTCAATGTGGCCACTAGTCTAAGTGGCTTGTTACTGCGTGCACTATGTTGAGATAAGATGGTGGTTGAAGGTGGTCAACAGGAAACCCTGGACCCGGGTTTCGTGCTACTTGGCACTCTTCAGCAAGGTGTACCCGTGTTCACTTACCCTTATCGAATAGCACTTGTAAAATTGTAAAGAAAATATATGTTTATACAAAATAATAAAGACATGAAAAATATAAACTGCACACACAGTCCACATTATCCCTTTTTTATAATATAAATGATTAATGTATGTTGATTCACTAATTCCTGTCATATCTATTTAACAGAAGGGGTTTTTGTGGAGATTTCAGTAGTTTTATAGTTGAAATCATGAGTCAACTGAAGCTAAACTACCATGGAAAATCTGGAAGCACTGGATGGCTGTTTCGTGCTATTGTAGGACTCCTCAGCAGTGCGCATCCAGGTCTGTTGTGAGATATTAACTCACTGAAAACATTGGTGATTGGTTGCTCAACTTGGTGGATCGGTTGAAGTTAGACATTAACATCGTTGGACACCGGCCGGCTCAGTGGTCTAGTGGTTAAGCGCTTGCACGCGAAACTGATAGGTCTTGGGTTCGAATATCGTGAGGCGAGATCGTGGATGCTCACTGCCACGGAGGAGTCCCACAATAGGATGAGTTGGCCGTCCAGGGCTTCGAGGTTTTCCATGGTGGTCTAGCTTCAATTGACTCATTATTTCAACTATAAAATATCTATTTACGTTGTATCATTCATAATTAATTAGGATACTATATATATATATATACTTTATGTTTCCAACAATTTATTTTCCGGAACTAGAAATTCAGTACAATAAATAGTTAAGTTTATGTTAAGTAGCTTACCATTTATAGCAGCTTATAGGAAAAAGGATCAATAGAATATGAAAGTCAAATAAACATATGTAAAACATATTTTCAGTTAATTCTTGTTAAGTTTAGGTTATCATCACCGTTAGTAAATGATGGTGAATCGTTAAGGAATAAGCTTATGGTACTAGTAAGCTATCGTATTAAATCAGAGAGAGAGTTTTTGAGTGACTTTGAAACTAACCAAAAAGATGTAAACTGGTCAGGATTTGTCTGTAGTGCGAATAGTACATTGAATTAAATGATACAATTACAAGCTTTTTAACATGATCATTCTCATAGAACGCCAGGTTTCATAAATGTCTTCATCCAAAATAGAATACTATGTCGAATGATCTTCACTTTAGTGTCATTACATTCCGTATGTGCCCTACGCTGTCTTTAACTATAACGAATGCTTTTTTCGATAATTTGACGTTCTGTAAGTAATGAACAATCAGTTAATTATGTAAACTAGCTGAATTATGAAATCTCATCACAAAATTATCTTATCATATACAGGCGATTCATAAATGGATTTTAGAAACTGCATCTTATTCCAGTAATACACATGTTCCCTCTAAATGATCGTCTCTATTCAATTCAAGATAATCAGTATAGTTTAGTTCTACTCATTAAAATTGAATGACAATTATTGTAAACAGATGTTATTAATTATGTAGAAAACATCAGAGTGTATTCGCTCAGACTCTTATTCGATGGACTCGAAATGTTACATTTTATATGTTGAAGAACTCTTGGTACTTTCCCGACTATATTATACCATATTTGAATAACGAATAATTTGGTAAATGCACATTTCCACTTAAGTGGTTAAGCTGTTTTCATGAAGAATGCATTAACTGAGACTGATCAAATGGATAGAATATACACAAATTCAGAATATGTTCAGCGAAATGAGATGAATAAAGTGAATATAACAAAATGCAACTTACAGTCTAGTAATGAAATGTGAAAAAGTATAACAAATGTGGTTGATTATGATTGAGATGTAAATCACATTGATTGGCATGAACACTCACAAATGATATATGTTCATGTCATCAATAAGTAATGGCAAACCAATAATTCATATCGTTCAACATGAGTCGACTATCATCGAGTCATTATAAAGACTGATTTCAAACTAAACGGAATGTATTCATTAAGAAGTGAAAATTACATAGATTAGTTTGGAGAAAGGTTCTATTTTCGGAGAATTTATTTTAGAGATGTACAATTGAACATATCGTGTTTGTCAGAGCGATATCCATTAATTTGCACATTATTGTTATCATGATGTGATGATGACGATAAATGTTGCACAGAATCCTACTTATCGCATATCTTCTTCATATGCAATGATTATCACTAGAAATTCCTTAAATGACTGTTAATTTTGACCAATTTATTCTTAAGAAAGTTTATCGTAGAATTGTGGTATGTGCAACTATGTTGTATTTTGTAAACACGTGTATGATTTTGTAGTTAATTAAGGAGAAGCTAAAGTGCATTTAGTGACCTTCCAAAATTCCTAGTTAATTACATTTACACCTTCACTGAATATGTTCTTTAATTATTAAAATTACTCATCGGTACATGATAAATGTCGTAATGTTTGTCTGTTAGTAAGATGAAAACGACATATAGTATCTAGCTATCGGTATAAAATAACCGATTCCTTTCTCTTAAATATTCAATGTCTAAACAGAATCCTGTTCAATGTCTATGATATAAACCGGTCATCGAGATTGTCAAGTTATTTCAAGAAATTATTTATTGATAATTCGAAAATGCTCCAGGTTATTTCGATCTATGGTAAACATAATTTTGATTTTCGTAGATGTATAACACAATATGATGTGGATTTTGTGGTGGAACAAATTTATTCAAACAGATAACACTGGTTGTTTGTATCAGATGTTTGACGCTCTTAACAATGAAAATTATGTAAGCATTAGCAGACAATAGAGGCGTCCAATATAATATAATCTTATAATCTTTCAACAGACCACATTTCTATAAACGTTTAATTAAAACATCCTGATGTTATTTGAGTGTACTGAACTCGAGGTTTAGTGATTAAAACAAATCATGTGGAGTTGAATAACTTTGAAATACACACTGGCTTTCCGATTTCTTCACTTATGGGGAGTAAACCTACATGAAAATTGATCAAGTTAAACACCAATGTGTACTTGGATAAAATCAGATACAGTTATCAAGTTATATATCAGTTTTCGTTAAAGAAAAGGATTTTAGGGAATCGAAGAGATTTTTGAATGAAGATGCTAGTCAAATTACACCCATGTTGTATCAAATATATACATGCAAATGCATACATTTAACATCAAATGATTGGAAATTAGAAGGGCATCAACAATTTATTGGGAGCATCGTCATCACATCAAAGAATTATAATCACAGTCTCTAAGATGGCTCATGTTCTGTTATTGTGATCATCTATTTGATAGATCGGATAGTAAAAACATATAAAGTGCGAGAATATATATTGTTTTGGGGAGTAGGGCTGTGAAGTGATGAAGATCTATCGACTGAAGGTTGCATGGTCGATGCACAAAATTCTGAATATCGACTGCTTGAAAAATACTAATTGGGGGTTTCTCTAATGAAGATTATTTTGAGGGAGAGAGAGAACACCAGAAATCTTTTGTCAGACTTGAAATCGATGTTCGTAGACAGAATTTTGTTTGGTATGAATGTGATCTGTACTCTCAATAGTTTGAATTTTATACTTTTGTCGACAGGCCTACATGGATTTAACCATATATGATATAACTACTGATAAGTAACAAAAATACTCAGCAAACACGTATTTCGACTAGTGAGATGATAATCGAAATACGTACTTGTGAAAAGTTTGAGAAAATGTAGAATTGTCATTGTGGTAGTGGTAGTGATAATATTAGTATTATGAGTACTAGTAGTGTCGGTAGATCATGTTGTAGTAGTGGAAATGAAATGGTTGTATGGTAGTCGAGGATGTAGGTAGATTACTTACTTTACTTTACTTTCGCCTGTTACTCCCAATGGAGCATAGGCCGCCGACCAGCTTTCTCCAACCCACTCTGTCCTGGGCCTTCTTTTCTAGTTCTTTCCAGTTCTTGTTCATTCTTCTCATGTCTGTCTCTATTTCTCGGCGAAATGTGTTCTTTGGTCTTCCTCTTCTCCATTGACCTTCAGGATTCCATGTGAGGGCTTGTCTTGTGACGCAATTAGCTGATTTCCTCAAGGTGTGCCCAATCCACTTCCAGCGCTTCTTCCTGATTTCTTCCTCTGCTGGAATCTGGTTTGTTCTCTCCCACAGTAACTTGTTGCTGATAGTGTCTGGCCATCGGATCCGAAGTATCTTGCGTAGACAGCTGTTAATAAACACTTGTATCTTCTGGATAATGGCTTTCGTAGTTCTCCACGTCTCTGCCCCATACAGAAGAACTGTCTTGACATTTGTATTGAAAATTCTAACCTTGGTGTTGGTTGACAATTGTTTTGAGCTTCAGATGTTTTTCTGCTGTAGGTATGCTGCTCTTGCTTTGCCGATCCGCGCCCTCACATCTGCATCTGATCCACCGTGTTCATCAATGATGCTGCCCAGATATGTAAAGATTTCCACATCTTCCAAAGCTTCTCCGTCAAGTGTAATTGGATTGGTGCATATTGTATTGTATCGGAGAGTCTTGCTTTTCCCTTTGTTTATATTGAGACCTACTGCTGCTGAGGCTGCTGCTACACTGGTCGTTTTCTCCTGCATTTGTTGTTGCGTTTGTGATAGAAGAGCCAGATCATCCGCGAAGTCTAAATCGTCAAGCTGCATCCTGCCTGTCCACTGTATCCCGTGATTTCCTCCAGTCGTTGACGTCTTCATAATCCAGTCGATCACCAGGAGAAAGAGAAAGGGTGAGAGTAGGCAACCTTGCCTAACACCGGTCTTTACTTGAAACGAGTCGGTGAGTTGTCCTCCGTGGACGATTTGGCAGTTTAGTCCGTCATAGGAGTTCCGTATGATATTGACTATCTTCTCAGGCACGCCGTAGTGTCGAAGAAGCTTCCATAGTGCCGTCCTGTCCACGCTGTCGAATGCCTTCTCGTAGTCGATGAAGTTGATGTGGAGTGATGAATTCAATTCAATTTATTCTTCCACAATGATCTGTAGAATTGCAATTTGATCTGTGCACGATCTATCCTTACGAAATCCAGCTTGTTGATCTCGAAGTTGGGCGTCCACGGAATCCTTCATCCTGTTTAACAATACTCTGTTGAAGACTTTTCCTGGTAGTGAGAGAAGAGTGATGCCCCTGTAGTTGTCGCACTTGCTCAGATCGCCTTTCTTTGGTATCTTGATCAGAAGTCCTTCTTTCCAGTCTGTTGGTACATGTTCTTCGTCCCAAATCTTACCGAAGAGGATGTGGAGTATCTTGGCAGTTGCTGTTACATTTGCTTTCAGTGCCTCTGCCGGGATGTTGTCTGGTCCCGCTGCTTTGCCACTCTTGATTTGTCTAATGGCCATGCTGATCTCTTCAATTGTTGGTGGGCCAATATCGATCGGGAGGTCTGTGGGTGCTGCTTCGATGTTGGGTGGGTTCAGTGGAGCTGGTCGATTCAAGAGTTCCTTGAAGTGTTCTACCCACCTGTTTCGTTGTTCTTCAATATCGTTGATTACTTTGCCTTCCTTGTTTTTCACTGGTCTTTCTGGTTGACGGTAATTTCCAGCAAGTTTCTTTGTTGTATCATACAGTTGTCTCATGTTTCCCTCTCTTGCAGCCTTTTCCACTGTCATCGCTAAATCTTCCACATATTTACGTTTTTCGGTTCTGATGCTCCTCTTCACTTGCTTGTTTGCCTCTGTGTATTCGGCTTGTGCCTTGGCTTTTTCCGCTCTGGTTCGGCTGATATTGATTGCTACCTTCTTGTTCCTCCTTGCTTCAATTTTATCCAGTGTACCAACAGTGATCCATTCCTTGTGATGGTGCTTCTTTTGGCCCAGAACCTCCTGACATGTTGAAACGATTGCCTTCTTGATACCTTTCCAGCTGCTCTCTATGGTGGTTCCCTCTCCATTGAGTAGGTCATGAAAGGCCTCGAACCTGTTGCTGAGGGCTATGTTAAATTCGTTGAGTTTGTCAGCATCTCGAAGAAAGGCCGTGTTAAACTTTTGTGATGTTGTCCGCGCCATTGTCCAGTGCTTCTTGAGTTTTAGTTTCATCTTGGCGACCAGCAAATGGTGATCGGATGCTATATCAGCTCCTCTTCTGGTTCTCACATCGATGTAGGTAGATAGCCACAAGAAAAGATAGAAAGTCAACTCAAAATTAATATCGTATCATAATAACTTGGGATTCAAAATAGTTGATGCAATGTGTACATGTGAATTTAGTGTCATTAATATAATAACCATAATGGGCCAATACTGTGGATTCTACTATTCCATTTGTTAATCGATTTAACAGCGTAATCACACCGATATTATTCATTAGGGAAGTGTGTTACTGTATAATGAGAGAGAGAGTTTGCATTTCGACTTGTCAGTACCAATGCATGTGATGCATGTAGACTTGATTTGTCTCCAAAGCATTTGAATGGGACCATAAGAACTATGATTTGATTTGAAGCCATAAAGAATTTGTGTTTCATTTTGACTAAGGTTTTCACTAGAAACAAATGCATTGTGTGAACCAGCAAAATTTGTTATGATATCTCTAGAATTCGGTTCATTTGAAATATTTCCCCCAAATTCATTAAGGACTTCACTCGAAACTAGTGAATCATTATGATAGTCAGGATGTGATATGACACCACTTGAAATTTGAACATAAATTGATTAATCTGAAACTCTTGTCTCTCAATGATTTTGAAATTCACTTGATATAACTGGATAATTAGAATGAGAGGAAACTGATGAAAGAACATTTGGACATTGGACAGAGTTAATTTTGAGAAAGAGGTCGTTGACCTCTTTCACAATTGCAAAGCTGTTTCTTATTGCAGTAGGAAGCGATTTACTTACGTTGTTAAATATATATCTGATTTTGCGCAATTCCAGATATGACCGTTTAAAAATGTGTTCCTTTATCGCACCGATGAGCATTGAATGAGATCTAATGAACACATCTTCATTAAACCAAAGCATTGGTTTTACTGGAATTGACATGTTTTCACACTAGTGACTACGTTGTTTGTTATAACAGCAACTTGTTAAAAAATGCACAAGAATATATAATCGGTGGATATAGGATTTGAAGTATGTTGAACTGACAGATGGGTTATAACTGGAACCAGACAGTTATATTGGATACTAGAACTTGTAAAGTGACTTTATCCGCGGTTTTTATGGCTTCTTTTTTTCTAAAATTCCTGTCGTCAGTTGTTGTGACTGCGTCGCAAAATTGTTATGTCTGGTCGTCGCTGATTGTTACGTCGGATTCGCTAACTACATATACTTATAAAACGAGAAACCACTGCAGTAAGTAAAACTACCATGACTGGTACAAGTGAAGATTTATTAACCTCAAAACAGGACGACGACCCTAGTCGAAAATATGCTTTATAAGATATTGATTACCCATTCATTTTGATTATTAGTTAGGATGAAATCACAAATATGAAAAATACTCAGAGTTATAACAAATCACACATTGTGTGTCACGCTGAACCAAATTCATATTAATTCAATACAAGAATATAGTATCAATGTTTACGTTACACGATATGTCTATGGGAAATATAACCCTCTGATCAAAGTGGACAAGACAAGATAATCGGAATCGAAGATAAAAATACTCTGCAATTTGTCATACACGGACTGTTGATCTCGTCACAATACATGTCTCGGCACATATTTGTGATTTTCAATATCTGATATAAACGAATATGCTTGCATCAACACACTGCAGTATAAAGTTAGACACTGATCAGTCTTTCACTGATCACTTTAACAGTGATTACATGAGAATTATGAACACAGTTGATAAAAGTGATTGAACCGCCTTACTGAATGTCATATGATAACCGGTCGCGCTCTGTTTTGTAAGGGACCTTACAATGTTTTACGTGCATTTTTTTTTTTATTTATTCACCAGACACCACAATTATTTGCTTTTTATTAATCAACGCAATATATATATATTGTACTTTTATGGATCTAAATTTGTGATCTTCAATCTAATACGCCATAAAGTTACAAACGAGAAGTATTTGCTAGGAATATGATCAAACGAATCTGTAACATTATTCCGATTATGCATGTACACCTGCGGTTAGTCATAATCAAATCATCAAGGTGAGTAAATTCAACGGTTGTGATTAATGTCAGATGATATGCTATCTGAAATCAAACTTCTTGAATAATTCAAACTTACAACATAAGTGACAATTTCCGACTGATGGAATCATTCATGTGAATTTACACACACGAACTGCATTAGCTACTCATATTTAAAGACCTTGTGATTTGGTAAAGCAATATCAGGCTACGACATTATGTTTGCGAATTTATCAGTATAAAATTATCTTTATTTAATGTTAATTACCTACACTACTTAGGCAGTTATGTATCGGTTTTCCATTTCATTTTATTTCCATCGAAAGAACAACACATCAGGTCAGTAATGATTGTTCAATAACCTAATGATTTATTTAAATTCACTTTGTATTGTTTGCTTGAATCTTCCCATCGATGTGTTAAGACTGCAACTCTCAGTCTCTAATTGACATATGTGCATACTGTGCGTATTAACTCGATATAGCCTTGATTCACATGCATGATAAGCAAAGATGGATAGTGACTAGCAGTGAAATCTAGTTTGACGCGCGTTTCGTCCTATTTGGGACTCGTCAGCTGGATGTACCTGCATCTCAGAGTTGATGTTCACTCTGTGACTCGAACCCAGTACCTTTCGCTTCATATTTCAATAGACATATGAAAACCCATTACGAGTCAGTGGAGATGATTTTATAGTTGAAATCATGAGTCAATTGAAGCTAGATCACTATGGAAAACCTCGAAGCACTGGACGGCCAACTCGTCCTATTGTGGGACTCCTCAGTGGCAGTGTGCATCCACGATCCCGCCTCACGAGATTCGAACCCATGACCTATCAGCGCTTAACCACCAAACCACTAAGCCGGCATTCAACGGTGATGATTTCCTTTAGAACAATGAGGATTTGATTCATGCATTAAAGTGATGTTCCACCCATCTTAAAATTCTCAAAGTCAATAGCATGCAAGTTTTCTACTTCCTATAAACCGTTAGCAGTCTGAATAATATTGGCCATTTTGAAACAAGGAAGTCCAATTACTGCAACAAATGTATTGATGAAAATGGTACAAGAAACTGCAGAAACAAGACATTGGAATGGCATTTCCTTTTCTGGGCTCGATGGTTATGTTAGGCACAAATCTGCTAAGATTCAAGAAATCAGAATACACAGCAAACAATAATTTAAAAATTCCTACCAACATGCAAATTTATTTAAACTGAAAGCTGTGGAATCTGACCACCGGTAATAATAAAGCGTGATACTTTGTACTGTTGAAGTCAGATCACATAGTTTATTTTGTTTCAGTGAACATTATTGACAGGTTCTGTGAACTCAAATGAACTAAAATTAATGAGTTCAAACATTCCGTAGCTGATTCTAATGCCTACATATTTGGAAACAACATTCATTTAGAATGTTCATGTATACTTTAAAGTATAATAAATCATTTTGTTTAGTATATCTATGCTTCTTGTATATACTCTAAATATTAGTAAACTTTGGAAGGGAATCAAATTTTACTGACAAATTACACTAAACTCACTATTTATAAAAGGATTGAATGAACATAACTTGGCAAGACGTCAGATCAGTAAACAATTACTATCACATTTATTATGTAGTAGATTCAAATTCATCATTAATTAGATAACAAGCAGTGTGACATGATCCTGGTATCTACAATGAAATCTAACAAATTTCTTTGTTTGGTCAATCTATACTTAGTATTTAACCTTTAAACATCAGTCTACTCCTCAACGTCAATCATATTTTACAGACAGATGACGTCATATTCCAAAAGGTATGGTATGATTATATTTGATCCAGCCAAATAGCTAACTTGAAGAAGCGAGCTGGATTTTGAATCAGCCAATTTGTGATTTTAAGAATTTCTAACAAGATTATAACTTATTTGAACATGTCGTTCACCAGAACTATTTTCAAATGCTTCAGTTTGAACCTGCTATATGCAACCGCGATTTTCTTATTTAGATTGAAAGTGAATTAGAACAACACATGTAAGCGAACAACTGTTTTCACTTGGATTGTTATAAAGAATTGTTCGCTTACATGTGTTGTTCTAATTCTCACAATAGGAATCTTTAATATTCTGAAAGTGAATTGTGATAGATTGTTCCTTCGTTCACTTCAGATTATGTAATGTTCAAACTATCCACTTTTAGTAGTTTCGATTTTTCTTATAGAATAAAAACTGAAATTTTAACAGAGGGATACTCTTCAACAAGTTATGCATCTACCTTCGATGGAAATAGTGAAGTCTTCATTGAATTTCACTATCATTTGAATCTCGAGAGTAGTAATATGCATAGAGTAACTGTGAGTCTTCCTCAACCACCTACTGATGCTTGTTATCGAATAATTTTCCTGTGGTTGAGTACTTTACATATCTGCTTGAACTATTTAAGTTTGGAAAATAACTGAGCATAGTATCTAACCAATCAATAACTCGGTAGTGTACGAAATTCTGATATGTCTGGAACTTTTTCTTAATTTCCCATGTACAACATATCTGCAATGTTACAGTAAATCACTTACGCTCTTTCTTCATTGATTATTTAACTCCATCAGTCTCAATTTTTAAGATCACAAACTGAGTCCTGATAATCTACTACTCATTTTGACTCTTTTATACTACTAAGATATTTATTTACAATGGTACTTATATTACTTATGTGTTAAATGAACAAAATCAGCATATAAAAACATGAGCGACGAAACTGTAAAGCCCATCTAAACAAGCTTTACATTTTTTAACCTATAAGATAACTTCATTGTTCGGGTTACGAAAACGCAACACCATTTTCGACACATTTATATATAGATATACAATAATAAGTACAAAGACACCTGACAAATATGTAAATATATTCAGACATACAAAGGTGATTTTCAAGAAAAATAAAAATTATCGCAACATCCTTCATCGTAAATCTAAATTTCGTTACAACTAACTGAGATTTCTCAGTATAGGCTTGTGGAGATTGTTGAGTTTTTTTAATTGAGATCATGAAATGAACAATGTTAGATGTTTTGGATGTTTTGTCCTAGAAGGGACTGTTCAGCAATGCCCGTCCGCAACTCCGCACTCGAGACTCGAACCCAGGACCTTCTGTTCAAGATTTCATAAAACACTTGTGTTAACAAACAAGAATAAGCATATATAGTATGCCAAAGTATCATTACTCAATAATGATTTTGATATGATAGTTTTATTTTTTGTTAATATCCATCAATGTTATTAATAACTTTAATAAATATTTTACAATTTCTACTACTGCTATTGATATTAATCACACTGCTATCAATACTCACACTGCTTTTGATACTACTAATACTATTACCATTACTATTGCTACTCTTCCTCCTCCTCCTCCTCATCCTGACCAGCACTCTATACTACTTATATGGATTTAAGTAGACCACACCACACTACTACTACTACTACGCTGTAAGCATCAGAACCTGGCACAAAATTCCAGGGTATCTATTCTGAAATTAATTCAATTAGTTAAAAAACATTATCCGTCAACTAAATTTGGCGCTGATCAGTGTCTGTTAAAATTATTCTTTAAAATAAACCAATAATTACGGGTTGGGTAGTAAAGATTCAAATCAACAAATCACTATCATATCATGATAGTATAAAATGAAAAAAGAAATATGAATATTCTTAAAAGAAAAATGTACTTTACAGTGTTCTTTTATTACATCTTTATTGTTGTACATTACCAAGCTGAGATGCCAAAATGTAAGTTAGAAAAAATTATTTTTCAAAATTTATACTCTCTAATTTGTTTAAAATGGTGTGTGAATGATCAAGTTAAGCAGTGATATTTAATGTCTTCTAATGAAAACGTTTTTCATCATAATAGTGAAAATGGGTATTTGAAGTATTCATTGTCGTTTTTCAAATAAAAGTAATCTATCTCTGAATATGATACACACAGTTCTTCTTCATTGTTTACTTACTTGCTTACCTACACCTCTTGCCCTCGTTCAGGAGTATAAACCGCCCACCAATATTCTCCATCGAAATTTGTCTTAGGCAATCCTTTCCGGTTGCTATTCATCCTTTTAAATTCTGTTTATGATTCCTTATGCTGTGTGTTCTTTGGTCTTCCTCATTTCCGTTTCCCTTCACGATTCCAAGTTAGTGCATGCCTCTTAGCCACTTTCAACATCTTTTTCTAATTTTCTCTTCAGCTGGAAGCTGGTTTGTTCTTCCCCTGGGTAGTCTGTTGCTGATGGTTTCCGTCAAACGGATATTGAGTATCTTGAGTAGACAATTGTTTAGAAAACTTGTACGTTCATGATAATGGTTGTTGTAGTTCATGAAGTTTCAGCTTCGTACAATAGAACTAACTGTTCTGACGTTCGTCCTGAAGATTTTGATTTTGATATTGGTTGACAGTTGTTTTGAGTTCTATGTGTTCTTCAACTTCATTATTACTCACAAATTTAAAACCATGAGTTGGGTTGAATAAATTTGGAGACTTCGTTATTTGTATAAATCTGGTTATTGGATAATCAATACGAACAGTTTACTCCGTGAATTGTATGAACTTGTTCATTGAAAACCATTAGGTATACATTCTTCACTAGTAGATTTTCGTCAACATAATATACTTCCCGCTTTCCACAAAGTTTATTTGTGTATGGGTACGGGAAAACCATAATTGAATCACACGTTGGTCAGTTGAAACCAATCATTTGGAAATATATCATGTGAGATTAATTTTAATTTCGTACCAACAGTTACAACTTACTGCACCAAAACCACTACCCAGTTTCATCTTTTAAATTGGAATGCACTTTGAACATTCATTTACAGTGATAATTCTTCACTAATTAATAAGCTTACCCGTCTTCGAACATTCCTGAAAACTTTATTTTTGTCAAAGTGTTTCTAATCTATTTCCAAATCGCAGTTAGTAAAAAATATCGTTGACGTGAAAATGCAAAATCTTACAAAAGCCTTCCTATATGATGAACAAGTAAATTGCTACTGGATCACAATAAACCAATTGTCCAATCTTTTGCAATTGAACTGATGGGTGATAAGTTACAATCGTAACGTATAATAAGATAAATTGTAGAAGATAGAAACATTCATTGCGAGCTACTAAAAACGACTTGTATAATGTATAGAAATAGCCTTTGAGCATCCATTTTCACCCAAATAGTGTGTTTTGCAGTCCTGTCTCCTCTCCTGTGTCTTAAGAGTTCTGATTACACGATGTCTTTAATGTAATGAAACTCTTCTCTCTATCTGAAGACTGCGAGAGTTTCCAGGTCATTCCCCTCCACATACTACTTATAAGCGGTCTCACGAGTAGCGTCCATCGCAGTAGTATAAGTGTACAAAGTAACATGACTTGATCCATAACTACGTTAAGACCGTGTATCCCTACGTAATATTGAACGACACGTTAATAACGGCGTGGACATTGAATATTTAAGAGAAAGGAATCGGTTATTTTATACCGATAGCTAGATACTATATGTCGTTTTCATCTTACTAACAGATAAACATAACGACATTTATCATGTACCGATGAGTAATTTTAATAATTAAAGAACATATTCAGTGAAGGTGTAATTGTAATTAACTAGGAATTTTGGAAGGTCACTAAATGCACTTTAGCTTCTCCTTAGTTAATTACAAAATCATACACGTGTTTACAAAATACAACATAGTTGCACATACCACAATTCTACGATAAACTTTCTTAAGAATAAATTGGTCAAAATTAACAGTCATTTAAGGAATTTCTAGTGATAATCATTACATATGAAGAAGATATGCGATAAGTAGGATTCTGTGCAACATTTATCGTCATCATCACATCATGATAACAATAATGTGCAAATTAATGGATATCGCTCTGACAAACACGATATGTTCAATTGTACATCTCTAAAATAAATTCTCCGAAAATAGAACCTTTCTCCAAACTAATCTATGTAATTTTCACTTCTTAATGAATACATTCCGTTTAGTTTGAAATCAGTCTTTATAATGACTCGATGATAGTCGACTCATGTTGAACGATATGAATTATTGGTTTGCCATTACTTATTGATGACATGAACATATATCATTTATGAATGTTCATGCCAATCAATGTGATTTACATCTCAATCATAATCAACCACATTTGTTATACTTTTTCACATTTCATTACTAGACTGTAAGTTGCATTTTGTTATATTCACTTTATTCATCTCATTTCGCTGAACATATTCTGAATTTGTGTATATTCTATCCATTTGATCAGTCTCAGTTAATGCATTCTTCATGAAAACAGCTTAACCACTTAAGTGGAAATGTGCATTTACCAAATTATTCGTTATTCAAATATGGTATAATATAGTCGGGAAAGTACCAAGAGTTCTTCAACATATAAAATGTAACATTTCGAGTCCATCGAATAAGAGTCTGAGCGAATACACTCTGATGTTTTCTACATAATTAATAACATCTGTTTACAATAATTGTCATTCAATTTTAATGAGTAGAACTAAACTATACTGATTATCTTGAATTGAATAGAGACGATCATTTAGAGGGAACATGTGTATTACTGGAATAAGATGCAGTTTCTAAAATCCATTTATGAATCGCCTGTATATGATAAGATAATTTTGTGATGAGATTTCATAATTCAGCTAGTTTACATAATTAACTGATTGTTCATTACTTACAGAACGTCAAATTATCGAAAAAAGCATTCGTTGTAGTTAAAGACAGCGTAGGGCACATACGGAATGTAATGACACTAAAGTGAAGATCATTCGACATAGTATTCTATTTTGGATGAAGACATTTATGAAACCTGGCGTTCTATGAGAATGATCATGTTAAAAGCTTGTAATTGCATCATTTAATTCAATGTACTATTCGCACTACAGACAAATCCTGACCAGTTTACATCTTTTTGGTTAGTTTCAAAGTCACTCAAAAACTCTCTCTCTGATTTAATACGATAGCTTACTAGTACCATAAGCTTATTCCTTAACGATTCACCATCATTTACTAACGGTGATGATAACCTAAACTTAACAAGAATTAACTGAAAATATGTTTTACATATGTTTATTTGACTTTCATATTCTATTGATCCTTTTTCCTATAAGCTGCTATAAATGGTAAGCTACTTAACATAAACTTAACTATTTATTGTACTGAATTTCTAGTTCCGGAAAATAAATTGTTGGAAACATAAAGTATATATATATATATAGTATCCTAATTAATTATGAATGATACAACGTAAATAGATATTTTATAGTTGAAATAATGAGTCAATTGAAGCTAGACCACCATGGAAAACCTCGAAGCCCTGGACGGCCAACTCATCCTATTGTGGGACTCCTCCGTGGCAGTGAGCATCCACGATCTCGCCTCACGATATTCGAACCCAAGACCTATCAGTTTCGCGTGCAAGCGCTTAACCACTAGACCACTGAGCCGGCCGGTGTCCAACGATGTTAATGTCTAACTTCAACCGATCCACCAAGTTGAGCAACCAATCACCAATGTTTTCAGTGAGTTAATATCTCACAACAGACCTGGATGCGCACTGCTGAGGAGTCCTACAATAGCACGAAACAGCCATCCAGTGCTTCCAGATTTTCCATGGTAGTTTAGCTTCAGTTGACTCATGATTTCAACTATAAAACTACTGAAATCTCCACAAAAACCCCTTCTGTTAAATAGATATGACAGGAATTAGTGAATCAACATACATTAATCATTTATATTATAAAAAAGGGATAATGTGGACTGTGTGTGCAGTTTATATTTTTCATGTCTTTATTATTTTGTATAAACATATATTTTCTTTACAATTTTACAAGTGCTATTCGATAAGGGTAAGTGATCAATTATTGTCTTCATAAAATACATATAACTCCGCCTGTAGCTCCTCTGTGGGTTACTGCCAGTCCCAAGCCCGGGTAAAGGAGGAGGGTTGGGCATGGGGTAAGCGACTCCATCCCGTAGAAAATCAACTCGCTAAAAAACGCTAACCAGAAAAAATCATTCAAATCTTTCATACTCTGCCCTGGGAGTAGAAGGAATAATTATGACGTCTCATGATGAATGCCGAGTTCCTTCGGAAGTCATGAAGCCGATGCACCTTCTCAAAACCAGAGCGACAATTTTTATAGGTACATGAAATGTCCGAACAATGTGGAAGACCGGAAGAGTTTTCCAAATTGCTGCAGAAATGAGAAAATACAACCTGGAGGTGCTTGGAATCAGCGAAACACATTGTTCGCAGGTTGGACAACAACGACTGTCTTCAGGAGAACTTCTGTTATACTCCGGTCATGAAGAAGAAAATGCCCCACATACACAAGGAGTTGCATTGATGCTGTCCAGAAAAGCACAAAATGCACTTGTAGGATTGGAATCTCATGGACCAAGGATCATCAAAGCCTCCTTCAGAACAAAGAGAGGGCATTACAATGAACGTCATCCAATGCTATGCGCCTACCAATGACTACGATGAAGACGCTAAAGACCAATTCTACGATAGGCTGCAGTCGACCTTCGAAAATCTTCTCTACCACCTCAAAATATTTCTATTTGATTCATTTTTAAGAAAAGGTTTAATCGGAATTTTCAAAATAAGATAGAATAAACGGATGAATTATGAATCCAGGAGTACAGCTCTAAAATGGAACAACTAATGAGAGTATCATTGTTGCATGAATTCTATGATGTTTCTTGTTGAAACTTGTATGTGTTTGTATACTACTTACTAGTCTTAATTGATTGATCACTGGGTGGTGATCAATATCATGCGTGTCAAGTTCTTCTTAGTGCTGGTTGAATGCTATCGATCAAGTTGCAATGTGGCCACTAGTCTAGGTGGCTTGACACTGTGTGCACTATGTTGAGATAAGATGGTGGTAACGTCTCTGACTGTGAAGCTGAGTGACATGGAATCGAATCGTCAGGGAGCACCGGTTCCCTCGAGATTACAGCTACACCTTGATGACGAGTGCCAAGTAGCACGAAACCCGGGTCCAGAGTTTCTTGTTGACCACCTCCAACTACCATCTTACTACTTACTTGTGTTTGAATGAAGAAATACACCAAAAAAAATCACATATCAACTTATTCAAATTGATGACTTAAAAGTAAAATCATTGTAGATTGAATACACTGGTTTTCATTTAGTTAACTGGTGCATTTTACGTCAGTAATCAGAATTTACTACATTAAAATAATCAGCCAGTTCTTATTTTTAAATAGGAATTTACACTTAACACTCATATGAAGTGAAAGCCATTCTCCACCTAATGTTTTTCCTTCTGTTTCATCCTCTCAAACAGTCTTAAATCTTTTATCATTGTAGAATTTTTCATTTATTTTCCAGGGTTTGTGTCTTCTCATTGTTGATTTTTTAAAGACTCCAAGTGATCAGTCTCTTTTTGAATACATACATCCAGAAATGACAGACTTGATATTGACGATGGTTGAAGAGCAATTTAATCAACATTCTGAGGGTCCTTAGTATACAAACCGATAAGATTTTATTTTCGTTGCAAAAGTCAGTGGTTATTTGTAATGCGAAGCTGAGTATAGCCAACCCTAAGTGTTTCGGGCGAATATTACCGCGTTCAAGTTTCGATGTAAATATGAACAGGGGTGCAAGTACATTTAATTAGTCAGACTAACTTCTAGCCACTATATACATATATATCAATTAGGAAGATTTATGCTAAGAAATATAACTTATGTCTCAATAACAATCAACCATAATTGTCTAAAATGCTTTCATAGTGAAACATACTCCAAAATACACCATTTTATATTTTTCATAGCATTGGGAGATGAACGTAAGTTATCAAACAATGTTCATCAACTAATTCATATTCATAATAGTACTTAGACTGTCAGATTCATCACTGTGTTCTATGTATTCTTATAAAACTTGTATAATCATCGAAATGTGGTTATAGTGACTGAAAGTTGACTACATAAATTGGAAAACAATTTCGCTCTATCTAAGAATATGTTGATAATGAATTTTTACATTATTACTTAAAAATTTAAAGAACTGAGATAGCTTGAATTGTTTCAAATATGGTTATGAAGTTTCAGTAAATGGATTTGCTGATGGGAACATTTGATTACATGAAATGTATGAATTTCTATACTAAACATATTGAGAAAGATGAATAGTGGCTACCAGTGGAATTCAGGACGTGCGTTTCATCCTATTTGGGAATCGTCAGCTGGATTTACATGCATCTCAAAGTTGATGTTCACTCTTGGACTCGAACTCAGTACCTTTCACTTGAAACGTCATCGCGTTATCCACTCGACCACTGAGTCTGACTGACCAGTCACAGTCCTAAAAACATCAATAGGAAGATCCAAACAAACAATACTAAGTAAACAGATTAGGTTTAGAGGCATCAATACCAAGATTATACTTGATAGTTTCAAATAAATTGAGAATTTGGTGGAGAGTTAATGATAAATATATTTTTATTAGAAGGGGTTTTTGTGGATATTATAGTAATTTTAGTAGTTGAAATCCTGAATCAATTGAAACTTGACCACATGGAAAACATGGAAGCACTGGACGACCGTTTTGTCCTATTATGGGACTTCTCAGCGGTATGCATCTACGAGACTGACAGGTCTTGGGTTAAAATCCCATGAGTTGGGATCGTGGATGCGCACTTCTGAGGAGTCCCACGATAGGAAGAAACGGCCTTCCAGTGCTTCCATGTTTTCCATGATGGTCTACCTCCAATTGATCCATGATCTCAACTATTAAAATATATTTTTGTTATATCTCAATGAGTAAAATAATTATATTTCTGACGTTTCATGTCTCAGTGTAAACTACTTCTTCAGACTAAATAAATAACCAAAATTAAATTAAATTAATGATAATTCGATTTTTGTTAACAATAAAACATTTCAGCTTCCACACACACCATTCCTTTCTGTATTAAGAAAAATGTAACTTAGACAAAATCATACGTCAACTGACCCAAATCACTGATTTACAATTTGAACCATTGGAGAGTATTTGTCACCGGTTATTAGTTAATTAGTTAAAACATTTGACATTAGTGACCGTAATTTTATTAGATTAAAAGCACTAGCAAGTTCCACCTTACAAACGGTATTCTAATCACTCATGAGCAAAATGAACCACACAATAATAGACAAGTTTTATTAAGCCGTTTACAACAATCGACTATTTACAAAGAAATCGATAGAATGTATTACAAATCTTTTGATGTAACTATCTTATATTGTAAATAATGCACCCCATTTACTCCTTTAACGATTAATGTAGTGACGCTGTTTTACATGAGAAATAAATATAATATTCCTATATATATGAAAATACTAATTTAACCAAATCTATCATCTATCATCATTCAGCCAACAGCTTTATCGTATATATTTGACAATCTGTTTACCCATTGGGAACCACAGTTCACACGAGAATAGACACTATTATAAAACGATTTAACATGAGGTTACCTAACTAAATTCATTTAGTATTGTTTGTTTGAATCTTCCTATCGATGTGTTAGGACTGCAACTGGTCAGTCTCTAATTGGCATATGTGCATACTATGCGTATTACCTCGATATAACCTTATTTCACAAGCATGGTTAGCAGAGATGAATAGTGGCTAGCAGTGGAATCCAGTTTAAAGCGCGTTTCGTCTTATTTGAGACTCATCAGCTGGATGTACCTGCATTTCAGAGTTGATGTTCACTCTGGGTTACCGATCTAAATTGTTACTTCAATTAAATTTTTTGTACCGATTGATATTTTTGAAATATTTTTCAAGCTCTACGTGAACCTAGTAAGTCATCAAATAATATCTCGATAATATTTTTTTAATATATATATACCACTTAATTCGCGACTTTTGTATAGTTTGAACAGCCATATCAATCATTGATAGTTGATGTATATTAATAATCATGCCATGATATTTGTGGACAGACTGTTCTTTTACACGATACTATACCATTTATTAATAAAGCTTCAAGTTCACCTATGGGGACGATGCATCATTTATGTCAAAATCAATCACATTAGATCAGTATTTCGAAATTTAAACCATTTTAGATAGTTGGTAACCGACATTTAATTGATTAGTTAGTATTTCTCATGGTATCGTCAACAATCCACTGAACTGAAACAACGAATCATTTTCCACTTGCAAGTGAGAGATCAACAATATATAAAGCAGATCAATCATTACAAAGATTGTAAGATTCAATTATACACTTTGAATTCTAATTTATAACTTTTCTATGATAAGTTCTTCGAAAGTAAGTAATGGATAAGACATTTTTGCACTAATACTTCAGTAGGAGTATGTACAATTCTTCTTCTTTATATTAAACTTAGTTAATTGGGATGAAGTGAACAAAATAAGTATGTTTTAATTTGTATAACTTGAGAATGTAAAGCTTATGAAATACCTTTTTTTGAAAAAAAGTTCATTTATAACTTTGCACTACATTACTTATTACTGACACCTGGATGGGTTCTCAATTTCGTGGATTGTCTGAAGCTAGACATTAACACCGTTGGATACCAGCCGGCTCAGTGTTTAATCGGTGAAGTGCTCTGACGCGACACTGATAGGTCCTGGTTTCGAATCTCATGAGGCGGGATCGTGGATGCGCACTGATGAGCAGTCCCACAATAGGACGAGTTGGCTGTCCAGTGCTTCCATATTTCCCACTGTGGTCTAGCTTCAATTGACTCATGATCTCAACTATATAAAATTACTAAAATTCTCCACAAAACCCCCTTCTGAATATTCTTTGTCTAATTTACAGATGATGTAGAGAGAGGAATAACTATGTTCAGAAAAAATGAAATGTTATTAAAGAGTCAAATAAGTAAGTGAAATATGGACTGATTTCTAATTTTCAATATACATAAATACAAAACTTTGATAACCCACATATCTTAAACACACTTTCATGCATAACACAACTTATTAACGCTTAAAAATGAGGTTGAAAGATGAAGCAACTATCTATAGTAACGAGTTATTCAGTACATCTTATCAACTTAGTCATTTTGAATGATGTTCAACTGAAATTTGTTTTCCATCAACCAATCCAAAAAAAAACTTCGTAAAAGTTCCCTATTTACCTCATAGTAGTTCCAAAGTGAAATTGAGGAGTTGAACCTTTTGAGATATATATATTTCTCCTCATCAAGATTCAAATCATGAATAACTATAGAGTTAGTGTTACTATCAGTTAGCGTTGCTATCAGTTGTTTAGGCGTGATTCATGGATTTGCGCTGCTATTTAGTGGCATACATCACACAAACTTAGTCTCTATGTCTTTTAATACTTTTTTAAACAACGGATAATAATCTGGTAGGGTAACTGATAAATGTCGCATTTCATAGTTTGCATCACAGACTAATCGTAATGAGACGAGAGAAAAACTACGTACACTGAACCACTGTTTCGTTCTAACGTGGAACTCCCCAGTAGTGTGCAAACATCATCACTGAGAGGATCAAAACAGGGTTTGAATACGCTTTGCTCAGAAGTCTCATACTAGGTGTTTTCCAGTTTGCAATGATGTAAATAGCGAACTGTATTAATCTCTTATACTTGAATAATTATTTGTGTGAATGATGTTTTTTAAAAAAATACATTTTATTGTTTAAATATGTGTCTGTTTCTTCCAGGTACCATGAGTCAAAATCTGGTTAAAAAAAATAGAGCGATCACACAATGTATGTTTAAAATAAAGATAATTGTTTGCACTAAACTCATGGTTGATTTTAGATTTGAATTGTAAAAGTAAACAACAACAAGAAGAAACCTTCAAATTATTTATCAAAGGTATAATCAGATAATACAAATAAATGCAAATCTTATTGTCTCATCATTCACACACATTCATCATTACACTGATTTGTTTCAGCTATTTCGATTTTTCACAAATCAATTGGGATCATAAGTCATTCTACGTATTTATTTCACTTACTTTCTAAAAGTTACACAAAACAATCAAATGAGAGTTATAGTGATAACATTCCTGATCTGTATCAAAAAACAACGAACATTTCAGATCATTTCAACAAAACGTGTTCAAACAAATTAGAATGTACACCATGTTTCAAACCATCCACATTCAGAAGAAAATCTCTTGAGACTCCTCAGCTGGATGTACCTGCATGTCAGAGTTAATATTCACTCTGGGACTCGAACCCAGTACCTTTCGCTTCAAACGCCATCATGTGACCTACTCAGCTACTGAGTCTTGATAGCCATGGGGTGAATTCATGTATTTAATTTAGAAACATTTCACCGACATAAACCAATAGTTAGATTCGACTGTCTATACAAGAGCTCAATGATTATTGGAAAACGAAAACACAATTATTGCATAATCTTTAAACACAACTAAAATTAGATTTCGTTATTCCTATTGCTAAATGTCATTTAACTTTGTTTAAACATGTGTCATAGAAATAAAAAATCCGTTCATCTTCATTTAAATCTTTTAGAAATGAATAAACAGTTTAAAAATAACAATCTAACATCATGTATGATTTCCTTTTCTTTTATTAAAATAATTGTTCTTATAATATTGAATGTAGATTCAATATCAATGATTTTTATGATGTTTGTAAACTATTTGAATAGAGTTAGTAGATTTGCTATTTGATTGTTATAATAATCTGTTGAGATGGTGGAGAAGATTTGTAGCTCAAGTGGATGATTTTGATGGAGTTTTGTTCCCTGAGCTCAGAGAACAAAACTGTATCAAAATAATAATCTGTTCCCTATTTTATTTTGAATTTTGTCTAACTTTCTTGTGTTTCATCTAAACAACAGTTACTGATTATTCAACTGTGAAGGACTGTTTCATAAAAGAAGAAGAGATTTTTGAAAGTCAGTGAATATATTCTTAAATGTGTAGCTACATAAATAATATATACATATGTCATTTAATAAATACATGGAACTTGATTCTCCTGCCTTACACATAAGCAACTTTTCACTTAATTACAAACCGGAATAGTCTATAAGGCTTACAGATTATCATTACTCATTCGTTAGTTGAATCAGTCAGTCACAACGTAGAACTTCGTACATACGAACGTACATCAGTTCGAGTTGCCATACCACATTAACACAGAGATGTAGTTGTCAATTCAGATCCCATAGTGGTAGAAGTAGTAAGAGTTTAGGCAGTAATGTGAAGGATTAGAGTTTGAAGCTGTTATTGAAGGAGTATAACCCAGTGAAATAAATTTGAGAAGATAAAAAAGAAAGGGACATGAAGAATTCAGATTAAAATTTGGGAGAACACAAAGAGTGGATGCACCTTCGCCATTGCAAACGATTTGGAGCCATGTCATTCAAGGTCCCTAACCATGGATTGATATCATTTCTCGGATCCCAACCTGGTAGTCTACACCTTCCAACATGGCTCAGTCCACTTGTCAGTGATTTCATGGATTTGTGTCACGTTTTGATCTGGCCATCCATAGCTTTCTTCCAACCTACTCCTTCACCATGAAACATTGCACATCGGTGGTTCGGCATACGTAACACGTGTCCCAGCCATCTCAACTGATGAAGTTTCACCACTTCACCAATCGATTTACCATCCTTACCTAGTACCCGTTTCCCAACGACTGCATTACTTACTCGTTAGTCCAAGGATATACGAGCAATGCGTCAAAGACACCTATGATCGAATACAAGCAGCCTACGAATATCCTCTATTTTTATCTACCATGTTCCACAACCATGAAGTAGGACGGAACGAACTGCTAGTTAGTAGACGGATATCGCACCTACACCATAAACAACGCAAGATGGCAAGCCGAGCCTTCTGTATCCGTGCTGAGAATTCGTCACACACCAGACGTTTCACTGTAGATAAATTGGCAATAAATGAATTATAGATAAGCAATTCTATACCCATAACTAAAAGACAATTAGTATTCACTGTTTCTTGATTGCTTGAAAGCGTTCCTTTCAACACAAACGTATGGTGAATAATATTTGCACAATTCAACAGATGATTTCAAAGATTATTTATATGGATATTCTGTCACAAAAATGTCTGGAAAACACAAAAATTCGCAAAACAAACAACATAAAGTCGATTTAATTCAGATGGCGTTAGATTTTGAAGATTTTCAAACAAAACACTTATTTCATATACGCGATACAATTGTTTGGAAGACCAGTAACCTAATCATTCAGATTAATTATAAAACGTCAGCAAAATTCGTTACCTTCATACTTAGAATTTCATTGTTGTTGCTAGTTTTCTCAATACAACAACAACAGCTAAGAATGATTATTACATTTTACGTCATTACATTACTAACAAATGTTTAAGTTTGTATGATAAAACACAGCATTTATACAGTTCACATTATAATTGTTATTTGATTGGCTGTCATGTCAAACCCAATTGGGAAGATAGGCAAAGTGAATAGATTTGAGGAAGGCTGAACGAACCAAACCTTCGACCGTTCATATAGTAGACCAATATATGATAATCAATTCACTGCTTTATTCTGATCACCAATATAACCTGAACTTGGTGACATTAATCGATAAATATGTAAAATACTGACTTGCTATTAAAAAAAGATTACAAAATATATCCTTCTCCGTCACATATTCTTCTGTTCGCTGTCATCTGGATCATCAAATTATGAAAGATTCGTCTTTTTCTTCTAAACAGATGACATTCATATTTCATTTGGTGAAGTATTTTACAGCCAAAATAACGTTTATCGATCAATGATGAATTCCTAGGGAAATAGGTTTGTATATTTAATCAGACTTCTATTCACTTCAAATATTGATTGATTTCAGTAACAAAATCATGTGAAATTATTCGTTTGAATTTTATTTACAGGAAAGAAGTCTTCTGAAAATAATGAAGATTGCACACTATCTGAGACATTCCCTGAAGAAGGTAAATTGAAATAAGTGATCTTCATCATGATGCATTTAAACAACTATGTGTTCACATAAGTTGAAACTATTTATTTGTGTCTAGTATCATCAGAAAATATACATCTACTTTCTCGGAATTTTAAAGAACGTTCATTCATTAAGTGTTTATCCATCAGTATAGGGTTCTGGAGATTGTTGAACTTCATTGAAATGCCGAAATGATCAAAGTCAGATGACTATTTAAAACTCAAAGCACCAACGGCCGTCTTGTCTTAGGGTGAAACTTCAGAAATTCGTGTCCACATTCACAAGAGAGGGAATCGAATGCAAGACCTTCGTGGACTGATTAAAATTGGACATATTCACTGTTAGATAGGAACTCCATCGTTTACAGGTTGAGCGTTTGCATGAGAGACCGTAGTTCCTGGGTTAGATTCGCTCCAGAGAAGTCAACGATGCGCTCTGTTTAGAAGTCTAATACTAAGACGAAATGGTCATACAGTGCTTCCAGGTTTTCAATAGTTGTCTAACTTCGGTCAGTTTACGATTTTAGTGAAATGATTATCTATCTGCTACCTTGTAAAATAAAATGATATATTACCAACTACACACAATTTCAATGGCCTGTTATACAAAATTAATTTCTGAATATTCTCGCTACTCATATCCTAATACTTAACTTTCATACTAAAAAGTTTTGAGAAAGCACTCAACATTTATTAACAGACATGAAAGTAGCCGTTGGTCTCCAAAGGGTATCGCTGATGACTATTACTAAAATTATTGATTTGGATACTTCATTTTATACCAAACTGAAAAGGTATATAAAATTAAGATGATTTCGTCAGTATATTTTTAAAATTTATATAAAACCTTTCTAATTCTCTATCTAGACATTAAGGCTTTGGATCAATTAATTTCTAAGAAATACGATATTTTGTGGAGATGGAATAAAGCATTATGTAAGTACCAGTCACACAACATTGTTTATCTTTTATAAAGAAACTATTGAGAAGACAATTTAAAATGTTCCGAATGCTTAGATTCAGACACATATAAACAGTTCGTCAAGTATTCATATCATGTGCTCACTAGTAACTTGCTCCATGAGGTATTTCCTGGAATTCTAGTGAGAAGCAGTAACCAGTGGAGTTCAACAAGGTCTGTTGTGAGATATCAACTCACTAATGACATTGGTGAATGGTTGCTCAATTTCGTGGACTGGTTGAAGTTAGACATTAACACCGTTGGATACCAGCCGGCTCAGTGGTCTATCAGTTAAGTGCTCTGACGTGACACTGATAGGTCCTGGTTTCGAATCTCATGAGGCGGGATAGTGGATGCGCACTGATGAGCAGTCCCACAATAGGACGAGTTGGCCGTCCAGTGCTTCGAGGTTTCCCATAGTGGTCTAGCTTCAATTGACTCATGATCTCAACTATATAAAATTACTAAAATTCTCCACCAAACCCCTTCTTATAAGTATTCATATATTGTGAAGAAAGTCATTGAATTATGAGTTGAAAAACTTTAAGAGGAATTTATTTGACTTATTGAGAATACGTACACAGTCAATTGCTTGCAGTTAACTTCATTGTTTGCAGAATAATAGATCAACCATTAATATGTATTTCACTGTAAAAATTATGATTTGTGCTTTCTTTGACATTTCAGTTAACTACGAATTTGCTTCGAGAAATATCAAGAGCACAGTATATTTCTTACAAAAGGTAATTCAGATTTTAAAAACTAGCAGAAATTTTGCCATTTAGTGTTCATCTCATGCTGGTCATTACAATATGATGTCGTTCGAGAAAACTTGTTAACTGACTTGTTCTATTTAGACTTGTTTTATGAATACAACATATGAAACATATATCCATAGTTCTTAAAACAATTGGTCATGTCGACTTTAATAAAGTCACCATCAGATTGATAAATTTTGTCGATGATAATAGAGATGGATAGAATAACTTTGTATTCAACAACAGTAGGTATAGATTGTAATCAATCAATTAAATTCGTAGAATAACAAGAAATTTCTAATTCACTTTCAGATGTATAACTTTGGATAGAATGCTGTTTGAAAATATCCGTCACGAATATTAATCAACCTAGTTCAGTTGTATTTGTTCGAAGATGATGACATCCTGTATTGAGATTTAATTAATTGCTTTATTAATTAAATTCAAATAAAAACAAATTTTTTCTGAAATACATTGTTCTGTTCTTAAAAATTTTTTTTTCAAATAATCATCTAAGATTCCTAGACTTGTGAGATAACATTCTCCTAAAGTTACATACCAATCAGTTGTGATCATTGCGGAGTCTTGGATTAACCAACATTAGAGCGAGATGCTATACCACATTAGCATGACAATAAGAAACGATAATGAGACATACAGAATCTAAAGATACACAAACAGGTCTCTGGGAATACAAGATCTAGAGAACATCTGTGACCGATTCTGAATTATATCATTTAATGTCTTCGTAAGCGACCACAATTATCAAGCTTCTTTTAGTTGCGGTCAGCTTGACAACAGCCTACTTCTACACTAGTGAATATCACGTATCGAATTAGATGATGATTACACTGAAGTGACACAAGTCTGAAACACTTCATTCGTGAAGATCCAGTCTCATAAACCAAATTACTATATTTCTAAAAAGGTAAATAAATGAAATCAACATTGTTTACTCAGTGGTTCCACGATAAGTCAGAAATGCTTTGAAATGACTAATACTCACAAAACTACTGTCTATGCATATACTTCACCCTCATAGCCGATGTGTCACATACTGATAGTAATAGAGGTTGGATTTCTTAATATCATACTAGTCCTTTGATGGATAAACGGACATCTTGTCAAGTCGAAAAGTGACGCGATTCGTTATAAGCCAAGTTAATTTTCTGAATTGAGGTAGAAATTTTGTCCGACACCTATTCATCAGGGCTGATAGGCAAGACAAGCAAGGTGAAGTGGTTAGCCCACTCCACTACACAACTTACTCCTTTGGTTTAGAATGTGACAGAAACTAGTCCTGAAGCAACATTTCGCATATGAAAAAAGAGAAACACAACTAAAATGGGTTTTTGTTGTAACTGTAAGTGAGCCGGAAACTCTGTATTATATCACTGTTCAAATTCAATAGAATTTTGTAGTATGCGTCAACATCTGAAACAGTTTGAATATGCTTAATCATAAACAAACGTTTCGAAAATACTGATACATTAAGTACTACAGCAGGATAAGTTATAATAAAAAGGTCAGTTTTCATCACAGTTTTCTGATAGTCCGAATATGCGAAATGTTCGTGGTATGATTTGAGCATGTACTGTACTTGCTTTGATAAAACTAAGCTGTTCAATGATGACTGGTTGATACAGTCATTAAATAAGGACAAATGAATATCGGAAGGGAGATTCGTGGAGATTGTAGTAATTCTGAAAGGTGATTAAGTTCTTATACGATGGAATCAGCTTGAAGTTACATGGTGTAATATACTGAAGAGTATATGATACTATCTTGTTTATTCCTCTATTGTTGTTTCGTGCTACATAAATGCACATCAGTAGTAGTTATGATCATTCATGTACTATAAAACTTGTCTTGCTTGTTATCTTAAAGACCATCAACGTCGACTTTACTAAAGTATGCTAAGCGTTTGATTATCACTTTATTACTCTTAATCCGTTTGCTCCATTTTCAACTAATGTGCTGAGAAATAGAAGTAATTCTTTTAATTCTAAAAATTTCATTGTTTTTCCTCTGTAGGAAATGTTTCTGTCAAATAATTGTTAAGTTAAATTTATTCTGTGGTGTGCGCTACTGATGCCAACAGATATAAGTAGTATGTGTCATCAATATAAAGTGAAATGCCTGGAGACAGAAGGTTAAGAAAATCAAAGAGAAGAGAATGAGAACAGAGAATGATAAGTATGAAAACCAAGTAACAATGAAATCTGAGACAATTGATTGACGTTTTGTAAATGAATCATTAACTGTATAGTTCTCAGATTCGACTAGAATACTCGATTGTCTCCCCTTGTGTGTTCTCGTTCAATACAAAACTATGATCTAACTGACTACAATTATCTCTTCATATAGACTTTCTGAAAATTAGTTCATTCATAGATGTAACAACTTGAAAATAAAATCCTATTTAGTATCCAATGTTTGTTTTACTACGTTATATGTGCTGTAATTTCTTGTATCGATTTAATTCTTGCTGATTATTAATAGATTTGAGTTAATAGTCTTAAGTAAATTAACCAAATTAATTTCATTATTTACTCAAAGTAATACTCATGATTGGTCAATTCGCCAAGTAACCAAATATGATATTATGGTCAATATGTCACTATGTATATATATATATACATTATTATTGAACTACATTGAAACATAGGATTTTATTGATATGTTGCTCCATTTTCTGTTCCTATTTTCCGTTCTCCTGTTCCATTATGTAGATGGTAAGTCTTTGATCATGTCCATCATAAGACCGAAAATTGTTTATAGGGTAATACGTTAACATTATTTGTAACGGTTATGGGAATAATAAAGACATTTATTTCGTTGAGCTTTCACACTATTAATCTAACCAACATTACAAAACACCATTATATAATAGTAGATGTTGCATGTAGACTGATAGGTCCTGTGTTCGAATCTCGCTCGCGAGGCGGAATCGTGGATGCACACTCCCAGTGAGTAGTCCCACAATAGGACGAAATAGCCATCCACTACTTCCAGGTTTTCCATGGTGGTCTAGCTTCAATTGACTCATGATCTCAACTACATATAAATAGTATCGCATTTTGATCCACATGTGATTATTAATACATAAGATCCATAGATATTTTTCTATTCGAAATTTGTTTAAAATACTGATTAGATCTAGTGAAACGAATTTTGATATTGGATATAAGCTGAACAGTTATCATTTTACGATATGTAATTCTTTATTAACACAAACACAATAACATGTCAAGACTAGAGACGAGGACATTACATCTTGGGATAAGCAACTAAACTTAGAGCACTGAGTTACCATAATGTGTAAAACATTTGTAGTAACTTCAGTGAAATAGCGAAACGGTTCACTCAGAAACACTTGAGATACAAGTACATCTGAACAAAGAGTCTTGAATAAGATGAAACACACGTCTTAGATTACACTACTAATACTACAACTACTACTACTACCGTTTAAATTATGTTAAAATTTAACGACTCTCCCTAAATCTCTTCATAAGTTTTTGTAATCAATTTTGATTTCGTAAAACTCATTATCCATAATTGTTAACGGGTTGACACAAATACTCTGTGGAATGTTAGTTTTCAGATTATCAATTATTTCTGATATTTAACTGTTATACCGATTGCCTGGTAATATATAACGTGCTGATTCCCACCAATTAGAGAGGAGTGAATTATCGATTAGAGCAGTGACACACGAAAACGTGTACGAGCAGTCTTGAGTACTTATCAGTCCTGCTATCTGCCTAGCCCAACCAGTTAAGTCCAGAACACCGATCTCAGCCTCTGCAATATGAATCATTATTCCCAAACATACTGGGTTTATATACCAGACAAACTGACCATATCGTACCATAAAATAGATAATAACACGTGTACAAGATTTAGTCAAATATGACTGTGAATAAGGGTGACAGTAATCAATAGACTGGGGATAACTCAAGAATGGTAAATCGTATCATGATAGTCTATGGGTCAAAATGAAGCTTATAATAAGAGGGAAATGAATATGGATACTTTAGTTACTTAGGAAACATACATATCATATTAGTTCAGAAATAGTCCTCAAAAGTTATCATTTACAATTCTCTTCGGGTTATAACATTAACTTTAATTCAATACTATTATATGATACAACCTAAAGTACCTGTTATACTCTTACATAATGATACAGAGTTAACGTATTATTTATATTTCCGTAGGTCTTGTCTTTCTACCGTTCAATATTTCACTTCTCTTTTTTACTTCATTATCAAAAATTTGTTTTGAATGATATTGACCGTATGTTTTCATTGCTGATCACATCAATGTTAATTAAAGCTGCAGAGAGTAAGTTTGTATGGAAATGTTTAAAATTAATTGTTGCTTTCATAATCTATGATGACTTTCTTTAAGCACATTTTCTATAGAGATAATTCATTTTTTTGTTTGAATAAATACTACATAGATCTACTAAATTCATCGATTTGTGATTCACATAAACACAGTATGGTATTTCCTGAGGTATTTCGTTGAGTTCTAGTGAGAAGCAGTAACCAGTGGAGTTCAACAAGATCTGTTGTGAGATATCAACTCACTAATGACATTGGTGAATGGTTGCTCAATTTCGTGGATTGGTTGAAGTTAGACATTAACACCGTTGGATACCAGCTGGCTCAGTGGTCTATCGGTTAAGTGCTCTGACGCGACACTGGTACGTAATGGGTTCGAATCTCATGAGGTGGGATAGTGGATGCACACTGCTGAGGAGTCTCACAACAGGACGAAACTGCTTTCCAGTGCTTTCAGGTTTTCGATGGTGGTTTAGCTTCAATTGACTCATGATCTCAACTATATAAAATTACTAAGATCTCCACAAAACCACTTCAGATACAGTACAGAAGAGCTGGTTAGTCAGGGTGCTTAGATATGAACAGGAGCAAGCATACTTGAAAATCAGAATATAATATTGCATAGATAAGAATTTAGACCACAGATTATTACAGATTAAGTAGGAATTTGGAAGAAAGTGATGAAACAAGAGAAATGACGATGCATTCATAGTGTTGTAAAAGTAGTATAGTGAAATTGTAACCATGTTTACAAGTAGAAGCAATTTTGAAAATAGCGGGAACATGGATGAGCACTGTCGAGAAGTCCTATACTAGGACGAAACGGTCATGCAATACTTCTAGGTTTTTAATGGTAGTCTAACCTAAATCGACTCATGAATCCAACTATTAAAATAACCATTAATTGTCTATGTTTGATTGATGTGTCAAAAATGTAAAATAACAGTGGTCTTCTAATTGTAATGAAACTGTAATACGAGTTGATTTTTTCGGCTCCATTTGGTTAGTTTATATTTTTCACAAAGAAATAGTGGAATATAAGACACTTTCTCACGTCCATTTTTACCTTCAATAACATCACATTCTTCAAAATACTGCACTGCTTATCGGAGCTCACCATTTATGATCTTAACATTTAAGCCTGGTCGATAGGATTCAATCTACATCAAGAAGGATTTGACACATATGACATGGTAATGTCTCTGACTGTGAAGCTGAGTGACACAGTATCGAATCCGTCAGAGACCAGTTCCCTCAAGATTACATGCACAACTTCCTGACGATTGCTAATTAGCACGAAACCTAGGTCCAAGATTTTCTGTTGACTACCTCCAACCACCATCTTATCTTCACATAGTGCATGTACCATCGAGTCACCTAGACCAATAGTCACATTTCAACTTGGTCGATAGGATTCGATCTGTACTAGGAAGGATTTGACACACATGACACTGATCAGCACACATTGATCAATCAAATGTAAATAACATTTAAACCACTATACATCAAAATAAATGTGTTAATTAAATATGTTTATTCGATTACTCAGCGGTCTTCGATCTTGTGTAAGTACATGTTTATTACAGAAATCCATTTAACTTTCGTTTGTCACAATACAAATGATGTTTATTGAAGTCCATTAATATTTTCGTTTGCCTAACATAATCTATAGGAAACCGATCACAGTAAATTTTGAAGTCAAATTTGTTGTCTGACTTCACATGAGCAATCCTTAACATCATCAAAAAATGAATCCACAAATTAAAAAGTCATAACTAGTAACATTGATAATTATTATGAGACATCTGAAATGATTTGCATTTTACTTAGTATTGTTTGTTTGGATGTTCCCATTGATGTTTTTAGGACTGCAACTGGTCAGTCTCTAATTGGCATATGTGCATACTGTGCGTATTGCCTCGATATAGCCTAAATTCACAAGCATGGTAAGCAAAGATGGATAGTGGCTAGCAGTGGAATCGAGGACGCGCGTTTCGTCCTATTTGGGACTCGTCAGCTGGACGTACCTGCATCTTAAAGTTGATGTTCACTCTGTGACTCGATCTCAGTACCTTTCGCTTCGAACACCATCGCGTTATCCACTCGGCTATCAGAACTCATTGGCCAAGTGGATAACGCGATGGTGTTCGAAGCGAAAGGTACTGAGTTCGAGTCACAGAGTGAACATCAACTCTGATATGCAGGTACGTCCAGTTGACGAGTCCCAAATAGGACGAAACGCGCGTCAAACTGCATTCCACTGCTAGCCACTATCCATCTTTGATTTGGATTTTAGTTCACGTTTACTACCTATGCGCTGAATTTAAATTGTAAAATTTCATATCAGATAATTTCAGTCTGAAATCTCTTCAAGAAGTTGATTCTTCTAACCCACTCATTTTACAGAACGTTGATTGTGCAATTTTGGTGAGTTTAAAAAAGTCACAATATTCATGGAAAGAATGCATTGTTCAACAAAAATTGTTATTCATCTACTACTACTACTACTACTACTACTACTGTATTAACAATTAACCGAAATTATGTTTATTCATTACATAGAAGATCTGTGACAAAGCTTTGTAATTCGTGCGATTGTTTGGGTCTTTTTAGTCTAGAGGTTTATGAAAACTATTGACTGTTGTTGATACCATCAACTGACGTTTACTTAAGAAAAATAGTACTTTGTTGTTTAACTTGGGTCGAGGTTTCGATATTATTAGTATTTCAGATGTGTAGAATAGTTTTCTGAATAGATTACTTTGTCTAGTTTGATTCTGATTTCCGAATTATCATCGCAGGTTTTCTGAGATGTTCAAAATTTTAGCACTAGTAGTTTGGTATTTCTATGAATAGTAAAAGACCTTACGTTTATGCATGAGGAGAGTTTCATGAGGTAAGACAGAATAAAGCAGTGCAGTGATTTAAGTTGGCACCATAAATGTATACTACGTATTGATTAACCTACATCCCCTTACAACAACTAGATATTCTTATTTTTGAGCATGTCTTTTACAAATGATTCTCGATTTTCCAATTCTAAAGAATCATTTACTCTGTACGCAACATACAGTTTCGCTAAATAATATTAGACAAATTCAATGAATCGTTATTTAAAAAATCTTCCACCAATGCACGTGTATCAGATAAAGAGGTAAGACGGATATGATCACATTGTTATTTAGTAGTATTGATGGGTTGTTTTTATACAATCACTTTACAGGAAAGATTTCTGCAAAGGTTTGGGTGGAACGATGAAGTGTTTTTTGGACGTCATGCCTACAAAGATTGGTGGTCAAAATAAATCATGTCTATAGCAGAGTATATCGAAATATTTTAAATTGTGGTGTAAGCTTCCAGTGAAATGGCCAAATGATTGATAAACTTATTGACATATATTAAACATCACTTACATACTAATACGTACCGAAGTTAGGTAACCATGGGAGTTGTAATTTTCAAAACGCAAGTAAAAAAATTATTATATTTGTCTTTTAATTTATTTTCTATCTGACTCCATGGGGAACGTTTGACAACGATGTCAATCAAGTGTAGATCATTATAACTTTGTATTTGTTCTGTAGACTTAACACGTTTGAAACAGTAGTATATCAAGAGTTAAATATGAATTGTATTTAGGATAAATATGATTCAAAGATGCTGATAGTGAACAGCAGACGTATCAAAAGATTTAGGGATTATATTAAACATTGGTTATTGATAACACATCAACTCAGGGAATCATGGAGTGATTTAATTTTTATAGGTCATGTAAGATATACTGGAAGTAGATAGATACATACAAATTGCCATAAACAAATGTATAAAACATTACCAAGATTACAAGTGACTAGTTGACAAGGTCAAACGTTCGAATAGCAGAAAAATATTAGTGTGTAGACAATTATAAGTATTATTATTGAGATCTTAGAGAAGGCTTGTATCTCAGGTAGATGATTTCGGTGGAGTTCCGTTCTCTAAACTGGATGGTTTGATTGTATAGCTATCACCGTTCTATTGAATAACGTCATGTAGAAGTGAAACACCCGTATTTCTGGACATCTAATTAGCAACTTGTTTTGCAAACAACTCCGTCTGTAGACCCTCCGTGGGCTACTGCCGGTCCCAAGCCTGGATAAAGGAGAAGGGTTGGGCTGAAAAAGCACTAACCAGCAAATATTATTCAAACCATTTAAACTCTGCCCTGGGAGTCAGAAGGTCTTCATTTTGAAGAGTTATGACGCTTCATAATGAAAGCCAAGTTTCTCCGGAAGCCACGAGGCTGATGCCCTTCTGACAGCCAGAGCAATTATTTATCTAGGCGCATGGGATGTTCGTACAGTGTGGGAGAGCCAAGGAGAGTCTTCCAAGTTGCTGCAAAAATGATTAAATACAACCTGGAAATGCTTGGAATCTGTGGAACACATTGGACGCAGGTTGGACAACAACGACTATTTTCAGGAGAGCTTCTGTTATACTCCGGTCATGAAGAAGAAAATGCTCCACATACACAAGGAGGTGCATTGATGCTGTCCAAACAAGCACAAAATGCACTTCTTGGATGGGAATCTCATGGACCAAGCATCATCAAAGCCTCCTTCAAAACAAAGAAAAAGGCGTCACAATGAACGTCATCCAATGCTATGCACCTACCAACGACTACAACAACAAGTTCTAGGCCTTTCATGAGCTACTCAATAGAGAGGGAACTACTTTGGAGAGCATCTGGAAAGGGATAAAAGGGGAAGTCACTTCAACATGTCAAGAGGTTGTGGTCAACAGATATCACCACCACAAGGAATGGATCACTGTTGGTAGACTGGATATGATTCAAGAAAGGAGGAACAAGAACACAACAATCAATAGCAGCCGAACAAGAGCAGAAAAAGCCAAAGCACAAGCCGAATACACTGAAATGAACAAGCAAGGAAAGAGGAGCATCAGAACCGTCAAACGTAAATATGTGGAGGATTTAGCAATGACGTCGGAAAAGGCCGTAAGAGAAGAAAATATGAGACAATTGTACGAAAAGCAAGGAAGGCGAAGTAGTCACAAACATTGACGAACAACAAAACAGGTGGGTAGAACACTTCAAACAACTCTTGAGTCGACCAGCTCCACTGAACCCACCCAACATCGAAGCAGCACCCACGAACCTCGCAATGGATGTTTGCCCACCAACAATTGAACAGATCAGCATGGCCATCAGACAAATCAAGAGTGGCAAAGCAGCAAGACTGGACAACATTCCAGCAGTGAAAGCAGATGTGGCGGTAGTTGCAGAGATACTCCACATTCTCTTCGGCAAGATTCGGAATGAAGAACAAGTACCAAAAGACTGGAAAGAAGGATACCTGATCAAAATACAAAAGACGATTTCAGCAAGTGTGATAACTACAGGGGCATCACTCTTCTCTCAATACCAGGAAAAGTCCTCAACAGCGTATTGTTAAACAGAATGAGAGACTCCGTAGACGCCTAACTTCGAGATCAACAGACTGGATTCCGTAAGGATCGATCGTGTACAGACCAAATTGCAATTCTACAGATCATTGTGGAAGAATAAATTGAATTGAATTCATCACTCCACATCAACTTCATTGACTACGAGAATGCATTTGATAGCGTAGACAGGACAACACTATGGAGGCTTCTTCGACACTGGCGTTCCTAAGATAGTCAATATCATACGGAATTCCTATGATGGATTAAACTGCAAAATCGTTCATGGAGGACAGCTTACAGACTCGTTCGAAGTAAAGATCGGTGTCAGGCAAGGTTGCTTACTCTCGCCCTTTCTCCTGGTGATTGACTGGATTATGAAGACGTCAACATCTGGAGGGAAGCATGGGATACAGTGGACAGGTAAGATGTAGCTGGACGATTTACACTTCGCAGATGATCTGGCTCTTCTATCAAACAAGCGACAACAAAAGCAAGAGAAGATGACCAGTATAGCAGCAGCCTCAGCAACAGCAGGTCTCAATATAAACAAAGGGATAACTAAGATTGGGGGTAACAGGCGTAAGTAAGTATTTGGTGAGAACATAGAACTGTAAACAACTGTCAACCAATACCAAGGAATGTCTAAACTGTTATACTGTGCGGCGGTGAAACTCGGAGAACTACCACAACCATAATCAAAAATGTACAAGAACTTATAAACATTTGTCTACCCCAGATACTCACTGTCCATTGGTCGGATACCATCAGCAACAGTCTATCGTGGGGAAACACAAATCAGCTTACAGCTCAAGATGAAATTAGGTAAAGTCAATGAAAGTGGATAGGACGTACATTACGGAAATCACCAAACGGAATCACGAAACAAGCGCTAACTGGGAATACTAAAGGGGAACAGGAAAGACGAAGGTCAGAGAATACACTGCGACGACTATTGGAAGCAGACATGTAAAGGATTGCCCAGGACAGGTCGCGATAGATAATACTGGTGGGCGGCCTATGCTCCTCCACGAGGGTCAACAGGAGTAAGTCTGCTTAATAATCACTCTAGCATTTGAGTGTATTTCTAAATATCTAGTACCAGCTTCCATCGTGATACCGCTATGATCATTCGAAGTGTTCATAATATGTAATGTAATTCCTAGATCTAACCAGCTCGTGTTCTAATAATCAACTGTGAACCTGAAATGAAAACAGAGAATAGGGCAAACTAAAAGAAATGTTACTTATTGAAACTGTGCGGTTAAGTATGTAAACAACAATTATCAAACTGTACAAGTACCACTGATGTGAGAATGTTCAAGTATCCGAAGAGATGTAATCATTGATACAGCGTACGAACAACTGAACTGACTTTTTCACAAACAGACTGTAGCGAAGTAGTTCAGTCTCAAAAATTTATTTGTCAAGTGATTTCTATACAAAGCGGATTAAGAATAAAATAATTTCGCTTCTCATAAATTAAAAATGTTTTAAGTATGTGATTCCTGTACTGGATTACGCCGATTGATATAAAAGACAGCCTCATTATCACTTTGAAAATGAATAGATTTATTTCCATAGACAACGACCATGCCAAAAATGTTTACACATCTACTGAAGGAGGACATGCGAAATAATCTGTGGAAGTGATTGATATTCAAGAAGCTACATTTGACATAACTAATTAGGGGTTTGTTTTTTTGACACAATTTCAGATATTTGTGTTCTACTACACTTACATTACACATATATAACGTGATCAATCAATCTACTACAATCATAGCTGAATCTGACTTCCATTTTTCTTCATCTCCATTAATTTCATTTACTTCCTGGACTAATACTGTTTTACAATCGAATATGATTGACAACGCCAGATCAAACTGTCGTAGCTGCCAAAATAGTTAGTTGAAAATCAATACGCCTGGAAATGATATGAAAGAAGAAAGACAATTGCATACGTTACCCATGCATGTGTAAACAGAACGCAGGGTAGCAACTACAAACTCAGTAAAAAATGATAACTTTATTCGTACAATGAAGATTATATAAAGTAAAAACAATAAAAAAATAAATATTATACAAAAGGTACTTCTGATAAGCATATAAAGAGGAAAAGTTATTGAACTAAATGAGAAACTAAAGGTTTTTTATTCTCTTATAATGATTGTGTGGATAATGAGTATTTTTTGTATTTTAACATTATATCTAATGGCTGGATAACGAAGACTTCCAAAAACCAGTCAGTAAATAGTGAAGATACCTGAAGTCAAACAAGAAAACATTAGTTAGTTGTTGACAATGAAACATCATAATATACATAACACATTATAAAATTAAAGGATATAATGAACCCTAGACAAAGTGAAATATATGTTATACAGTAAACAAAATTGATTGATCACGGGGTGATGATCAATGTGATGCGTATCAAGTCCTTCTTAGTGTAGATCGAATGCTATCGATCAAGTTTCAATGTGGCCACTAGTCTAAGTGGCTTGTTACTGCGTGCACTATGTTGAGATAAGATGGTGGTTGAAGGTGGTCAACAGGAAACCCTGGACCCGGGTTTCGTGCTACTTGGCACTCTTCAGCAAGGTGTACCCGTAATCTTGAGAGAACTGGTGCTCCCTGACGGATTCGATCCAGTGTCACAATAAAAAATAAAACAACTATAAAGAGATTTGACCACTAAATTGTTCAAAATCATAAATTAATAAGAGTGTAACAGTAAGTGATGACAAGTAAAAACCATTAGGCTTAAAAATGTTACAGTTATATTTACTAGTAAGAACAGATATAAGGAAACATTGATTAAATTTAATTCCTTGAAAAAGCTTGAACCAGATTACCAGGCGAAACGTTGGATTTACTTCAAATTTATTCGCTGAGATTTTACAAAATATATTATTCCCATTTAATGTATTACACCAACTCGGCGCTCAAATACTGTGAAACCGTTCGCTCCAATTTAGACGAAAGTTCTTATATATTGATTAGATTGTTACATTCGTCTTTTATCCTAAATTAACTATCTATTATGTGATGTATAACTCCATAACAGTAATACATCAATAGATAAATAGAATTTCTTAATATGGTCAGCCATTTGGTCTCCTTAAGTCTATTTGATTTTGATGAGATTTTTGTGTAATTTTTCAGTTCACTGTTGTATAAAATAACAATTCCTCACATTGAAAATAAAATCCTTAAAAATAAGCAACTTAACAAATAGTCTAACGATACCAACACTTTTCATGTTAAAAACAATAAAGTGATTTTTCGAAATTTTATCAGCAAGACATCCGAGAACTTTCCATATATCATATAACTATTTGTTCAATTAGTGTTCCAGTCAAAGCTGGGCTTCTTAGCATTCATATTAATGATTTTGAAATACTTTAGGTAGCACTAACATGTCGAATAACAAAACTGATGCTACGGAGAATTATTTTGCATTTAAAATTTGAAACAAATTAGTTTGACAAGAAATAACTAACAGTGTACCAGCGAAAATAATGAAATACCGATGTAGCATTATCATACAACACATTTTAAAATGACCGTTTACACACATAAGTTAATATTTGTACACAAATATTAAATAAATCTTCATCTTTAAACAGTTAACGATCAATAAGTTGGATAATAAGCTGAAAAATATAGAAATAATTTATTTTGAATTACCTTCGCATGTAAGATTCCTTCAGTCGACATCTTTCAATAGATTATATATTCCTACTAGACACATAGAAATTCTACTCCTAAAAAGAATTGGTTTTTAAAATAAATCATCACGGAAAATATTTAGGATCAACAAAAATATAGAACACATATAATATATCACCTCCACCTGCAGCTTCTCCAGAGCTAATGCCGATCCCAAGACTGCACAAAGGGGGATGGTTGAGCGTGCATTTGGCAACCCTATCCATAGAAAACAAACTTGCTTGAAAAAACGCTAATCAAACTAAACAAATTAAACTTTGGCCTCCAAGTTGGAGGAAGAATTATGACGCCTCATGATGAAAGCCGAGATTCTTCGGAAGTCACAAGGCCAATGACCCTTCTAACAACTGGAGAAACACCTTTTGTAGGTACATGGAATGTCCGGACAATGTGGGAGACCGGGAAGATCAGTCAAATAGCAACGGAAATTAGGAAATACAAACTGGCGTTTCTCACAATCAGCGAAACCCATTGGACACAAGCTGAACAGCAAAGGCTAGATACGGGAAAGATGCTGCTGTACTCCAGTCACGAAGAGGAAAGTGCTCCACACACTCAGGGAGTTGCTCTAACGCTATCCAGAGAAGCCCGGAATGCACTTGTAGGATGGGTATCTCATGGATTCAGAATCATCAAAGCATCATTTAAAACAAAGGAGGAGGGGATCACAATAAATGTTATCCGATGTTATGCACCTACCAATGATAGCAACGACGACATTAAAAATCAGTTCTATGAGAGGCTGCAATCGGTCATAGAGATGTGTTCAGGAAAGCACCTGACCAGTTTGATGGGAGATCTAAACGCCAAAGTCGGAATGGACAACAACGGTAATGAAGATATCACGGAACAACACGGACTAGGAGAAAGGAACGAAAATGGGGAGAGAGAGATTTGCAAATCTATGTGCATTCAACAAATCGGTTATAGGCAGCACATTACTCCCACACAAAGCTGCATGGATCTCACCGGACTACATCACGGAGGACCAGATGGACCATATTTTACCAATAAAAAATTCAGAAAGACAATCGAAGACGTGGAAACCAGGAAAGGAGCTGACATAGCTTCAGACCACTATCTGGTAGTTCACAAGATGAAACTGAAACTAAAGAAACACTGGAGAAACAGCTCTATATAACTTTGATATAGTCTTTCTTCGAGATACTGACAAACTCAACGATTTCAAGATAACTCTGAACAACAAGTCCCAAGCCTTACAGGACCTACTCAAAGAAGAAGAAACTACCATATAGGACAACTAGAAAGGGATCAAAGAAGCACTAACTTCAAAGCGTTAGGAGGTACTGGGCCGCAACAAGCATCATCATAGGGAACGGATCTCTATCAAAACCCTGCAAAAGATTCAGGGAAGGAAGAACAAGAGGACAGCACTTATCAAAAGCCAAACAAGAACAGAGAAAGTCAAGGCACAAGCTGAATACACAGAAGCAAACACGCAAGTGAAGAAGAGCATTAAAGCAGACGAGCAGAAATACGTGGGAGACCTATCAAAGACAGCGGATAAAACTGCAAGAGAAGGAAACATGAAGACAGATGAAAAGCTGGAGAAGTGTTTAATTGGTAAGAATCGAAACGTACAGGAAATCACGGGTATTTATAGATATTAGCATTTGTTAAATCAACATTGTGATTAGGCCAATCCGCAAAGAGACATATTATGCTATTGTCCAATAGTAGCATGCTACGTTGATATTCTGGAAAGCTCTATCATGTTCTTATTGGATGGAAACTGTTCGGCTACTTTAGAGACTCTGGAGGCTTCGCTGTAGTTCTCGGAACAGCTTCCGAAAACTCAACAGAAATATAGTAAACCAGAGAGAACAGTCAAGGACAAACAAGGCAAGTCAATCACTAAAGTCCAAGTATAAAGGAACAGATGAGAAAAACACTTCGAGGAACTTTCGAATAGACCAGCTCCATTGAATTGACCGGATATCAAAACAGCACACACAAACCTTCCTATAGATGTCACTCCATCAACGATCGAAGAAATCAAGATGGCCATCAGACAAATCAAGAATGGGGAAGCGGCGGGATTAGACAATACATCAAGCCGATGTACTGAAGTCAGACATTGAAGTAACTGCAAACATGCACATGTTCTATTCAGGAATATTTGGTAGGAGAAACAAGTTCCGACAGATTGGAGAGAAGGACAGCTCATTAAGATACCAAAGAAAGGAGATATGAGCAAATGTGAGAACTACAGAGGCACCACATTATTGTCGGCACCAGGAAGGGTTCTCAACAGAGTGTTGCTGAACCGGGTGAAAGACTCAGTAGACACCCAACTTCGAGATCAACAGGCTGGATCCCGAAAGGATCGGTCATGCACAGACCAAATCGCCAAACTACGGACTATTGTTAAACAATCATTTGAGTGGAATTCATCACTATACATCAACTTCCTTGACTATGAAAAGACATTTGACAGTGTGGATAGGCGAATCTTATATAACCTTCATCGACACCATGATGTAATTGAAGGGATCGTCAGTATCATCCGAATTCATACGACGGACTACAGTTGAAAGTAGTGCAGTAAAGACCGAAGTCAGACAAGGTTTCCTACTCTTCCCTTTGCTATTTCTTCTAGTGGTTGACTGACTGGATTATGAAGACTTCCACAAAGCGGGAAGCACGTGAAGCAGCTTGATTCTACCCAAGATATTGAAAATCGGTTACAGTATGTTTCAAGCGGAAGGTCTACGGAATTCAAAGAAAACTTCTCTTGCAGTCAGCAGATATATTATGAACAATTTTGCATGAACAAGGGTTATTTAACAGTGAAAAAGCGACAACAATTATATAAAATAATAAAAACAATCCTGTGTATATTAAGGTAATTTCATTAAACAATAAAAATTGCAAGTTGAAATTTAACACAATAAGATGATAGATGAATAAACAAATTGACTAATGTGCAAACAGTTAAGAATAATTAGTTTTGACTTCAAAATAAAAAGACAAGGATCTGAAACTCAAAAGGACACTAAAAATAATTCTTCGTTAGACATTCACAACTGTGAATTCAAGGAGAGAGAAAATAGTGTTAATATAATGCATAAAACACGATATTGGACCATAGAAATAGTGAATAGTCTTATATGCTACTCACTCACTCTGATGCAGTTTAATAGTGGACATACTTCATTACTCAATACATATACAAATATCTTTTTAAAAATCTAAATTTAAATGGTTTGGATTGTCTAGTTGTTGATAGTTTAACGTAAATTTGATCAGTCTTCGATGGCATATGTGCATCCTGAATGGATTTCCTTGATATAACCATTATAAAACAAGTTTATCTAGAATAACGCGTTGATGTTTGAAGTAAACAGTACTATGTTCTAGTAACGGAGTAGATATCAAACCTGGGATCCAGGTACATCTAGCTGACGAGTCCCGCATAGGACGAAACGAGCATTCTAGATTCCACTGCTAACTACTTCTTATCTATTTTATATAAATCTCTTACAAAGCTAGAATAATAAATCGTATTTGATTTTTTTTCAATCATACCTTCGTGAACCATTTTAATATGTTTATTCAGCCTACTTCTTGTTAAATATTTTCTATCGCATTGTTCACAAGCAAACCTCACTCCTAAAAAAAATGATTTTATTGAAAAAGGGAAAAATAGAATCATTAAAATCAGTGGAATAATAGAGCATTTCATTTCTATTCCCAGTCCAAGCCCATAATGACTCTGTGACAGATATCTCAAAAATATGGTAAACATACACTGGAACATTTATGTAGACAGTCAACATCAGTGACTATGGATCTAAGATGAAATATATAAGAATTAGAGTTAGTAGGATGTCAAATGTGTTTATTACTACTAAATCAAATCTTGTTGCATTTTCATTTAACGTCTTTTCACAACGATCGCCAACCGATGTTCTTATTTGTACATGTTGAATGAGTAAAATTGAGTAATACACTTTGATAACATTTCACAAAAACAAACATTTATTCATTCAAGAAGATAATCTAAACAGAAATGAAATAATTTATGGGACTTTAAACTTTACATAATGTGCTCGAATTAATGGTGTCGATCACTAAATTGAATATGTGACCCAATAAATGAATTCTGAATGCTTTATGCAATAAAAGATAGTCTCATAGTTCTTCAAGACAAAAGGTTCAACGGACCAATACTGAATAAAGGCATAAATTAACTTATGATATGATGAAAGTGTAATCCAGCATATAATTATATGGTGAAAGATGATTATCATCATCAAAACTCACCTGTATGAACACTTCTCAGGTGTTCTTTTAAGTTGGATTTAGATGAAAATTTTCTATTACATTGTTCGCATCGATACTCTGTTCCTAATGAAAAGATAATCGTTAATATTAGCGAATCTACTTATACAAATTTAATATCAATATTGAAAGCTATGTTGATATAGTCAACCAGTCATATGTGGCCAAACGTGAAGATCACACGAAGGACAAGTGCAAATCACTGGCTAACAAATCGATTGATTTTCTAAGGGTTAGATGCATATATAAAAATGAGTATTCATGCATATTATTCGGTAGCCCAGTATACTTTCTCGGCCACTCCCGTGTTCGCGCTCAAGTAGTCAGGTGGGGAGCTAGAGAGTAGGATGTAGTGTATCAGTATCAGATTTCGGACACTGTCCATCATAACTTATAATATTGGTTTACAAACTACACATATGTGATTAAAATAAATATGGTTAACTTATAAGTGGAACGGTATTGACAAATGAAAAACCTTATATTTAACAGACTTTAGATTTTACTCAATGTATGAAAAATAAAGACACTCCGATTGATTGACAGTTCAGTACTTTAACAAACCAGTAAAAGTAACAATGAAATAGCTTGGATTCCACAATTTCTGATCCAAACTCTACAATCTGAAAATAAAGTCGTACTATCTCCAATTAGTAAAAACCTGAAAAAAAAGTCAACTTTTAGGATGTCATATCAGAAATTCAGTGAATTCAAGTTATTGTATGAGGTAGTTTCTTAACTTTTCCGTAAGAAATAATAACCAGAAAATTTGAATCATATCAAAATTGAAACACTTCATGAATGATTATCGTGCAATATTACAAATGGACTGAAATTGGTTCTTACATTCAGTGTTTAACAGATACCGCGATATTCGTTTTCCTAAGCTATTCTGGTAACCCACAGGCTAGAACTACTGAGCGACATGAACACTAGAGAGAAAGTGCAAGTATGAGAGAAAATACTTCACTCCAAGGTTCGTTCTTGTACAGAAAATCATGGGTATTTATAGATGTTAGCGTCTGTTAAATGAACATCATATTTCAGCCAATCCGTTAACGACATATTATGCAACCGACCAATAGTAGCACGTCACGTCGGAATTCTAAAATGTTCCATCATACTCTCATTGGCTATGGCTCTTCGGCTCCTTTTGGGCCTCTGGAGGCTCCGTTGAAGTTCTCCGGAAGCCGACTCAACAGATAAAAGTCCCGTATCTTATTATAATGCAAATTCTTTGACACGATAAGTATAATACATAGAAATGTGAATAACAAAAAAAATGTTTTGAAATCCTGTGTTTTATACCATAGAACACCATTTCATTACTTATTAATTAGTAAAATCGATGAAAGTAGTCAAACGTTTAAGTAGAAAGAAAATTTGAAAACGATTTAAATGCAAAATAAGACCATAACTTACCTTCATGAATAACTTTTATGTGTCCAATTAAATCATATTTTGTTGTAAACTTTCTATCACAACGATTACATGCATATCTCATTCCTGATAAAGAAAAAAAATTAAGACTAGTATTCAACGTATTTGTATAAATGATATGCTTAACGTTATTACGAGTACACCTTACTCAGTAAACGGAACGAAGGTCAAAGACACAGTGACACAATAGGCTATTCTAATCCGTTGTCAACGGCTCCGCTAAATAAATCAAGAAGACTTGATGAGACGTAGAGAGTGTATTCTACAAGCGCCCAGAAAATACGAGGTCACTAAGCACACAAATCAAGCTTATATTTACACAATGCTAGAAACGCCCTTGGGAGAGTGACGAAACAGCTTACTAAAAAATCCATCAACCAATGACAGTCAAGGATTTCCGAGGGGGAAATGTAAGCTGTAGGTCAACCAAGCGTCTCTTGGCGCGAAAACATGAAATTCAAATTTTCAGAATAAAATTACGAAATTAGGACCTTTTCCAAGTGAGTTCTGGGGACCTAACGTCCCCTACAATACGTTCAATATGAATATTATTTTAGGTTATATATTAGTGGATTAAATTTTTTTAAGAAAAATATCTGAATGAAATGGAAAACTAGAACCACTCAGGTAGACCCTAAGGTCAATTAATATTACATGAGCGATGAAGACAATCATAATGAAGTAGTTTGACAAGACAACAAAAGCTTCAACACCTATTTTACGAGTCAAAAAGAAAAACAAGAGAAAGTGACCAGTATTGGTCACTTTCATTCACTATATTACATCTGTTTAACCATACAAAAATGTTAAGCATTAACAATAGGAGAATATGATTGAAAACCCCAAGATCCAAAACGTATAAAAATTATGTTGTTGTTGGGATGATCAAAGTTTTTCTTTAAAAACGTTCAGAGGGGCGATAAAAAAAACACAGGAAAAAATATTTTATGCAGTCAGAGTTGAACTGAAGTTACTTGAAAACATCTAGAAAGTCACGGATCACCTGTTACATTTCTGACTGAATGATTACCTATCTTGTTACCTGTTTAGTACGGTTCCAGGACATTCTAGAAAAGCTTAGGAAACTGATCCAATCGTTCACTTAGAAGACTTATCAATTGCCAAGGATGATTTATGTACTATCTAACCATTCGTTGGCATACCTACTTTTCATTCAGACACTGATAAAATTCATCTTTTACAGTGTGCTTTGGCACATTATTCAATTAAATGAAATGGTTTTATCATGTAGTTGCTTCCAAAAGAAAATTGTTTCCAGTATTCTCAATTACTTAATGAAATCTTCGAATAGGACCAACATTAACCCATGTGTACACAAGGTGAGCACGAAAAAAATAACATAAAAACTAACCTTCATGAATATTCTTGTGATGTCTATCTAAATTTCCTTTAAAAGCAAACTCTTTGTTACATACATTACAGATGAATTTTATACCTAGTGAAAGAAATAATAAGAATTTATAAAACACGAGCACAAAAATTTCGATAAATGATTATAGCTTGTCAATATATAAAAAATATGCTAGATATACACAGCATATATCACGCAATTCTTCTACAATGAAGCTGCTGAGAAACTAGCACAGCAATCAGCATTCAACAGTCCCTGATACCGACCGAGCAACTTAGAAATGTCCACAGATTAAATGCAACATATATAGACATGCATAACTTTCATAAATCCGTATTGATCTCAGTTGTCGCAATTAATAAAATTAAAAACACCAACAATTAATCACTTAATAGTTCATGAAAATAATATGTCATAAATAGAACAATTAAACCCTCCACAAATTGAACATTTAACCGAAATCAGAAAACGCCCTGATTCAATGTTTAGTCAAAGAAGGGTTTGACAAATGACGTTTTACTAGCAAAAACAACTAATATTCCACGATTTGTCAGCACTTGTGGTGTTTGAATTAAACCACGGGTAAATATAACAAGAAAATTGTATAATATCGTTTACACTATGAAACCCAGAAGTCCGGTATCCTATAATAACATAAGTTACTCAACATGTTTCACCATGGTACATTAATTGTGGGTAAGAAAAATGATTCGAAATTGGAGTGTTTTATACATAGAAATCGCTACTTTATAGTTAACAAAGACTCAAAATTGTATAAAGCGTTTGGATTTTTATAAAGATAAACATAAAATTTAATTATCAGTATAAGGGCGTGGAAACTATTGAATTTTTATTGAGATGATGAACCGATCAATTTCAGACCACCATTGAAAACCTGAAAGCACAGGATGGCCGTTTCGTCCCAGCGTGGGACTTCTCAGCAGTGCACATCCACGATTCCACACGCGGGACCCGAACCCAGGACCTCCGGGCTCGCACGAGCGCTTAACCTTTAAGACCACTGAGCTGGGATTCAACGGTGTTAATGTCTAAGTTCAACCAATCTACAATATTGCGTAATCTACCAAAGACAACGGAAGCTGGTCGCGCAATATTGTGGATTGAATGAAGTTAGACATTAACACAGTTGAATCCCTGCTCAATGCGTGTGAAATTTAATGTTGATTTACATGTAAAATAATTTGATTCAATGTGAATGTATACAGTAAATCAATTTCATAGTAGTGCAAATCATTATGCGCCACCAAAACTTACCTTGATGAATAACTTTTACATGTATATTTAAATTGCATTTAGATGAAAAATTTTTATCACATTGATAACATGGATATTTTTTTCCTAATAATAATCAGAAGAAAAAGAAATAACTATTTAACATTAGTAAACGTTTCTAAAAGCGAATTCAATATGATAATCTAAAGTTATTTAATAATGGCAAACAACAATACAAATGTAATTTTGATAAGTCTGGTAGATGGAAACTCATTTCGATTTCCTAACCGCTTCTAATAACTCTAAACTAAATCTAAAAGGCAAATCGACAAGATAAAAGGTGCAAAGTAAGAATAGAACGCTTTCCTCTAAGGTTAGTTTATGTACTGAAAAACTATGGTAATTATAAAGATACACAAAACCTTTGGCGCTTCTGCAAGTCTTTGAAACCATGTTGTATGTAGTAGCATTAAAAGTGAATATCCAAGCAGAAACGTGACTCGTTACTTTTTAGATATTTCTGAGAAGCTTTAATTCAACTCCGATCGGACAGTGTTTACAATAGCTTTCTAGACCTCTACAGACTTTTCCAAGGAATACTTGTGAACCGCCAACAAGTTTAAATAAGCACGTCAATTTTACAACAGAAAAACTATGGGTGAACATACAACTTTCTGTATAGTAGACTTGGAGTTAAACTTATTATGTAGAGAGCAGACCCGAATAAGGCATAATGTACGCAGATTGGGAAATAAAGACCGCTAAGAAAAACTATGAGCGAGTAGAGAAGAAAGCATTAGCTAATGCATTCGTAATAAAAATGTTTCATAAGATATTATATGATTGAATCAAGAGCTGTAAAACACATATTCTGAATGGTAAACTCCAGAAAACACTGACAACTATCTAAATATCGACATATCTTCCGGTTTGGTTAGTGATAGAAAAATCTGTTCTGAAGTTTGGTTTTGTCCCAAACACCATTAAATATGACAATCATCGCCATCAGCAAGCAACTTGAATCACATACTCACTAATAACCACTGAATTTTGGCGACGATAAACAATAGGAAACTTATTACAACTCATCAACGAAACAATAATTAAAAACCAAGTTGTTACCGAAACTATTTCGGAAACAAATAGATAAATTGTTTATTCTATCGAAATTAAACCAGTGGGTAGGATACTTTGAGAGAACGTTCAACTGGTATCCAGACACCTACTACATTCTAAGCAACTTGAACATAAAATTGACTCAACCTAGACAACTGAAAATCAATCTTAATAGGTTGGTAGTACTTTTATTAGAGGTAGACATTGTACGTCCGACGATGAAATCGAGCCGATAGACACAAAGCTTATCTGAGGCAACAGAAACAATATTATTTCAAACCAGGGGCGCGAATCAGCACTAGAATCTTCGAACAATCAATGGTGCATGAACATAATTAAGTCACTCGTTCTCACGATAGACGAAGTTATAACGCTGCTTTACTGCCTTACAGGGTTATTCAGCCTCAACTCTATGAGGTCACAGTATATAACCATACGTAAGACTGCTTTTACCGACACGTCGTAAACAACATTCTTTTACAGCCAGACCAACACCACGACGATGCTAAAGATGGGCCATATTGATATTCACCACTCCGGCTTTCACTACGTGTAGGTTTATCTCCTTTACCACGGCACCAATAGTACTCACATAAATACACAGATAGAAAAACCTATTCACTACTTCCAATGCTTCACCACAAAAAGAGAGGCCACGCACAACCTCCAATTAGTCTTCAAAAATATTTTAAATTCAGAAGGTATAAAGTATATGTCACACCTAAATACACTGATTACCAACCGAATAAGTGAAATTTACTTTGGCTTTTTATAATTACTGTTATGTCCCGATAAGAATTATGAATGTTAACTTTTGAGAACTGTTTATGGACCAATATGATACATATATTTTTATTGTATAATTGTTAATTAACTAAACTATTCATATTCGCGTCCGTCTTATTATAGGCTTTATTTTGACCCATGAACTATTATTATATGATTTACCCAGTCTATTAATTACTGTTCCCCACATTCACAGCCACTTGGGGCTCAATCTTGTCAAATGCTATTTTCTATTTTATTGGTACGATGTGGTCTCTCTGTTTGGTATATAAACCCAATATGTTTGAAATATATGATTCATACAGCGAAGGCTGAGATATGTGTTTTGGACTTAACAGGCTGGGCTAGACAGGAAGAAAGACCGATAGGTACTCTAGACTGCTCGTACGGGTTTCGTGTGTCATTGATCCGAACGATAATTCACTACTCTCTAATTCGTGGCATTATCACGTTATACATTAACAGGCCATCCACGCCACAATTTATAACAATTACACAGTAAGATAATGGTCATCCGCATGCTCAAGATCGGGAATAGATCATCACCTACTATTTTAAGAGCCATTTTCAGAATATCACCGATGTCAGTCAGTAACAAAGTAGAACTTCGTACGTACGTACATCAGTTCAAGTTGTCGATTCAAATCCCATGGTGGTAGAGGTAGTAAAAGTATAGGCAGTAATCGGAAAGGATAGGGTTTGAAGATGTTATTCGAGTATAATTCATTACATTACATCACGCCTGTTACCCCTCGTTGAGGAGCATAGGAAACCAACCAGCATTCTCCATTCAACCCTGTCATGGACAATCCTTTCTAGTTCTTTTCATGGGGTTAGTGACCCCATCCTGTATAAAACTAACTCACTAAAAAAGGCTAACCAGGAGTACAATCCAGTGAAATAAATTTGGAAAGAGAAAAAGATAAAGACATGAAGAATTTAGAAGATTAGAATTTGGTAGAACACAAAGAGTGGATGCACCTTCGCCATTGCAAACGATTTTGAGGCATGTCATTCAAGGTCTCTAACCATCGGTTACTATCATCTCGCGGATCCCAACCTGGTAGTCTACACCTACCAACATGGCTCAGTCCACTTGTCAGTGACTTCATGGATTTGTGCCACGTTTTGGTTTGGCCGCCCCTAGCTTTCTTCTAACCTACTCCCACACCCACCATAAAACACTGCACGTCGGGGCAGTCGGGGTTGAGCACACGTAACACATGTCTCAGCCATCTCAACTGATGAAGTTTCACTACTTCATCAATCGATTTGCCATCCTTAACTAGTACCCGTTTTCTAACAACTGCATTACTTACTCGGTGGTCCCAGGATATACGAGCAATGCTTCAAAGACACCTATGATCGAATACTAGTAGCCTACGAATATCTTCTACTCTTGCCGACCAGGTTCCACTGCCATAAAGTAAAAAGGAACGAATTGCTGTGCAGTAAACCCACCATTTGATTGGTGGACGGGTATCTCGCCTACGCCATAAATGACGCAAGTTGGCGAAAGCTAGACGAGCCTTCCGTATCCCTGCTGAGATTTCGTCACACACCAGACGTCAAGGGCTGACGAGACTCCCAAAATGAGTGAGGCGGTCGACACGCTCAACTACTTCACTCCGTATCATTAGTTCAGGTGCCGATGCAACCCAATCCTGAAGAAACATTTTGCACTTCGAGGGAGAGAATCGCATCTCGAACATACCTGCATAGTTGCTTATAGTGGTCAGAAGACTCTGCATTTTGTCAGCATCTTCACCAAATAAAACTATGTCGTCGGCGTATTCTAAGTCAACAAGGGAATCTCCTGGTAGAAGTTCAACTCCAGAAGATTTAGATGAATGTGTTATCTTTGAAAGCATTTCAACGACAGAATAACAAGAATGGAGATAAAGAACAGCCCTCACGAACACCAATTGAGGTATCCAATCCTAATGATATATTGCCATAAGCTGTCACTCGGCCAGTTCGAGTAGAGAGCCTGAGAAAAAGTAATTTACTTATTAGTACTCCTTTCGGTAACAAACACTGCCATAGAACCTCACCATCAACAAAGTCAACAGCCGCCTTAGAGTCGAGAAATAATACGATTGTGGAGCGTCTGAATGTGTGTCTATGTTCTAGGACTTGATGTAGTGTGGATATTTGGTCTATACAACCACGTTCAGGTCGGAAACCAGCCTGATTTTCTCTAGTCTGCTCTTCACGAGCTTTACTTAGGCGTCCAAGTATTGTTGAAGCTAATATTTTAGACACTATATTAGTCAAACCGACTCATCTTTGATTGTCACAAAAGAACTTTTGTCCTATCTTATAGACTGGAACAATCAGTGATTAAGACCAGTCAGATGAAATTACGTCCAGTTCCCAGATTCTACTCAAGAACTCAGTCAATCACACTGCCAGTATGGGACCGTCATTCTTAAAAATCTCAGGGGTAAACCTGCCAGGACCTGCTGCTGTTGACAGCCAGATGGGATGAGTTATCGAGCATCTATCAGTGTGGTCAATGCTGCTGAAATCCATTATTTCTCCCTAACCTTATGGTTTGTCTTACTGGCAGATATCACTGCTGTTCTCACAGCTTCTCGGATATCATTCCGAGCTGCCTCAGAGTGGGCATCACATATATGCCTGCCTCACTTTTTTCTACTTGTGCCTGAAATATTCTTAGCTTGATTATCATTAAGTAGAACTCTAAGAGGTCTCCTTGAAGTAACTTTCCTACGTCCAGTAAGACGCAGACAAATATGCGCACGCACTCGAGCATGATCTGAATCAAATTATATGCTTCAGAACGAGCGGGTCTTCTACCGAGCACCTCCATCAGTGGCTGATACCGGTGTGATCTAGTTGGGTCCAACGTTGGGACGAATTCGGGGATCGTCATGTCAAAAGATGTTTTCCTTGTGCTTAAAGTTAGTATTTACTACAAACAGACGGTTATCGGAGCATAGCTGCAACAGACGGTCGCCATTATCTGTTCTTCCATCCACGACACCATAAGATACACCCAGGTGTCTTTTCTTTTCTCTTAGTTTACCTACTTCAGCATTTAAAACATCTGCCACTATTACTACATCAGAGCGCCTCTCTCTGAAACTCAACTTTTACTTCATCTGAGCTACAGTCAGTGATAGAGTAGGCAGAAACGACCAAGAAGCAACGATGAGTGTCCCTATATTTCCAAGTCCTTACTGTCCCGTTTAGCCGGACAGCGCACAGACGACTGTCTACTGGGATCCAGTCTAAGAGAGCTAGTTCTGTTATAGGACTTAATGCTATACCTACACCTGCCCCCAAATGCCCTGGTACGACCGAGAGGGGAGAGAGTCTACTCTCCCTCTCGAAATGCTCTCACATGGCCAGCGAATATATAGCTTCTGCCAGAGAAGTCCTACTCACTGCCTTCTCGTACCACGGGTGTTGTTTACGAAAGTGAGAGGACAAAAAGCGAATGTTCGGCGCTTTAACCGGGTTGGTGGACACGGAGGGTTCACCTAGGGGAGTTGGAAAACCCTCATGCCAAACCAATGGTGCAAATGGGCTCCAGTATCCTGATAAAACGAATGGCGGACGAACCTGTTGTTGGTCAACGGCTACCATGGGACTGCATCTCCTCACGATGCTCCACTGCCTTGTGGATCAGACATTCAGGTCAAAGGCTCGGGGTGTGGCCCCCTAAGAAAACCACCTGCTTCGGTTTGGGCACCCGGGCAGTACCACAGCCCACACACAAATAAATGAAACGATGAATTCTATTGACGATACTATCCCTTCTCATACTATAAGCAAGACAATTTACATTATTATTATTATTATTATTATTATTACCTTTATTATTATTATTACTAATATTTACCATATCGCTAACTCACCCCCTTTTATCCCCAATTTATGTAACCTTACTTTTCAACTTATACAGCAGCTCGCCCATGGTGGAAAATCTGTCCTATCTAAACGATCTCCAGTCACTGTCTAGTTGAAAGTAAATGCTTCCACCGATTATGAATACTGATGCAGTCTTTCTGAAACCACGTACGCCGTTCAAGCTGGCTTCCTTCAACGTTCGCACACTAATGCATATCAGACAACAGATAGGGCTGGCTATGTCTTTGGAAGGTCTTAATGTTGATGTTTGTTGTCTATCCGAGATCCGTATTCAATACTCTAGTGAAGTACTACAAATTCGCTCTCCATCTGTCGCCTCGAAAAGCTTGTTAAACGTGCGCTCATCCGGGGACCCTGTGGCATATTCGTCTGGTCTTGCTGGCGTTGGTGTCGCACTAAGCGCTAGAGCTGAGGCAGCACTAATCGATTGGATCCCCATTAACAGTCGGTTATGTGTTGTTAGATTAGAAAGTTCCATCAAAGTGAGAAGAAACCGGCGTGAGAAACGGTGTCTTTTCGTCATCTCCGCCTATGCCCCGACAGATTGCAGCCCGGATGCAATCAAGGGTGAGTTCTACCACCAGTTAACAGTTCTTCTCCAGAAAGCGCGTTCGAAAGATATTGTAGTACTAGCCGGAGACTTGAATGCACATGTCGGGCGTCTAGGCACAGAAGAGAGTCGTTTAGGTGGCCGATGGGGACTTTTTGGTCACAGGACAGATAACGGGGACCGTCTACTGCAACTTTGTGCAGACCACAATCTGTTTCTGGCTAGCTACTGGCTAACTACTGGGACAGTCATCGCCGATGTGCTACCTGGCATCCTCCTTCTGCATCCCAAGCCTGGACTCAGATTGATCACATCGCGATCAGCTACCGCTGGCGTGGTTGTGTACAAGACTGCCGCCAATCTCACCTTACTTCTCAGTGGCCGAAGGATTGACCACCACCAACGGATTGATGTTAGTAAACTGGCTGCAACTTCTGTTGAAAGTAAGTATCGAGCGGAGCTAGCCTCTAGGCTAGCTACCACCCCACCGAAAAGTGTAGATGAGCATTGGTTGCTTCTTCACGACGCCATGAAAATGGCGAGTATTATTAATCAATAATTCCTTGAAAAAAGCTTGGACCAGATTGCCAGGCGAAACGTTGGATTTAATTTAAAAAATTCATTCGCTGAGATTTTACAAATATATTATTCCTATTTAATGTCTTACTTCAACTCGGCGCTCAAATACTGTGAAACTATTCGTTCTAATTTAGACGAGAGTTCTTATATACTAATCATATTCGTTTCCTCTTATCACTAACTTTATTTTGACCTTTGAACTATTATTATACGATCCTTGAGTTGTCATCAGTTTATTGATTACTATTGACAGCCACATTCGGCTAAATATTGTACAAATGTTATTATCTATTTTATGGGTCGATATGGCTTGTTTGGTTGGTATATAAATTAAGTATGTTTGAAATACAATGATTTAAACCACTGAGACTGTTATTGGTGTTTTGGACTTAACTGGTTGGGCTAGGCAGATCGCAGGATCGGTTAGCACTGTAGACTGCTCGTACGGTTTCGTGTGTCACTGTCCCAGTCGATAATTCACTGCTCCCTGTTTGGCGGTCTTATCAAGTCATACATTAGCAAGGCATCCACTCTACTACAAGATATAAGAAACGTACAGGAACATATTATTATAGTTTATGATTATAGTTTTCAAATTGCTAAATGACAAATTTGCACCTGATATGCCCTCATTTTTCTTGTCTTCCAAAACAGAAAATCTACGAGGACACTCCAAAAAAGTTCACAAGCCCAGAACGAATTACTTGTCAGCTGACTACCGACTTTCCCATCGAATAATCAACGAGTGGAATTCATTACCTCAGCACGTGGTTGAGGCTCCATCCGTCGACTACTTCAAAAGAAAGTTGGATCAGCTGAGAGACCATCATTGCCAGGACTAACACAGGCCATCAAGCCTTCTGTCCTTTTCAAACTGAAACTGAAACTGATATGCTCCATCCAATATGGCTCGGTTGGGCCATCACAATAGGCAAGCCCGAACACCACGTCAAGGTAACCACTGCAGTCGGGAATATCATCGATGGCAATGTTATAGAAGAATGGTGAGATTTGGAAACCCTGTCTAAGGTCTCAAAATTTTATTAAAAGTTTGCGTAATGTTGAAAATGGATTAATTGTAAAATAAGCACTGAATGTGACATGATAAAAATGTATACAGTATACAACTCAGTAAGATATCATTATCATCGGTATAACTCACCCTCATGGATCACCTTCATATGTTCAATCAAATAAAATTTAGATGCAAACTCTGCACTACACTGATCACACGCATATTTCAATTCTGACAAGAAATAAACGACACTATTATGAATGAATTAATAACTAAGGTGACGTAAGTGCTAGATATTTATAAGTGTTAGTTTTCTCTTTGTTAAAATTAAGTACTTCATTTGATAAATTTTCAATTGTCATATATGCATTCGGAACGAATTCTTTCGATAATTTCTTACGTTACAAGTATTTAATCAAGTTAAATGATAGATAAAAGTGGAATCTAGGTAGTGGACTTCGTCCTATGTGGAACTCGCCAGTTGGTTGTGCTTAAATTTCATTGTTAATGTTCACACCTAAACTTGAAAACAGTAACTTTCGCCCCAAACAATGACGACTTATTCACTGAGCTACAAAGTCCAGATATCCACGAACTAATTCAATGATCATGAAGTTACAAATCAATAAGGATTTCAGTTTTATCATTATAGGCACTTCTTTGTTTAAAAACTTTATGATTGCATTCTAAGCGAACAAAAAGACCTTAAAAACCGACACACCTAAAATCACGAACACTCACATGATATTTTTAACAACTAGTAACATCAATATTACAAATACAAAGATAATTCAAAAACCGTTTTCCAACTATAAACAAAAGTCATTAGCTGAACCATTTTGCATATTGCCAAACACAACTGAGATCAGTAGAAAAGAAGCGTCAATCATCCATGCAACTTGAACTATCCATCTAAAGAACTCCATTTTACTTGTTGAAATCTTACACCATTGAACACGAATACATCAAACTAAACAATCCATAATACAAATACAACATATCTCACGACCACTCACGCAAGAATGCATTCAAATATATCTTAATTAGGGTCATCTTTCCCCTGAATGATGTAAAGTCAGTAGACACATCACTGTTAGTGTTAAATGTTTAATTTGTTTCACTGCACTAGTTAAACCTCAGCTGATTTGATTCGGTCATCAACTGAATGACGAAGCAACCAACACTAAGTCGCGAAGCGTCAAACATTTAGTTTTATACTCCATGAGATATTATAAACATATTAGGTTTGTCAAGTGACAGCAGTAACCAATCAATGGCCAGTGAGCTCAGACAAATAACAAGTAGACGTAACAAAAGACCGTTCCACTTCTAAAATTGATCCACTTAAGACGTTTAATTGGATTTCAAGCAATGACTTTTGTAATTTGGGTTAATGAATAATTTCTCTGGCCTATAATTTGGCTCTCAATCGTTTAGTCGGATAGTATGTATTCTACATACCACGTCATCTAAAAAAATGATTTAATCACTCAGTGTATCCATCCAGTACACAGTATGTTATCCAGTCTAGTGTTCATATATTATATTATTATTATATTACATTATATATATAATCACCATTATAACTTACTTTCGTGAATAGATTTCACGTGTTTATTTAAATGAGATTTAGTTTTAAACGTTTTATAACATTGAACACATGAATATTTTATTCCTAATAAAAAAAAACAATTATCATTATTATTATTGGTAAATGTGCTTATATAAATTTAATATAGCTCTAATGCACCCTGCATTGGGTAATCAACAAAATAAATCACTTACGACGTATCACCGTACTTATCCTAATTCACATAATAACATTAGTTTTGATCCCTGGTTCAAACAATATGAAAACTTATTTTGTGATCGATTAGCTAAACAAGTTGATACATAAAAATAACAAAATTGAAGCACGAACTTCGTATCTGTGATCATGTAGTGATCAAACCTTATATCAGCATAGCATCTGTGTAATTGTAATTTTAAAGAAACTGGTACAGACACACATACGACCTGAATAATAACAACTAAAAATAAGAACTATAAGCAGATAGAAAATAAAGCACTAAATAGTATGTTTATAATCAAAACGTTTCATAAAAGTGTGTGGTCTATATTTTTGTATTTTTGGAAGTCACAAAGTCCGAATTAGCCATTTCTGGCTCCAAAAAACGAATTTCTCGACATTCAGTAAGCTAGTTACAAAAGTACACTACCTGTCTGATGGATTACGACATACATAGGATTTCCTTCAATCGTAGTATTTGTCACTTTTTTAAAGTACGCATTCGAAACTACCTGACAAGCGTGTTGCGAGCTATACTAATCAAGACTGCATATAGCAAAAGCGAGTGATGACATGACAAGAAGTTATAAAATACATAAACCATAAATAGCCAACAAAACCACACAACAGTAAATTACATAATCTTTATCAACAAAAACACAGTTTGTCCGTTACTGATTCACAGCTAATGTTTCCTAATCGAAGGATGGTTCATCAAGGTGATAGCATAACGATAAGTAAACTGATCAGAATAGACCGAAAGATCGTGAATTAAGTCAGACATTGCAGCCAGTCTCATTGAGCTGGAAAGCATACTACAAAACTGACTACACAACCAAGGACACAACCACAGATGCTGTGGTCATGTGTTCACACCGACTTTGAGAGTCAACTTAACAACATTAGGTCATTTATACCAGTTGATGCAACTTCAAGATAGCTTGTAGCCATCATCATGACTCATGCAATAATGTCTTCCCATAGTTAGGGAAGGGAGAAGAGAAATTGCATGATGCACCAAACCATCAAAACCGGATTATAGATCTCTCTTAATCTGAAGATGAATGTTAAGTCGGTTACTGCTATGTCTGCGAAATTAATTAATATCACTTGTTGGGTTCGCCGAACTTCAATCTTAATCCTTTTCCACTCTGAGTATGTTATTCCGACAGCCTAGCACCCCCGGTCTTAGTCAATGATAAGTTCAGACCGACGCAATTAATCGTGAGCTAACATAATCTTCGCCCTGAGTGCTTTCCCGACATATATGCCGTCTTCTATTCCCAGCCTTGGGTCAGAAATAGAAAACCCCGACCAAGCTTCTACTGTTATCTTACTTCAACCATCCAACCCAGATTCTATCCACAGCACTCATTAGCTCACATACATGAGATACTAGGTATCATACCATGAGACAGAAAATTATATATGCACACAAACAGGTCCAAAATGGCAGTGAAACGGGTGATGCTTTAAGTAACTGGTCTGTGACAAATCGGAAATAATAAGACGTTTAGTAATAGTTAAGGACTCGAACGGAAGATTACAATAAACAGAATACGGAAATATGGTAGTTTAGTTATTCACTAATTATACAAATAAAAGTATAAACAAAAATGGTCTGAAATATCGTTCCAAAGATTCTAACTTCTCCAATACTTGTTTCGTTAAAGCAATCGAAATTTAGCAAACAACGTTAAGAAAAATCTTTACAATTCAACCAGTAAAAGTTCTGATGAAATTATATTCAAGAGACAATAACGGATTGAGAAATGTATTGTTTCTTAATATTTCTATCACTCAAAAAATGATTTTTTTTATTAGTAGACAGTTCGGATTTCTAAACTGTGCGAGTACCATCGAATCAGGCTCCAAAAAACAAGTGTCCCAATTAGAGGATTCTCAAAGACAATCTTAAACATGTACAAACTCTCGCCCACTCAGTTAATCATTAAGAAAAGGTTTATTTTGAGAAAGCTTGATATGATATTAAAACAATAGAAAATACGCCAGCGATCTTCACTAGCGACTTGAATCACAAGATGACAAAAATACCGGTGGATTTCGGTAGCATCTACATAATTGATAGATACTCGAGAAAGCATCTTAGCAGAGAAAGTTGAAAAACAAAGACGACTCTAAAGTAGACTGAAAAAATTGTACGCAGCGAATGCAAGCAATTCTAGGTGATGAAAGTAAAAGAGATAGAAAATGCAGTGGAGATAAGCGACATAACACATTTAAAAAATAGTAATTGAAGTGCCAGTTGTAAGATTACATTAGATATCAATAGAGTTGCAACAAACCTAGATGACACAAACGTAATGGAAAGGTCGGGCATTGACTTGAGAGAACGGATTTATTGACGTCTAAAAAATGCAGAACATCGGATACTGTTACACCTAGAAAAGTGCCAACTTCTCTTACATTCAAACAAGTAATTTCTGTTCGATTAACAGGGACACTGCCTCGATAGCGGAAACATTTAAACCATTCAAAAATTGGATTCCACATCACTGTAAGCATTCCTTGGAATGATAATTCACCACAAAGTTTTTGTTTTTGCAACTGACGAATACGCTCCATTAAATCAGTAATTAAAATAGAGTACTCAGTGACATTAGTCACTAGAATGTGAACAACTGAAATGATAACCATTTAAAGATTACGATATAAACCGTGAAACTAATGAAGCCTAAACGTACTGGATTCAATCTTATATGAACCTATGTGAATGAACAGTAAAGAACACCTAAACTCTAAACAAACAATGATCTACTACGCTTTACGGTTCTCAGTGATCAACCAATTGATATCAGCCTCGGATAGAGACCTAATACAATCGAACAGGACGATCTCCACAAATCCCGTATCCATATACAACATATTTAGTCTGAATTGACACATCTGGCACAGTACAGGGAAATATAATTGAACATAAATGTAAAAATGATTTCAGTAGAAAAAAAATGCTCATTTAACAATCATTCGATGAAAATGTATACGGTATACAGTTTCAAGGTTAAATATCATTACTATCGACACAACTCACGATTATGAAAAACATGAATATGTTGAAGTAAGTTGGATTTACAAGCAAAATTTCTATTACATTGACCACATTGATAATTTATTCCTAATAAAAAAATATAATTATTATAGTTAGTAAATTTACTTACATAAATTCAACATCAATATGTAGGATCATGTAAGAAAGGTTTACAGTACATTTTATTTAAATATGTCCATTCCACAAAAGAAAGAATACGAACGAATGAACAACCGCTAGTGTAGTAGACTTTTAATCATACTGATTGTATAAAAAGTGAAAACTCCCACGAAGATTGAAAGTTAAGTACGTCAGCAAGACAATTAGAGCCACATCCTCCAATTGACTCATACAAAAACGTTACGTCAAAGATTAATATTTTTTATACATTACAACATAACTGAGTGATAGCTCAACAGTGCATGCCCCCAAATGCCCTGGTATGGCCGAAGGTGAGAAGAGTTTGCTCTCCTCGAAATGCTCTCACATGGCCACGCGTATACAGCCACTGTCAGGAAAGTCCTGATAGTTGCATTTATTAAAATGATTCGGTAATTTGAGTGTTTCTCATTAAGTCACTAAAGCAAGTTTACTCACCATTCACTTGATGAATAAACTTAACAAACATGAAATAAGCGAGATGATTCTTAATTATTTGACATTTTATGAAGAAAGTATTCCGGGTAGCAATATAGTGAGAAAAAATTAAAAATGAAACGACCGTCCAGTGCTTCCAGGTCTTTAGTGGTGATCAAACATTGATCGGTTCGTGATTTCAATGAAATACAAAAAGTTACCGAACTAAAAGCAATTACAACCAATAAGAAAAAGGCAAAGGTAATACGAGAAACTGAATTAGAAGAAAAGTGCGAGCAGTTATCGTTTCTGAAGGGATTTCAGTATTACTGATAAAATCTGAGTATTATTGTGTTTGCCTTAGCAGCAAAATAATTCTATAATATATCCTTTGTCGATAAATAATCAACAAAATAAACATAGACAGACGAAACATTAATCTTCAGCATACACAGTAACGTGACAAGAAGTATTAGGTTTTGATTGAAAAGACAAAATCTGACTACGACAGGAAGAACCATAACTCCTTAACATTTAGTCAGTAACAACATTAAAACAAAAACAACAATTGATAATCAAAATTGATTCAAGACAAGAAACAAACAAATGAGGAAATGAAACACCACTCACCTTCATGAGCAGTCTTAATATGGAGATCACGAGTAGTTTTTATTGAAAAATCCTTGTTGCGTAAATCATGCGACAATTTGATTGCTACGAACGTCAAAATGATTTAGTAAATAAATTTTAAGAATGGGCGGATTAAAAGAACAGAACCTCCTACCGTCAACATTACTACCGAGATAAGTTATCAAAAAAAATTTCGATTTGTTGCAAAGGGCAATGGAACGCACCAACATCATACAGGTTGTTGTTAAAATTGAAGCTAGCACGAATCTGTGGACAGGTTTTGTAAGGAATTTGAAGTTTCTGAACGCTGGTTATACTGTAGGAAGTTACAATAGTAAATATTCTGGTTGATGAAGTAAATGTCAAAAGATGAACGGGTAAAGTGAACATTACATTTAGAACTTTCACAAAATAATTGACATGGTTTATTCCGAAAACGCTACCCGCCAAAACAACCGATATTTTGCAATTAAATCATCTTGTTTACAAAAGAATAAAACCTCAAAGAAAATCCATACAAGGAGTAGTTCAAGCCTATAGAATGGAGTATTTAATATAAATTATAATTCACATCAAAAGGTAGCAGGAAAATCTGGCAAGCCTTGGAGCATAGTTAGAACTCTATCGCACTAGTATATACACCTACAACGTTCGTTTACTGAATGAGAATCAAAATTAGGTATGCACTATCATTACCTCACATACATCAAACATAAACATTCATCATTGGTTACAACACCAGTATATGACTCTGTAATACCACACAATGAGCAAACAGAATAAAAATTAGGTTTGCACCTTTCATTTGTCACATCAAAATGGAAAAATATAAGCGAAAATACTTAATATACAACTCTATACCAAGTGAATACAGTGAGGATAGAGAAGTGGGAAAAAAACTTACAATTAAGTGAAAAGATCGCTGACTACTTACCTTTATGAACATATTTATTGTGTATGTTTAAAAATGTTTTAGAAGTGTAGCAACTATGACATACAGAACACTTGAAGAGTTTCCTTCCTGAAAGTATTAAATAATTCAGAATAAGCGTACAGTGATTCACTTTAATTATAGGAAAATAGTAACAACCGCGCACTTACAAGTGAGCAGTTATGAGAGATTGAGTTCTTGAAGTTCTAGTAAAAAACTGACGCGCAGAGTCAACCAAAAAATTGGATCATATTTACACTTGTAATCGTAGATCATTTGAAGCTGAAAATAAGGAGAAATTGACGCCAACTCAATGGTTTAAAAGTACTGTATTCACTGTGATACATTTATGTATCTCTCATGTTCAATCTGTATAAAGCTATGAGTCCTCAATGATCAGAAGTCTCAAACTAATTCGGAACATATATATTTCTATGTTTGTCAATGGTTTTTCATAGATTAAGATAGTGGTGAAAAAACAGCTTCAATCCTTAATTTTTTCCACAGCGTGTGTCGGTTAACATCATTCTGCTACAATATTTTAGGCAAAAAGATATTTAATTTCACTTGTACAAGCTTAGTACATTGTTATTTAATTTACGTTGGGTAGATGGAGACGATTTGATACTACTGAAGCAAAAATAATGTGTATTAAATGAGACGTGAATAATTTTTGATCCTTTAAAAATGGCTCCATTTGTCAGCGACTATGGTGACTAATAAAATCAAATCTAAGGACTTTTTCCACAAAAACGTGGTTAAAGAAGGTATACACAGTAAATCTTTAGTAAGATGGGAGGTCGAAAATGAAAATTCCGTCGACTAAATGGAAATATCTTACTTTTTTGAAATCTCAACAGAGGTAACAGTAAAGCTGTACCGTTAAATACGCCACACAATACAATTAATAGAAGAAACACGTCTTCAGATATATGCCTACTTTCAGATTTGTAGATAACGACAAATAAACCATGTCGAGTAGGTGGGAGAAAACTTGAGATGTATGTTTTTCATGGGTGAGTTTCATTTGTAATCTCAAGATATTAGAATAACGTAAGGAATCGACCCTTTGAAGAATTTTGTCAGATAGGGTTCCGATTTGTCCTGATAAAAACCACACCAATAATGTTATTACCTCTATCTGTGACGAGATCGTCAACATCAGGAGCTTCAGCGGAATCACATTCATCTACAAAAATCACGGAAGATTGTAGTCATGTAAATAAATAGTTAAGAAACATGTTGCTAGATTTATATAACAAACAAAAATGAAATCAAATGCGCACAAATGTTTGTTTAATATCAGAATCATAGTTATGCAATATGTAAAATTTACATATATATGGACAAAGAGATTACTAAAAACAGAACAAAATGAGATTTGGTTTGTATATTTAATCAGGAGTTAGGTTATCGAAACAGTTGTAAAAATTAAAACCAATGTAGATTTGCGGGCAGATCTACATTTTATGATGGAGTTTTAAAATGATCAACACGGGACAAATTTAGAGTCAATTGTTCGTGATATAAGTGAAGAATCTAAATATTTTAAAAAGATTAAAAATCAGTATTCCCGTCAAAAAAAAACAGGAAAACAATCTATTCAACTTATATTATCTGTACTTGACTTATGAGAGAAGCTTCACACTAGTAAACATACAGTTTATACATTATTCTTCTTAAACCAAATCTGCATGCATCCAGAACTCAGAATTTAGGTACATTTATCAACTGGGAAAGAGTATATTAAATAAAACATTCATACTCACGTTTAAAACTTTCCTCCAAGTTTGATGACTGATTGTCGCGTATAATTCCCAACTCATCCAAGTTAACATTAGCAGGGTTACCAAAACTACGGTCTTCCACCAAACAGAAATGACAATTTATAGAAATACAGAACAATCGGTCTAACAATAACTAGTGCGGTCAACAATATAATTGTCAATTATGGTTGTGAAATCCTCAAACACAATGTGGAATAACCCAATCTAGAAATTTATAAATTGATCTAAGATGATTTTCATTCAGTCAACTTGTAACTTCTTTTAGTTACATTTATTTATTCAGCGTGGGTTCTACTAATTAACTTTTGATTTGTTTTCAGTAGTATCGGTTATTCATCATTCAGTTAGTTGTTTGGTTTCCAGTGCATTTTTCCTTGTACTCATTATTTCATTGTGATTCTTTATTCAGTAAAAACTACTCAGCTGATAAAATTATATCAATTATAATCACTGAATTGATGTATACCTGCATTAACTTAAATGTATATTAATTCTTCTTACGTTTTCATCAACAAAACTTCTGTACTAAAAACTGGACTTCTCACTCCGATTAAAAAGCACGGAAGAGGCTAAAATTAGTCTTGTTGAGAGTATTGAATATTACCTTAGAGCACGAAGGTTATTTATTTATTTATTTATTTAAACACATAAAAATTGGTACAAGGAAGCACCAGATAAATATGCGCCTCACAAATCTCATTCGATTTGTGTGAGGGCTGTGATACTGCCCAGGTGCCCAGACTGAAGCAGGTGGTTTTCTTAGGGGGCCACACCCGGAGCCTTTGACCTGAATGTCTGATCCACAAGGCAGTGGAGCATCGTGAGGAGATGCAGTCCCATGGTAGCCGTTGACCAATGACAGGTTCGTTCGCCATTCGTTCCATCAGGATACTGGAGCCCATTTGCACCATTGGTTTGGCATGAGGGTTTTCCAACTCCCCTAGGTGAACCCTCCACATCCACCAACTCGGTTAAAGCGCCGGACATTCGCTTTTCGTCCTCTCACTTTCGTAAACAATACCCATTGTACGAGAAGGCAGTGAGTAGGACTTCCCTGGCAGAGGCTATATCAACAGCTGAAGACCTTATATATCAACGAAAACCTATTAACAATCACTGATCGTTGAGTAGCTTACAACTAACATCATGTTTTCATAGTCGGCTAGTGACGACCGATTTCTGTTGAGTAAATTCCAAAGTACTTAACAAGAAGTGAGTATATGCTTTAATAGTTATCTCGAAATCAACGAAATCGGAAAATACAGGCGAGGTCGTCAGTGGTTTATCGTGAGTGACTTAGATGAATTACTTTATGGACAGTGAGGGTACAGAGTGTGGTGCCCTTAGGCATAGTTGTAGATGAGTGAGATTGTGGATACGCACAAAGCAAGATGGAAAAACATGGCTGCGTTTGAAGAGCATGCAACAATAATTAGAATTAATTGAGAACCGAACATGTCCATCTTTATTCCTGTACTATATCCTTATATATTGCCACCACTAAATTAACTACTACGAATTCAGTATTCATCTTGTTATGCTAATGAGGTATGGCAACTTGGACCGATGCATATATGTAGCTGACTGACTGAAGAACCGAACATAAGTATATTTCTTACAAACAAGTTCTTATATTACAAATGCGTTATTTATTTAAAACAAGCTCTTACATGTTAGTTTCCAGTGACGAAAGTGTCGATGGACAAATACGAATTTCACAAATATAATGATAATAATGGTGGTTGCCTACCTTTTATATGTTTTTCAGGAACAACATTTACATCTTTTGAGACCGATTCCTGTGATGACTTCATAACTGGGTCATCTAACTCAACTAGTTCTTCGGTCTTAAAATTAATTCCAAAACAAGGATCAAATATAGATATCTCCATTTCACTTCAATTTTCAAACGCGTCGAAACTTATGGTAACTACAACAAAATGGCAAAGAGCTCTTCATAGAGGAAATATACCGAATAGAGGTTTCAACTTCAAAATAATGAAAATCACTACGAACCCCACTCAAATTTGAATTCGGTCACAACAAAATTACGATCCCTTTCACTTGTAAAATATCTACTGATAACAATAACATTTAAGTAACGTCGTTACCCCAAATATAACGGGATTTTTAGTTGTTGTTTATCACCATTGATAAATAGAACTAACCTCAGTAAAACATTTTAATGCAGCTGATAACTGAACTGCCAACATTTTTAACCATCAATAGACTCATAGTCGTTTGGTATCACCAGCTGTGACTGATAGTTTTAAATCACCGACGCATTGGCATACCAATTGCTTTCTTTCACAATCTGAGTTACTGAGTTTACTTAATCTTTTTCTTGAAGTCAAGTGGATTTTTTCCTCCTTATGAGTCCTGAAAAACGAATGTTCTTCAGAATACATTTTCTCTTGTTTCATAAACCTAGGTCGCAATAAAGAGATATTGGTTGCACACTGATCCAACACATGAAAGATCCTTAAGCCCCTGAGAAAAGGCGTTCAATAACAGAAAGCATATGAAGCGTTTGTGTCTAGTCTGAAGACACATTATGTACTGGCATAATGTGAAAAGCAACATGTGACAGAAACTATAAGTGTAGAGAGCATGGGAAGTGCCAGAACTAAAGAGTAGACGAACAAAACAGACTTTGTTGTGAAGTCCATCTCCTCATGATGGTCAAGAATCGTTATTGCATTGCGGCTGGCACGATAACAGACCATACATATAACGGTTATTAATTTGTGTTAAAACTGTTCACAGATTATAATTGTACAATCTTTTATAGAGAATCCGCTGGAAGTACTTCTTTACGTAAAGAATATGAGGGACCTAGATTCTCCTTCTCGGACTGCTTTTTAGAAAGCACGGAAAATTTTAAGGCGCTTCAAGCAAGAAGATTGTTACATTCTTGGCTGATACACAGTTCCAAAATGAATACTGAATCTTTGCATAAAAAATAGTGAAGCTTCCATCAAAAACAGAACTGCAGCGATTCGCGTATAGCCAGGAAGCATGTTGTGTACTAAAAGAGTATGCAGAGGAGCGTGAGGTCGGGGAAACAGATGAAAAAAAGTGAGTCGACAACAAGCACACACAATGCATTGTGTGGTTTCGTTAACGAAACCAATCAGTCTTCAGTAATAAGGATAGTAGGTTGATGAACCTGTGTTAATCCTGACAGATTTCCTTCCAGTGAAGGTCCAGCTTCTTCTTGAAAATGTTCACTGATGGTGCTGATACCACTTGTTCTGGTAAAGTGTTCCAGCCACTGACCACTCAATGAGAAAAACGGGAACCCACCTTTAGTTTATTAGATCGCGGTTTTAGAACCTTCTTGCTATGACCTCGGAGACTATTAGTGCCGGAGGGAGCAAAAAGATAAGACATATTAACACCCAGATCATAATTAATCGACAACAATCTGTATGAAATAGTGATTCTTTTGTACTTGATGGTTGCTTGATTTCGAATTATAGATACAATGCTTCCCTTTTTGCTCATCTAGTTCTGTGTGTTGTAAATAGCACTATTTAAATAGTTCCCGAGTTCGGGAACTCCTAGTTCGTATATTGATTCAAATACTTCTAACTATTACACAATCCCAAATAGCATATACCTTAGGTCGAAACAATCTTTGAGTCGAAACTAGAAGCAGATGATTCAACCTGCTACAAGAATATAAGAATGCACTTCACCCCAAAATTGGACTGACTCGTCTACCACTAAGCACATCCAAACTAGTTCCCGTGCTCAAGGTCGTCCACGTTCATTTGTTTCAGTTTCAATTCGGAAAGGACAAGTGATTAGGTGGCCTGTGTTGGTCCTGGCAGTTATGGTCTCTAAGTTGATCCAACTTTATTTTGGCAGAGTAGACAGATGGGGCTTAAATCATATATTGAGCTAATGAATTTCACTTGTTGGTGATTCTATGAGAAAGTCGATGGTCCGCTGACAAGTTATTTATTCTGCGCTTGTAAACTCATTTGAATTGTTCTCATAGATTCATTGCTTTGGAAAATTACAAAAATGAGGGTATATCAGGTGCGAATTTATCATCGAGTAATTCGAAAACTGTAATCAAGTCACCTCTGGTTCTTCGATATGACAACGGGCATAGGTTTAGCTTAGCTAGTCGATCATCAAACAGGAGCTTCGCTATTCATGGAATCCGCTTAGTTGCTGTTCTCTGAACCTTTTCCAATAGCTAACTGTTTTTTTTCAGGCAAGAGCTAGCCGCTTGTATGCAATACTCAAGTTTAGGACGCATGAATACTGTATACAAAGACAAAAAAATTTATCGTTAACATGACTAAAAGCCCTACGCATTAATCATAATGTTCCAAAACCTTAGGTGACTATTGCACGGCAGTGTACAATAATTTTCAAGTCCTGGCTAACGATGACTCCTGAGCCATTGTGTATCTGGACAACAGGTAGCTCACTATGTATGTATCTGTACCTTGATATTCGATATAGATCACAATACACTTGTAAGTATTTATCGTAAACTGCTAGGATTAGAATCGTTCAGATAATTTCTCCAGGTCATTTTGGAGTTCTGACCTATCATCCTTACTTACCCTTACTTTACCCTTACTTTGTATCGCTCTTCATATCTGGACATCTTCAGCATATAACAAGACAGATGATGACAAGAGGTGAGGAAGGTCATTTACATATAAGATGAATAACACTATCCCTAAAACTGTACCCTGAGGCACTCCGCTAAGCACCGCTTTCCAGCTAGACAACTTGGGGTTCACCAGTACTCTTTGTTGACACCCAATTAGGAAGTATTTTATCCACACCAATAGATTGCCTCCAAACCCGACAATTCTTGACTTATATAACAGCCGGTTGTGCGGAACTTTGCTGCAGTCGATGTAGGCTACGTCTATGGGTAAACTTTGGTTTTTAAGAGGTCACCAGCTTTTACGAGCCACTAATAAGTTAGTGAGACAGGAATAACCTGTTTTTAAACAATGCTGCTTTCCGAAAAGATCCGGTTTCCCTCGAGATATTTAAATAGCTGCTTCTGAATAATCTTTTATCAGATTTCAACAGCCACGCCAGTTAGGTCAACGCGTCAGTAGTTCTCATGTTTATGTTTCTTACCTGTTCTGAAGACAGGACTTATTATGGAGTTCTTTCAGTCTTTTAGCAAACGACCCTGGGTTACCGATAGATTAAAACATATGCCTAAGAGGTTCGCAACGACGTTAGCCAATTCCTTTAGAAATCTAGGAAACAGCTCATCGGTTCCTGTGGGTTTGTCTATGTCAAGCTTATTTAGCAGACCAAAGACATCGATTTCTTTATTGGTTGCATTGCCCAGTATGTGGGGGGATTTTAATGGACTGACGGGATGTTTCTACGGTATGTAAATTGCTAAAGTAGTCTGAGAATACTTCAGCTTTACCATAGTCATCATCCACCAATGAGGAGACATTTCCGTCTCCTCATTGTGCTAGGATATTTTCTCTACCTTTTGTCCTTAGGCTGGTGGGGAGTAGTGTAACGTCGTGTACTATATTACACCTACATAGCTTATTCTAGTTTCTGGACAAGCCAATTCACCTATAACGTTATGAGTCATATTTTGATCTTGTTAATTATTCGCTTATTGACCTTGACTATTTTTTTATATGAGCGTATGTGTATGCACCCTTCTTATCCTACCTATCACATGTCTGTCATTCATTTTAGTCTGACTATAAATGTTGATTAATGCTTACTTATAACGAGTTGGCTTGCCAGCCATCTCCCATATATGTTACTTTTTCTTCGCTCGCTAACATTTACTTATGTGCTTACTGCCTTCTAGCCTATGTTATTTGTCAATAAATATGTAGTTGCCACTTCCCTTTGTCTCCTGGTATTATACACCGTTCAGATTGATATAATAACGGTTATCGAGACGATCGATTAACGAAGCACTACACTACAGGCTTATATGTGAATACAAACGTTTAGGACATTCTATGGATTCCTTAACGGTTTTCTCCTGGTACAACCTTCCAGACTTACGGAGGGTCAAGGCACAGGTATTCCGAGCATCTCGATATTGAGATTTCGTCTCAGCAGTCCCCAGTAACATAAATCTAACCTACATTCTTCTCCTTTTAAGAAGAAGGGTGCGAACCTACCTACTGAAATATGGTGGAGAGTTTCTCAGACCCCTTGGTGTGGCCTAAGCGATATGGGGTGCAGTAACTTTTGAGTATTAAATTCGAAATACATCCCAAGTCGTTTCAATTGGGGACTCTGGCTCTATTGTCTAATCTACTAACAATGCTGAGTGTATAACATCTTGTGCATTTGCTTTTCAGACGCTAGGTCTTGGTTGAGCTGATGCGTTCTCGATTTGACAACTGTGCAGAAGACAAAGTTGATGATGCAACGGATGTTCTAATTTTACAACTAGTTACCAGTAGCACCTTCTATGTTCGATCGTTCCCAGTCAGATAGAAATCAGAAGTCAGACGAGAAGAGGCAGGAAAGATATATTTGATTCGTTATCAATATATCGAGGACCTTTTATATGAGCTGGCTAATGAAACGTAGGAGCTATGTCCCACGCCGTGTTGAAACGTGATCTGGTGCGGATGCATGACCGAAAGCCTTCAGCTAAACAAGTCCACTTAAACAACGTGGTCAGCATCCAATGTCGAACACTTAATGAGCTATTGATTTTGGGGAATTATTTATAGCTACAAAGTTAAGAACTGTATGGTCACTTTTACCTAGGGATAGCATGTAATCAAGGTTCGTGACGTCATTCTCATCATGAGTGAATAAAAGATCTAGTAAGGATGAGTCAGAGTCCGAGTCGTACCTAGTCGCTTCTTTCACATGGTGTAGCAGGGCACATTGAATAGTTCCTGCTCGAAGGAACTTTCTGACGGTCATGAAAATGGGCACAAGTTTGGTGAATGATTGTTCTGAGGCGAGTTCCACCCATGTAATTTATGTCTATTTCGTAATTCTAAATGCTTTAAATGTGGTACAATTGGTCACATACATGCAGTTTGTAATACTACTTTTTTATTTCCTTGCAACTAATATTAAGCTTTGCAATTTTGGTCCTATTAAGTTGAGTTTTTAATGATAGTCTATCTTTATCCACGACTTCGAAAAAAAGTATAGAGTTATATAGCAGTTCAAAATTAAATGAAACTCAAAATCATTGTGAGACAAAAGCTTCTGATCAATCAACTTATCAAATTTCTCATGTTATTGTTCTAGACATGCTTTGTCCTAACGATTCCCACATATTCCTGATAGAATTTTTTTATAAATCTGAGGACATGTGGTGTTTATATGAACCGATGATTTCTTTGTATTGATTCTAAATACAGTACATTCGTTCATGTTAACCTAATACTTCTTGATTAAATTGCATTATTGCTGGGATTACTAGTTCATACTATAATTCAAATTATTACAGGAAAATATGTCGAGTGAATCAAGTTATGATCAAAAATCTGATGCAGTTTCGATGGATGTTGATTTGACTAATAATTCATTACTCTTAATAAATTTTAGGAAAGTATTTCAGAAGAATCAAATCCTGATGTCACGTCACACATTATTTGTCCTCATAATGGATTTGCTTCTCCTTGGTAATTTTGTTCACTGCGAAACATGAGCACTAAAACGAGCTCGATTTTGATTACGATTCGGATGATTTCATATCAACTGTTGTTTATTCTTATCATGAAGTTACTTCTAATGAATACTCAAGTCAATATGAGAAATATGTCTTGAATGAAGCCATAATATTCATAACTTGGGGATATGAAGACTCAACATTATTTCGTGGCGGAGGATAGTGTTGGAAAATCTATGGTCCGAATTCTAGATAACATTGGTTTCTGTACACAGCCGACACGGTGATTGTATACAATTCCAAGACCCAGATGAGTCCGTTCCGATTTCAGTTGTTAATTCTAATACTAATGAGTATATTCTAGATCATACAGAACCGACATTCATTACACGGTCGGACAGACACGATGAACCTAAGAACAGGTGCACAATTGATTGCAGAAATTCGGATTCTCATTTAAGCTGTGGTGGATGTCGTGTTTGTATGAACTAATGATTCGTTTGGACTTGATGACTGCCCAGTTTTTAATGCCAAATACAATACGTTCATTTGTGCTCATGTAATACTTCTTGGTTAAATTGCGCCATTCCTAGTTTGCACCATAATTCAAATACCCCTGATTATCACAAATCCCCACTGCATTTAGTTTAAGCTAGTCTCAATGTGGTGGACAGTGACCTATCAGCATCTACCTCTGTTTTAAGTCCAACACCACTGCTGAGATCTGTGTTGGTATACCGACAACCAAGTGTAGCTTCAGATCTTCGGGTCGAGACTCAGATAATGCAGCACACCAACCTTCGTCTTAAAGTTTGTTAAAAGGCATCTGCCTGATTTCAAATAGTCGTTTACGAAGTTAATTAATCTGTGTGAAGACTACTTCGTCTTATAATATACTTTCTACCACTACATAGTTATAGACTAAAAGACAGCTATCTTTGGGGTTAGGGTTTACATTACTGAAAGTATTATTTGAAGTAAGTGAATTCACCTTAGGAATCGGGGAAGCAGCATGTTTAGCTGTTGAATCGCCCATTTCTTCTAGACTGTCTGCATTGTACTTCATTTTTCTGGCCCTCATCAGTGCCAGCCCACGATAATGAACATGCAATTATAGACCACGGTTGGCTACTGTGGGCATCCAAACCAGATTTTAACCTGAGTTAAGGAGTGTCTAACTACAGGACTAACAACAACGTGCACCAGTTCCTGCCATCCATTATTTTAATTGCAGTAACGCATTGACACTTGGTAGATGGTTAGCGTAGACAATTCATAAGTCATTTCGGACAGTATTTTTTATCTGTTTGTCCACATTTCATATTGTTCCCAATTGGTTGTCCGACAGTTTTTTCAAAGCAATGTTTACTTCTTAGCATAGACAAACTTTTCTCATTGATTAGCACTCTCAAAACACGTGGTTTATCATTCCCCCCCCCTTTGTGTAATTTTGTGCACTGCAGCCAATTTATTAGGTCTGCAATGAATTTTTTTAAATTCATAACACAAACATGTGTTCAAACTACTTACTTAACATACTAACTTCCGGACGTATCATTTCATATATAATACATGTGAACTTCTCCCAAACCCATCGAACAAAAACATCATCTCACGATTTATATTATTGTTTTTACTTCTCATATCATATATCTACATGTGCATTTCGCCATTATTTTTTAAAAATTTATTTTCGCTTCATCACAAGATTCTCCATAAACTCTACATGAGACAATTCGTTAAGTATCCTGTCAATATACATGAATATCAAATTGATAGACAGATCGTTATCTTCAGCCGTTGCACGGACCTCGGATTCGAAGATGGGGTTTATCTAAAGGTAAAGGATAGTAAATGAACTATGATGCTTTGGCATTGGTAGGTTGAAGTATTACGAATCATCAAGCTGTTCACCTTGTGCAGATTTCATTTATGTCTTTCCTGATAGCTCTGCAATAAGATCTGATGTTATCGGACCTGTATTTCCCTCGTTATTTAGTAAATCAGAAAACTGAGATAATTATTGCCACGTTCACCATAGACATAATAAGTAGGTAGATAACTATTTAATCTATAAAATTGCAATTCTACTACGAGGTTATTTGCTAGCTCCTAACCATCTAACTGGGGATGTTAGAATCTCTTCATCCACCTTTGAAAGAAGAGTTTGCAGTTTGTGGGAAAACACAAGAATTCCATGAGTGTTTGTTGTCATTCCCGTCGATAATATAGCAACTAGCGTTGTCACACGCCTACATGGTTCTTTTGACAAATAAAGCATTCTAACCTATTATTTAGTCATACATACGTGCGGTCTTGAGCATGTGTATATAATCTTAAGGGCATGCCTATGTTTCTTTGATGTTCATAAATTTTCATGACGTTCGAATTAAATAGAGTTAGCATCATAGCTTCTACGATTCGCTTTTGGTCTGACTGAAATACACTCATTTGGTTTCATAGCAACGCTGTTGATCGAACGGGGTTAACCTAAGTATAATATGTGGAATGAAACGTTAGATTTATGTTATGGCGTTCACTGAGCATTATTCGTCATGGAGTCAGAGAGCGGACACCATTTTAGTTCTTGCATCTACAGCTGATAATGTTTTGTAAAACAAGAATTTCGAACGTCAACAAAAACTCGGCAGAAATTTTTTTCAAACAGATCACATTGCATTATCAAAATTTATTAAAGGAATTAGTTGTTTTAAACAATGACTTCATTGTACAATGAAGACGATAAACATATAAAAATAATAAGTATAAGACAAGATTATTCCTATGTGTATGTTATCAGTACAAACATCAGTTGGTGTAGTATATTTTATTAAAACTAATTCGTTTACTAAAAACAGCATTTGATTTCAAAGTAGTCAGGTGACAAACAACAAATGATGATGATGATAATAAGAAACTTGAAATGATTCATAGCTCATCAAATAGATGCTTTTCGTAGTATTGCGTCTTTCCAGATTGATAGTCAAATTGTGAAGCTTTCATTGTTGTTCTAGATCATATCATTCATTCTCACTTCCAAATAGTAATAATGAAATTGGTAAAATGCAAGGCTTGATAAATCAGTAATAAATTTTTATTATTACAATTGGAATATGATGCAAAGAGGCTCGATTATCACAAACCTACATATACAATTAAATAAATCTCGATGAATAATAAGATTAATTTAAGTGCAGATTCCCAAACAAAGAATTTTCATACATAATCAGTATGCATTATGTAACCACAGTAGGACACTATTTAAAGAGCAGATATTTATCATATGGAAGAAAAAATTATTTCAGCAGTGATTCAATGCTTTGGCATAATTTCCTACTATAAATTTTAATGACACCAACAATACATGTACATAAAAAACGATGTCGTTTACATTTTCCTCAGTAAGATTCATTTAAAAATCTTCCATAAATCATAAGATTATTCGTCTAATCAGTATTTCAGTCAGTTTCCTCTTTGAGTAATATTGCCAATTATTTCAAAATGTATTTAGTAGTATTATTGAGTTGATTGGCAAATTAATGTCTCAGAGAATCCTTAAACATTTAAAACTTATCACTGAAACACTATGCCCCCAAAAGCCCTGGTACGGCCGAAAGTGGGGAGAGTTCGCTCTCACCTTCGAAATGCTCTCACATGGCCACGCGTATATAGCCTCTGCCAAGGAAGTCCTACTCACTGCCTTCTCGTAACACGGGTGCCGTTTACGAAATTGAGAGGACGAAAAGCAAATGTTCGGCGCTTTAACCGGGTCGGTGGACACAAAAACTTCACCTAGGGGAGTTGGAAAACCCTCATGCCAAACCAATGGTGCAAATGGGCTGGCTCCAGTATCGTGAGTGAAATGGCGTATGAATCAGTCTTTGGTCACCGGCTACTATGGGACTGCATCTCCTCACGATGCTCCACTGCCTTGTGGATAAGGCCTCTAGGTCAAAGGCTCGGGGTGTGGTCCCTTAACAGAATCACCTGCTTCAGTTTGGGCACCTGGGAAGTACCACAGCCCTCACACAAATGAGATGAGATTTGTATGGTGCATATATATCTGGTGACCCTTTGTACCAATATTTATGTGTTTAAATAAATAATGAAACACTATAATAACAGTCATACTAAAGTAACATCCCCGCAAACATACTATAAATAACAGTATATAGTTGAATATATAATTAAAATTTCGCACACTTACATTAAATAAGTCTTTAGACAACTTATGACTAATAAATTGGAATATAAATTGCAGAACGTAGAAGGAGTTCACTTTTAATGAGTTCCAAATTTAAGTTTTTCTCATCTTTCATTGGTCCCATTAAGATTCTTCTCCTAAAAAGAATAATTTAATTACAAAAACAAACCATCATATAAAATAATCTGAATTAAATAAAAATTATAATCGATAAAATACATCAATAAAACCATCATAGAATATGTCAAATGAATAGGACAGTTGAAAGTATCCATGACTCAAAAAGACAGTTGAAGAAGAGTGGACACTTTATCGCTTAAAATTTCAATGTTGTTTGTCGAAGGTACATGTGAATATACGAATAAATTAAACGTATTCACATTTCAATTATATTGCGCCAAACGAATGAGCAAATAATTTGTGGAAGCCACAGAAATTAGGATACTGAAACAACAAAACGACAAGAAACAAAAGGATAGACTGCCTACAACAACCATTGTGTCTAAAAATCCAACAATAGTCAAACGGAATACTTAAAAGACGAATATTTAGATAGATTAATAAAGGATAATCCCAGAAAATGTTACACATTCGAAATTGTCAGAAAATCTCCCGAAAATAATAGAAAAAGAGTACTGAAGAACGATCGGCTTTCGCAATCATGTCAAAAAGTGAGCTTTAACTGAATTGCTTACAGTTTATTTCAAGACAGTTTCCTAAACAAACTGTTAAAATCAAGTTATATAAATCCTTACAATCACTACATACGTCACTGAATCGGAGCATATTAGCAAACGTTTTACATGTAGGTGTTCTACTAAACTTCCAGTAAGGAACTGTAGCCAGTGAGGTCATCTTGCCAATTTGAATGTAGGGCAGTGTATTCTTAGTGAAGATACTAAGTGTTTGTTACAATGCATTGGAAATTGAATCAAAATAAAAAAGTCTATAGAATCTAGAAGTATGTGCGTTCCAATTTAATTGATAAATACTAAATAAATATAAGTGAACTGTAAATAACACTCACTTTCATGATTATTTCTCACATGTTTTCTAAGGTACTTCTTTGTTGAAAATGATTTCTCACAGAATTGACAGGAATATCTTAATCCTAAAGATAAAGAACATGAAGATAGTTCGATAAACTGAAAGATCAACACGAATCAGATAAAAGGTTAATACTTTTAGCAGTGACTAATGATGGTAATAATAAGAATACCACGATGCGCTATACTGACTAGTATTGGCGATGGTTGGAAGAAAGTTAGGAGTGGCCAAACCAAAACGTGGCAACAGAGCTTGAAGTCACTAACTTCTAATCTGAGCCATGTTGGTAGATGCAGACAACTTAGTTGGGGTCCGCACGACTATCGTAAACAATGGTTGGAGACTCTGGGTGACATGGCTCAGAATTGATCACAATGGCACAGGTGTATACACTTTTTATGTACCCCTAAACCTTGAGATTAAAACTGTTTCATATCCGTCTTTCTTTCTGTACTATATCCTTATGTACAACATTTCTTTTATATATTACCACTAATAAATTAATTACTTTTATGAATTCTGTGTTCATCTTGTTGTGCTAACGAGGTATGGCAACTTGGACCGATGCATAAATATGCCTGGTCCTACGTTGTAACTGACTAATGACAATAACAATGAAAATAGAAATAATGCATCTCATTGAATTCCTTTCATTACATAATAAGAAACTAACGTTAAGATTTAATAAAATAAAATGGAGAGATAAAAAAACACCAGACTACAACAACATCATTTATAGATAGACTTCAGGACACTTCATTTAATCGTAAGTGAAATTATAACATTACTTTCTTGAGTTATGGATTAAGCTTTCTACTATATTTTATTAACGATCAGATACCATTTATATAAGAGCAATCAATGATTTAAATCTTAGGTAAATTAAAAAAAGAAACCATTATATCTAGTTGTTGTTTTTTGCCCCCAAATGCCCTGGTACGGTCGAGAGTGGGGAGAGTCACCTCTCCCTCTCGAAATGCTCTCATATGGCCAGCGAATATATAGCTTCTGCCAGGGAAGTCCTACTCACTGCCTTCTCGTACAATGGGTGTTGTTTACGAAAGTGAGAGGACGAAAAGCGAATGTCCGGCGCTTTAACCGAGTTGGTGGATGTGGAGGGTCCACCTAGGGGAGTTGGAAAACCGATTCCAAACCAATGGTGCACATGGGCTCCAGTATCCTGATGGAACGAATGGCGAATGAACCTGTTGTTGGTCAACGGCTACCATGGGACTGCATCTCCTCACGATGCTCCACTGCCTTGTGGATCAGACATTCAGGTCAAAGGCTCCGGGTGTGGCCCCCTAAGAAAACCACCTGCTTCAGTCTGGGCACCTGGGCAGTATCACAGCCCTCACACAAATCAAATGAGATTTGTGTGGCGCATATTTATCTGGTGCTTCCTTGTACCAATTTTTATGTGTTTAAATAAATAAAAATAAAAAAGTTGTTGTTTTTACTTCAAAATTTTTTTTTATTTTTATAATCCAGAGTGATTAGGTATTCAAATTATTTTCACATGATTTCTTTATTATCCTTGTCTACTCTTAGCCCCCCCCCCCATTTTCAGTCTAGTTGACCATTTATTTTTATATATAAATGTTCTTAACAAGTATATTATGTGTGATCAGATTGTTCGGAATGTATTGCGCTAATATATCATTATATAGTTCTGATAATCTTCGTCTTCTTATTACACTATCTAAATATATATATCTATATTAATTAGAAGACAAAAAACTAAACAATTAACATATTCTATGTAACCGGATAGTAGAATATCAAATTATAAAAAAAATCTTATGTGATATTTACTATTTAACAGTCTATTTGAATTAGTTTATAATAATGAAAATATTTTATCATTCAATAGGCATAAAGAAATATCTGTTACAGTTGAATTCACAGATCGATTTTAGATGGTCATCATTGAAAACCTGGAAGCACTGGATAGACGTTTTAATCTAGTATGGGACTCCATAAGAGTGCGTATCCATGATCCCGCATGCAGAAGGATTAAAACCCAGGACCTTCAGTCTCGGGAGAAAATGTTTAACATCTAGACCACTAAGCCGACATCCAACGGTGTTAATATTTAACTGCCATAGATTCATAATTTTGTGCAGCCCTTCATCCATTGCCTCAGGTGGATAACTGTCTCCACCCAACACAGATTGGGCATCACTGGTCACTACTTCTCAGTGGTCTAGAGGTTAATCGTTTGTGCGCTAGACTGAAGGTCCTAAGTTTGAGTCTCGAGTGCGGCATCATGGATTTGCACTGTTGAGGAGTCCCATAACAAAACGAACCGGATGTCCACTGCTTCCAGGTTTTTAATGATGATCTAGCTTAGACTGACTTATGAATTCAATTGTGAAAATACTACAATCATTACAAATTTGTAGACTGAAAATATTTTTTAAACAGTCAAAATAATAAATCATATTTAATATTCTTTTAATTATACCTTCATGAACAACTTTAACATGATCATGTAATGTACTCAGTTTTGTAAATTTTTTGTCGCATTGTTCACAAGTAAACCTCACTCCTAAAAATATTTTTTTTGAAAAAAAAAACAAAAGAAATAAGTAACAAGTCTAGTAGAATAATAAATCCATTTACTTCAATTACGAAGCATAGTAAAATAAGCTTGCGTGTATATTTCAGACCATAATGACTCTGTGAAAGAGATCATCCGAAACATAAGAAAAATGAAATAAACACTAGAAAATCAACTGCATAGTCAACACCAGTGACTATTGAATCTAAGATGAAATAACTAAGAATTTGAATTATTAGGATGTTAAATATGTTTAGATATATTAGATCAAACCTTATCATATTAGCCTACTAGTTGAACTTGTTTAAATTGTTTTCTATGGAATCAATAAACTGTATCACAATGTTTCACACTGTCTTATTCTGCTCAAATGATAATTTGCTTGTCATGCAAATTGTACAACTGACTACAAATTCTAGAATGCATAGATCTATTGAGGCGAGCGATTCCAGGTAAACATAGGTTAAAATCAATTAGTTTCGATCAATCAAAGAGCCAATAGGAAGATACATAAAGAGGGTGACTAAAAATTACTTTCAGATATTGGCTTTTGGAAAGTCTTTTTTCTATAAAGGAACAAAATTATAGGCAGTGTAGATATATTAAAGTGAATAATAGTGCAAAAGTTTCCTGAGAAGGTTAGTCAACGGGCTAACACATATCAGTTTCACTTTGTATACATCGAAACAAAACAGATAGAAAATGTACGATTCTCAGCTTATGATAACCGAACATTTATTTTATTAACTTTTAAATACATAATCATATCATGCGAATCAATAGTGTAACTCAATGAAGAAGTAAATGTTTGTGTAATCAGTTTCAAGAAACACACTTTGTTCAACGCCTATGATATGGGGTGGCCCAAGTAAAAATCAATATTTTGAACCATCGGTTTGTGTAACAGAAACTAAAGTCGAGATTCAATATCATGAGACGATAGATAGATAAATAAACTGACGTGTGGCAACATCAGTTATGGATCATCATTTGTCACTTCAAAATAAAAAGAAATAGATCTTAATCTGAAAAGTGGATTGGAAACATGATTAACATTCACAACTTTCATACTTCCAAACTTATCCTTTCGTTCCTTCGAATTTATTAACTATTATTGGTGTTATGTGTCAACTACCACTTTATCGACCACTTTATCTCAATGGAAACTATTCGCGTTAGAAGAGCTTCAATCGTTTGTAATTAGAAAGTAACTTCGATTCATTAATAAAAAGCAACGGAAGAATCAGTGGAATACGACTTTACTAAGTCACTCGTTCCTATAGTAAACGAAATCAAAGTCGTTATAATCCATTATCCATTAGACACTTTGGAATAAAAACGCTATGGTTTCTTACAGAGGAAACAACATACTTCAATTTATACGATTGAGTAATATCACAATCCACAAAACAACCATGTTAATATACAATTAGAAATATGAATAACTTGAGTTATCAATACATTCTAACAAATTTTAACAGAATCCTTTCTTATAGAACAAGCTCACTTCCCATTATCTTATAATCATGTAGTTCATACCCTTAGAATATCTAATTGCTCGTACTTTTCTTATAGTAAGAAAAACTCAACAAAAAACAGATTGAAATAAGAATGGAACTAGTGAACAGGATGTGTAAACATAATAGAATCCACAAAATACACATAAATGTAATTGTTTGATTGTAAAAAAAAGATTATACCTTCATGAATTGATTGTATGTGTCTATTAAGTTGGCATTTCGCCGTAAATTTCTGATCACATTTATCACATTGGAAAGTTATACCTATAAGAATAAAAAAGCAGAAATTTGATAAAATATATTTAACCATTTAGAATGAGAATCCAACTAAAAAATAAGTGATTCCTAAGAGTTCAAGCTTCGCAATATGTGACCAAATGAAAGGTGAGAGAGGATTACAATCTGCGATTTATTAGTTGAAACTCATGTTTAAACTACTATAACACCAATTTATCTTTCATGAAACAGAGCTTTTAGGGGAATATTATCAATATGAGTCGTCCCATAATAGGACGAAATGGCCATCCAGTGCTTCCAGGTTTTCCATGGTGGTCTAGCTCCAATTGACTCATGATTTCAACTATGAAAATAATTAAAAGTCAAGGAAACATGAAGAGTGATTTATATAATCAATATTTGGTGAAAATGCCCGTAAAATACGATTTCAAGATAGAATATAATTATAACCAACCAATATAAATTACCTTCATGAACAGACTTCATATGTCCGTTTAGATTGGATTTACAGTTAAACTTCCTATCGCATTGCTTACATATATATTTTATTCCTAATGAAAAAACAAAAAACAAAAATTAACATAAAATATATACTTATGCAAATTCGATATCATTATTTAGGGTAATGAGTCTTCATCAACTCAGGTGGCGGAGACATGTATTATGTATGCTCGAAATCTCCTACTTCGATGGACAGTGTTGCATGGTGTAAAAGTCGGCTGAAAGATATGGCATGACAAACGTAAACGGATCAGCTCATAAGGTCATTACCAAATGGATTGAGCCGTGTACGTAGGTGTAGACTATTTCCCTGTGGTATGAACGATTACCGAAACTAGTGGTTGCAGACATTAGATGATGTAAGTTAGAATCGATCATAATGGCCCAAGTGTTTTTACATTTATTCTTAACCTTACATTATAAGTCCTGAAGTCTTCAAATGTTTCTTTTCTTTCATACCTAACGTTTTCAACTATTATTGATCATTTTTAATACTAACATTACATTAGGATTGGCCTAGATAGTCTTATCGTGCAGCGTTAAAGTGGTGTGACAACTGAAACCCATGTACATATGTACCACATTCCAAGCAGAGTATTAAAACTGACTACTAACTGATTGAAACATTAGAAATCGAAGATGTTAAAACAATTTAAATGAAAAGCATACACGAAATGAGTTTTTGATGAGAATGTATGAAGCGTACCAGTTTCACAGTAGAACATCTTTTTCACAACCGAAACATACCTTTATGAATAGCTTTCACGTGGATATTTAACATGCATTTAGATGAAAACTTTTTACTACATTGATCACATGGATACTTTATTCCTAATGGAAAAAAAACAAGTATGAATACTGATAAATGTTTATGAAGCAAATTAAAAACCAATAAATGTTATGTACTAAGGGTTGGAAGTATACATATCATTCTAAAAATATACATAGCTATTCATAAAGAGAAAGGGATAAAAAAAATTGACAATCATCCTCATAGAAGACTTTGAACTAAAATTATGGTGTGAAGAGTGAAAACAATCACAGAAATGGAAATTGAAGTACTCCAACAAGATAGTAAGAGGTAAAACGCACATTCTACTTGTGGAAAACGCTGACGAACAACACTAGTCATTTACATCGAAATACTATATCTATCAGTAAGAGTTTATTCATATAAACTAGTTAGGTAATAAAAACATCAAAATATTATTCAAAGTTCTATGACTTCAAGACCTGAATAAAATATTCTTAATCATTATCAATGTTATAAGTATTTATCATGATATATCTGTGTAGGCTGAGATTTTATCCAGGTGATTGAACCGAATCAAACAGTTTCCATACCAAACTACTCTTTGAACATTCGACTTAAACGTCTAATCCACAAGGTAGTGAAATATTAGAGGATTCATATCCACATATGTTAAAAAGTTAGATTCTAGGAAAGCTAGAGAAGAATTATATGTGTATCATCATTAGAAGTTCAGTAAAATACATATATAAAAAGTTGAAGCACAATCATGGACTAACCTTTATGAATATTCTTGTTATGTTCATCTAAGCCTACTTTAAAAGCAAATTCTTTGTTACACAGATCACAGGTAAATTTTACACCTAATTAAAAAAAACCATAAGCATTAATAAAACGTATGTTACTCAAAAAATGTAAACCACTTTTTTAAACAAAATCAGTAAATATACTAGTGGATGGCGATAGCTTATCACTATATAACTTTGGGATGCAGGTATGTCCAGCTGATAAATCCCAAATAGGACGAAACGCGCGCCCTGGATTCCACTGCTAGCCACCATCCATCTTTGCTCATAAAGCTTGTGGCTTACGGCAATCCGCACAGGATGCACATATGCCAACAAGAGACTGATCAATTGCAGTCCTAAACAACAATGGGAAGATACAAGCAAACAACACCAAGTGAATCTGACTGTTAGACATTTATTAGTAGTATTTCTTGATATACATAATGAAAATTGACCTACATATGTACACTTGGACACCTAAAACTCCTTAAACAAATAGAATTTAATGCCTTCAAGTTTCGAGGCAAACAACACTTTCAGAACACTGAGTCTGAAAGCAATACTAATACAAATAATCTATTTCGGTCAATTCACAATACTACGCAATGAGATGGATTTCCGAGTATTCGGTGTGACGCAATAACCAGCAAAGTTCTATCACATCAGGCATAAGAAAATTGGATGATTATTAAGTAACACTTCAAAATAAATAAAACTAGAAATAAAAATCACTGGATCAAGGGAACAGTGTTTGACAAAAACCATGATTACTACGATAACCAGAGAACTTCTATTCTATTATAACATAAATAACTTGACATCTATCATAGCACATCAAACTTTAGACAATGGAAATGTAGAAAAGTTATTGAAATTAGAATGGTTAACCTATTGAAACACTCCTCATGAGGAAGTAAGGTTGGTTAAGGTCATTAAATGATTGAAAGTCAATGAAATATGTAATAATGATGTGGATGAAAAGTGTATCCTCAATGATGATTTGATAGGAATGAATGTAGTATATAATTTCATTGAAGAACACCATTATCACACTAACATAACTTACCTTCATGATTAGCTCTCAAGTGTTCATTTAAATGAAATCTAGATGTATACAATCTGTCACACTGATTACATGGATATTTTATTCCTAAGGAAAACGAAATTATCAAAATTCGTAAATGTACTTAAACAAGTTTTAAAAAATCAGTAAATAAGGTAATCAAATAGGAAGTTTACAGCACACATAAATAAACATGACCATTTCAGGAAAGAATTAGTGATATTGATAATTAATAATTTTATTATATTCATTTTCATATTTCTATGAGATGTTGATATACTAACCAGATACTCAAACAGAACTAGGCAGTGTTCATAAGAGATATTTCTCCAAGCCTGCGATCTAATGCACAAAGGAGTGGCAATTTGGGAAATGCATCATCTATCGAAATGTGAAACTAAATTAACCGAAAAACAATCGTACAACGAACACTATTTTGAATTTCCGAAATGCGTGTACCATCAACTCCAGCGGTATATTATTCGACCACTGAATAGCGGATTTTTAAGAGCACTGTAATAATATCTAGGTGTTTTTCAGAAAACAACCATCGATTGAGACAGTGACTGACTTTTTTCTTCTAAAAAGATGGCGGCTGAGCAAATGGATTATCCATTATCATTCACTATTGAGGATATATGGCTATCACAGGTCATATATATCTGACGTATTCACTGGCTGCTCGTACATCGAACAACCTGCAACCCCCTGATTGAAAGTTTAACGAAACGCGCACGAACTAAGTCGTCATACTAAGCAGTCGAGCAAACCTCCCGCGAGTTGGTAATAAAATAATCAGAAACACGTCAACGTTGACAGCGCTATCATAGACATAAATTTAGAGCGATACCCCAGGAAGTAGGAACTTATGTTCTTGTTATATCCGGATAAGAATAATGAATGGTAACTTTGGGATCAATTTGTGGACCAATACTATGCATATATTTTTAATCGTATAATTGCTAAATAACTAAACTATTCATATTCATGTCTCTGTTATTATGAACTTCATTTTGACCTATGAACTATTATTATAAGATTTACCATTCTTGAGTTATGCCCTGTCTATCATTTACTATCTCCCTTATCCACAGCCATATTTGACTAAATCTTGTACAAATGTTGATTCCTATTTTATGGTACGATAAGGCCTGTCTGTTTGGTATATAAACCCAGTATGCTTGAAATAAACGATTCATACCGCAGGGGCTGTTCTGGACTTAACTGGCTGGACTAGGCAGATGGAAGGACCGATAAGTACTCTAGACTGCTCGTACGGGTTACATGTGTCATTGGTCCGATCGATAATTCGCTGTTCTCTAATTAGTGGCATCGTTGTTGATCAGGTGTGCAATAGACCAGACACCATCTTTAAATACTTTAGGAAGCTCTACAATCATTCGATTTGTTAAGTCTGTCATTGGATTCGTCTGTGCTTGAAGATTAATGTTGTGGTAAAATATTACAAACAACCTTAAGGAAAATTACCAGTTTGGAATGATTAATAACATATTTTAGCACAAAACAAGAAATAATTGTTGTGACTGACACTAAGCAAATGGCTCACGTGCTGTATTCTCGCATATTCTAGCAGAAGGATCAGGTGAAGCTATAATCCTTACAGATCCCTCGATCAAAGATGCCGAGAACTATGAGTAAGTAGGAAAGAGAGCACTAGCTTTGATGTTCACCATCAAAATGTTTGAAAGACAACATCTTTTCGACCTAGTTGGAGCTCTACCTTTAGAAGTACATATACGAAGTTACCCACCAATCGTGTTTCCAGCTACACTGATCAAAGATGCAAATAACGAAAATGAGACAACATACAACAAATAAATAGATAAATTATTCTATCCAGATTAAACCGGTGGGTAGGATAATTTGAGTAAAAGTTCAACTGGTATCCAGACACCTACTACATTCCATGCTACTTGAATAGTTGACTGACTCAACCTCGACAACTTCCAAACCGATCTTCATACGTTGGTAGTACTTTTATTAGAGGAAGACACTGGATGTCCGACGGTGAAACCGAGCCGATAGACACAAACAGTTTATCTGAGGTAACAGAAACACTATTATTTCCAAACCAGAGGTACAAATCGGCACTAGAATCTTCGAACAATCAGTGGCTCATGAACACACTTCGGTCACTGATGGAAAACGAAGTCATAACGTTGATTTATTGTCTTATTGAACAGATCCTTAGATCATATAGTAAGTGTCAAAAAATGTAGTAAAATACAAACAGAATTAATGAACAGAGTATGATTATCACATTAAAACCTGAAAAAACTTACAAATAAAAATGCTTTGTAAAAAAAAATCAATACCTTGATGAACTGATTGTAGATGTCTGCAAAGAGCGCCATTCGAAGAGAATATTTTACCACATTCATCGCATGGAAAACTTACACCTGCAGGAACAAGAACAAATGAAATGAAATCATCTCTAATATTCTGAGTACTATATTATAAGCCCAAAGTTGACTGAAAACAAATTTCAAGTCAAATAACGAAACGATCATATGTAATGACTCAGCAACAAAAAACAAAATAGTTGAAATATTCTATGAACAAAAGAGCATTGGGATCTCAAAATCATCAAAAATCCTACTTAATGTTCAGTGTTTTACCGTCTATCTGCATCAGTTGAATAATGTAAATCAGATTTTTTTTAAAGTCATTGTAGGGAAACTACTAAATGATATTTAATTCAACCATACCTTGATGAGCAGCAGTAACATGTTCATTCACAGCTTCACCGCTACTCGAGTAAAACTTTCTGTACGATAACATCAAGTAAAGTTGTTTAATTATTTGTAGTAGAAGAGATATGTAAAAAAAATGGTGTAAATGAAAGGTCCACATTTAACAATGATATTATTAGAAGGCACATAACATACAATTTCATAGTAGACCGTCATTATCATAACCTAACTTACCTTCGTGAGCAACTTTTATGTGGTCATTTAATTTGGATTTAGTTCCAAACTTTCTATCACATTGATTACAAGGATGTTTTATTCCTAATGAAAGAAGAACAATTAGTCGTATTACTAAATGTACCGACTTATATTTAACACCAATGTTTAAATATTTGTATAAGTAATTTGCAACACAGATAATCCAAACATACAAAAGAGAAATCATATGAACGAACGAACAACCATTTGTGTAATAGACTTTAAAACAATATCAACAAATGTAATTAAAACCATGAACCTTCGCTTTTCGAACTCTCAATTCAATATAAATACCCTGCCACATGATTGCAGTGACCAGTATATGCCTGACACAGAATACAAACAGATGGTCGTATAAAAATATTTCTACAGGATCAGGTGACTATTACCGCCCTTCACAAAACTACGGAATTTGGACTGAACGCACCGTGTGTAGAACGATTGAAATTCCTATCTGTCCTTATAATTTGTTTAAATATTACACCTAGGTAACAATTGCATACACTGATTAATCAATGGTTTCTTGATGTCATCCCTTCATCTAACTAATCATTTTCAATCATATCATTTTACTGCGATTTTATTTATCGAACCAGGTACACAAATCTGGTACAAAAAGTAGAATGCGCCATACAAATACAGAGGTAGAACTGTTAGGAAAGAATAAAAGAGTGAAAGTGAGTACTACCAAAAAGATTAACCTCAACTGTGACGCAATTACCAGCAGTTACATATCCACACAAGCTTCTCAATTACTTCTAATGGGTTACTAAAAGCAGTGAGTGCAAGCATGGGTTTATGTCAGTCTTGTAGGAGCACTTTGGATTTGTAGGGTCAGAGATACATGCCACACTAACAGACATTACCCGTTAATTGATTTAGTGTGATTTACATAGTTTATGTATTATTGCATCTCAAAACGATGTCATCCTTATGCCCTAAGTCTAAAAGTCATCTAATTAACAGATCTACACCACTACGACCTAACTCCATTAAAGCCGTTTCTAGAGCATCATCGACGGTGAAGTTAACAAGGAATGGTGAGATCGACCAATCTTGCCTAACTCTATTGTTAGAATAGAATGAAGAGCTACAGCTAATTTATTTAAATTAATCCATTTAGAATGACATACAATGCAACTTCACAGTAAAGCAACATTATCACAAACGTTACTCACCTTCATGAATAACTTTTTTGTGTACATATAAATCATATTTCGTAGAAAGCTTTTTGTTACATTGATTACATGGATATTTTATCCCTAAAAAAAACAAGACAATAAATTATATATATATATATATATATATATATATATATATATATATTAGTAACGATTTATAACACATACTTTGCATAAACATGACCATTTTACAAGAGAAAAGGTATAAACGAGCAAATATTAATTATTGTTGTATATGAGAAATTAGGTTCACAATTTGCCGAGAGATAAACACAAACACAAGACTGAGTAATAAACTGGGAAAACTGAACAATGATAGATACAAATAAACATGTTTGACCAAAAATTACGAACAAGACTATCAAAGCCAAAATAACCCTTTATTACAACTATATCAAGTCCAGAGTACAATAAAGAGAAATCAATAGTGGGGAGATTTTGTTGTTCTATGGTGTCTCATATTTAGTATAGTTGAACGTCAGCTTTTGCTCGCTAAGCAATAACTGGGTCAATAGGTCAAATCTATTATCATATTGATGTGTGAGTTGGAATAATTCCGGGACCCCAAAACCAAAAAAGGAATTTTCATAGGAGACTACCGTCAGAGCTATCAAGTTTTGGTAAATGCAAGGTTTCACAAAACCTTTCAACCAACCAGTTGAAAAAATCTTTAGTGATCACTAGTCTGGATTTTTAAGCTGCACACGTATCATAAAATTAGACGATACTAATCCTACACCGTGAATAGAATATTCCCAAGAACGTTCTGAAAATATACAAATATTGACGTACATATCGATCTTTTGGAAAGGTGGATTTTTGTTTTACTAATAATGGGAAGCTGACTTAAGAAACTTTGTAGGTGTATTACAAGTTATGCTTAAGAGTATTCGAATTGTCTGTATTCATTCCATCAAGTCTTGTACTGATATTTCGATTCGCATACCAGTATTCGGGTTTCGACAATGGGGTTAGTTTTTGAATACGCAAAGACAATTGTTCTGCTGTGGACTGAAAAGAAGGATAGCTCATCAAGATACCAAAGAAAGGAGATCTGAGCAAATGTGAGAACTACAGAGGAATCACACTGTTGTCAGTATCAGGAAAGGTTTTCAACAGTGTTGCTGAACCGGATGAAAGATTCAGTGGACGCTCGACTTCGACATCAACAGGCTGGATTCCGTAAGGATCGGTCGTGCACAGACCAAATTGCGACACTACAGACCATCGTGGAACAATTAGTTGAGTGGAACTCATCACTATACATCAACTTCATTGACTATGATAAAGCGTTTGAAAGTGTGGACAGGAGAACATGATGGAAACTTTTTCGACACTATGGAGTTCCTCAGAAGATTATCAACATTATCCAGAACTCATACGATGGACTACAGTGCAAAGTTGTGCATGGAGAACAGCTGACAGATGCATTCTCATTAAGAACCGGAGTTAGACAAGACTGTCTACTCTCCCCCTTCCTCTTTCTTCTATTGATTGACTGGATTATGAAGACCTCGACATCTGAGGGGAAGCATGGAATACAATGGACATCTCAAAAACAATTAGACGATTTGGACTTCGTAGATGACCTAGCCCTCCTACCTCATACACACGAACAAATACAAACGAAGACAACAAATGTAGCAGCAGTCTCTGCATCAATAGGTTTCAACATACACAAAGGAAAAAGCAAGATTCTCAAATAAAACTCAGAGAACACCAACGCAATCACACTTGATGGCGAAACTCTGGAAGTTGTGGTAACATTCACGTACCTGGAAAGCATTAATTATGAACAAGGAGGATCTGATGTAGACGTAAAGACGAGGATTGGCAAAGCAAGGACAGCATTCCTACATTTGAAGAACATATGGAACTCCAAAAAATTGTCAACCAATATCAAAGTCACAATCTTCAATACGAACGTCAAGACAGTCTACTGTACGGAGCTGAAACGAGGAGAACTACTACATCCATCGTCAAGAAGGTACAAGTATTTATAAACAGTTGTCTACGTAAAATAATCAAAATTCACTGGCCGGATACCATCAGCAACAGCGTTTTATGGGAGAGGACAAAAAAGCTTCCAGCTGAAGAGGAAATTAGGAAAAGGCACTGGAAGTGGATAGGACATACATTAGGGAAATCAACAAACTGCATCACGATGCAAGTCCTAACTTGGAATCCTGAAGGGAAGCGGAAAAGAGGAAGGCCAAAGAACACATTACGCTGGAAAATAGAAGCAGATATGAAAAGGATGAATAAAAACTAGAAAAGACTGCCCAGGACAGGGTTGGATGGAAAATGTTGGTGGGCGGCCTATGCTCCTCTACGAGAGGTAACAGACGTAAGTTAGTAAGTAACTTGAATGCCACATTTTTGTACATGGACTTGAAAATCCGAAATATACTAATACCATTTCATCTCACGTCTGACGAGTAAAATAGAACATAGATATTTATTTATTTATTTATTTAAACACATATATATTGGTACAAAAGGGCACCAGGTACATATGCGCCACACAAAATAATGAAAGTAGGTAGATAAAGGATGAAAAGATAAGGCGGGCTGAAATGTACAACCAGAAGATTCTTTCAGTTAGGAAAGTTAGAACCATTCTTTATGTAGAAAGTAAAAGAAGGTTGCAGCAGGATCGCCACTGGCTTCTATTCTGAGCCATATCCGATAACGTCTCTAGCCACTGTGTTGCACTATCTCTCGGACCCCAACCAGGGAGTCGTGAAGGACCAACGGAAGCTAGCCCTTTGCAGCTCTCTTTCATGCCACGACACCATGTCATACACTGACCTCCTCTCCGCTTTCTCCAACCAGTCCCAGGGTCGGCAAATAATGCACGACGCGGAAGTCTCTGGGACGACATTCGTAAAACATGTCCGAGCCACCGAAGTCGGTGTTTCAAGATGGTGACACCAATTGAATTATCGTCTCTGCGCCCGAACACACGATGCCGAACCTCTGCATTACTAACATGGTGTTGCCACTGGATGTCAGCAATCCTTCGGAGACAACGATGATCGAACACAGAGAGACGTCTAACATCCTCAACTCGGAGAGGCCAGGTTTCACAAGCATAGAGCAAAACTGCTCTCACCGACGCGTTGTAGATCCGACCTTTTACAGCCAGACTAACATCACGAAGGCGCCAAAGATGGCCCAGATTGGCATAAGCCGCTCTGGCTTTCATTAAACGTGCATCAATCTCATCACTCACGCCACCACCAGCACTTATATAGCTACCTAGATACACGAACTTCTCAACTACTTCGATCTCCTCACCATCCAGGGTGAGTACAGGATGAGAATCCTGCCAGTCTTGTAGAAGTACTTTGCACTTGGAGGGTGCAAAGCACATGCCGTACCTGCGGACACTGATTGCCAACTGATTAAGTGCTGATTGCATGCCTTGGGCATTATCGCACAGTAAGACAATATCATCCGCATACTCAAGGTCGAGAAGTCGTTCTCCAGTCAACATATCCACACCGCCATTACTTACATCCATCAGAGCTGTTTCTAGGATGTCGTCGATGGCAAAGTTGAAGAGGAATGGGGAGATCGGGCAACCCTGCCTAACCCCACTGCTCGAATGGAACAAGGGAGAAAGGTGGTTGTATGCCCTCACTCTGCCTGAGGTGTTCGTATACAGGGCTTTTAAGATGTTAATGAACTTCTCAGGCACACCATTCTTCAATAGACAATCCCAGAGAACAGTCCTGTCCAACGAATCGAAGGCCGCCCTGATATCAAGAAACACTACGATTGTTGGCCTGCGATAAGTATGACGGTGTTCTAACATTTGGCGGAGGGTGAAGATGTGATCAATGCATCCTCGACCAGAACGAAAACCAGCCTGCTCCTCGCGAGTCAATCGTTCTCGGGTTTTAAACAACCTACGAAGAATGATAGAAGCCAATAGTTTGGACGCGATCGAAAGTAGACTTATCCCCCGATAGTTGCTACAGGAACAACGTGAACCCTTTTTAAAGATAGGGACGACTATTGACTCATTCCAAAATGTTGGGACACTTTCTTGCTCCCAAACCTTTCCAAACAACGCAGTCAGTTCCTTAGCCAGAAAGTCACCACCATCTTTAAAAAGAGCCGGAGGTAAGTCATCTGGGCCAGGTGATTTATAACGTTTCAAGAGTTGGAGTTCCTTGCGGACTTCCGCCTCGTTTGGTGGATCAGTCGTCACCGGCCATGGGGAGCAGGACAAGCTGGTTGATGTTGCCGGAGCAGCAGGCCAGTTGAACTGCCCTTCGAAAAATTCCGCCCATCGTCCAAGACGTCGACAGATGTTAGTGATTGGCATCCCGTCATCCTCGTAGATTGTTTCACTCACACCAGACTTCTTGCTGCCAGTGGCTCGGATGAGTTGGAAGAGCTTCCGGCAGTTACCAGATGCAGCTGCTGCTTCCATCTCATTAGCACGCTCCGACCACCAGGCTTCCCGGTCCTTACACAAGCTTTGCCCGATTTCATTACGTAACAGCCTTCGTTTGTGGTCAAACTCACGGTCACCCGGAGTAGACCGACGGGCTTCCATCAGTTGTAAGGAGCCAGAAGAAACCCAGTGGTTGTAAGCGGGACGTTTCGCGAAGCCGCAAGCGGCTTTACTCGCCATTTTCATGGCGTCATGAAGATGCAACCAATGCTTACCTATACTTTTCGGTGGGGTGGTAGCTAGCCTAGAGGCTAGCTCCGCTCGATACTTACTTGCAACAGAAGTTGCAGCCAGTTTACTAATATCAATCCGTTGGTGGTGGTCAATCCTTCGGCCACTGAAAAGTAAGGTGAGATTGGCGCAGACCAGGGCATGATCAGACTCCAGATAGGTACTCCAAAAGGAGCGGCAGTCTTGTACACAACCACGCCAGCGGTAGCTGATCGCGATGTGATCAATCTGAGTCCAGGTTTGGGATGCAGAGGGAGGACGCCAGGTGGCACACCGGCGATGACTGTGCCGGAAGTTAGTGCTGGCCAGAAACAGGTTGTGGTCTGTGCACAGTTGCAGCAAACGGTCCCCGTTATCTGTCCTGCGACCAACAAGTCCCCATCGGCCACCTAGACGACTCTCTTCTATGCCTAGACGCCCGACCTGTGCATTCAAGTCTCCGGCTAGTACTACAATATCTGTCGAACGCGCTTTCTGGAGAAGAACTGTTAACTGATGGTAAAACTCATCCTTGATTGCATCCGGGCTGCAATCTGTCGGGGCATAGGCGGAGATGACGAAAAGACACCGTTTCTCACGCCGATTTCTTCTCACTTTGATGGAACTTTCTAATCTAACAGCACATAACCGACTGTTAATGGGGATCCAATCGATTAGTGCTGCCTCAGCTCTAGCGCTTAGTGCGACACCAACGCCAGCAAGACCAGACGAAGATGCCACAGGGTCCCCGGATAAGCGCACGTGGAACAAGCTTTTCGAGGCGACAGATGGAGAGCGGATTTGTAGTACTTCACTAGAGTCTTGAATACGGGTCTCGGATAGACAACAAACGTCAACATTAAGACCTTCCAAAGACATAGCCAGCCCTATCTGTTGTCTGATCTGCATTAGTGTGCGAACGTTGAAGGAAGCCAGCTTGAACGGCGTACGTGGTTTCAGAAAGACTGCCTCAGTATTCATAATCGGTGGAAGCATTCACTTTCAACCAGACAGTGACTGGAGATCGTTTAGATAGGACAGATTTTCCACCAAGAGCGAGCTGCTGCATAAGTTGAAGAGTAAGGTTACACAAATTGGGGATAAAAGGGGGTGAATTAGCGATATGGTAAGTAATAATAATAATAATAATAATAATAATAATAATAATAATAATAATAATAATAATAAAGGTAATAATAATAATAATGTTAATTGTTTTGCTTTTAGTATGACCAGGGATATCGTCAATAAAGTTCATAATTTCATTCATTTGTTTGTGTGTGGGCTGTGATACTGCCCGGGTGCCCAAACCGAAGCAGGTGGTTTTCTTAGGGGACCACACCCCGAGCCTTTGACCTAAAGGTCTGATCCACAAGGCAGTGGAGCATCGTGAGGAGATGCAGTCCCATGGTTGCCGTTGACCAACAGCAGGTTCTTCCGCCATTCGTTCCATCAGGATACTGGAGCCCATGTGCACCATTGGTTTGGAATCAGGGTTTTCCAACTCCCCTAGGTGGACCCTCCGTGTCCACCAATCCGGTTATAGCGCCGAACATTCGCTTTTCGTCCTCTCACTTTCGTAAACAACACCCCCGCCACGAGAAGGCAGTGAGTAGGACTTCCCTGGCAGAGGCTATATATTCGCTGGCCATGTGAGAGCATTTCGAGAGAGAGAGAGAGTAGACTCTCCCCACTCTCGGCCGTACCAGGGCATTTGGGGGCAACATAGATAACTGACAGCCCTACATATATTTCGCTAAGAATGTCAACGATTTATAAACCCTAAATTGAATCTTAGTGTGATTCAGAGAGCAGAAAATTCTGGTTCAGTACATGCGATTCAAAAAAAATCAGAAATTAACCAAAACCAAAAAAAAAAGGATTTTACTCCATCAACAAATTGGCCGTATCGTTACTTAAAGAAATATCATTACTAGCAATGCAACAAAGTTGAAAAGATATGGTTACTACGAAGCACAGCTTGACACCAAAAAATCCACAGAAAGATGTAGAAAATTTTTTTAATAAACCGTTAAATTCACTTAAAAAAATTGTTTGCAATATTCATGGTTCGTGATCAAGCCAGTGGGATATAGGCGTCATCACTAATACATAGATATCTTACGCACAGTCTGTATCAGAAACAAACATCACATTAGCAAGTTATGGAAGTACATAGACACACATGAATTCAAGAAAACCCGTCAGCTTGCGAGGCGTGTTTCCAATGAAATATTCCACCGAAACAGGTTACTACGCTGTAATGTTATATGACATGAAAATGCCAACCCTAAGTCATGTCGTTTTGAATACGCAAACCTCATTTGATTGTATCAAACCACACTGTGACTTGGTAAGTGTGACAAAGGAGAACATATTATTGCTTTCCTAGTCAATAACCATAATACCAAATTACTACACGTCAACTGGAACTATAAAGAACAAGCGCGAAATGTAACATTTTGTCTTCAATGTTGGAAAATGTATAGAAAACCGAGGATACTTTTAGAGCTATATGTGACCTTTGGTAAATATCCAGTTAAAAACGATACATATTATTTTTCATTTCTTAGATGTTTCTAGTAAGCTTCTGTTTTACTCTAATTGGAAACAACATTTCCCAGTGCTTTCTGGGACTCTGGAGACTTTGGCAATGGATATTTTCGGACTCTTAAATAGAAATAAAATATAAACCTTCAAACAAACAATGATAATGATTTAACAAATTGAATCACTTAAGAGCTTCCTGAAGCATTTAAAGATGGTCTAATCTAATACACAACAAAATCTATTTCAAAAGAAAAACTCGATAATATACCTTCAGGTATGGAGTACCTTGTGATTATCTAGAGAGAAAATAACATACTTCAATTTATACGATTGAATAATATCACAATCCACAAAACAACCATGTTAATATACAATTAGAAATATGAATAACTTGAGTTATCAATACATTCTAACAAATTTTAACAGAATCCTTTCTTATAGAACAAGCTCACTTCCCATTATCTTATAATCATGTAGTTCATACCTTTAGAATATCTAATTGCTCGTACTTTTCTTATAGTAAGAAAAACTCAACAAAAAACAGATTGAAATAAGAATGGAACTAGTGAACAGGATGTGTAAACATAATAGAATCCACAAAATACACATAAATGTAATTGTTTGATTGTAAAAAATGATTATACCTTCATGAGCTGATTTTATGTGTCTATTTAGTTGAGATTTCGTAGTGAAGTTCCTATCACATTTATCACATGAAAGATTAATACCTGTGAGGAAAACAACACAAAGATTTGTCAAAGCATAATTAATCATTTAAGACAATAATACCAGTGAAAAATAAAAGGTTTTCGAGGCTTCATATTCTGTGAACAAATCAAAAGATGTTAAGAGATACTCATCAGAGACTAAATGGTCGTAAAGAATATTTTTTGTAGTGACTTGTTGAGAAGGTATATTGCACACAGCACCACACAGAACATCATAATTACCACAATAACTCACCTTGGTGAATAACTTTCTTGTGTTCAATTAAATGGAATTTGGTTGTAAACTTTCTGTCACATTGAATACATGGATATTTTATTCCTAAAGAGAAAAGAAATGATAATTAAGATTATTAAATGTACTTATAGAATTTCGCGAACTAATTATGATTGAGTAGACATAAGAGATCTATTATTATATATGTGTGTGAACTGAGATACTATCTAGACGCCAAAACTAAAGTAAGTGATTTTGTTAGGTCGGTTACTGTCGGAACATATGACCTAAGGATCTAATTCACATTAGGACATCCAGTTCCCCGGGTAGCCAGTGGCCAAAATCAATTTGTACATCATTCATTTTTAAGGAAACCAGAGCTCACAGTACAGCATTCCTTCTAAATCAGAGTTTTTCAACTCCTCCACATCGACCCTGAGTATCTACAGACCCGGTCAGAACTTTGGAGATTCGCCTTCCGTTTTCCCATAAAAGCGTTCAAACCATATGCTTTTAGTTTGAAGAACAAGTTAAGGTGGTTAAATTACAATCACAGAGAGATTGAATTGCATAATAAACTGATTTTCTGATACCAGTTAGCTATTTGTGAACTGATTTTTAAACCAGTCCGTTTTATTGTAGCCTATGTGTATCTATAAGTACGTGTTGTACAATATGAAGAAAGGTCAGGTGGTTACCTATTTTACCGGAATTCACTGATATTAGTACTTGATAAAATGATTAATTCCTGTGAGTGTTTTTCATTCACTTGCTAAATGAAGTTTGCCAACCATTGGATCGGATAGACAGAATCAATCAACATCAAATCACTGAGATGATTTTTAATTATTTGCCATTTTGTTTACAAAGTATTCCAAGTAGCAGTATGGTGAGAACAAAATAACAACTGTAGTATACGAAATAAAATGAATGTGTAATGATATAAAGTGAAATAATGATCATTTTTTCCATTGGGATCGTGATAGTATGGTTTTTACTATATTTCGTGTACGTCACATTGAGCTCCGATCACCTACCTCCAAAAAAGAGTGGTTAATCAAAATACAACACTCACTATCGCCAACTCATTATTTAAGAAATTTTAATACCATTTTGAGACACACATTGCATCTTACTGTATACTATAGAAAAAATCAACAGTATTTGATTTAAATCTTCAAAAGAATGGAAGTGAGGTATAATGATGTGGATGAACTGTGTTTTTTTGATAAGCAAAGTTTATTTGTTTAATGAAAATAATACAAAATGTGAATACTGTGGTAAAATGAATATTAAAATGAAAACAAACAGGTGGAAACAAATGCAATTTATTCTAAACATACAATCTAGTGTGATAGATCTATCATTGTAATGTTTGGTTTAAAAAACCCAAAATCTGACTTCGAAAGAAAGAAGCATGAATCAACATTTAGTCAGTAGTAACATTGAAACAACAAAAAATAGTCACAACTTATTAGGCGTAAAAAGCAAACAAACAACAAGAAATGTATCATCTACTTTTGTGAATGCTTTTAATGTGGCGGTCTCGTCCAGCTCTTGTTGAAAACGTCTTGTTGCAAAAAACACACGACGGTTTCATTCCTGTAAATATAAAGAATTAACTTAGGAAATCCATTGCAAGAACAATGGGAGTTTTGAAAGAACAGTAAAAAGAAGAGAATCTACTGTAGTCAAGATTACTACCAAGGTTAATTGCCAAACTATTTTTTGCGTTTATCAGAGAGATTAATAAGATACATATAGAAATAAATATATGTCTTAATTAGCATATCAGTTGTCATAATTTACAACAAGACGAATGAACTCTGTAAATTTTCTACATTACATCAGACTCAGTAATCAACAAGTCACACACTAACAGTTCTATTTAGTAATGAACACTGTAAATTCAATATGAAGAATATTTTCAAAAGATGAACATATTAAAATTTAGTATGTTTCTTTCAAGATATACCTACCCTCTTCAGAATCTTGTACTGATGAGATTTGACGTCGCTTAACAGTTGTACCACCATTATTACGGTTATAAGCACTAACAATATGACCATCATTATAGTTATATTTATCTACAAAAGGGAATCATACAATATTACATGCATGTTTCCAAATAATTTATTAACATAATAATCAGATTTGCAAAATTGATTTGAAGAAAAAAGGTAAATAGAAATAAATTTGACTTTGATGTAAATCATTAAAACCATAGCTGATGAAAATAATATACATATACCAACAGAAAGGATACAGAAAGCTTCTAAATACGGTTCAGTCAGTATATTTATCCAACATACAGATCATTAAGACTGTTGTAGAAAGTGAAGTCAGGATAAATCTACTGACAGATTCATTTTTCATTAGATATAACTTAAGGAAGATTGTGAATGATTAGCATTGGATAAATTTAGAATAATACTTTAATGATACAGGTTAAGAGTTAAAATACCTTAGTAAAATAGTTTTAAAATCAAGTCTTTTTAGAGGATTGTTAAAAAACCGGTCGAAGCATTACATCTATATTTGACTGATTGGAGCAGCTTTACACCATTCAATTCTTCCAATGTGAACAGAATGAGAGAAACGAGCGAAATTGTTTCAGGCGTTCAGAAGTTATGGTCAAAAGTGTAATCACGAAATTAGAGGTCTCGGATATTTCCGTAGGATTTTGTCGCAGTGAATTTCTATGAAAAATTTCAGGTCACATTTCTTAAATAACTTTTGTATGACCCGATAGATTTTGCTGATTCTTGATGTATTTTGTGCAGAATTGCAAATATTGTTGTTTCTAGACCAACTTTTCATCTATCCAGAACTCAGAATCAATCGAGCGGCAATGTACAGTCTTAAGTGATTCAAACCCCTAAAACATGTATGAGTATCTTGATATAATTATATATAATTCAACAAATTTTTTAAAGTAATAAACTATAATAACACTTACGTTTAAAACTGTCCTCCGAATACAACGAATGATTATCTCGCAAAATTCCTAACTTATTATCTATTAGACTGTCATCCATAGTGTTATCATAATTACATTCCTCCGCTAAAAACGAACATAATATCTATAAGAATGCAGAATACATAGTCAAACGATAGATAATAAGTCAACTCAGTCAGTCAGTCAGCGACAACGTAGGACCAGGCAAATATATGCATCTGTCTAAGTTGCCATACCTCGTTAGCACAACAAGATCAACACCGGATTCATAGAGGTAATTAATTTAGTGGTGGTAGTATATAAAGAAAGGTTGTATAGAAGGATATAGTATAGGAAGGGAAAAAAAGTTATGAAGCAATTTTAATCTCAAGGTTTAAGGGAAGACAAAGAGTGTATACACCTACGCCATTGTGATCGATTCTGAGCCATGTCCCCACAGTCTCCAACCATTGGTTACGATAGTCACCCGGACCCCAACCAGGTAGTCTGCATCTACCAACATGGCTCAGACTAGAAGTTAGTGACTTCAAGCTCTGATGCCACGTTTTGGTTTGGCCGCCCCTAACTCTCTTCCAACCATCCCCTACACTAGTCAACATTGCGCGTCGTGGTAATCGGTGTTCAGGCATACGTAACACGTGGCCGAACCATCTCAGTCTATGAAGATTCAAAAACTTATCAACTGATTTACCATCATTCCTTGATACCCTGTATCTAACCTCACTATTACTTACCCGGTGATCCCAGCAGATGCGAGCAATATTTCTAAGGCATCTGTGGTCAAATATTAGTAACCTACGAGTATCTTCTACTGTTAATGGCCATGTTTCGCAGCTATAGAGTAAAACAGAACGAACTGCTGCGCAGTATACTCGTCCCTTAATTGATAGACGGATATCTCGTCTTCGCCATAGGTGACGTAAGTTGGCAAAAGCCAAACGAGCTTTCTGAATCCGTGCTGAGATTTCGTCAGAAACCAACCCATTAGGGCTGATCAGACTTCCAAGATAAGTGAAGTTATCGACGCGTTCGACTACTTCACTCCCTATCCTTAGTTCAGGTGTTGACGCAGGCCAGTCCTGGAGTAACAATTTACATTTGGATGGGGAGAAACGCATCCCAAACATCCTGGCATTATTACACAGTTCTAACAGAAGACTCTGAATTTTGTCAGTGTCTTCACCAAACAGGACTATGTCATCTGCGTATTCTAAGTCGATAAGTGAACCTCCTGGTAGAAGATCAATTCCTGAAAATTCAGTCGACGAGAGTGTTATTTCCAGCAACAGGTCTATAATGAAGTTAAACAAAAATGGGGATAGTGGACAGCCTTGACGGACACCACTTGAGGTTGTAAAATCATATGACAGTTCGCCATAAGCTCTCACTCGATTGGTAGTGTTCGAGTAAAGAGCCTTCACAAGGTTTATGTACTTCTCAGGTACACCTTTCAATTACAGACACTGCCACAGAACCTCTCGGTCTACAGAGTCAAATGCTGCTTTTAAGTCAAGAAAAACTATCATTGTCGGACGCCGATAAGCATGTCTGTGCTCTAAAACTTGACGAATGGTGAAGTCAACTACGTAACTGTCACCTATAATTGAAGATGGGTTTATACTAATAATGGGCGGTCATTAGACGGTGTATAACCAATAACATGTTTTTCTAGTCTATTAGTAATAATCATATTACAGTGTAGCTACTAGCTTACCCCATGACTTGCAAGTTTACTATGCTCTGATGTTAGTCAATTGCACGAAATCGTTAGGAAACCATGAATCAGACTTTTGTGTGAATCACCACTCGACATCCGTAAGATTTACCTGAACATTCTTAATGGAACTGATGCTCCCTGTTGGATTCTAGCCTAAGTCAATCAGTGTCAGTGACAGATGTTATCACTACTAAGCCATTCTAGTCGCAACTAGGGAGCGTAACATAGCACGGAACTAAAGCCTAGGGTATCTTGGCGATTCCCTTTAATGAATTAATATTAGAATTTAATATGCACTTACACTTAAGCCTAATACAATGTGTTATTTCCTACCTTATTGATTTCAACCCACTCCATTGTTAGTATTTTACTAATATTCGTGCAACTTTCCCCACCCTTATATCTCCGAATTAAGATTCACATTAAAAATGTCAGACATATTAGAATATTTTGTCGACCTAGAACAAATATGCATCAGGTCACGTCACCGCATTACATTAGCTTAATGTGATAAAGTTAATGAGATAAACGGTAAATGAGATGGCTGTATTGCTGATCACAATATAACGAGTAAAAATATATGCAAGCGACCCACAAAACAATACGATAACAATAATAATTCGGATACGTGGTATTGAAAGTAAAATATTATTGGAAAAACAGGCTATTAGCCTACTGAACATTAAATATGGTTTTCTTTCGTCTAATTGATTTATACTCCGGACTCACTAAGTGATTCCTTTTAATGGTGTTAAATAAAGTATTACCTAGTGTTAATCTGATACTCTATTCTGGGTCGTGAATACTGGATCCGGTATAATGTGACTGGTCCTACTGTCGTTTTGACGTATTACCGTAGCATACTTGAGAAAAATATTTCAAACCAACAGTAATATTAAATTCATATGAAGAGGTCTGAAAGATATTTTCTGTTCTATATTATCAGTTGTTCACATGACTAATGAAAAAACTTAAGTCTTAAGAAACAAACTTGACAAAAAAGTGCGAAATTGAAAGAGAAAGAAGGCAGAAATAGATCAATGGGCCATATATATAGTATTTACCAATTATTTTTCAAATCCGTGACCGGTCCTACTTCAAGTTAATTTTAAATAGGACGACCTGTGTTTAGATTACAGGGTCTCTTAAATTTACTGACATAAGTACTTATCAACGAGTGGCTATATGCTTTGTATGGGTTTCTTATAACGTGTCGATAGATAAATTCGTTGCACTAGTATAAAAGTAATCACCTACTTTTTATATATTCTTCAGGCCCAATGTTTAAATTACTTGATGTGCATTCATTTGATGATTTGTAGATCACACCATCCAACCCCATTGGTTGTTCAACCTTACAAGTGATTCCAAAACAGAAGTCAGATACAGGTATCGCCATTTTACTTCAATGCTCAAACATTGGAAAGTCTATAGCAACTGAGACAAGTGACAAGAAACCTTTCAAAAATTTCAAGAACCAGAAAGTATGTCAAATTCCTAGTAAAACAATTATGTTCACATTAACTACTTATTTATTTAGAATACATCAATACGAATGGGGACCAAAATAAACATACGCCGCACAAGTAATACAATGAAATTATGAATAGATTGTGTCAGCATTACTGGAAATTCACCAATTTATGTTTCAAAGAGGGTCACAATTCAGTGCGTTGGTTGATCCATTTTCAATCACTAATAGCAGACAAGCTGGCAAAACTTTAGAATTTTTCCATGATATATATATATATATATATATATATATATATATATATATATATATATATATGATTTGGTGACAGTCGAACCTGGTACGTATGTACACCGGTTCAAGTTAATATACGCATATATATGATTATATTTTTTAATTATATTGGCGACTTGCTGTTTACTATGGACTATATTTACGTTTCTTTTCGTGTGTTTCAATCTGGAGACTAGTCGAGTGTAGTGAAGAGTCTAAGAAGATTAGTCACTAGGACGGATAAGACAGGAGATAGATAAACAAATGACTAAAAAAGCAAGAACGGATTATGATAGGATATGGTTGTGACAAAAATACAACTAGGTAGTATTTTAGTTAAAGAAACTTCTCATATTTATGAAAGATGTGGAAAATAAATTACAGCAAGATCACCACTGGCTTCCATTCTGAGCCACATTTGATAACGTCTTAAACCGCTGAACTGTGCCACTGTGAAGCTTCCAAGCAAGGATTCATGGTGAACCGACAAAACCACTCCTATATAGTTCTTTCATACCACGGTACAATTTTATAAACTGGGTTTATTGTAGTCACATATTCCATGGTAACTACAATTAATTGTTCGCATACCACTATCAACCATAAGAGAGAACTACCTAAAACAAATTTCACAATAATTTTCAAGTACTAACAGGATGACCAACGTTCTGGAATCATTTTTATCCCCATGAGTTCACTAATCTTGACAAATTCAAGCTTTACAGAACCAACTCCTGGTGTGGTCCCCCAAGAAAACCACCTGCTTCGGTCTGGACACCCCGGTAGTACTCCAGCCCTCATATAAGTCGAACGATTTATGTGGTGCATATCTATTTGGTGCCTCCTTGTACTAATGCTTCTGTTTAAAATAAAGGTGACAGTGAGTCTTGTGTTTTGGCAAGTAATCCGAATTCCTCGGTTGAATAACCATTTAACCGTATGGCTACAGAGCGTTTAGGCATTATAGCTGATGTCGGTACATGATTAAAACCTCAACTCTGATTTGTAACCCTGAGTTTTAACTATAACTCCCAATTCCTAACATTAATTTGCAACCCTATTACGATCCTATGAGGACACAGGCAATAGCAATCACTACATTTAATCGATAAAGTTTCTTCAATGCCACTCCGAGATATATTAAGGATAATATATGAAACACATTATGACATTAAGATGATTCGAAAGGTAAGGCTAGAAGTGCTAATATTGTAGCACGTTATATATTAACGTTCACTTGGAAGCAGGAGCGATCTGAAACAACACAACAGTCAGGACATGTAAATGCCGCTGAAGTAGGAGCGCAGTGTACCGGCACAACAGATATATTTTTTAAAATTGGAAGACGTGGTTCGAGTACAAAGAAGAAAACTTATTACGAAATAGTTTTATTTATTGTTCTGCAGGTTCAGCTTACGTATGGCTTGTTCCTCTTCTTCCAGTACATTTACTCTTTGCTGCGCTGCAATAAGAAAAACAAACTCGCATTAGCAACGTTGCATGTAGTGATTTCTAAAACCGTTACAATATGACATTTCGAATTGTTTAGATGCACGGCCTAACGACCTCCAATGATAAGGTTAAACATACCGCTGACAAGCCGGTAAAGGAATACTGACCTGACGACCTTCTCATCTACTATAATAAAATATCTTTATCAAAAGCTTGCATAAACTAACTAATTTTATTCCCCCGCTTCTTGTTTCATCGGTACGGTCCCATGCATTTGGTTATATCCAATCGGTGGTAGTCCAGCAAGTAGACTACACTAGTTGTTGTCAGTCCCGTAGTTATTTGTGGATTTGTATATCTTGTAGTCTAAGTGATCACGTTTGTCCCAGGTAATTAGAGTTTCTGGATACCATCGGCTATCGCATTCTAATTCAGGAGGTTAGTTGGTTGTTTGCAGTTTGAAAATAATAAAGCGATAATTCGTGTGCTAAGGGGAGACGATTAATTTAAAAGTAAACAAATTACTTGAGTGGTAATTTGTAAAAAGATGTAATGGGAACAATAAGAGAGAAAATGGAGATGAGAATCAGTTACTGGTTACGCAGTAATGATAATCGTGATAACTAGTGTGACATGCATCATAGGCAGTTGGTCCAAGAGGGTGATGGGTGAGTATGTTTGTCAGATCTCCTCTTAAATTCATTCACTGGGGGTGACTGTGATCACTTCAGTTAGGAGATTATTCTAAACGGGGACAACTCCCAACGAGAAAAAGTGAGACCATACCTCATTGTCCTCTCTTTAACGTGCAATTTCCGAGGGGCGCCTCGAGAAGCATAGTGATGACCGCCTAGTAATATACTCATATCCGGGTTACTTGAAGTACTGAATGTATTTTATGCCATTATTAGATCACCTCTTATCTCCCTGCAGCTTATGGAGAATAATCCGGTACGTTGAAGTTTATCCTCGTAAAATTATGTTTTAGACCTATCATCAACTTCGTTGCTTGTGTCTTCACTTGATCTGAGAGATTCATACCTTTTTGAAGAGAAGGGGTTCAATGACATTGTTTTTTAAACAATTTGAGAGTGATTTATCATTGAATAAGAAGACACTGTCTTTTTATGCAACGTCTCATTTAGAGCAATAAAAAAGTGGAATAATGGCCTCAATCTCTCGTTGTAAAATAAAAATGTCGAATTTATGCTTGAGATGTAGGGCTAGCATTTCAAGTCAGAGCTATATCTCCCTATTGAACTTTTGAGGGTTTTCTTTGTAGTTGTTACAGTTATTATTAAGACGATATCTGGGTCGAATAGTTGTAATTTGCAAACAAACATTTGGTGCCTAAATTAGGGTTTGGTTTTATTGTTATTTGGGAACGTAAGTTACTAGTAGATCGATGTGTCATGCCTCAATAGTGGAAGAGAGCTAAAATATGGACATAACAATGACCCTATAAACACGCGAAATGGACTAACAAAAATTAAGGAAGGCGGTAGACAATAATCAATAACGACATAAGACTCAGGCGAATTCAGGAAATGGGAACTAGATGCAGGTAGTTTAACCTGCAGTGTTTAGTGGTGATACATACTTACATGACTCACCCTAGCCTTCAAAAAGACCTTGAAAACTCAGACAGCATGTGGCTATCGGATGACTTTTACCGTTATAATAACATCATCGATTTCAAAGAAAATTGTGATCTTCATCACACGTTTTATTTTTATGCCCTAGTATTCCTGTGCTTATGCACCTTGTGTTTATTTGTTTATATCTATCATCTAATATTTTATCCAGTGTCTGTCTCTTTGTCACACTACCCATCATCTATTTGGAGCTATATTAAGTATTAGTATAGTGAATTAGAATTGTTCTTTCTGCGGTTTCCCTGTCTGCTTCGCTTCTCGTGTCGCCTTTCTGAGACAAGCATACGAATTATATGTATTTGAGATTCATGATCGCATTTAACTAATTTTGGTCGACTATCTACTAAAGCGAACTAGGTCGATAACTGTATACAAGGGCAGTGCGTTCTTCTTTTAAACTTATTCTGTATTTTTTGTATATTTGTCATCATTTTCGAAATTACTTGCAATTGTCATTAACAAACTGTACACGAATCCTGAATTCCAGGTATTTCTTTGATTTTGCTGAGTCTTCTAATGACTTTTATCTGTGTTTTGCTCAATGTTGTCTTTTTGGCGCCTGCCAAATTTGGAGGCTTTACTTTGGTTGATACTCTGTGAAATGGTTGCTTTTGTTTCATGTACTTAATCTTGAAGCGTTTTCAATGTTTACTCTACAGAGGTTTTCTATTATTAACTGGCTATTAGTTTTGTCTTTTGTATAGTTACCGTTTTACCGTGGATTGTCCATCCTGAGAACAGAATAAATTGGCCTGCCCATTTTCATCATTATGAGTCAACCAGAGGCAAACCCACTGAAACAGTTCAGTTCATGCATCTGACATTTTACTCGCTTGTTTTGCTACTGTTGGCTTCCAATGACTGCTCTTGTGCTTAACATGTATATTTTTCACTCAGACCAGCCGTGTGTACTCCACACGAACCACTCCCAATACTGATTTTTAGGCATAAGATATATTTGATAGCTCCATACTACAACGTAATACTGTGAAAAATTGTTTTACTTACACACGAAGCATATTAGATTGAAAAAATTACTTGGAATTTCCTAGTTACAAACGCCTTTGCCTTATATCTGTAAATGTCACTAGGCTAACTACAGCAACTTCTTATGGAAAGTTTGTAACTCGTCATATTCTTAACTGATGTTCCGTAAGTATTCTTAACTTTAAAATTATTTTTCTGATCAAGAATATCATTTTCAAATTGTCATATACCTCACCAACCTGTATTTTAACCTGGCCCGTACATGAGTTGTATTATATCTTCTCTGTCATTCGAAATTAATAATTAGTAGAACCGCCTTTAACATTCTTCCATAAATCCATCATAGTTGTTATCGGTATATGTATTTGGGTTTATTAATTGATCTATAATATTAGTTGCCTAAAAAGACGAATATAGTTTAGATATTTAAGTCACCAAATTTGGGCATCATCATACTGCAATAGCTTAATACCTGAATTATCAGGTAGTTGTCGGTCAAACAAACATTTAAAATCAAAACTCAGAAGCCTATTATCAAAAAGAACACTATGTAGACGAATATTTTTGAATTGAAATTCATAAGGTAATCAGGCAGCTCGGGTTCGTTAGCGTTAAAAACTATTTCAGAAGCACCCAAAACAACAATGCCCATATCTCTATGGCTAATCCTCAATCAATACTATAACTAGTTAAACATAATGGTTTCTGGTTATCGTCATAAGGCATTGCCGTGACTTAACAATCACGTAATATGATTGACAAAGTTGATGAAGCTATTATTATATTCGTTCAACAAATCGACTTGTAATTATCACCAAATAGTGTTGTTTTCTCGTTATCTACACTCACTACAGATGATTACAGTATGTCTCTCAGTCGGTTGCTAATTCAGTAAATATCTTAAAACCTTGTCAGTCTAATTGGAGGTTTGGCAACACAATCATGCATGCAGATGATCAGTATAAGCAGTCGAGCAAATCTCTCGAAAGCTAAGAACACTATTAAATTTACGCCAACATTGACAAAGATTTAAGTCATTATCGTAGACATGAGTTGAGATTGTACTCCCCTTGATTACAACTTGTGTTCTCCCTGATAATCACATCAGCATCACTCACTATTTATTATCTTGTACAGATTGATTTGGCCGGAAGCATCGTTCAACAACATTGCACCTATTTTATGGCACAGTCTTGGTCGATTTCAGTAAATCTTAATCACTATATTTGTAATAACTCCTTTTCTAACTTATGCGAAACTCGATACTTGCAACTAAGTTGCATGCACCATCAGCTTCAGTAGGGTGTTGCTAATGGTGTCCGGCTAAGGAATATTGATTATATTGAGTAAAAAATTGTTTACAAGTATTTGTACTGCTTTTATATCGGTAATAGTGGTTCTTAATATTTCAGCTCCAATCAGTAGAACTTTCTTGATGTTCGTACTGAGGGTTAAGAATGTGATATTGGATGACAGTTATTTTTAGTTGCGGGTGTTCTTCAACTGTAGTAATGTGGTCTTTGCATTGACAATCCTTGCTTTTACGACTGCATCGGATTCTTCTTGTCCATCGATGATGAATCCCATGTACGTGAATGTTACCACATCTTCCAGAGTTTCGCCATCAAGTGTGATTGCGTTGGTGTTCTCTGAGTTTTATTTGAGGATCTTGCCTTTACCTTGTGTATGTTGAGGCCTACTGTTGCAGAAGCTGCCACTACACTATTTGTTTTCATCTGCATTTGTTCGTGACTAGGGAATAGGAGGGCTAGGTCATCTGAGAATTTCAAATCGTTTAATTGATTCTGAGATGTCCATTGTATTCCGTGCTTCCTCCTCAGGTGTCGATGTCTCCATAATCCAGTCAAACATCATAGGAAAGAGAAAGAGGGATGGTAGACAGATTTGTCTGATTCCGGTTACCACCTAGAATGCATCTATCAGCTGACCTCCGCACACACCCTTACAGTGAAGTCCGTTGTATGAATTCCGTGTGATGTTGACGATCTCCCCAGGTACTCCGTAATGTCGAACAAGGTCTCATAAGGTAATCCTATCAACGTTATCTTAGTTATTTCAAGAATCACCAAGTTGTCTCCTTAATTCTGCAGCTATTTGATCGGTCCTCCCGGCCTCCCACATTTTTCGAACGTTTCAATAACCTAAACTAGTTAGTTCTTTTGTTGCCAGAGGGGACATCGGTTAAGTAGTCTCTGAAGAAACTCGACTTTCATCATGAAGCGTGATAACTCTTTTAAATGAAGATCTTTCAATTTGGAGGGCAGAGTTTGGATAGTTTAAACGATGTTTTCTGATTGACGTTTTTGTAGGAGGGTTGTTTTCTACGGAACGGGATTGATTACCTTGTCTCCGGCCCACTTTTATCTTGACTTGGGAACAGTAGTAACCCTAGAACAGCTATAGACAAAGTTGCTAGCTACCATAAGCAGGAATTGTCAGATTGTAAAAAGAAACAATGCGGTTAGACGGATGATCGGTAAATGTGTGAAATTTATACGTTCGCAAGCCACATTGAGCCAACAGATGATGGGGCCTTTTCCTGAGTATAGAGTCAAACAAGGTTGATTCTTTTTTTTCCCACAGTAATCGACTATTTTCAGTCGTTGGTGGCTCTTCAAGGAAGAAGAGAGGAAAAGAGGTAACAGTAGGTATTTGTATGTCTCCAAACGCGTGCAGCACATCTAGAAGTAGGTTTCAATCTGAGCACCGATGCTTTCCTAATATCCTTAATTAGTATCAAAGGAACGAAGGTAACTTCAAAAGAAATCTCCAAGGACAACGGAACTAGCTTTGTGGAGGCTGTTTCCTAATTGAGAAATAATATATGTCTATGGGACAAGCTAAGGTAAACGATATAACAACACAAAAGGAGATAAATTTGCATTCCAACCCACTACTAGCTAGCCATTGGGCAGAATTTGGAAGTGATCGGTACGCTGTATTCGGAGGATCCTGCCATCCGTTACCAGCGATCAGGTCTAACACGGTGTCACTTTAGTGACCTACTTCGTAAAGAATTTTAAAGGACCACCCCATCGTCCCTGTGACATAGAATGAAAGGGAAGACTTAGCACTAACCCCCAACACCTTGCTACTACTAAGAGATTGGAGCGGAATATTGCCCATACGTATTCGAAGTGACGAAGATAGGCAAACCGTCTAGCCAATACCTTCTGGTATCGGTGGATGAATAGGTACATTCCATTGCTGCAAGCGGGACAGAAGTGATTTCGCAAACATAGGAACTTAAGGGAAGGTGACGTGGTACTTGTGGATAATGATGCAACCACTCGCGGTTCATAACCAATAGGAGGGGGTTGACAAGTGCGAAATAGATGGAGATGACCTTATAAGAATGGTGGTGGTACGTATGAAAGAGAAGGGAGTAGGAAAAGACGTGCAAAATATTTTTCTCCTAAAAGGGTCAAGTGATGCAGATTGTACATTGGGTTCATCGGCATACAGGCGCACTGTCCTGTGCTTCCCATCGACATTGAGTAGTTGATTAAGAGAGCCGTGATTGGATATATCTAGAGGTGTCTTTATGTTGCTGGAGGGATTTGGGTGGCCGGTGTAACGAAAAGAACACTCAGAAAATCCTCCAAAGAATTTTGTTGGATAGTATTGTCCTTAATTTTTTTCTTCCTCTCTCGTATTTTAACACTCATTTAGGTTTCTGTTAACCACACTCCATGTTCTTCAGTCTACCTTGTCTGAGCTTTTCTTTTGTGGCCTTGGCTAAATACTTACCTCTTGTTACAAAATCTTGCTGTTGCATACTGCCGGACTGTTGACGATAAGGTCATGTTTGGCCAAACTCAGGGTCATGACATGGTTCAGTGTGTGATTGCTACCTCCCGACTGACCACTTGAGAAGGTTGCCGGAATCCTTGTAAATAGGTATCGGATCCCACCTTGTTGGGAATATTTTCAATAATGCTCAGGTATCCACCTAGGGTTTATTTCTCTTGTTGTTAGCACGTTAGCTTGTGCTAGGGAAACCCTTGACTGCATATCACAGGCTCTACCATTTGAGGCTTTTTACACTTTTCATATAATTTATTCGCTTTACTGAGCTAGAGTCATTTAAATTAAACACAGAGTTTGTGTTTTGAAATAATTTAATACGAGTCACTGAAAAACGCCTTGTAAGTTATACAGAAGAACATAGTACTGTCGAATGGAATAAATTTCAGTTCGTTAGTTCCGCGTCCAGACTGAATATTGGTATTTTGATCGTTACGCTTAAGAAGAACTGTTGTCAAACCAGCCTTTCGTCACATGTCGTCTACTAACAAATTCATTTATTTGTGGAAGACCATTCAATGTCAACCGGTGCTACGACTCCATGTAGTGAAATGGGTTATTAGGTCTTTGATTGATCATCGGAAAATGTAATTAAAGCAACCATCATCGTCCAGGGTAACGATACCTGGTTGATAGTGGTATGCAAGACGATGAGTGCGAAGGAGGGTGCTATGACGTTTGTGTGAATCAAACACTAGCAGATTTCAAAGGGTTTGGGTAGCTTCACGTGTTTAGTTGTGCCGTAAATTCTGCTTGGACTCAAAATGCTTGCTAAAAAAGGCCACTGCAATTGTGAACCCAGCTGAAAAGCAAATCGGCGAGCGTTGTTGTGGAGCATCTGATGATCTTCGTTTTGTTGACATAAATTTCTGTGCGGTCATCTCAAGTAGGCTCATGGACGTTTGAGCCATGTGGTCTGAAGGATCAACTTCAGTGAGGTATTCGGTTAGAAAGAATTCACTAATGAAGTTTCTTCTAAACCTTTTCACGAGTGGCAGCAGCCAGAAAACGACCAAAAAACTGAACTGTAGGCCTAATTCCGTTTCTCACAGGAGTAACAATAAACATCATGACCTGATCACTCAAGTCGTCTAAAATCAAGATTTCAAGATGATTGTAACGTCAGTGTGATGCCTCCTCCAGTAAAATCTGATGAGTGGATATAAAATAAGAGTGAGAACAACCCAATACTGTGAAAGAGAAGACAGTCTCTCTGACAGTTGGTAAATAGTGAGGGATAATAAATTTGTAACTTGTTGAGTGGTAAAACCTCAACAGTAAACGATTCCGAAGCCGTTTCGGGTTAACGATGAATCCCTTCCAATGGTCTTCTTATTTGTTCCACCAATGCCTGCAACTTGAGCAGCAAGCAATCCGGGTCAGGAGTACAGACGGACTTACATAAACTTAAGTGATTTAGCCTGTAGACAACGGAAAACTGGAATTTGAAAGTTTCAAGTTATTAAAAGCCAGTAGAATACAAAAATGTAGATGAGGAGGGTTAGTTTTATGCATTAAAAATACTTTGCACCTTACCGTTGTTGATAAAACATCCCATAAAAGTGAAATGTGTGAAATAGTTTTCAGCCTCTTGGAACCCGAGAAACTAAAACCGTTGATCAGTTTGTTTTGATAAAAACTAAGCAAGGACATGATTGGGCTTTTAGCAAACCTATTATGCAGTTGATCTTCAATTTATCGATATTTGACCTTTGAAGACTTTATTGCACGTTTAGGAGACTGGAAAAATCCAAGAATTGAATTATCAGAAAGATTTTGAACAGAAACTGGTTGGTGGAGTGTTACATGTTCCTTAGTGCAACATATAAAAGAGGTGACTGGGGAAGACCAGAAATCCCAGTCTTTACTAAATCTCATATCGATCCATTATGAGGATAATGTCGCAAGCCTCGATGACACCATCTTCAGGCAAGAATAACCATGCAGTTCTATTCTTTGGTTTCCATGCCGCCATCAACTATAATGAGTCAGATCAAGCGAGACCAGACATTCGTGGAGTGAATACACAATTAATCACACAATCGGCGTTCTCAGTAGGTTGTACAGCAAAACTAGACCCACCCACTAAGATGGCTCAGAATCTACGTGAGAATCTATGTATACACCTTACAGCTCCGAGCGTCTCTCGCTCTATACCAAATGGTTCAAGAAACTTTCCTCCACGGTTCATTAAGGAGCTTCGTTTATTTATCTGTGAAAGAAAAAGAATATAGGGGAGATTAGAGTTACTCAGTATCTAAGAGTCCAGATCATAATGTTCCTAAACCCGAAATACTTGTTCCTAAATCCTAGACAGATGTAGAAACTGTGTGAAGAATAATATATCAAGCAGTCTATAGAGTTCTCTAAACTCTTATATAAGTACATAAACCAAAGGTCTAAGGAAAGAGGCTGCTGCACCATATAAAATGCTAGTAAAACATCACCACATCATCACTTCGATTCATATGAACCCCACACATATCCTGAACATAATCAGTATTAGAAAACATAGTGTTTTTGGTTTGTCAAATTATATCGATGTAAGCAAGCTAAAGGAATGAAATGAAACGGACCCTAGACTATTAAAGTAACTAGAAGATTTTATGGCATACTGATTGGACATATGTTTTAGTCTATATGTAAGCTGAGTTTGATTACCAAAAGACAGGAAGAACACTATGGGAACCCCGTTCATTAAAACAAATACGAGAAACGAACCTAAGAACTATCATCCTGGAAGCCTGATTAGTGTGGTTTTAGTGATTCTATCAAAGTTCTTTCGAAAGTTGTTAAAGGAACTAGACTAAAACCCTATTCCTTCTGAAAAGCAGTAAGCCTTTAGGATGGGTCATTCGTGCCTCGCAAAATTTTTAGCAAGTCACGAACGTTTAAGTGATCTGAATAATCAAAAACCGCTTATGGGCGTAGCATATAATGATTTCAATAGGGGTCTTGAATAAGTTATGCCTTGCAGGTTGGATTAGTATTACTTTTGTGGATAACAGGTTACCTATTTGGATGTCAAAAGAAAGCACGTCTTAACTACAAATTGTCTTGTTAAGATACTGTTTTGATGCCTCAGGAGGCCAACGCCCCTTAACCTGATGTAAGTGGTCTTATTACCATCGTTGATTTTATTGTATAACGGCGACATGAAGATTTGGAGGGCGAATGTAGCTTTAAATGACCTGCAGAAACTGTCCGAATGGTTTAGAATTGACAGTCTCTGATGAATGCTTTCATTTCATAATGATGCATGTTAATCATTGAGGTACCGATACGTAGACAGTGAATAACATTAAGCTACACACAAGGACTTAAGAGTCATTGTCATTGAAGACTTTAAAATTACTCCACACTGCTGTGAGATAGCCACCAAAAGTTTTGGAAACTTATGGTCAATACGTGAAGTCTTTAGCCATGTCGATACTGTGTCTTTTACTTTATCTACAGTTCTAATCTGTCCTAAACTCCAGTATTGCATGCGACAAGTTACATCCTGCAAGAAAAGACAGTGACCTGTTGAAGAAGATTCAAACAACTGCAAACAAGTTGATTCACGGAATCGTAAAGCTGTATTCAGAAGAGACTGACTGAACTAAACCTGTTCTCATTGTTGTATAGAGTGATCAGAGGTGACTTGATCACAGATCTTAAATTACTGGATGACAAATTGAAATCTGAATTTCCCCCATTTTTCTTGTCTTCCAAAACGGGGAATTTATGAAGACACTTTAAAATAGTTAATTAATCAAGAACATTCTCATCCACTAGCTGTCTACTTTCCCATGGAGTAGGCGAAATATGCCATTAGAAATGTACCATTAGAACAGGTTCATTAGAATCATATTACCAAGGTAATAAAACTCAGAAGTAGGTTGGAGAAGAGATCCAACCAAAGAAGATCCCAAACTTTCAACTCACAATCAACTAGGAACCGAACATCATACTAAATAACTCATACAAAACCCATAGTTTGAAAATTCGTATCTAATCAAGTGATATAATGCTTTTATTGAGGTAAAAACTTGACAGCGACATGGCGAGACAAACCTCAGAATTTAGGGTTTTCAAGTTGTTAGGTCATGGAAACCAATGCTTCTGAGACCTACATGGGCAGAACGAGTGATTCTCAAAAAACATATTAAATGTGTTACACAGGCATTCGTAGTCTTAGAAGTAAAACTTTTACGCTAAGCTTGATGATAGATGAATGAAGACCTGATATAATTGCTGTCATAGTATTCTGGCTCACCGCAAATGTAGAATGCTCTCAAGATATTACAGAATACACTGTACTAGAAGTGATTGAGTTCTAAGTGGCAACGAAGGAAGCATAACGTCATGTGTAGGAGATCACTTTAGTGTACAAACGTGTACATCTGAGGCGTATGACAGTGGTACATATCAGGTATCTTTTCGTACAAATAAATCTATACATTGATTAGCGGCTATAGAAGGAATATATTGTAGACAACGCTGTCCTGCTGACTAATTTGCCCAAAGACCTATCTTTATTTGGTGTACAGCTGACTGTTTCCTCATCGTCAGAAATGTCAACTCACAAAAAATCAACTGGATACAACTAACAACCTTAGGTAGACATTTCGACGACGCACTGTACAATGTCCTACAAAATCAACATACGTTGACTTAGAACGCGAACAATCACTCCTGGACCTTACCCTTACAACCAACTGTGATGACATCACTGACATTCGCTACTTGGCCTGACTGGCGAACACTGGCCACGATGCGCCCTACCTTGTGTTTCGGACACAGTACATAAAATATCTCCTAGTTACACCTCAATGCAATATCTGACAGAATAACAAACCGGTATATCGATTGGCTGACCGATAAATGTGGCTGAGGTGATCGAAGACGAATAAAGAAAGTTAAAGACACATTCAAGTCTGTGTCATTGCTGTTCGTCGTATGACCAATACTTAAGCTATCACATCGGTATCCATGGCTTGATAAAAAAAGCTGGAAAAATTGTGAGGCGTAGGAAACATTTATGAGACTTGTTCTTGCGATCAGGCCACGAATCACTTAAGAATGAATACTGGAAAGTCCAGAATATATATATATATATATATATATATATATATATATATATATATATATATATATACAGTAAACGGAGAAGAAAAAAGTACTGATGAAATTCGTATATTATTTTTCCATGAGAATTCAGATATACTAGCCGAGTCAGATTTGGTCGGAGATGATACTTTACCAAAATATTTCAGCAGGATCTGCTCCCCTGGTATTGCTAACAACGCTTCACATAGACAAACCACAGCGATATCAGCTATAAGAACAGTACCTATGACTGAACGGACAGTTTTTTAATTCCTCGTTAACCTCAGATCTTCTAACTCACCGGTTGTTGAAATGCCACAACCATGACTATTCTCATCTCTCACAAACAGAATGTCAGAACCGTTCAATATGTCCCTTTCCCAAACTCTCTAAGGGGTGGAAGGACGGCATAGTTAACAATATATATAAGTAATAATAATAACAATAATTTATTCTCAAATAAGAGATTGTTACATGAGGCATGCCAGTTTACAGGCAAGATCAAATTGTTAAAGAAGTTACAATTTTCACTGTTGAAAATTACTCAGCTGGGTTGATATTTCATAAGATATGAATGTAAATGGATTTCGTAAGAAACGTGGCAATATCACACTTGGCGCACTTTATGGAGGTAGCGTTGCAACATACAACTGATGGTCGAGAATAGATACATGCGAAGTTGGGGGCTTTTAGAAGTTTCGAACTTATATCCCTCCGGAATATCTGAGGCTTTAATAACGGTGTAGGACGAAGTCACCCGTGCCATATCTGTTTTCGGTGGAGACTCTGCAGGAGGCTGAAAAAGGTGTAAGAAAAAGGAAGGACGAAAAGCAGAGCACACAATATTCATGGAGGAATAGTTAATGTATAACCATTTAGTCTATTTGTCTGTCACTGAAGTATTTATTAGGTAAGAACATACTAATGTGTTAAAGAAAAATAAGTTTGGGCAAGGTATGAGTGGGTAAGGAACTGTATAAATGAAGGTAGCTCAGAAGAAAGTATGGAATTGTGTAATTATAAAATAAAGTGCTGAAAACAGTATTCCGATACAAATGACTGTCTCTCTTTTTTTCGAAGCTGTTTGAACTCTCTTTTTTGTTTTTAGATTTTATAGGGTATAGAATGGACTTCGTTTTTAGCCAATTGTCTGGTTTGCTTGTAATAGGATTACTCGGTAGGAAGTGGAACCAATTTAGCTTTTTTTTAACATGATCTAAAGTGGTGTTTTTCATGAATAATTTCGCATCAATACCGTTGGTTCGTGACATTCCACTAGACATAAGGAGCCGTAATTAATATGTTCTGCCCTACAGACACGGGTGGATTGAAGTTATCTCCCAACCATCATGTTTGCTGGTCAGTAACGCCACCCTCCCTCCTTTTATGATGTTAGGCTCTCTTACGTTTGTGGTCAGTATGATCATTGCTTTAGTCAAGGACCATAGTTGGAATACTCTGTCTCTACTAGTTCCATGTTACAAGCGAATCAGATGGTAATATCATTTGTATCATGGGTTAGATATCCATTTAATATATCGTACTACTACGAAGATAACTTATGGTAAAGGTTATAAGAGACAAGTCAGTTTATATGTGGTTAAGATATGGTAGGGGCTAATAGCAAACCAGAGGATATGAAAGAGAATATTGTAAAATTTTCAAGGTAAGAAAAATAAAACATTGAACAACTCACAAGAATTTAGGACATTTGAGCTTCTTTTGATTGGCCTTAGTTGGTCAGCATCCATAAGATTAGTGAGTTATCTGTCTACTTGTAATAAGAAAAATAAAAGGACATAACACTTAGGAAGAATAATTTGGATTTATCCATTAGAGAAATTCGGAAACCGAAAATGAGGGTTAGGAGCGGAAGGCAATGGGGGAGGATGAAGCATGTTTTCTTTAGTTTTGCTATATTCAAACTAACGACAATGGAGTTCGTTATATTCTTGTTCCGTCTAGATATTGGGCGGTCCATAATAAAGTGCCTCATTGGTAGGCGGGAGTTCAAGGAATAGTTGAAGTTCTTTAGAGTTTAGTAACAGGGTTATTAGTCTTTTAAATTTGGTGAAGGTGTCACAGTTACGGATAGGTATTGGCAACCTGTTCCACAATAAACTATACCGAACTGTAAAAAACCTACAACGCATTTGTTTTTGGTGTTTTTCGGTAAATAGTTTATATGCATTGTTTCTTAGTCTATAGGCTGGGTTATTGATCGTAGTTGGACAGGAGGTTAGGAATGACAGTCCATTTGTTGCTTTGTAGAGAAATATCAGATCGTTCCCTAACCTACGGTGCCATAAAGGTTCTAAATAGAGGTGCTTACATCTACTTGTGTAATCAAGAGTGGTGTCACTTCCTAGCAGTTGGCGTGTGAAGCGTCTTTGAACATCTACTCTTATTTTGTCAGTGGTATTCATATTAGAGAAGATAAAGGAGCAGTATTCTAAGGGAGGTCGTACACATATTTTGTAAAGGGTAAGCTTAGCATCTGTCGTGAAGAAATTTTTCGTTATGAAACCAATTAGACATCTGGCTTTAGAAATAATAGAGGAGGCGTGTGCTTTAAAGTTTAGGCTTCCTGTGTAATTTATTCCTAGATCGTGTACTGAATTAATTGTCTGGACTTTACTTTTATTTAAGTAAAGTTGGGGTTCATAGGGGTGCTTTCCAAAGTGCATGATCCCGCATTTGTGGAGGTTAAATGGTAATTGCCACTTTTCGCTCCAGATAGTTAGGTTATTGAGATCATCTTGAATCAGGGGTACACTTTCACTTAGAGCCTCAGGCTTATAGCTGTATACTATTTTGAGATCATCAGCATATAAGTATGGTTTCCCAGATTTTAAGATGTTACATATATCGTTTATATACATGAGAAACAAAAGTGGGCCTAATACACTTCCCTGGATGACGCCACTAGTTATTGGTCTAGGTAATGAGAGACAGTCGTTGTACTTTACCATTTGTTTACGTCCCTTTAAGAATGAAACAAACCATGAATAGAGTGGGTTGTTGATTCCGAAGGACCGTAGTTTGGCTAGTAGCCGATTGTGTGAAACCAAATCAAAAGCTTTCTTAAAGTCTAAAAATATGACTGATACAAGGAGTCCATTGTCTCGTTTCAGAGTTATATCATTCATGTAGTCCACTAGGCATGTATCACATGATCTGGACCTAAGAAATCCATGTTGGGAGACCGAGATGAGATTATTAGTAATTACATGTTGGACTAACGCCGCCTTAACTACTTTCTCCATCACTCTAGACACCACTGAAGTTATGTTTACGGGTCGGTAGTTTTCAACATTTGCTTCAGGTCCTGTTTTAATTTTGGGAATGATGTGTGTAGTTTTCCAGGCAGTAGGGTAATGCGCTGTAGAGAGTGATATCGCAAATGGTTTGAGTAATAAAACGCACATATCATCGCCTCCACGTTTTAGCATGTTAGCCGTATTACCATCTGGTCCATCAGTGTAGGAGTGTTTCAGTGTACTAATTGCCTTAGAGATATTCTGTACATTGAAATCTACGTTAGTAATCTCACAGGCAGATGCTGTGATAAGTTCTGAATCATTAAGTGGTTTTTCATCAGTTAACGAGGAACAAAAGTGTTCATTAAATTGTTCCGTAACAAGTTTAGGATCTTCGTACACTTGTTTGTCTTTAATAAATATGTTTCCTCTCGACTTAGAACGTTTAAGTTTATTTTGAAAGAGTGTGGTGAGTGCTGAGAAGTTGTCACAAAGTTCGACAGCACGTTTTTCCTGTTCGATTGCTTTTTGTGTACTTATTGCGTCTGTCTGGACAAGTATTTCTGTCATCGTTACTAAAGAATAGAAATCATTAGAGTTGTAGAAGCGAGTACAATGTCTCTGCAGATGTCTTCGTGTACCGACCAGTATATACAGATCTTTAGAAAACGTAGGTCTCCAGTACTCTAAAGGTGCGATTTTGTTGATGATACTTTCGATGTTGTGATAAAATATATTGGTTAATGTGTCGGTATTGTTTGCAGTAAAGAATGTACCCCAGTCAGTGCTTCTTAGGTAATTGTGAAAATTATTCCAATCTACCTTGCGATAGTTTCTACGAAGGGTTACATTTTTACGTCTACCGTTTGTGTTTTTTATATTAAGGCTACATACGACAGTGTTATGATCACTCGCGTTCTTAGTCTAACTAACGAACTGTCAGCCTTGCCAGCATAGTCGTTAAGACACTTTAAAAAATTGTTTTGAGTTAGTAAGTTGCATAGAATCATGCAATCTATCAACTCTCGAGCAACACAGGTCTTGGAATAAGCAATTTATTCCTACATAACTTACTAATTGCAAGAGAGAATTGGACAGAAGCCCAAGATAACGGTTTGTGTTTTGATGTGACATTTATGAGTTTTAGTAAAGCATCTTATAAGGTTTCTCACTATGGGATTATGGAGAAGCTTCCAAGCTTCGAAATAACAGGGCCAGTACAAGAATGAGCGAGAAAATTCCTCTGTGTCTGAAGATAGTTTGAAAGTGGATGGAACACTAAATGACTAGAAGCTGGTCAGTAGTGGTGTACCCCGAGGCACCATCTTTAGCTCCCTATCCTCTCGAAGTCACTTAATTTCAAAGACTGCTGAACTTATCGACATTATTGTTTGTAGATAATATAAAAATCTGCAGAATAATAGGTGATGAGCTTGGTCATGTTGATCTCCGTGCTGATCTAGATAAGTTGGTCAGATGGTCACAAAGTTGTGGCTTAGAAATTGATTCTTGAGAGAGTATGCTAACGCACATCGGACAAGGCAGCAGTTACCAGCATACTATTGGTAGTACATCGCTTACACGTGTGCAGGAATGTAAGGTCTTTAAAGTAACAGCAAGCCATGGCTTAAAATGAGTAGCATATTGCGATGCAACAGACACAGGTTTTCAAGCGTTATCGTTACTTACTAAAAATGCTATCATACTGGGGTGTGCTAAGCGTATCAGAACTAAATTATTGAAGAGTCATTATAAACCCCCATTATGTGAGCACTTCAAGTGCCTAAACCTCTACCTCGAAGATTATCAACATAGATTATCTATGTTGAATGATTTGCGGCCTACTCGAGTTCGATGGAAACGGTGTGACAGACTAGCTTTTTTCAAAGTCACACCTCGCGATCATCGTCTAACGTGGATTACCCTTTCGACGCATTAAAGTACTATGGCTGCTTTGAAGACCGTATAACACTAAGGACGTTTTTATGGAAATATATTGGTTAAAGTAGATACAATAGAAAGTAAAACCACTTCCACATGAGCCAGTTTATGGCGTACGACTAACTGATGCTCGTTTGCTGTCCTTGCATTTGACAGGGGTCGATGATCTGTTCGATATTTAGTGACCCAAATGCCGGATTATTTGGCTAGAGCTCAGTAACATTTCATTGCTCCTATAACCTCATATCTTATCGCAAAACGCGAAGTGACCCTACACTGATATTCCCTGTCATTCATAACGATTTGTGTGACAAAGTGTCTTATCTCTATGCTCCTTATGAAACTAATCATCCCTGAAATCGTGGCAAGAAGGTTTGAAAACATCTTTCAATAAGTCCAAAGAGGGATTTCGCTTTCCCGTAGAATAGCCAATAATAGGAATTACAGAGGACACTTTCATGGAGAAACTGGATCTTCATCAGAAAAGAACTATCAAGAGATGACACGCCCGAGACGACCTACTATCCTTATTTCTTAAGACTGGGGACTAGAGACTTTCTCATTCCGTTAGAAATTTCAGACAATTTAACTTACTCATTGCGAAAGAGGATTGGACAGCTGCCCTAGATAACTGCTCGTCTGTAGACGTTATATTCACAGATTTTAGCAAAGCGTTTGATAAGGTTTCACACTTAGGTCTCATGCAGAAGCTCTCGAGCTTCGGAATAACAGGTGTTATACATGAATGGATAGGAAGCTTCTTATACGACCGCAGCCAGAGAGTGAGGGTCGATGGAACGTTATCCGAATGGAAACCGGTCAAAAATGGTGTACCCCAAGACACCATCTTAGGTGCTTTACTTTTCCTTCTGTATGTTAATGAACTACCTTTATTACTTAAGTCGTTCACATCACTGCGGATTATGTTAAAATCTGGAGAACAATAAGAAGTGAGACTGATCATTGTCATCTACAATCTGATTGAGACGAATTAGTTAGACGGGCTCATGATTGGGGCTTGGAAGTTAATTCCAGGAAGAGCGTGTTCATGCACATCGGGCACGATAATAGTTACTATTATACCATTAATGGTACATCTCTGCCACGCGTTCAAGAACATAAAGACTTAGGAGTAACTATAAGTCACGACATGAAAACTACTACGCACTGCAGCGCGGCTGTTTCTAAAGGTTATCGTGCGCTATGGTCACTTCGCCGAGCATTTAAATCCTTAGACGAGATGTTTAGAATTTTATATCCCATCTATGTAAGGCCATACTTAGAGTACTGTATCCAAGCAGTTAGCTCATGTCTAATAAAGTATACTAAATCACTTGAGCGCGTCCAGTGTGTGTGGACAAAGTTAGTGAAGAGTCTTTCTAAACTCCCTTACGATGAAGCGTTTGAAACTTCTAAACCTTCTCCCCTTATCTTATCGTAGGACACGAGGTGAACTTATATTGGCATTTCGTATCTTTAATTATAATTTGGGCGTTAATATGTCTTATCTTTTCGCTCCCTCCAGCACTAATAATCTCCAAAGTCATAGCAAGAAGGTTCAGAAACCGCGATTTAATAAACTAAAGGTGGGGTCCCGTTCTTCTCGTCGAGTGGTCAATGACTTGAACGCATTGTCCGAACAAGTAGTATCAGCACCATCAGTGAAGATTTTCAATGAGAAGCTGGATCTTCACTGGAAGGAAATCTGTCAGGATTAACACAGGTTCGTCAACCTACTATCCTTATTACTGAAGACTGACTGAAGATAATTTAGCATAAGCTATCATTATTTCTATAACATCGATAAGCCGAGACAAGTAACTCACAGAAATAACGTATGAGAAACAAAAAAGAAACCGAAAATACGAATACCAAAGTCGTAAAGAAATTATTCCCGTTTGTCGTTGTAAATTGGGGCTGAAATGCTTGAAAGTTGAAATTTGTTTGAAACACTGCGGCTGAATATATAGCTCGCAGTTTGATCACTGCTTTTTTCATTAGCTCATGTTTACGGATTTTGTATATTATGTACTAGGATTGTTTTGTGCACCCTAAGTGCATTACAATTAACAAATATTTTGACTCCTGCGAACGGAAATTATTCTTTACCCCCCGTAGTTTCTTCGCTCTTTACTGTGGTTCATGTGAGAATGAGTTGTTTAGCATGTTTTAGTGTGTCCGAGGACTGATGGTAAATGGAGACGGTTTTTTCGGTAAGTTACTTCGTTTGCTCTTTTCCATGGTGATTTGGTATCACACGTGTTAAATGTTGTATCATTGTTCAAACTACGTTTAATTATATCCCCATGCGACAATCGTCATTTTAGGTAAACAATGTTTAAGTCTTCTCATAAGTCGGCAAGTGTATCTTAAAACCCCTACTATGTTTCCGTGCTTGACTTGTTAGGAAACGTTTCACCTTAAAATTGGCCTATACCCATTCATGACAATGCTATTTCGTTTTGCCAATGCGTGTCGGGCGTAACAAAAGTAGACAATTTTCCGGGTTTGTTGGTCTTAGCCTCTCTTTGTTAACCTTTGTTTATTCAGGCTCTACATATAAGTTGTTTGGCAGCTTTTTAGATTAGTCACCATACCTACTAGGAATACCACTCAGCAACTTATTCACTGCTACCTTTATATGGTTTGTTAAGCTTACTTACTTACTTTCGCCTGTTACTCCCAATGGAGCATAGGCCGCCGACCAGCTTTCTCCTACCCACTCTGTCCTGGGCCTTCTTTTCTAGTTCTTTCCAGTTCTTGTTCATTCTTCTCATGTCTGTCTCTATTTCTCGGCGTAATGTGTTCTTTGGTCTTCCTCTTCTCCTTCGACCTTCAGGACTCCATGTGAGGGCTTGTCTTGTGACACAATTGGGTGATTTCCTCAAAGTGTGCCCAATCCACTTCCAGCGCTTCTTCCTGATTTCTTCCTCCGCTGGAATCTGGTTTGTTCTCTCCCACAGTAACTTGTTGCTGATAGTGTCTGGCCATCGGATCCGAAGTATCTTGCGTAGACAGCTGTTAATAAACACTTGTATCTTCTGGATAATGGCTTTCGTAGTTCTCCACGTCTCTGCCCCATACAGAAGAACTGTCTTGACATTTGTATTGAAAATTCTCATTTTGGTGTTGGTTGACAATTGTTTTGAGCTCCAGATGTTTTTCAGCTGTAGGTATGCTGCTCTTGCTTTGCCGATCCGCGCCCTCACATCTGCATCTGATCCACCGTGTTCATCAATGATGCTGCCCAGATATGTAAAGGTTTCCACATCCTCCAAAGCTTCTCCGTCAAGTGTAATTGGATTGGTGCATATTGTATTGTATCGGAGAGTCTTGCTTTTCCCTTTGTTTATATTGAGACCTACTGCTGCTGAGGCTGCTGCTACACTGGTCGTTTTCTCCTGCATTTGTTGTTGCGTTTGTGATAGAAGAGCCAGATCATCCGCGAAGTCTAAATCGTCAAGCTGCATCCTGCCTGTCCACTGTATCCCGTGCATTCCTCCAGATGTTGACGTCTTCATAATCCAGTCGATGACCAGGAGAAAGAGAAAGGGTGAGAGTAGGCAACCTTGCCTAACACCGGTCTTTACCTCGAACGAGTCGGTGAGTTGTCCTCCGTGGACGATTTGGCAGTTTAGTCCATCATAGGAGTTCCGTATGATGTTGACTATCTTCTCAGGCACGCCGTAGTGTCGAAGAAGCTTCCATAGTGCCGTCCTGTCCACGCTATCAAATGCCTTCTCGTAGTCGATGAAGTTGATGTAGAGTGATGAATTCCATTCGATTCATTGTTCCACAATGATACGTAGAGTTGCGATTTGATCTATGCACGATCTATCCTTACGAAATCCAGCTTGTTGATCTCGAAGTTGAGCGTCCACGGAATCCTTCATCCTGTTTAACAATACTCTGTTGAAGACTTTTCCTGGTATTGAGAGGAGAGTGATGCCCCTGTAGTTGTCACACTTGCTCAGATCGCCTTTCTTTGGTATCTTGATGAGAAGTCCTTCTTTCCAGTCTGTTGGTACATGTTCTTCGTCCCAAATCTTACCGAAGAGGATGTGGAGTATCTTGGCAGTTGCTGTTACATTTGCTTTCAGTGCCTCTGCCGGGATGTTGTCTGGTCCCGCTGCTTTGCCACTCTTGATTTGTCTAATGGCCATGCTGATCTCTTCAATTGTTGGTGGGCCAATATCGATCGGGAGGTCTGTGGGTGCTGCTTCGATGTTGGGTGGGTTCAGTGGAGCTGGTCGATTCAAGAGTTCCTTGAAGTGTTCTACCCACCTGTTTCGTTGTTCTTCAATATCGTTGATTACTTTGCCTTCCTTGTTTTTCACTGGTCTTTCTGGTTGACGGTAATTTCCAGCAAGTTTCTTTGTTGTATCATACAGTTGTCTCATGTTTCCCTCTCTTGCAGCCTTTTCCGCTGTCATCGCTAAATCTTCCACATATTTACGTTTGTCGGTCCTGATGCTCCTCTTCACTTGCTTGTTTGCCTCTGTGTATTCGGCTTGTGCCTTGGCTTTCTCTGCTCTTGTTCGGCTGATATTGATTGCTGCCTTCTTGTTCCTTCTTTCTTCAATTTTATCCAGTGTACCAACAGTGATCCATTCCTTGTGATGGTGCTTCTTTTGGCCCAGAACCTCCTGACATGTTGAAACGATTGCCTCCTTGATACCTTTCCAGCTGCTCTCTATGGTGGTTCCCTCTCCATTGAGTAGGTCATGAAAGGCCTCGAACCTGTTGCTGAGGGCTATGTTAAATTCGCTGAGTTTGTCAGCATCTCGAAGAAAGGCCGTGTTAAACTTTTGTGATGTTGTCCGCGCCATTGTCCAGTGCTTCTTGAGTTTTAGTTTCATCTTGGCGACCAGCAAATGGGGATCGGATGCTATATCAGCTCCTCTTCTGGTTCTCACATCCTCCATCGTCCTCCTGAACTTTTTGTTGATGCAGACATGGTCGATTTGATTTTGTGTAGTGTGATCCGGTGAAATCCAAGGGGCTTTGTGTATGTTTTTGTGTGGGAATATGGTGCCACCTATGACCAGTTTATTGAAGGCACATAAGTTTGCAAATCTCTCACCATTTTCGTTCCTTTCTCCCAGTCCATGTTGTCCCATGACGTCTTCGTATCCAGTGTTGTCCATCCCAACCTTAGCATTGAGATCTCCCATCAGAATTGTCAGGTCCTTGGTTGGGCACTTCTCGACGATCGACTGCAATCTGTCGTAGAATTGGTCTTTAGCGTCTTCATCGTAGTCGTTGGTCGGCGCATAGCATTGGATGATGTTCATTGTAATGCCCTCCCTCTTTGTTTTGAAGGAGGCTTTGATGATCCTCGGTCCATGAGATTCCCATCCTATAAGTGCATTTTGTGCTTTTCTAGACAGCATCAGTGCCACTCCTTGTGTATGTGGGGCATTTTCTTCTTCATGACCGGAGTATAACAGAAGTTCCCCTGAAGACAGTCGTTGTTGTCCAACCTGCGTTCAATGTGTTTCACTGATTCCAAGCACTTCCAGGTTGTATTTCCTCATTTCCGCAGAAATTTGGAAGACTGCCGGTCTCCCACATTGTCCGGACATTCCATGTACCTATAAAAATTGTCGCTCTGGTTGTAAGAAGGTGCATCGGCCTCATGACTTCCGAAGGAACTCGGCTTTCATCATGAGGCGTCATTTTTCCTTCTACTCCCAGGGCAGAGTTTGAATGGTTTGAATGAATTTTTCTGGTTAGCGTTTTTTTAGCGAGTTGATTTTCTACGGGATGGGGTCGCTAACCCCATGCCCAACCCTCCTCCTTTACCCGGGCTTGGGACCGGCAGTAGCCCCTGGAGGAGCTACAGGCGGAGTTGGTTTGTTAAGCAGTTTGACCATAATGTCCACTTGTTACCAGAAATCATCTATCATTGTCTAATTAGGAATGCCCTGGTACGGCCGAGAGTGGGGAGAGTCTACTCTCTCTCTCTCTCGAAATGCTCTCACATGGCCAGCGAATATATAGCCTCTGCCAGGGAAGTCCTACTCACTGCCTTCTCGTGGCGGGGGTGTTGTTTACGAAAGTGAGAGGACGAAAAGCGAATGTTCGGCGCTATAACCGGATTGGTGGACACGGAGGGTCCACCTAGGGGAGTTGGAAAACCCTGATTCCAAACCAATGGTGCACATGGGCTCCAGTATCCTGATGGAACGAATGGCGGAAGAACCTGCTGTTGGTCAACGGCAACCATGGGACTGCATCTCCTCACGATGCTCCACTGCCTTGTGGATCAGACCTTTAGGTCAAAGGCTCGGGGTGTGGTCCCCTAAGAAAACCACCTGCTTCGGTTTGGGCACCCGGGCAGTATCACAGCCCACACACAAACAAATGAATGAAATTATGAACTTTATTGACGATATCCCTGGTCATACTAAAAGCAAAACAATTAACATTATTATTATTATTACCTTTATTATTATTATTATTATTATTATTATTATTATTATTATTATTATTATTATTATTATTATTATTACTTACCATATCGCTAATTCACCCCCTTTTATCCCCAATTTGTGTAACCTTACTCTTCAACTTATGCAGCAGCTCGCTCTTGGTGGAAAATCTGTCCTATCTAAACGATCTCCAGTCACTGTCTGGTTGAAAGTGAATGCTTCCACCGATTATGAATACTGAGGCAGTCTTTCTGAAACCACGTACGCCGTTCAAGCTGGCTTCCTTCAACGTTCGCACACTAATGCAGATCAGACAACAGATAGGGCTGGCTATGTCTTTGGAAGGTCTTAATGTTGACGTTTGTTGTCTATCCGAGACCCGTATTCAAGACTCTAGTGAAGTACTACAAATCCGCTCTCCATCTGTCGCCTCGAAAAGCTTGTTCCACGTGCGCTTATCCGGGGACCCTGTGGCATCTTCGTCTGGTCTTGCTGGCGTTGGTGTCGCACTAAGCGCTAGAGCTGAGGCAGCACTAATCGATTGGATCCCCATTAACAGTCGGTTATGTGCTGTTAGATTAGAAAGTTCCATCAAAGTGAGAAGAAATCGGCGTGAGAAACGGTGTCTTTTCGTCATCTCCGCCTATGCCCCGACAGATTGCAGCCCGGATGCAATCAAGGATGAGTTTTACCATCAGTTAACAGTTCTTCTCCAGAAAGCGCGTTCGACAGATATTGTAGTACTAGCCGGAGACTTGAATGCACAGGTCGGGCGTCTAGGCACAGAAGAGAGTCGTCTAGGTGGCCGATGGGGACTTGTTGGTCGCAGGACAGATAACGGGGACCGTTTGCTGCAACTGTGCACAGACCACAACCTGTTTCTGGCCAGCACTAACTTCCGGCACAGTCATCGCCGGTGTGCCACCTGGCGTCCTCCCTCTGCATCCCAAACCTGGACTCAGATTGATCACATCGCGATCAGCTACCGCTGGCGTGGTTGTGTACAAGACTGCCGCTCCTTTTGGAGTACCTATCTGGAGTCTGATCATGCCCTGGTCTGCGCCAATCTCACCTTACTTTTCAGTGGCCGAAGGATTGACCACCACCAACGGATTGATATTAGTAAACTGGCTGCAACTTCTGTTGCAAGTAAGTATCGAGCGGAGCTAGCCTCTAGGCTAGCTACCACCCCACCGAAAAGTATAGGTAAGCATTGGTTGCATCTTCATGACGCCATGAAAATGGCGAGTAAAGCCGCTTGCGGCTTCGCGAAACGTCCCGCTTACAACCACTGGGTTTCTTCTGGCTCCTTACAACTGATGGAAGCCCGTCGGTCTACTCCGGGTGACCGTGAGTTTGACCACAAACGAAGGCTGTTACGTAATGAAATCGGGCAAAGCTTGTGTAAGGACCGGGAAGCCTGGTGGTCGGAGCGTGCTAATGAGATGGAAGCAGCAGCTGCATCTGGTAACTGCCGGAAGCTCTTCCAACTCATCCGAGCCACTGGCAGCAAGAAGTCTGGTGTGAGTGAAACAATCTACGAGGATGACGGGATGCCAATCACTAACATCTGTCGACGTCTTGGACGATGGGCGGAATTTTTCGAAGGGCAGTTCAACTGGCCTGCTGCTCCGGCAACATCAACCAGCTTGTCCTGCTCCCCATGGCCGGTGACGACTGATCCACCAAACGAGGCGGAAGTCCGCAAGGAACTCCAACTCTTGAAACGTTATAAATCACCTGGCCCAGATGACTTACCTCCGGCTCTTTTTAAAGATGGTGGTGACTTTCTGGCTAAGGAACTGACTGCGTTGTTTGGAAAGGTTTGGGAGCAAGAAAGTGTCCCAACATTTTGGAATGAGTCAATAGTCGTCCCTATCTTTAAAAAGGGTTCACGTTGTTCCTGTAGCAACTATCGGGGGATAAGTCTACTTTCGATCGCGTCCAAACTATTGGCTTCTATCATTCTTCGTAGGTTGTTTAAAACCCGAGAACGATTGACTCGCGAGGAGCAGGCTGGTTTTCGTTCTGGTCGAGGATGCATTGATCACATCTTCACCCTCCGCCAAATGTTAGAACACCGTCATACTTATCGCAGGCCAACAATCGTAGTGTTTCTTGATATCAGGGCGGCCTTCGATTCGTTGGACAGGACTGTTCTCTGGGATTGTCTATTGAAGAATGGTGTGCCTGAGAAGTTCATTAACATCTTAAAAGCCCTGTATACGAACACCTCAGGCAGAGTGAGGGCATACAACCACCTTTCTCCCTTGTTCCATTCGAGCAGTGGGGTTAGGCAGGGTTGCCCGATCTCCCCATTCCTCTTCAACTTTGCCATCGACGACATCCTAGAAACAGCTCTGATGGATGTAAGTAATGGCGGTGTGGATATGTTGACTGGAGAACGACTTCTCGACCTTGAGTATGCGGATGATATTGTCTTACTGTGCGATAATGCCCAAGGCATGCAATCAGCACTTAATCAGTTGGCAATCAGTGTCCGCAGGTACGGCATGTGCTTTGCACCCTCCAAGTGCAAAGTACTTCTACAAGACTGGCAGGATTCTCATCCTGTACTCACCCTGGATGGTGAGGAGATCGAAGTAGTTGAGAAGTTCGTGTATCTAGGTAGCTATATAAGTGCTGGTGGTGGCGTGAGTGATGAGATTGATGCACGTTTAATGAAAGCCAGAGCGGCTTATGCCAATCTGGGCCATCTTTGGCGCCTTCGTGATGTTAGTCTGGCTGTAAAAGGTCGGATCTACAACGCGTCGGTGAGAGCAGTTTTGCTCTATGCTTGTGAAACCTGGCCTCTCCGAGTTGAGGATGTTAGACGTCTCTCTGTGTTCGATCATCGTTGTCTCCGAAGGATTGCTGACATCCAGTGGCAACACCATGTTAGTAATGCAGAGGTTCGGCATCGTGTGTTCGGGCGCAGAGACGATAATTCAATTGGTGTCACCATCTTGAAACACCGACTTCGGTGGCTCGGACATGTTTTACGAATGTCGTCCCAGAGACTTCCGCGTCGTGCATTATTTGCCGACCCTGGGACTGGTTGGAGAAAGCGGAGAGGAGGTCAGTGTATGACATGGTGTCGTGGCATGAAAGAGAGCTGCAAAGGGCTAGCTTCCGTTGGTCCTTCACGACTCCCTGGTTGGGGTCCGAGAGATAGTGCAACACAGTGGCTAGAGACGTTATCGGATATGGCTCAGAATAGAAGCCAGTGGCGATCCTGCTGCAACCTTCTTTTACTTTCTACATAAAGAATGGTTCTAACTTTCCTAACTGAAAGAATCTTCTGGTTGTACATTTCAGCCCGCCTTATCTTTTCATCCTTTATCTACCTACTTTCATTATTTTGTGTGGCGCATATGTACCTGGTGCCCTTTTGTACCAATATATATGTGTTTAAATAAATAAAATAAATAAATAATTAGGAATTGTACGTTGCACTAGTTAGCGGATTTAGGCGTTATACGTGTGTTGTGCGTAAAATGTATTATGGCAGTAAAAATTACACATAAACACGCTTTAGTAGACCATACTGTAGTGTAAGTGTCAGCTAGCTATCATTTTATGACAGATGTTTCGTCGTGTTTACCACCTGATCAAAGTGTACATTAAATTATGTCGGTAACTGAAATGTTTTGATTTCTTAGCTCGGTTTGGGCACTCTGACAGTAACACAACCGTCACACAAATCAAATGAGATTTGTCTGGACCCTTTGTACCACTATTTATGTGTTTAAATAAATAAGTAATAAAAGCAACTGCTGGCAGTCATCATTACTTGTGCAGGAGTCACTGGGCCCCCAAATGCCCTGGTACGGCCGAAAGGGTTGGAGGCCGTATTTGGATCAGCGAATAATGTAAGTGCATATATATCCTAAAACCTGCTGAAGGGTAAAGTTTCAGACAGTAGATACATAAACGGGTCTAAAACCAACTTAGTTTTTGTTTGGCTTGCTGTGTGGCGCATATGTACCTGGTGCCCTTTTGTACCAATATATATGTGTTTAAAAAAAATAAATAATAAACTCCATTCTGGCGTTTGATAATCATGTAGGTTAATATTTTAAAATAGAACTGATTCCTCAATATTCATCATGTCTGGTAGTCAAAATCAAGTTTAAAAGTAAATATTGAAAATAAATCATTATCAGGCACTTGCATATTAGGGACTAACCGTATTGGATGGAGAATGGTCGGAACCTAGTACTTTGATGGGATTACATTCAGTTCCCAAACTATATAGCATATCTCTCGGATTAACTGTTAAGTCTCTACGATCACATTTAAAGTCCTTTGTTGTCAATCTATTAGTTCATACTGCTCTCTCTCGCTCCATAGTAGGCATAAGCTTTTCAACCTTTGAAAGTTAGTGGGCATGCATCAATCCCCATTGATAGTCAATCACAATCTCATCTTTTTTGGGGATAGTCTCACTAACAATTAGCTTTTCAGTGCCAGTTTCTTTTATGAGTTTGAACAGTTATCTAGCGTTACCTGTATTCAATACTTTTTCTACCTCGCTTTTTTCCACTCAATTTCATTTACTCTTATTGAAATCATTTTCGCTCCTCTTCTTCCTCCGAACTCACCAAGACAAGTGTCCAAACACCGTCCAATTTGGTGAAGGCTTTTGACATTTGTTGATCTTTTGGTTCAAATCACTGCTGTTTTTACAGTGGATTAAAAATGGTGCCAGACTACTTCAGGACAAAATTATAAAGGAGGATTTTCATCAGTGTCCTAGTAAATTTTCAATCGTTAAAATGAACAAAAAGAATTTTCAATAGATGATAGGCGATGGTACTGTGTGTCCAAGTGTTTGCTACTCACCGGAATTATTGAAGTGAACTCTCAATTGGTTTGACTTCAAAAACAAAACCACTTACCAGAGGAAAAGATTTTTTGTTCGATAAGATTACATGCTTATATACAAATTATTAACACAAAATAAAATGCCACGGGCAGTTGAGAGGAATCAGTTTGCAAGTCACTCTTCAATCAATTGGGACCTGATTGTTAAGCCTGATTTTTGAGCATGGTTCCAGTCATATCTTAGACTCATTTAATGTATTCAATTTAAATCTTTGGGATCCATGTTTTTGTTTGTTTTATCGTCTTCAACCGTCACGTTTTCATCACCGTCCTCTTTAAACCCAACTTTTGTCGCACAATTTAACCCATAGCATTTTGAGCACATGAAGTGCCTCGTCCTGTAACTACAGACGTCAATGGTCCTCATAAGATCGCTTCTTCGGTGACTTGGGGAGATTCGTCTGGGGTGTATGGTGCGGTTTCAGCTGAATTACGTAAGACCACAATCGCGGATTCTGGACTTGAAATCCAAGAATTTCCACTGACTTCGTTGTATCATTAGTATGCAGTCAGTAGGGGGCACAGGTAGGAACAGAAAAACGGCAACGGGCTTATCCACATCTTTCTTAGTTCTTACTGTATCACTTGACCAAACAACACATAAGCGACTGTCGTTAAGATTCCACTTTCATGTGATTAATAGGTATAAACGTCACTAAATTCATGAATTTTAAGTAGGAACTTCATAGATACACATCACTATTAGCTACTTTACAAAATATTAGTCAAATCAGAACCTATCCATTGGGAGGTTTCACAATAAAATTTATCCGATTCTTAGTGGAGATACATTCTTATGTTTGTAATATTCCGGTGAAGTAAGGTTGAATTCTGGACATTTTGCGGCTGTATATGTTTTTTAGAGGATAAATAAGTAACTGAATTTATTTTCCTAAGAATCAACTTACATTAAGCTGCGAAACATCAGTATTTCTATTTCCTACTCATTTGGATGTTACAGATAAATCATTGTTTTTATTATTGACAATCTATCCAATGCTAAATTCATTTGGTGTCTAGTCAACCGTGGTGAAGATACTTAGATCCCCTAATATTTTTCGTTATCTCAGAACAAACTGCAACAGTTGACAGCATACATCGAATAAAAAAATAAATCCTATCACCAAGTAAATTTGCTTGTCAGATATGCTGGTTCTAGCTGTGGACTTTATCACACAGTTCAAGTCCCTAGTCGTTTATGTAACCATTAAATGTTTTTTTAGGCCAAACGGTAAGGATCGTCCTTTGCATATTTGCATATCACAATATCCTTATGAACAGTCATTAATAAGTTCGTGCACTGCGCTAGTAATTCGCAATTCCGAATTCAATACCGTGAACAAAATTATTTCATCGTCTTTTCCCTGTCATACCAATTTGACTAAAGGCGCCAGTTTTGGAAATACGGCTTTTTAATAGTTGAATTCATGATTTAATTAAAACTAAACCACTATGGAAAACCTGAGGGCACTGGACGGCCGTTTCGTCCTAGTATGGGACTCCTCGGCAGCGCACATTCAAGATCCCGCCTGCGGGGTTCAAACCCAGGATTTATTGTTCTCGCGTGCGAATGCTTAAACTGTAGACCACTGAGCCAGCATCCAGCGGTGTTAATGTTTAACTTCAACCAACCCATGAAATTGTGCCTCCGTCTACTATTGTCTTCAGGGATCCTGTCTTCAACAGTCCTACGTTGTAGCTGACTGACTGACAAGTTTGTCGACTACGTGTCAATAAAAAAGTATTAGAATATTTGGACCGTTTGTCCATAAAACAGACTATCGTAAAAATGTATTGAAATTTCGTGAATAATGTTCACATTGAATAATTTACTATGCCAGAATTTCACTCTGAAATTGATTTGTTTCTCGTAAGTTGGGATATGTGAGTTCATATCCCCAACAACCTAACTTCTGATGCCGATTTGAGATGTAGCATTCTCCTGAAACTCAAAAGTAAAGTTAAATCTGTCAGATTGCTATCAGTTGTCAATGCTGAATATATATGCAGGAGTATGACTATTTTACTGGCATATTTGGGTTCTAATCACCCACTAATGTTCTCAAAATACACGTACTTTCGGGTCATTTACGTTTCGTTGTAAGCGAATAGGAAGTTGTTAGTGGTACCATCAGGAGGAGAAACGAAACCATGATCCCCTTTACCACTAGATTAATGGAACGTTAGGTGGGACATTGTACATAAAGGTCTAGCTAACCCCCAGATATTCTTCATTTACTCACTATTACTGAATACTCGGAATGTCAGCCCCCAACTCGTGATGAAGTAGAAGTTGGATGCTCTACGTATCAGGTCTAAAAACTCTACTTTCTTCATTTAATTTTGGGACGTACAAACTCGTAAAAGTAACTCTTTAGTCGCCCAACTTTCCACAAATTGATTTCCATTCTGTAAGCTCACCCATAGAATAGGATTATTGACAAGTGCTTCGTCAAAATGCGTCTTTTCTTCCTGTCTTGAGTAATGTAGAAATGTCTGGAGTGCGTTTCCCCTAAATGTGTGAATTTTATTTTATTTTATTTAAACACATAAATATTGGTACAAGGAAGCACCAGATAAATATGCGCCACACAAATCTCATTTGATTTGTGTGAGGGCTGTGATACTGCCCAGGTGCCCAGACTGAAGCAGGTGGTTTTCTTAGGGGGCCACACCCAAATGTTATGGTTTTGCATTATACACAAATGTGTGAATACACTCTGGCTAAAGAAATTAAACCAACTGAGAGCGATTTTGTAAGTCTCATTATCCGTGGTTAGTTGATGGCTGAAAAAACCTTGATAATCAATCAGTCAGCTACAACGTAGGACCAGGCACATGTATGCATCGGAACAAGTTACCATAACCTCATTAGCACAACATAATGAACACCGAATTCATAGAAATAGTTAGTTTAATGATAGTAACACATAAAAGAAAGATTGTATATAAGGATATAGAAGAGGAAAAAAGAAAGATATGAAGCACTTTTCATTTCGATAGGAATAAAGAAAATTGGTCAGGCTTTGTTAACTTTGTTCATCTGTGGCTCATCACAGACATACTACTGGAAATAACGTTCTCGTCGGGAATCGATCTACCAAGTGCAAACAAACATCCAGCTTGGAGTCCATATAGTATTCATAATCAATGGTGGGACTGACTACAGTAGCTACCTTCACGTGGTGTTCGGGCTTGCCTAACGTGATGACCCAACCGAGCTATATTAGCTGGAACATATGTTCCTGTACGTTCTACCATGCCAGGCAGGTTGATTGGAGAACGGTAAGGCTAAAGGCAACAACTCAAGGTCTAAGGGCGGAGTCCCACTGCTGATTGTAGAGGGCTGTGACAGCAGTAAGTTGTTTCCCTCGGACAACCAGCATCTGCAGCAATGCTGCCTTCTCTCAGGGAAGGAAAGGGTTAGGAAAGGTCGACCCTAAAAATGTCACGCCTCACCCCACCTCACGGATTTCCATCTCCGGCGGTAAGGCCTTTTGAAGAACGGAACTAGCACGTTTAAAAATTCCCACAAAAAGGCCGTACGTGACCGGCCTCAAGCAGTTGTCCCTTGGGCTCTGCGGCCACGCTCCCAGGTCGTTAAGACCAACACTAATCCAACTTTTTTTTCAGGTCCCTCAAGAAATACCCTTCCATGGTGTGGGCAGCTGGGAAGTGATATTACCCGTAACGGCACTCGAGACCAAGTTGGTCACAACCAAATCCTTACTACACCTGATAATTCTCTTATCGTCAGGACTAACCCTTCTTACGTTCCTTTATCACCTCGCACCGTTAGGGCAAACGATTTGAGTACACGGGACGTTATTCCTAGTTTCCTGAAACCACGCTCTAAACTACATGTAGGAACTTTTAATGTCCGAACATTGTGCCATATAGGACAACAGGCTTCCTTAACTCCGAATTCGTAATCTCGTGCCATTGATGTGTACTGCGTCTCGGAAACGCACATACAGAATCCGAGTAGCGTCATTCATTTGACCTCACCATATCAAAATAAAGAACCATCTTGATTCACACTTCGCGTATCTGGAAGCCCTGATGCTGCTTCCCGTGGCCTCGCTGGTGTAGGTATAGCATTGAGTCCTAGAGCAGGACTAGCTCTTTTAGACTGGATCCTAGTAGACAGTCGTCTGTGCGCTGTCCGACTAAACGGATCAGTAAGGACTCGGAAAGATATGGAAACTCGTCGTTGCTTCTTCGTCGTCTCTGCCTACTCTCCCACTGACTGCAGCTCAGACGATATAAAAGATAAGTTTTACAGGAAACTTTCTGACCTTTTCCGAAAAGCTAGGCGTTCTGATGTAGTAATAGTGGCTGGTGACTTTAATGCTCAAGTAGGTAAACTAAGCGAAAAGAAAAGACACCTGAGTGTATCTTATGGTGTCGTGGATGAAAGAACAGATAATGGCGACCGTCTGTTTCAGCTATGCTCAGATAACCGCCTGTTTGTAGTAAATACTAACTTTAAGCACAGGGAAAAACATCTTTTGACATGGCGACCCCCAAAATTCGTCCCAACGTTGGACCCAACTAGATCACATCGGTATCATTCACCGATGGAGGGGCTCGATAGAAGACTCGCTCGTTCTGAAGCATATAATTTGATTCAGACCATGCTCGAGTGCGTGCGCATATTTGTCTGCGTCTTACTGGACGTAGGAAAGTTACTTCAAGGAGACCTCTTAGAGTTCTACTTAATGATAATCAAGCTAAGAATATTTCAGGCACAAGTAGAAAAAAGTGAGGCAGGCATATATGTGATGCCCACTCTGAGGCAGCTTGGAATGATATCCGAGAAGCTGTGAGAACAGCAGTGATATCTGCCAGTAAGACAAACCATAAGGTTAGGGAGAAATACTGGATCTCAGCAGCATCTACCGCACTGATAAATGCTTGAAAACTCATCCCATCTGGCTGTGAACATGACGAGGAGCGGAGTCAGCTTAAGCACATGCTAATAAGAAGCCTACGCAATGATTGCGAAGTGTTGGGTAGCGAAAGCAAGAGAGATGGAAAAGACAGTGGCGATAGATAACAGCAGACAACCGTTCAGCTTTGTCAAGGAAACAGGTGTTCGGAATTCAACTGTTGGTGAAACTATCTCGGATAAAGATGGACATATCATTCAGTCTCAATCCAGGAGATTGGATCGGTGGAGAGAACACTTTAGGGATCGGTTCAACTGGCATTCAGCCTTACTTCAGCTTCCCATGATCTCCAGTCAACCTGGATGGCAAGTTGATGTAAGTCCTCCAACTCTTAACGAAGTTGTAAAAGCTATAGGAAATCTGAAGCGAGGGAGAGCAGCAGGTCCTAACAGGTTTACCCCTGAGATTTTTAAGAATGACGGTTCCATACTGGCAGTGAGATTGACTGAGTTCTTGGGTAGAATCTGGGAACTGGACGTAATTTCATCTGACTGGTCTTAATCACTGATTGTTCCAGTCTATAAGATAGGACAAAAGTTCTTTTATGACAATCAAAGATGAGTCGGTTTGACTAATATAGTGTCTAAAATATTAGCTTCAACAATACTTGGAGTTGAACTTCTACCAGGAGATTCCCTTGTTGACTTAGAATACGCCGACGACATAGTTTTATTTGGTGAAGATGCTGACGAAATGCAGAGTCTTCTGACCACTATAAGCAACTATGGAGGTATGTTCGAGATGCGATTCTTTCCCTCGAAGTGCAAAATGTTTCTTCAGGATTGGGTTGCATCGGCACCTGAACTAGTGATACGGAGTGAAGTAGTTGAGCGTGTCGATCGCCTCACTCATTTTGGGAGTCTTGTCAGCCCTTGAGGTCTGGTGTGTGACGAAATCTCAGCAGGGATACAGGAGGCTCGTCTAGTTTTCGCCAACTTGCGTCATTTATGGCGTAGGCGAGATACCCGTCCACCAATCAAATGGTGGGTTTACTGCACAGCAATTCGTTCCTTTTTACTTTATGGCAGTGGAACCTGGTCGGCAAGAGTAGAAGATATTCGTAGGCTACTAGTATTCGATCATAGGTGTCTTCGAAGCATTGCTCGTATATCCTGGGACCACCAAGTAAGTAATGCAGTTGTTAGGAAACGGGTACTAGTTAAGGATGGCAAATCGATTGATGAAGTAGTGAAACTTCATCAGTTGAGATGGCTGAGGCATGTGTTACGTATGCTCAACCCCGACTGCCCCGACGTGCAGTGTTTTATGGCGGGTGTGGGAGTAGGTTAGAAGAAAGCTAGGGGCGGCCAAACCAAAACGTGGCACAAATCCATGAAGTCACTGACAAGTGGACTGAGCCATGTTGGTAGGTGTAGACTACCTGGTTGGGGTTCGCGAGATTATAGCAATGGTTGGTTAGAGACCTTGAGTGACATGCCTCAAAATCGTTTGCAATGGCGAAGGTGCATCCACTCTTTGTGATCTACCAAATTCTAATCTTCTGAATTCCTCATGTCTTTATATTTTTCTCTCTCCAAATTTATTTCACTGGATTATACTCCTTGAATAAAATCTTCAAACCCTAATCTTTCGGATTACTGTTTATACTCTTACTACCTCTACCACTATGGGATTTGAATCGACAACTGCATCTCTGTGTTAATGTGTTATGGCAACTCGAACTGATGTACGTACGTACGAAGTTCTACGTTGTGACTGACTGTTGATTCCTATCACACATGAATACCACGTTTTACAGAAAAGAGTAGTAGTTCACAATTCGAATTTATATAATTCAATACAAACTGATGGTATTACGAAGCCGAATTATATTTAATTGATAATTTAATTAATAATTTTACTGCCTTTACCACTATGGGTTTTGAATCGACAACTACATCTCTGTGGTAATGTGGTACGAAAAATTGAACCGATGTACGTACGTACGAAGTTCTACGTTGTTGGCGACCGACTGACTAAATCAATGGTGGGATACATTGTATGACATTGTTTAAATTTAACTACAGTGACTCCCATTTATGTATATTTTTCCTCTACCTATAAATCTTAAACTTCGCTATTGTTACATATATATTGTTTCTTGGTTTCATTTTCTATTCTCCAAACGATATTATTTTCATTTATTATTTTATAATCATCGATATTAGTGTTTGTTTTCCGTTGTTGTTTCCCTTTACGGTGTTAATATTAACTGCATAACCGATGTGCGTGCTCCTTTTTCTACTTTGTTAATTATTAAGCAATGAGATATTATCAATTTATGGATCTCGATCTCCCCGTTTTTTGTGTGAACTAGCACCCAGGTAGTAAATATATTTAAGGACTACATTGCATTTGTTTTTACATAGATATGAACATTAAAATTTTTTATTAGGATCGTTGCCTACATATGTTGTTGGAATCAGATTTTTTTCACTCAGATTTATTGTTGTCTTGTACCTCAGAACACAATCTGCTATAAATTTAAGTTTAGTAAGACGCCAATTATTGCTCCTAGTTATGTTGTTCATTTAGATACAAACACTGAAATACACGTAAGTTGTATGTTTTTCCTCCGGTAAATTGGTTGATTTTAAGTATTTTGAACCGCTTTTCTCTACTCAAAGTTCTACCCAACTTAAAATTTTTCACAGGTGCCCACCTCTATTTCCGTCACTGAAAGTGGCGTTACGAATACCGTCCACATTGATGTCAGCATTGGATCTATTCAGCCGGGTTCTTCAAAATATTCACACCCAACATCTTTGGGGATTACCTGTCCGGAACATGCTTCCAATGTCTTGGACGACCTCACACCGTCCCTCTCTTTGACCACAATAGCGCCTGGAAATTCTTCAAATCGTTTGTTGCCTTTCACAGATGATCTTGGTTTATGCATTAAACACTCTCCTGATGTGTCACCCTTAGTCGATGATGATGAAGATGTACGTTCACTCTTGGCAGCAGCAGCCGCTGTTGCCGCTGCCGACTCCAGGGTTCATCAAGGTTCACCGCCAGTTCGCTCTTCCTCTGGTCTTAACACTCCACCTGATTCAAGAAGTAATCGACTTATGGACACAATCACTTGCAGACCAATGTCAGTTGGTGTTTGCGATCAAACTCAGGTCATTCACTCAGTAGATAGTGTTCCTATGTTAGTTTCGAGTCATAGTTTGTCAAGAACGCCTTATGCACATAGCGATGACCCTCTCGCAATCCTAATCCCAACACCCACAACACAGTCTGTGTCTACTAGTTATTTGTTATCCTCCAGTGTTTCCACTCCATGCAGCTCTCCTCTGACATTCCGATCTCATTCCCCTGTTCGGACACATTTAGATGGTAGACATACGTCCGATATGCTTCACCATAATTTATCCTGCGAATCTCATTCTATCGAGAATGAACGTACAAATTCTTCTCTCGCGTCAGTTTCTCACTTTCCCCCACCAAATACACCGCCTGTACATATGGACGATTATGTAACTCGTCAAAGTCATGATGATCAGGTTTTTAATTCAAATCTTTTACTTCTGAAGGATACAGTTCATGCTTCATGTGTATCACTAAGCTCTCCTAAAGTAGTTTCAGAATGCAACTCATCTGGCCATACTACCACATCCTCGTGTTTACCAATCGGTGAACATACCGCAACAACAGTTTTTAGCCCTGTTGTTGTATCAAAGGAGTATACTGTCTGCTCATCAGCGAATGTAACAGATGTATCGGATAGTCTTACACATAACTGGACAAATACTACTACTTGTGAACCAAATGTTCAGGCAGCAAAAGGATGTTCAATTACGGATAACAATTTTGATTCTGTATCTAAAGCGACAGACGAAAATTTAATGGATTTAGAACAAGTTATTTCATCACATTCAGCTTCATTACCGGCTGTTGACGATGAGTACTTTTTAAAAACGTCTGACGATTTTCGTGTCGATACAGTAGTGAACATTGAACTTGGATGTATTCCTCATTCAGATAAAGTTCCTTCTTCAGCAGATAGTGGCGAGTTAGCGTCTTCGAAAACATCTGCCATGTGTTCTGCCGAACCAGATTTCCCTGATGTTTACGTCGATGTTTCTGACGTAAACCATAATACTAATTCTGTGATACTACCACACGAGTCGTCAATTAGTGTCAAAGCAACAACAGCTCAGTTCTCTGAAAATACGAAACTTATATCTTCTGTAGTGGCGCCTGCTGAGAGCTCTATTGACCTCAAGTGTGAAATAGAGAGTCAGAAAAATGATTGTTTTATCCAGTCTGCTGATGACGATAACAAGTTTAAAACAGCTACATCTGTGTCCCCTTTAGTTGAGGACCCCACATTCCAAGAACCATGTGAAACTGAAAGTTCTCCAGTTACCAAGGCTTCTATAATTTCAGAGTCACCAACAAAGGATGATGTTCAGATTAATATCAGTAATGAAGATCAAAATTTACTCACATCAGAGCACCATAATGACAGTTTAGAAGATCCAGTTGAACCCAGTGGGCATTCTCCTTCTGTTCATTCATCCCATAGAGAAGACGACGAAAAAGTGTATAACGATGCTGATTACGCAGCTGCTGCAGTTGCTGCTGTTGATGATGTGGTATATGCACTAGCTGGTAATCGTAAACCTGACCCATCTTTAACTCTTGACCCGGCCTTAGAAGGCACAGGAACAGATCGTCTGTATAGTTTAAGCTTAGCTCCAGTTCATAATGAATTCAATAATTCACACATGAATACTTCCAATTCAGATTTGTGCAACACAAGCTTTGTGAATACTAGCAAAAACTCCGTGAGTTCATTAGATTTAAACATAACTTTAAATTTTGATGCTAAATGTCATTGCACTTTTTGCATATCAATTGTGTTAAGTTAAAGTTCTTTTTTCGAAACCAAGTAGTAGCGTAGAAAATTCTTCGTATTTATCTGATCATCTGTTTCCTATGATTCATGTTTCATTTTGTAATTGTGCTCATGTTCTCGTTTTCCTTACATGAGGAACAAAACTTTTCCAGTTGCAACAAACCTTGACTTTTTAACTACATAAACGTACTACATGGTTAAAATATAGTCCTTATAAGCACTAATAAGCATATGATGTGAATAAATATCACTAGCTTATTTTACACTGGTTCTCTTAACAGTGAGGATCGGAAAATATATATTGTGGTCTGCAGGTCGCTGTGGCTTTAAATAGTTTGATATCACAGATGAAAAGTTTGCCAAAATACAAAAACTCCAATAGTCGAATTCACGTCCACTGATTCCAGAGTGAATTATGCACTTTTAAACAAAAAAAATGTAAATTGTCACCGCGAATACCCTGGTACAGCCAAGGGTGGAAAGACTCCACCCTCCTCGAAATGCTCTCACATGGCCACGTGCATACAACCACTGTCACAGAAGTCCTACTCACCACCTTCTCACAAAGGGGGTGTTGTTTACGAAATTGAGAGGACGAAAAGTGAATGTCTGGCGCTTTAATCGGGTTGGTGGACATGGAGGATTTACCGAGAGGAGTTGGAAAACCCTGATTGCAAACAAATAGTGCACATGGGCTCCAGGATCCTGAGGGAGCAAATGGCGTATGAACTTATTGATCGTCACTGATTACCATGGGACTGCGTCTCCCAAAGTCACTCCACTGACTTGTGGATCATACCTTTACGTCGATGGTTCCGGGTGTGGCCCCCTAAGAAAACTACCTGCTTCGGTGTGGGCGCATGAGTAGTATCACAGCCCACACACAAATCAAATGAAGATCACTACTGGAAATATTATTCTTGCTTCAATCGGCGTTCAGATAAATCACATTGACAATCATTTCTATTTTTTATATACTACGTCACATATCTACTCCCTTGTATTCTCACTGTGTATCCTTATTTTTCAACTTACACAGCGGCCCGCCTATGGTGGAAACCTTGTACTATCTAAACGATCTCGAGTCACTGACTGGTCGAAAGTTGGATGCTATCACCGAATACGAATACCGAAAGTCTTTCTGAAACCGCATTAATATGCTTGAACTAAGTCGATTTTTCGCGGTAACGAACCAAAGCCAATGACACAATGACACGATAAACTATTCTAATCTGTTGTCCCAGGCCCCGCTAACTAGATGAAGAAGTCCAAGGCAAGTAGGGGAATATATATATTCCGTAAGCAGCCGAGTACAAGCAATCAAATAAGGGAAAAAGTCAAGCGTATATATACAGCAATAAATTGTCCTTGGGCATCATTAATAAATAACACACACAAAGAAACAATGGACCAATAGCGTTTAAGATAGTTTACAAGTGGGAAATATGACGTGAAGGTAAAAAGAGCGCGTTTGGCGCGAAAACAGCTAAATTTAAATTTCCAAAATAAAATTACAAAACTAAGCCATTTACCAAGTAAGTTCTGGGGATTTGACATCCCCAACACGCGTATACTATTCAAACTGGTTTCCCTCAACGTTCGCACACTAATGCAAATCGAACGACGTATACGGTTGACTATGTCTTGAGAAAGCCTTAATATCGATTTCCGTTGTTTGTCCGAAACCTGTAGTCAAGACCCCAGTGAAGTACTACAAATCCGCCTCACATCTATCGCTTCGAAAATCCTGTTTCACATGCGTTTATCCGGGGGGCTCTGTGGCATCTTCGTCTGGTTTTGCTGGCGTTCGTGTCGCAGTAAGCGCTTGAGCTGAGGCAGCACTAACCGATTGGATCCCCATTGACAGTCATTTATGTGCTTTTAGATTAGAAAGCTCCATCAAAGCGCGAAGAAATGGGTGTAAGAAACGATGTTTTTCGTCATTCATCCCTACGCTCCGACATTGTAGTGCCAGCCAGATACTTGAATACTCAGGCCGGGAGTCTAGGCACAGAAGAGAGTCGTTTAGGTGGCCGATGGGGACTTGTTGGTCACAGGTCAGATAACGGAGACCGTCTACTGCAACTTTGTGCAGACCACAATCTGTTTCTGGCTAGCATTAACTACTGGGACAGTCATCGCCGATGTGCTACCTGGCATCCTCCTTCTGCATCTTAAGCCTGGACTCAGATTGATCACACCGCAATCAGCTACCGCTAACGTGGTTGTGTACAAGACTGCCGCTTCTTTTGGAGCACCTATCCGAACTCTGATCATTACCTTGTTTGCGCTAGTTTACCTTACGTTTCAGTGGCCAACAAATTCATCGTCATAAACAGATTGATGTCAGTAAATTGGTTGCAATTTCTATTACAACTAAATATCGAACCGAGCTAGGTTAAAGACTAGATACTAGCCCACCGAAAAGTAAAGATGAGTATTTGTTGCAACTGTATGATGCCATGAAAATGGTGAATAAAGTCGCTTGCGGCTTCGCAAAACGTCCCGCTTATAAGCACTGGGTTCCTTCAGGCTCCCTACAACCCATCAAAGCACGTCGGTCTACTCCGGGTGACCACAAGTTTGACCACAAACGGCGATTGTTACGTAATGAAATTGGGCAAAGCTTGCTTAAGGACCGAGAAGCCTTATCAGATGGTCAAGCTCTATAGATAAATTTAGTGTAGTTGAGATATAGGTTATTTATTCTTGACGTGATGTTATAGACAAGTTAAAGTATAAGCCTCTGAAATTTCACACTGGGATAAAATTCGTGATTATCTCAAAATTTATGCATGGAATTGGAAATAAAAATAACGTCAGAATTCACTGTGCGATCACTCGTTCGTTTACTTTTTTAATGGTGTGAAGCTGCTCGATACTTGTTTAAAGGTTTACATTTTCTGGTAATATGTATTAGCTTAATTTAAAAAATTGAAAATTGCCGAGTTCTCAACAGTAGTGCAGTATTCAATCCTACTAACTAATCTTACATTATATAACCATGTCAACTAACACGAATCTTAATTTTTAAGTGCCCTCAGTTCATTCTGTTTATCAAGGATGCAGGTTATTAATGTCGTCGATCATCGCAAATACGTTAGAATAGAACGGAGGTGATTTTTATTGATGATTGTGCGGGACCTTATATGTATTATCGCAACTGTGATATTGAACTCAGTTAATTATTAGACAATTACCTTACCCCAGATGTCGAAAATACATGTATTTTTAAAACGATTTTAATGGTGTGCGAATTTCGCAATTCCAGCATGTGGCTTGATCTCAAAGGGAATTATGACGTTATAGCATGTTATTTTGTCGACATTGTTCGTAGCGTTGATACTTCGTACAGTAAATCAAAAAAGTTATTTTATCCTTCCTGATTCGATTTGGGCTCCTGGACACTATCCCAGCCCTCAATCTAAATCAAATGATTTGTCTGGCGTATATGTATATTTGATGCTTCGTTGTACCAATGTTTACGTGTTTAAATAATTATAATGATTTTATTCCAGAGCTTAAATTCCTGTCTCGCTATCTAGTAAAAAAACAGTACAGGAATAATGTGAAAAGTTGTAATTGATACTAAAATACGTTGACAAATCCTCAGTATTTACCTTCGAAATATAGTAATGTAACGTTCCAAGTCCGATTATTTCGTTAACAACACAGGTAATCTCATTTATTTTCATATTAGTGTTTTAATTACCACATGTAATTTAAATATTTAGAAATAATTTTTTTTAAAGCTACATTTGTTATCTTGAATTATTGTCAATAATCTAGGATCAAATACCTATTGTGTTTTTTGGTAATAATCAGGATCGCGTTCGCTTTCATCACTCTCTGGTGGCTAATGAATCTTCAGATGGTGAAATTTGTTCAGAGGATCACCTATCCAGAAGCTTATCTAATGCTTCTCCTAATAACTGGAATAAAACGGATGTGAAGGGTGAATTCTTATGTTTATCATGCAATAAAACGTTTTCACAAAAGGCTTTACTTCTGAAACATCGAGTTATGCATGAAGAACCAAAACATATGTGTGACACTTGTGGTCGCAGCTTTGTACGAGAAGACAAACTTAAGCGTCATGTGATGTCTATCCATACGGCTGAAAAACCTCATGTTTGTCATATATGTAGTAAAGCTTTTTCCCGAAAGTAAGTCAACTTTTTTCTTTGTCACTATTAGATTAATTTTGGCTCAAATTGTTTTATTTCTTAAGTGTTTTGTCGTTTAACTATTGAGGCGAAGCAATAACTAATGAATTAGAGCACTTGACTTTCGACTGAAAAGCCACCAGTTTAAATGAATATTTGCCTACTTCAGTTTGGGCGACCAGGAAGTATCACTAACCCTGTCAGTAGGTGTAACTAACTAACTATATAACTCTACCTTCCTATAAACAAAGAGAGTTAAAAATTTCTGTCTTGAATTTTCCACCCGCCTTCTCGTGGCGGGGGTGTTTACGAAATTGAGAGGACGAAAAGTGAATGTCTGGCGCTTTAATCGGGTTGGTGGGCATGGAGGATTTACCGAGAGGAGTTGGAAAACCCTGATTGCAAACAAATAGTGCACATGGGCTCCAGGATCCTGAGGGAGCAAATGGCGTATGAACTTATTGATCGTCACTGATTACCATGGGACTGCGTCTCCCAAAGTCACTCCACTGACTTGTGGATCATACCTTTACGTCGATGGTTCCGGGTGTGGCCCCCTAAGAAAACTACCTGCTTCGGTGTGGGCGCATGAGTAGTATCACAGCCCACACACAATTAAATGAAATGACAGTTTTTAGTATGGCTCATATATATATATTTATGTGTTCAAATAATAATGAATAATAATAAATTTACAATGGTAAGGTTTAGACAAATATGGGGATAGTACTTCAAACATAATCACTTAAAATGTTTTATATGACCGAGTTGTTTATTAGGTTCTTCAGTTGCTCATCTAAGTTGTCTGGATCGTCATTGTTTATCTTGTTTTCAACTCCAGCTCTGTAAAAATTTGCAGTGATATACTGTATGACAGTTTAGACTTATCGAAAATTCAAAGATTAAAATTTCCAGTTTTCAGCATTATCTTATGGAAAAGGTGAAATCTTAATTTACTCCTATCAAACGATAAATATCATATCATCAACTTCAAGGAATCATTCAATTTAACATCCTGCTTCTTTTCAGTTGCCCTGTATCCACCCACAACCGTAATGAAAGTCTGAATTGGAGACTCCAACTTCCAGCAAATTTGAAAGTCACGGTTTCAAGAACCTCTGGATACTACTTATTAAGTCATACATCAGCTACTCACTCAACGGTCAACTGAAGTTGGTCATAGGGTTTAACTGGATCGTTACAATCATAGTTAGTGAGTCTATGCAGTAAAATATGCAAAACGTGAAAACGTGGTTCATTTGTTTCAAAAGCTTATCTGTTTTTAGTTGCGGATTAAAACCTAAAATTCAAGCAGTTGAATAATGTCAGTAGTCGGTTTTCATGTGATTGTTGGTCTTAACATAGTGAACATTTGCTAGCAATCGATTACAAGAAATCTGTCCAATTAGTCTTCAGTCCAGTTATGGATTATATCCCTCTTAAATTTCCTTGATAAAGTTTCTTGACATATATTGGGCTGCACGCGCGGATGACTTCAATATTTACTTACGTATCTTTAATCCATTTCTTTTATCAGAGATAAACTTAAAGATCATTTGAAACATCATGATCGTGCAGCTCGGAATTTTGAGTGTCAACAGTGTCAGCAACCTTTTGTTCAAAAATCTGATCTTAACAGACATATACGTGGAGTACATCAAGGTGAGCCAGGAGTTGGGATAAATATGACAATAAAACGGAAAGCGCCAGGTTAGTTATATTTTCATGTAATTAGTTTCTCACGCCTTTTGAGATCCTAGTAAATACCACTAAGGTTATTTATAAAAAATGATGAATGGGCTGTTAAGGTCGTGTTAGTTGAAGGACTTGTCACCTGTGCACATTTTCGACCTTGCACACGACAACCAACCAAAACGAAGTGGGAAACTATTTACACTGTTATAATCCATAATGGAGGGTGTATTTCCTTATCTGTTGTTTTTACTGGCTTACATGAAAAATGTAAAGTTTTCTACGACAAAAATATTATTCCATCGTGCTGCGGGCGTGTCAAGTGTATAGCAGTCAGTCGTAATGGGAGAAAAATTACAGCATAGCAAAAGATTTACCTCCAATAAATTCTGTGATAAAAATTATTCCAAAATATCTTATTATTTATTTATTTGAACACATAAATATTGGTACAAAGGGACACCACACAATAACAACGAGGTTGTGGTGAAGATATAGTGCGTATAAGAAAAAGGAGGACAACGACGAACAGAAATTAGTGTATGGGAGTGAAATAATAATAATGATGATATTATAATAATATTAGTAATAAAAGAAAATGTTCAGTTAGCAAAAATACAACCGGAAATAATTCTTTCAGTTAACCAAGTTACGTTCACTTTTATGAAGAAAGTTACAACATAATCGCCACTGGCTTTTATTTTTTAGCCTTGTCTGATAACGCCTTAAGCCACTGTGTCGCATCATCTCTAGGATCCCAACCGGGAAGTCGTGAAGGTCCAACAGAAGCCAGTACTGTACATCTTTCTTTCATATCACGATACGTGCATTGACTATCTGCTTTTTCCAACCGTTCCCAATGTCAGCGAATAGTGCACGGTGTGGAATTTTCTGGAACGATATTCCTAGGACATGTCCAAGTCACCGAAGTCGGTGTTTCAAAATGGTGACACCAGTTGTATTATCGTCTCTGTACTCAAAAACATGGCATTGAACCTCCGAACTTCTAACATAATATTGCCATTTAATGAAAACTAATTTATGGAGACAACAAAGATTAAAAAAGTCGCCTAACATACTCAACTCGTAGAGATCAGATCTCACAGGTATACAGCATAACTGCCCTCACCGACGCGTTGTAGATCCATCCTTTTACAGCTAAACTAACGTCAAGAAGGTGCCAAAGATGGTCCATATTGTCATAAGCCGCTCTGACTTTCACTATACGTGCATCGATCTCATCACTCCCGCCACCACCAGCGTTTATGCAGCTACCTAGGTACACGAACTTCTCAACTACTTCAATCTGCTCACCACTCAAGGTGAGTAAAGGATTAGAATCCTGCCAGTCTTGTAAGAGTACTTTGCACTTCAAAGGAGCAAAGCACATACCATACCTGTGGACACTGATTGCCAACTGATTAAGTGCGGATTGCATGGCTTTGGCATTATCGCAAAGTAAGACAATATCATCCGCATACTCGAGGTCGATAAGTCTTTATCCGGGCAACAGATCTACAGCGCCATTACACACATACGTCAGAGTTGTTTCCAGAATGTCATCAGTGGAAAAGTTGAAGAGGAACGGTGAGATTGGGCAACCCTGTCTAACCCCATTGCTTGAATGTAACAATTGAGATAGGTGGTTATATACGCTCACTCTGCCTGAGGTGTTTGTATATAGAGCCTTTAAGATGTTAATAAACTTCTCAGGCATACCCTTCTCAGAAAACAGCCCAGTCCAACGAATGGAAGGCGGATCTAATGTCAAGTAAGAGTACGAATGTTGGCTTGTAATAAGTGTGACGGTATTCTAGCATTTGGGGGGGGGGGTTAAAGATATGATCAATACATCCTCGACCAAAACGAAAACCAGCCTGCTCCTTGCGAGTCAATCTCTCTCGAGTTTCGAACAATCTACGAAGTAGGACGGAAGCCAACAGTTTGGGCGCTATCGAAAGTAGACTTATCTCCCGATTTTTGTTACAGGAACAACCTGAACTCTTTAAGGATAGGGACAACAATTGACTCATTCCGTGATGTTAAAACTCTAATCCATAGACCTTAACCAGAAATTTGCCACCATCTTTAAAAAGAGCCGGAGGAAAGTCATCTGGGCCTGGTGAGTCTTAGTGCTTCAAGAACTGGAGTTCCTCGCGGACTTCCACCTCGTTAGGTTGGTCAGTCGTCACAGCTCATGAAGGGTAGGACAGTCTGATCGATGTTGCCGGGGCAACAGACCACTCGAGCTGCTCCTCGGATAGCTGAACATCGTCCGATACGACGGTACAAATTGCTTCATTCACACCAGACTTCTTGATGAAAGTGACTTGGATGAGAGCTTCCGGCGTTTACCATATGCAGATTCTGCTTCCAACTTGTGGGCACTCTCCAACCACCGGGCTTCTCGGTCCTTAAGCAAGCTTTGCCCAATTTCATTACGTAACAATCGCCGTTTGTGGTCAAACTTGTGGTCACCCGGAGTAGACCGACGTGCTTTGATGGGTTGTAGGGAGCCTGAAGGAACCCAGTGCTTATAAGCGGGACGTTTTGCGAAGCCGCAAGCGACTTTATTCACCATTTTCATGGCATCATACAGTTGCAACAAATACTCATCTTTACTTTTCGGTGGGCTAGTATCTAGTCTTTAACCTAGCTCGGTTCGATATTTAGTTGTAATAGAAATTGCAACCAATTTACTGACATCAATCTGTTTATGACGATGAATTTGTTGGCCACTGAAACGTAAGGTAAACTAGCGCAAACAAGGTAATGATCAGAGTTCGGATAGGTGCTCCAAAAGAAGCGGCAGTCTTGTACACAACCACGTTAGCGGTAGCTGATTGCGGTGTGATCAATCTGAGTCCAGGCTTAAGATGCAGAAGGAGGATGCCAGGTAGCACATCGGCGATGACTGTCCCAGTAGTTAATGCTAGCCAGAAACAGATTGTGGTCTGCACAAAGTTGCAGTAGACGGTCTCCGTTATCTGACCTGTGACCAACAAGTCCCCATCGGCCACCTAAACGACTCTCTTCTGTGCCTAGACTCCCGGCCTGAGTATTCAAGTATCTGGCTGGCACTACAATGTCGGAGCGTAGGGATGAATGACGAAAAACATCGTTTCTTACACCCATTTCTTCGCGCTTTGATGGAGCTTTCTAATCTAAAAGCACATAAATGACTGTCAATGGGGATCCAATCGGTTAGTGCTGCCTCAGCTCAAGCGCTTACTGCGACACGAACGCCAGCAAAACCAGACGAAGATGCCACAGAGCCCCCCGGATAAACGCATGTGAAACAGGATTTTCGAAGCGATAGATGTGAGGCGGATTTGTAGTACTTCACTGGGGTCTTGACTACAGGTTTCGGACAAACAACGGAAATCGATATTAAGGCTTTCTCAAGACATAGTCAACCGTATACGTCGTTCGATTTGCATTAGTGTGCGAACGTTGAGGGAAACCAGTTTGAATAGTATACGCGTGTTGGGGATGTCAAATCCCCAGAACTTACTTGGTAAATGGCTTAGTTTTGTAATTTTATTTTGGAAATTTAAATTTAGCTGTTTTCGCGCCAAACGCGCTCTTTTTACCTTCACGTCATATTTCCCACTTGTAAACTATCTTAAACGCTATTGGTCCATTGTTTCTTTGTGTGTGTTATTTATTAATGATGCCCAAGGACAATTTATTGCTGTATATATACGCTTGACTTTTTCCCTTATTTGATTGCTTGTACTCGGCTGCTTACGGAATATATATATTCCCCTACTTGCCTTGGACTTCTTCATCTAGTTAGCGGGGCCTGGGACAACAGATTAGAATAGTTTATCGTGTCATTGTGTCATTGGCTTTGGTTCGTTACCGCGAAAAATCGACTTAGTTCAAGCATATTAATGCGGTTTCAGAAAGACTTTCGGTATTCGTATTCGGTGATAGCATCCAACTTTCGACCAGTCAGTGACTCGAGATCGTTTAGATAGTACAAGGTTTCCACCATAGGCGGGCCGCTGTGTAAGTTGAAAAATAAGGATACACAGTGAGAATACAAGGGAGTAGATATGTGACGTAGTATATAAAAAATAGAAATGATTGTCAATGTGATTTATCTGAACGCCGATTGAAGCAAGAATAATATTTCCAGTAGTGATCTTCATTTGATTTGTGTGTGGGCTGTGATACTACTCATGCGCCCACACCGAAGCAGGTAGTTTTCTTAGGGGGCCACACCCGGAACCATCGACGTAAAGGTATGATCCACAAGTCAGTGGAGTGACTTTGGGAGACGCAGTCCCATGGTAATCAGTGACGATCAATAAGTTCATACGCCATTTGCTCCCTCAGGATCCTGGAGCCCATGTGCACTATTTGTTTGCAATCAGGGTTTTCCAACTCCTCTCGGTAAATCCTCCATGTCCACCAACCCGATTAAAGCGCCAGACATTCACTTTTCGTCCTCTCAATTTCGTAAACAACACCCCCTTTGTGAGAAGGTGGTGAGTAGGACTTCTGTGACAGTGGTTGTATGCACGTGGCCATGTGAGAGCATTTCGAGGAGGGTGGAGTCTTTCCACCCTTGGCTGTACCAGGGCATTCGGGTTACCTAATTAGGAAAATATGGTAGCTTTTTCGCACTTTGTAGTTTATTTCCTAACTTTTGTCACACATTCTCAGTCGATGTAGTCACCAATAGTTGGTCCTCGTTGTTTGAGGAAGTGCAAACATTCAGTTTGGTTTCCATATAATATTCAGAATCAATCTTGCTATTCATTTCATGACGTTGTTCAAATTCAGTTACTGTGACTCGCATGTTTGTATATTTTTCCTCTACTTATAAGTCTTTAACTTTGCTATTGTTACATATATCTTGTTTCTTGGTTTCATTTTCTATTTTCCAAACGATATTGTTCTCATTAATTATTTTACAATCATTGATGTTACTTGTGTTTGTCCTTCATTCTGTTGTTTTATATTATCATATCAGTTAAAGCAATTTGAATCGACAGTTTTTTATATATGAAATCCTGGTGTTACGAGTCGCTGTTGATTGCTTGAAAATGAACGCTTTTCCATGGTGTATTTGTTCTGGAACCAGAAAGTTCCAGGTTTTTTATACTTTAAAATTCACCATTACATATATATTTCTTTTGGAAATAATTTTTTATTATATTCTTGCACTTCTTGTTTAATAGTAAATTAAAGAATTTTTTAACTTCTATAAATCTGAAGTTCAATATTTGTTTCATCTGTAAATCTTATCTTCTTAGGCTCTGCGCCGTTGCGTTTATCTAAACGAAAATCCAAGTCTACAACTGATAGTTCTGAGTCCAATAATAATGAGACTAAATTGGAAATGTTATCAGTGGAAAATTCACATAATATTCCCACCAATATGGCTATAAATAGATCACATAATGGAAAAACTGTTAGTGGTGTGCGAAAAAGTGATAATGCAGAATCTGATATAAAAATAAACAATCAAATAGCATCGATCACTAGTGGAACTACTGTTTTTACTCCAGTCTCAATGATTGCAACCACAACGTCAGCATCATCTGCAGTTAATTTTACTCCTATAACTGTTTCACTATCACCTGCTGGTATGACTCAAGCAGCTCATCCGATTTTTGCAGCTAATGCTTCTGGTCTAATGTTTCCTACAATGACTGCTCATCATCATCATCTTGTTCAACAACAACAAGCAGCGGCTGGAACTGTCATGTTACCAAGTGTCAGTGTAGCTTCTGTAGCAGCAATTCATCCATCAGGAATTACCTTACAACAGCAACAACACCAACAATTTTTTGCCATGGCTGCTATGCCAGCTCTTGCTCAATCAATTACGGTCACACAATCATCTAATGGTGTTCAACAAGGTACTAATGTTCAACCTACACATAATTCAATTCATTTTCAACCTGAATTGAAAACAGTAGCCACTCCTTCAGGTCCTATGATGGTATTGACTCATATAGCTGCACCAAATCAGTCCGGTCAAGCTCATCCATTGGTGAGTTTCTTTTATTCATGCGTTATATTTTATAAAACTTTTATCTATCAATCACTGGTTTTTATATGTTCATTTTTTATATATTGTTGTACTGTTCATATTGTTTTCTTACTGTCGAAAGTCGTTTAAATATTGATTACTGACTTACTAAATAATATTGTTTGAATACAGTTAGACCCTCCTTGTTTATCGAACAGGTTTTTGGATCTTCATATTTATTTTGTATTTTATGTTTTACCAAAAGTTGCTGATTTCATAATTGATTCGTTATTTTTTGGTAAATATTGTTTGAATGTGCACCCAATTTTATTAATCATCCTTAACTTCACTGGAACGAATGAAATTTTAAGAAATATGAAAGGCGATCTATCATTTTGTGTTACAAGTCTCATGTAGCTGATTATTCTCTGGTTTAGTTTTAAGTATTCTTTTTTATGTAAGCTTAAATCACTGTCCATATCATTTATATTTATCAATATAATATATTTCATCGATTATGTCATTACTTATGCAAGTGTTTTTTTTATTGAGTAAACTTGATTATAACTTTCAAAGATATGTTTGTTAACCTTTGTCTTTTTTCGTACCTTTAAAAATAAGTACTTGTGAAATTGTATTTTTGATCATTCGTATTAAAATTATGGTGTGAATTACCTCTTGTCCGATCTCACTTTATGTAAATGAAATAATTAAATTCATTACTTGTCTCCCAGGTATAGGTTTGTTTAGTAAACTTCAAGCCACATTAGAACTAAGATGAAATGTAATGATACTACATAGTTACCCAAATCGAAGCAAGTCGAGTTGTGGGTTCGAAACGCAATAATCACTGAGATACACCGCTTCTAATGTAAAATATAACTGCTAATGAATTACTAATAACATGGAATGTGAAAATTAAGAAAACCTTTAAATAAATCTGAGTTAAAGATTTTTTTCTTTTTAAAATACGTCATGATAAAGGTAGAAAGTGTATTTTATAATTTAAAAAAACGATAGAATTTATAAGCAGTAGTTTAATTAGTGGGACTTACACATTTTTGATAGATAGCTTAGTGAGAAATTCGTTTATTTATTTATTTATATCAAATAAAGATTAAATGAAATTCAAGCTAGCAGTTAATTTTGTAACATTTTTTTGTTTTATTATTGTGTTGTTATATTTAGACTAATCAAACAATTTTCCCTCAAGTTGTTGGATTTCATGCTACTGCAGCTCAACAACAACAGCAACACCAACTTCAACAATTGCAGCAACAACAAGCAGCAGTTGTTCAACATCAACAACTTTTACAACAGCAGCATCAACAACAACAGGCTAACTATGCAGTGGCAGCTGCTGCGGCTGCCGCTGCTGCTGGTACACATTTAGTTGCAGTTTCTAATCATGGTAATTGTAATCAATCAACTGTCAATCAAACACAGCAATTCCAATTACAACAGCAACAACAACAGGCTGTGGCTTTAGCAGCCCATCAACAAGCAGCGCACAGTTTTCTTTTCCCTGCTGCTGGAGTTAGTGCTAGCGTTAACTCGACAGGTACTGTTGCAACACCATCTGGTCCAACTACATTCTTCTGTCATCCACAAGAAGGAATGGCTGCTGGTTTGTTTCTGGCTTCTTCAACTGACCCAGCTAGTTTTGCATTAGCAGCTGCTGCTCAAGCACAAGCAGCTGCGGCAGCTGTTGCCGTTGTCCAGCAACAACACCAGCAACAGCAGAGTAATGTTAATGCTCAGAACAATTCTTCAATTGCTGCTACACAATTACAACTAGTAACAGGTTATTCACAGGTGGCGGCTGATGCTCAACAAACTGTTGCACAACAACAACTACAACATCAACAGCTATTGTTACAACAGCAACAACATCAGCAGAGATTAGCAGCAGTGGCAGCTGTAGCAGGAGTTTCACAAACTTCATCAATCGCCAATCCACATTCTGGCGTGTTGATGTCGTCAAACACCACCGGTACTATTATCAATGGCGCGAGTGCGAGTGCTGCTACCGGTGGTGGCGGTAATGGTACACCAGCCACCTCTGTAATTGTTAATTCAGTTCAAGAGGAACAACTTAATCGAGTTCAACAATCTGCTCATTTTTTAATAGGACAACAAGAAACACCAGGATCTAATAGAACAGTGAATAATTATCAATTAGCTGCATTTACAAATGCTGCAGCTGCAGCATTATATCAACAACAACAACAACAACATCCGGGTTTCATGCTTGCAGCGGCTGGAAATACTGGCGTCACTAATACCAATGCAGCAATTGTTTCCAGAGGAACAACAGCAACTGTAGCAGCTATGGCTTTACATCATCATCAACAACAACAGTATCAACAACAAGCAGGTCTTATGGCAGCAGCAGCCTACCATCATCAACAACAAGTTGCTCAACATCAGGCTTTACAGCAACAACAACAACAACAACAGTAGTATTAGTGGTAGTAGCAATAGTAGTGATGTTAATGAGTTCAAATGAAAAAAAGCTTATGATATTTTGACATGCTCATGAAGTCAGTCTTCTATGTATGTATATTGTATTTAACTAACTATTATTATTGTAATTTATTCAAATGTACTTTCTTGTTTTTTTTAAAAATTAAGTTACTAATTTTCTCGTATTTATTGGATTGCATTTGTCAATTATTATTTTTTCATTATTATTATTTCATAAAGTCTATTAGTAAAGAGATACGTTGGTTGGTAATTTATTTTTCATTTTCACCTAATCTCCTTCATATATAACGATCTAATTTAATATTGGTCACCGTTGTACTATTTCCCCTTTTTTTGTATAATTTTCTCTTTACCCTATTTTCAAAATTTCTTCCTGTATATAAATATATATGTTTCTGCGTAGACTACACCTTAATAAGTAGTCTTGTAACTGGTAATGTTTTTTTGTTGATGATGTAATAATATTAGTTGATGTGGTTGTTTTTTGGAATATTTATATTCGTCTACTTGGTCGCCAATATAAAACACGTCTTACTTCTATTACTACCAATCTAGTACGCCACTATGTTATTGCTTGTTTGTTTGAGATATTACCCTACTTACTTAATTCTCTACAACTTCCTATCTATTACAGTTGTTGTTACAAAGTACCACATTTTAAATAAAAAACATTAATCATGTTTACTATAGTAAATAAAATGCCTTTCTACCTTGGTTTTCCTTTATTTTCTCTTTTGATACAGATAGTCATCCTACGAACAGTTTCATTCAGTGATTATTATTATTATTATTATCGTTATTACTCACTATTTGTACATCGTCTTATTCAATCAAATGTTTTAATTGGTGGCAAACATTCAGTTTTTTTTTCAACAAAAAGACATCTTAAGATGTTTTTTTTAAGATTTGTAAATCTTTTATCTTCCTATCTGCCTTATTATACTTTTCTACTTCTATCGTATATGACAAATATCATTCAGCGTGTTTCCTTATCCGACTGGTAGGGGTGAGCGGGTTAGTCTGGACATTTGTGACCGCGTTGTATATTCTGAGTTTGAGCAGTATTCTCGTAGTCTAAATTTTTGTATTCTTTAATTTTCTGTCTTTTTTCCATAATTGTTTTGTATTTGTCTTTCTGTCTCTCCCCCTTTCATGTGTACATATATTTACTTTCTTGACGTTTTCCTCAAAAGAAGTGCAAAAATAGTATTAAATAATCTATAGCAAACTATATTCTACTAGATGACATGGCTTGTAAAAAGAAATTCATAGACGTATCGTTCTGTGTTCCATAACACATCTACTAGGCAGACATGCGCCCATTACCAAAGTTTGTGTGCATGTTATGATGTTGCATTTTTCTTTCTTGCTTTCTTTTGTCATCATTATTATACATTATATTACATCTAAGTTATAGAATCAATAATAATGATAATAAGTTTTTCTTTTTAATGGCTAGTGTTCTATTGCTTGTCTGAACCCTATCTAGTCTTTACACTTAATTTACATGCATCTATCTGTGCGTTAATTGACGTGTTTCTATGTCAGTCCTCAATGAACAGAACAATTAGTTTTCTTCTGTCGTGTATCCTCATCTTATTTTGTTTGTTTTTTTCAAACAATTTGTTAATGCATAACATATATAATTAAGGATTGTGAAAAAATTAATATTATGTATTTGTTATCATTATTGTGAGTTATTATTATTGCCTTATTTTCTACAAATGTTGGTATTTTTTTTCTTCTCATGTTTTCTTTTATTGTTTCAATAACGATTACGATGATCGGCATGCATCTATTAATGTATATATACATGACTATATAAAACAATACATCTACGTATAGATTCTTTTTTTATCAATTACCCTGTGTTAGTATTGTTATTGGGTTTTACAATGCAGGCAATTGTTCATATCAAAAACCAATTCTACGTAGACAGTAATTAAGAATCAGAAAGCACTAAACTTCTCTTTTGTCTTAGTATGAGATTCCATGATAGCAGGTATCCACAATCCGCCCTCCGAGAATCAGACGCAGGACCTTCAAGTCTCACAAGGAGCGCCCAAGCTTTAGACCACTACTGAGTCGAGAGTTATTAGTTTAAATAATAGAACGAACAACTATTTGGTACTTGCTTTTCAATAGTCGTCTAAGATCAGTCTAATGAAACCAAGTAATCTTCACAAACCTCTCTAATAATAAGTCCTAAGTACTTCCGCTTTACATTGGTAAGTGACTTGATCGGTTTATATTTTGTTTATCTGTCTAGTTCAAAATGCAAATTCTTATTTGTCGTCCGAAATTGGTTGTTCTAATTCTGCTTATGTCTGACTGTATTTGCTTTCCCAGTGTGTAAACATGAATTAGTGATATACTGTCTTCTAAGTGATCGATACTTTATTATTGTAATGGAAAATAAAAGATTGCCTTATATTTGTCATTAACTTCTCACATATCATACGTATGCTGAGACCACCGAATGAATAAAGCTGACTTTAGCCATATGGTATTAGGCAAAAAGCTAATCGATCGAAGAGGTTGTGGGTCTTCAATTGATGTGGTTGGGATATGAATTTCGCGTGCCAAATCTCCGTTTACCTCGAAAGCAATGTCTATTATAGTAGTATGCTAGAGGCGGCTAAGTCATCACGTTAATTTTTGAAGTGACAATTGGACTTCAAGTAAATGGGTGCAAACTATCTATTAAGACTCTACAGAGTTATCATAAACAGTGGTTGGAGATAGGTGATCATCTTACGCAATAGTATAAAGATATCCACTTTTTGTACGAAGTCTTGAAATCTTCGTATACTATCTTACTATTTCTATACCTAATTGATTTTATAACCGTTGATACTCTCACTGCTCCTAATGTTCTGTGAGTAGAGATATATCCATAGTTACATTATTGTTCTGAATTGTTGTTTGGTATTCAAAGGTGATCTTTGTTCATAGTTTCGCTTTTTTTATTAAATTCTTAGGGTCGTTGTTGATTGGAATGATTTTAGTCCTCAGAACTTCATACAGTGTGTTTATTGCGTATTTTTATTGAAAGACGTAATAATTTAATCAGGGTTATCTGTTGGTCAGTCATACTATAAATTTTCAACAACCTAAACGATAAGATCAAACAATATTTTGGAAAAGTCTTATCTGTTCAATTAAAGACCTTTTTGTAATATTTTATAATTAAATCAGTACCATATGTGTATTTGTTACCTACTTACGCTAATATTACTTAACTTTATTGCGTCCCTGATCATTAAGCTCAAATTAGGATTTAAAAACCTGACTTGTTTATTTACTTCATTTTTTCTATTTACATATCAGTTGTGCTTAGTTCTTATCGGACTGTTGTTATCTCCATTTTGTTAACTTCATATCACATTCTTCTTAAGTTTATATTGGTTAATAGGTGATTTATCTTTCAGTGTAAAATTCATAAACAGTGGCTGTAGTTTGTTAAACAATGCAAATTGTCTTTCTGGTTTTATTCATTAATTGGATATGTGCTACTTCAAAAATTAACAATACTGTAGTTAAGTAATATCTAGATGTGTTTTCCATTCAATTTTCTACACATCTATTTCTCTCAAAAAGAATAGAAAGTCTAGTAAAAGTCAACCTACAATTGCTGGTATTATCATTTGAATTAAGAATTTCTTGATTAACCACTACTGTTAATATATCCAGTCAGGTTACATTGGTTTTTCGAAACTAATATCTAATTATTTGGAATAGTACACATCTAATTTTCATCACATTGTAGACAAAGGAAGTCGGAAGTTCAAATTCTTTTCATTATAATTCACAAACTAGTGATGCTTTGAAAGTAATAATGTAGTGGTGTTACTGATAGATTTTGATTGTCAAAATTCATTAATCTTGACTATGTACGAAGGATGCCTTCTCAAGAAAAAAATGAACGGTAAGTGACTTTTGTCATTACAAAATATCATTATTTGGTTAGTTATCCCTTGATATGTTTCAATGTTGTAGTGCTATATTTTTGTGTTGACTATATAACTGCTAAGGCATTTACGAGTGTTATATCTTGTGGCCGAGTGGATGATCAGTTAATGTATGACGTGATAAGACCGCCAATCAGAGAGCAGAGAATTATCGATTGGAACAGTGACACAAAAATCGTACGAGCAGTCGAGAGTGCTAATCGGTCCTGCCTCTACCTAGCCCAGCCAGTCAAGTCCAGAACACCAATAACAGCCTCTGCGGTATGAATCATTGTATTTCAAACATACTGAGTTTGTATACCAAACAGACTGACCATATCGTACCAATAAAATGGAAAATAACATTTGTACAAGAAATAGCCACATGTGGCTGTGAATAGGGGAAGCAGTAATTAATAGACTGGGTACAACTCAGGAATCGTACAATAATAGTCTATAGTTCAAAGTAAAGCTTATAATAAGGGTAAAATGGATATGAATAGTTTAGTTACTTTTCAGTTATACGATAAAAAACATATGCATAATATTGATCCATAAATGGATCTCAAAGTTACCATTCACTATTGTTATCGGGATATAACAACGAGTTATCCAGTTTTGTTAATAAATATGACGTTCTTTTCTGCAATAATAACCTGAGTACAATTTCTTCTAATCCATCTTCACATGACGTTTGTTATGTCCTGGTTAATTGTTCTCACATAATTTTCTACTTTCTTATGTGCTTCAAGACCATGTAGCTATTCTTTTCCAATTTGTCTTGGCAAATATCAAGTGTTTAGCTTTCCTGCCTTCTTTTTGGGTACCATCGTGTTAGTTATTATTATCGAAGAGTTGTGTGTGTTCGTAATAGGTTTTGTTTGAACTAAAATAATATAGATCGTTCATAATTAGACCGAACCGGACAAATCTTAAGATACACGAGTAATTCAATAGCATCTTGGTTGATGCTGTATCTGAAGAAGACCAGATAGTTTTTTCTCATATACATATTTATAAACTACATATTTTCCATAATATCTATAAGAAACCTAACTTTTTGAAATCTGATCGATCAAAATTAACTTGTTATTGTTGTGATCTTTCTATTCTAAACAAATCAAGCTTCTTCAAGTAAGCCCTCAAATTCGCGAACGTAAATACAATTCTGAAATCAACACCTGTCTAACCATTTTCGTGTTTGGACTTCTGTGTGAATCTGGTTTTTGTATGTGGAATATGTTCGAATTTTAGCATGTCAACGTACTTGTGTTTACTACATTTATTAATGATTAGTTTTTTGTAGAGAAAAATATTTAGGATTAAAATCTACATAACACTTTTACATAATTATGAATCTACCAAGTAACTTAAAAGTTCTTAAGATTTAAAATTAAAAGAACTATCTACTTAAATGTTCAATAATATATAGCTACAAAGCATTCTTCCTTATTGAGATGATCCTGCGAATTTCTCACAATAGACATGACAAGCTCAGGAAAACATTTTGTCCAATCAGCGTTTGATTAGAAGTTTTGCTAGAAATATTACAAAAATGAAAAGTCACATGTAGGTGTTCTGATTGACTCACTACTACACTGCTACTATGTTTAGTAGTATTCTAAAATTTTCAGGAAAACCCAAGGACTTTTAAAATACTATAAATGTTATGAATTGACTTAAGCTGTAGCCAATTGTTATGACTTGATCAAGGCCGTAGCTAATTGTTATGACTTGATCAAGGTCGTCCCTGATTCGTTATGACCTTAAGAATTTAACAAGGTCGTAACTTGCGTGAATTATCCGCCAATAGAAATACGACTTCTACGACCTTCACACTGTGACAACGACGTTCGATTAGTATGAATAATCTAGCGTCCTTATTGGTCCTTAATCCACCTAGGCCGTCCACTTGAGTCCAGAACACCAATAGCAGCCTCGCCGATATGAATCGTTTATTTCAAGCATACTTTGTTTATATATCAGACAGACAGGCCACATCACACCATAAAATAGAAAATAATATGTGTACAAAATCAAGCCAAATTTGGCTGGGAGCGTGGGGGACAGTACTCAATAAACCGAGTATAATTTAGGAACAATAAATCATATAATAATAATAATCAATAGGTCGAAATGAAGCTAGTAATAAGATGAATATTGACATAGATAATCTAGTTACTGAATAGTTATACAATAGGAATATACATGGAATAATAGTCTAATAATAGGTCCTGCAAGTTACCCGTACTTATGTCTCCGCTACTACATAACGATAAAAATCTTATATTCTCTGTACATAAATGAACCTTTGGAGTAAAATGGTTCTCGCATATTGTGTGCCTTTTCTCTCGTGTTCAAATCGCTGTGTAGTTCTAGCTTGGGGTACAAGACTAGCTTAGGATCTGAGTATAGCGTTCAATCAACAAGACATATCAGTGGCGACGGGGAAAAACTACATTAACCAAGACTTATCACTCCCGCTAAAACTATAACTCTTAATCCTAACCTCTTTTTCACATTCATTTTGGTAGCTAATCATACATAATCTCTAGTGTGTATGTCTCCTCCGAAAGCGCTGGAGACAACTACGGATATTGTATTTCGTCTTGCATTTTGCCTCGTTTAGTTTGCCTTTTTTTGTACTTAACGCCCACCAAAGTGACCTGAGTTGGTTTAATTTATTATATTTCCATTTCCTGTATTAGTTCTAATGCGCCGAATCAGATCCTTTATAATTTTGCTTCACGGAGGAATGTGGTGAGTTCATTGTATTGTAGGCCCCCAAGTTCTGAATGTTATTGTCGGTTCTACATAATATCGTGTCATCTCAATTCTATTGTTAACAAAATAGATAGCTCTTTAACATGCATTATCTAATCACCAAGCTACCAGAATAACGTACTATATGACACATGCTCACCTGACAATATTTGATGTACCCTGATCACAAGGAGTCATTAGATAGTATGGCCTCAACAAAGTACACTGTACTCCCAATAGCTTCAGATTTTCAGCTAGACCTTTAGTTTTCTGTAGTCTCATCTCTGAATGTAAAATGGGAATTACTTATATCAATTTTAACCAAGTTCACAGTAGCATGGTAGTGAATGTTGCACATTTATCTATTTTCTTCAATTTGCTCGAAATTTGAGCATATATTTCGGCATTCATAAATTCAGTTGTACAAAAAAACAACTCAAATAGTTCGAATAGGTTGATGGAAGAAATGCGTCCAATTAACTTTATGCTCGACTTTGATGGGATAACTGACAATAAAATTGATTGTCATCTAAGAGGCATAAGAATTTGGCATCTTGTTAAAGAAATGCTGATAGGGAGGTTGACAAAGAGATTCGTGTAGAAATAATGAAAAATCTCACCAACATTGTAATGAAACGACCTCTATGAGATTTAATTATAAATGTCCTCTCTTGTGAAGGAAAGAGTGTGAGAGTAAGTTAAATGCAAGAAGAGGTAACATATAAGATGTTGTTTGCTCTTCATTTGCTTTATGATTTAATGATCTGCTCGACAATAATTATTATATTAATGAAATCATAGTGGAAGTTAGTTGTGGTGAATTAGTATCATGGCTCAGAAATGTAATTTCTAGAGGAATTCCCCCAAAATCTCGTCGTGAATATCAATCGCGAAGATCGTTAGACATACACCAACGGTGTATACGTTTTCTTTTTGTCAACCCATTGAGTCAGATAAAAACCCAAATCATCAGGCCACAATGTTCATAGTGCTAAACTGTTTAGTGGGAAAAGGGTATTAAATTAAGTCAGTCACAAAATAATTATTCCATTTAACAACCTTTGAAGCAGGAAGCAGACTCCCAACACTAGGAGTAAGATTGTTTCAAAATAGCATTATAATGTTAATATTGTTTGTCCACTAATGTCAACTTTGTTGGTTTGGACTTGTCCTAACGGTTCATCTGGACAGCCTAAGTACATCATTGTTGATCATGAGCATTACAGTGAAAGACATTGTGAGACGAAAAGGAAAGTAATATAGACATTTTCACATTATTAACCATCAATTTATTAGTGAATTGAAGAAAGAATCATAGTTTTGAGTAAGATAATTCGGTTGTGTTCAAGAACTATAATGCTCATTTCTATTACCGTTTTGGGTCTGATGATCTCAGCTTTGACAGTATTCCATTATTCAAAATCTATCACGGCATTTTGCTTATATCATTATATATTTCATAAGCCTGTATGCAAAATAAACTTATAAGGAGTAATCTTCTTTGTTCATCCAGACGTTCAACCACTTGTGGGCTTGGATCATATTATTTGTGTATGGGCGCAAACAAGAATCATAATTAAACCACACGTTAACACTTTTTATCTCCACATAAATCGTCATTCGGATGTTCTTATAAGGACTGAGAGGTATTCGTGGATAGATAATAACAATGACTTTATTCAGCATAGTGCTGAGGACAACATAAAATTCTGAGGATGGATTTCCATAGTTTCCTCCTCCTACACCACAAAAGATAACTGATTACTACATACATATAAATGTGAAATAAATAATCTGGAAGTGAAGTAAATGTTCAAGAATATGTTTTTGATCACAACATATTCGTTACATAGTATGTGCGTTAGATAATGTATTGTAGAAATTTTCAGTTTGCCCAAATGCATAAGTACTAATGTACCTGAGTCTCATTGTACCAGAAGAAGCAATCGAAATGTTATGAACATAGTGTATGACAAGTTTGTGATAAGTTAAAACTTGTCAGGAATTTACAAGCTTTTAAATGTCTATCCGTTACCGTATTCACTTCACAGGATAACAAATTCTTAATTAGGTGAACAAAAGTCTTCAAAATTAGTTGTAGGACAATATTCGTAAAACGATGTGTGGCAAGTTTTATCTACATGTTTTGTCATCTTATTATTTATCCATGAAGCACTGAAGGCCCTGGCAAATAGATTTGTTGGTATTATTGAACTATATACAATCGTATTCACGAAAATAGGAGAGCATTGAAGAAGTTACTAGGTGCTGAAAGATGAATAAATGAATGTTTAAGCCATCACAAGAAGGTCTACCACTCATGATTTAAATTATCCAGGTCGACGTTTATAGGTCTTTACTTTGTGGTCATCGAATAACTTGTCACTAACTGATAAAAAGAGACTGTCAAGACGTGAAAAACATTTAATGATAAACTAAAATAATAATGAACTGCTGAATGAAGGAATTCATGCAGGTTACCTAGGGTACTAGCTGGGTGGTGGAGGCTTGTAATAATTCAAATATTTGTCGGAAGCCATGCAGATTACCTAGGGTACTAGCTGGGTGGGTGGAGGCTTGTAATAATTCAAATATTTGTCGGAAGCCATGCAGATTACCTAGGGTACTAGCTGGGTGGGTGGAGGCTTGTAATAATTCAAATATTTGTCGAAATCCAATGCATCTACCCTTCTAATTATCAGTGTGTAACTTTTTTCAAAACACCATTTCAAGCCGCAGATTCTACACTCTCCGACGGAATGGATTGTGGTCCAGTATTTATAGATTATAATAAATTCCAGCAAAGTTGTTCCAGGATCGGTTTGTTTTAAATAATGAATAGAAAGTAAATGACTGGACCCACATAATTAATTGTAAGGTTTACGATGATTACGTATAGCTCAATTCTTTTAAAACCCTTGACTGACTCATGTTAAGGTCAAATTATTTGTTACTCACCAACCCTGCTCTCATTTCGTGTGGCCACAGCCCTCTTACTAAACAAGTTTACGAAGAAGCTCAGCAATCATCCGTATAATTCCTGCTTCCCACCTTTATAGAATATGGGTTGGTTATTAGCACTGAAAATTGTTAAGTTATGTTAGTTGCGTGATTCTTCAAACCTCATAGGACTTTCATTGCCGACTCCACGGTCCTAAGATAAAATGAACAACTGAACTGAGCATAGTACAACTACTTGTGGAATGACAATTAACCATAACATGTGAACGAATACTGTCTAGTCAGATATAAGAACAATACCATCAACAAATGGGCTGAATACAAATCTAAAAAATCGAAATTTAAATGTGTATAATAAACCTCTGTTACATGTTTGGTCTATGGCTATCGAAAATCTAATATCTCCCACACGTGTGGTTGAACGAACGAAACTTAATAAGTCGAAACAAAGTTTTGCGTCAATGTACGAATCCCAAACCATATCGTTGTTTATATGTCAAAAATTTGGTTAATTGCTATTCTCACGATAATTCATAATTACAACTTGTGACTAAATTGAACTCTCCCTAACTCTTGTCGTCGTTTATTTGGCGCTATTATACATTTGGCTGTCCGCTTGTCAGTGGTTTATCATTTATTTACCGTGGATCAATGTCTTCACTTTATTTATCTCTGTTGCAATTTAAGGGTCTTTCGTACTACAGCCATCTGTTAAATAGCCGTAGTAAATACCTGTTTCCTGATGTCAAAGATATTTCAACGTCTAAATTTCCTTGTACTAAACTGCCGTAAAACGCAGTGCAGAGAGAAATGTGTGAGAAGACCAATGTGGTTTGGACCTTTACAACGCCTAGATATTGGACATAAAAATGCCCATCGGTGTTTTAGAGTGATAATTAAGCTGGATCACTATACTTCACCGTGGTAGCAAACTTCATTATGTTATTTTCGAAAGAATATTTCGTTGCGTTACTAAAGAAAGATGTTTTTAGTTGGCTATTGGTGTGCATTTAAGTGCGGGGTTAAATGTTTTGCTAAGAACAGTAACATCTCCCGTAATATTTACAGCCAAATTAAAGCATTTGGAAGAATTAGTCAGATTCTAGTACGGATTACATTAACTCCAGCAGCTTCACAATGTTTGTAAGTTACATTTGATGTGCGCTCGTGATGATAACTTTGATAGTTCCCACATATAAACTCACCATTTACGTTCAGCAGTTATAAATATACCTACTTTCTTTACCATGAATATTTTTCCAGCCAGATATTAGTCTTTGCTAGCTGAAAGGCAGTTAACAGTATATTGGATGAACACCTTTGCCTTTCTCAATCGAATATTTCCCACGTATGTCTTTATCTTCATAATTTATAAAGTAAAATTTTCTGTCAGAGGTCAGGAAAATCCAAATAACTTCCGCATTACCCTACGAAAGTGCTATATATAGCCTGCAGTACTCGATATTAATATAATTCATGCCGAAATAATTTTGTCCTAAGTAATTAAACATTTGATGCAACAAATAGAACTGATGTGGGTTAAAAAACATCGATAAAACGGGGGTCAGGATTACACTCGAACTTTCAAGGGAAATGCTAAGCAGATACATCTACTTGGTTGTGTCCTTGGGTCTTCCTCTTTTCCTTTGACCTTCAGGATTCCCAGTGAGGGCTTGCCTTGTGGCGCAGTTGGGTGACTTCCTCAATATGTGTCCTATACACTTCCAGCACATCTTCCTGGTTTCTTCATCCACTGAAATCTGGTTTTTTTTTCTCTCACAGTAACTTGTTGCTGGTAGTGACTGGCCAACGGATCTGAAAACTATTAATAAACACTTTTATCTTCTGGATGATTGCCTTCGTAGTTCTCCAGGTTTCCACCCCATACAGTAGAACTGTCTTGACATTTGTATTGAAAATTATGATCTTGGTGTTGGTTGACAATTGTTTCGAGTTCCAGATGTCCCTCAGTTGTAAATATGCTGCTCTTGCTTTGCCGATCTGCGACCTCACATCTGCATCTGACCCACTGTTTTCATCGATGATACTGCACAGATATGTAAAGGTTTCCACATCCTCCAAAGCTTCTCCGTCAAGTGTAATTTGATTGGTGCATATTGTATTGTATCGGAGAATCTTAGTTGTCCTTTTGTGTATATTGAGACCTACTGCTATTACACTGGTCATCTTCTCCTGCAATTGTTGTTGCGTGTGTGATAGAAGAGCCAGATCATCTGCGAAGTGTAGATCGTTCAGTCGCATCCTAGCTGTACACTGTATCCCGTGTTTCCTCCAGATGTTGACGTCTTCATGATCCAGTCGATGACCAGTCGATCAGCAGCCTTTTCCATCTTTCTTCAATCTTATCCAGTGTATCTACAGTAATCCATTCCTTGTGATGGTGCCTCTTATGGCCCAGAACCTCACTACATGAGGAAGTGATTTCCTCTTTTATCCATTTCCAGTTGCTCTCCATGGTAGTTCCTTCTCTATTGAATAGATCTTGAAAGGCCTGAAACTTATTGTTGAGGGTTATCTTGAATTTGTTGAGTTTTTCCGTATCCTGTCCTCCATGCACTACTCTGCACTGTAGTCCTCCGTATGAGTTTTGGACAATGTTGATGATCTTCTGAGGAACTCCATAGTGTCGAAGAAGCTTCCATAATGTTCTCCGGTCCACGCTGTCAAACGCTTTCCCATAGTCAATGAAGTTGATGTATAGCGACGAATTCCACTCAACTGATTGTTCCACAATGATCCGTAGTGTCGCAATTTGGTCTACGATCGACCGATCCTTACGGAATCCAGCCTGTCGATGTCGAAGTCGAGAGTCCACTGGATCTTTCATCCGGTTCAGCAATACCCTGTTGAAACCTTTTGCTGGTACTGACAACAGTGCGATGCCTTTGTAATTCTCACATTTGCTCAGATCTCTTTTCTTTGGTATCTTGATGAGGTATCCTTTTTTCCAGTCTGTTGGCACTTGTTCCTCCTCACAGATCTTGAATAGAAAGTGAAGCATGTTTGCTGTTACTTTAATGTCTGACTTCAGTGCATCAGGTGGTATATCGTCAGGTCCTGTTGCTTTCCCACTGTAGATTTTTCCGATGGCCATCTTGTTCTCTTCGATCGTTGGTGGAGTGACAGAAATAGGAAGGTGTGTGTGTGCTGCTTCGATGTCTGGTGGATTCAACGGGGCTGGTCTATTCAACAGTTCCTCGAAGTATTCCACCCATCTTTTCCTCTGTTCTTGAATCTCCGTGATTGTCTTTCCTTCTTTGTCCTTGACTAGTCTTTCTGGTTTACTATATTTACCTGCTAGTTTCTTCGTTGTATTATATGGTTGTTTCACATCGTTTTATAGCTTTTTATGCCGTCGTTGCTAGATCTCCCATGTATTTCTGATTGTAGGCTTCAATGCTCTTCTTCACTTGCTTGTTTGCTTCTGTGTACTCTGCTTGCGCTGTATAAATGTTAATGCACAAATGATGAACAGCTTTCCATAGATATTTTTTTTCATGACGCTCGTTATTCAGCTTGTGTGGGCTACTTTGCATTGACAATTTTACAACGTTTCTAACTGTTAGTTGTAAGAAATGAACGATAGACCAGTATGCAGAACAGGATGGCATGTAGTTTCATGATAAGCTGTTGAGAATTCAATAGCCTGATATCTGACTCCAATTAGATCATGTGGCGATTGTTTTTGAAATACATAGCCAGACTACCCTCGTATATAATTACCGGCTTCTATTGCGTTAACGAATAACGGAATTAGATAAGTTAAATGCGAGAATGGGTTTCGAATATTTATTTGGTTCAGACAGACGATCAGAGAAACGAAGTCATGAAAGCGGAGAGGACAGAGCGAGGCGGAGCGAAATGACGCGTAGTGGAGTGGAAGAGCGAGCCATTTCATCTTCATCAAGCGTGATTCAATATTTATACTTGGGTGAAAATAAGTCGCAAACACATGACGAATAGGGCAAGCAATTAACAGTCAGGGTCAATAAGCGAATATGTGATAAGGTAAAACGGTGACTTGAGAGAAATGGATGAGTTGGTCTGTACAGAGGCTAGAATGACCTACATGAGCTTGATATGGTACCACCCCTTCAAGACACTACAATTCACGGAAATTGCGAAACATTTTTGATATTATATGGCGCAAGTCATGTATATCTCAAAGTTGACGCTCACATTGGGAATTGGAACCTGTGTTTCTCACTGCAAACGCGCAGTGGGTCATCCACCTAGAATATAAACCTAGACATTCACTATCATATTTGCTTACTGTACACTCCATTTGTCTGTTCATACATGAATGCCCTGAATAAACATATCCTCAACATATATTTTTCTTTTATTCTACGTTACGTTACCATGATAAGTTATTGATCAAACCCAGAACTGATCAGGTAAGGTATACATCGGACCAAACAAACTATGAAATCAACAAGTATTTATTCGGTATCGTATCTGGATATATGTTACAGAGCACATGTGATTATTTCATTCGTAACACTGGGTTTATCACACATTTGATTGACGTGGCGCCCTCGTTACTTCATAAAACACTAAGGTTTAGTGTACCAGGCTAAGACCTTACTCAATCAACTTCTAGTTTCAACCGTCAGATCGCCTTCATTTCATGCTTTTTTATCAATAATTCTGTTGCTTGCTATTCATAAGTATGTTCTGCACGCTTGATGAATCATCGACTCAGCTTTTCTTTGATTTGTCTCTTCTTCAGTTTTCCTCATCCGCGCTACTTTTCACTTTCCTCTGATACCTTAATTACTTTCAGGCTAGACACGAATCGCTACGATCAGAATGATATTTTCCTAAATGACTATATTTCTGTTGAACACTTATTCCTGACTGATCATCTGAAGGTAGCACAATAACCGCTCTCGGTGGTGCCGTAATTGTTTGTATGCGCAAGTGTACTTGGGCATAATCGAGAAGTCATGTCAGTGGTTTTCGCTCACATGTTACATGTTGTCGCGGATTTGTGATGTCGTTATTTATCAGCTAATCACAGTATTTTTCCGTCACATGTTAATTTTTGTAATGTTTATGCTTGTTACATAACGTTTATTGTAGTCAATTGGTTGCCCGATGTATTTGTTGCTGACAACCTGGATGAATGTCTAGCAATCCTAATTTGGTTATTTGTAGCAATGCAAACTCAGTCAAGTGAAATTCACTATTCATCAAGTCAAAACTAGACCGAAATCAGTTTCAAGCAAAAGTGGGCTCTAAAATCACTTACATATTACTCACAACCCTAATTATAATAGCGATGAACATGGGTGTTGGTAGTTATTAATAAAATGTAGGTTGAAGCGATTGAGCGTTAAACTGTTTATGAATATTATATAACTTGCGAATATACAGTTCTATTTATTATAAATATCATTTTCGACTGGACTGGTATATTAATACGTAAGGTATCTGAGAAATAAAAATTATGAGTAACAATTGACGTTGATAGATTTTTCTACCTGCTTTCTGAATTTATACAGGAATTATGTATAACATTACTGTGAGTGCCACATAAGTTAGCCAAATACTCTTCTTAAGTAAAGCGATGCGTGTTTGTTGTGAGCATATTAACTAAAACATATCGTAGATAATATTAGTTTACGATCTCATGTAAGGGTTAAAAAATAAATTTCTGTTAACAGAATCCGAAATCACTGACCAAATCATAAACAAAATTTTAATGCATGTTGACGAGTAATCTCTAAATAGTGCTTACTAGTTATTTCATTATTGTATGTGAACAATGAATTGCTAACAGTATTATGAACGTTGTAATTGGATTTTTCTCAAATTTCATATCACTAATTAAAGTTTTTGAGTCTGTTCCTTTGGTACCTGAAGTTTGTTTGTTATTACCAAATAACTCGATGAAATTCTAGAAAGGTTAGAAAATCAAGAGCACTCTTTACAACAAATAAGGCTTATAAGTATATCTGTCAGCTGCTATTTCATTTGCTTACTGAATTTGGTACTGATAATGAAGTTCAATGGTTTGTTTCATGATTGATTTTTTGTTTTTCAGAATTGCATTGAGTAAGCTAATACATACGTTTTCTGTTATACAACTGATGACTTCTGTCAACAAATTAAAAGGCTCAAACCTTTCTATTAATCAAGTCTATGCATTTGAACAACTTGGCGAACTTCTGAATATGGAAGATTGTGTGGAGAAACAATTTACAAATTGACGACGACCGTGTTTCATATTGACTACTGCCACTTTTATTCATCTAGTGAATTATCTAAATATAAATATAACAAATGTACAGTTTTTGCATTATAATTATAGTATAGTATAGTTCGGTACTAATACTACTTTGACAATAGACCTAGTCTGAAAACGGTAAATTTATCGTGTGGTTGCCTAATCTGTAAGGTTTTACGTGGAAGTCGCATAACTATCTACACTGATTCATCGTATCATGACAATTGACAATGATACTCAGTACTTCTGAAGAACACAACAACAACAACCCCAAAAAAATTTTAAACAAGGACAGTGTGGTTCAGTGGGGTAATTGGTATCGCAGGTCAAGTTACGAAGCAACAAGAACCAAATTGTACACTACAAAAAAGAGTAAGCTAAATAAACGCTTTTTCATTGATTTCGCGAATTTACTGCAGCGAAATACGACTCAAATACGAGAAAACTTGATATTCGTACAACCCAAAGGACAACTAACAGCTCAAATACGGAATGACCGCCTCTTGCTAGGCCGTTCAAGGTCACTAAAAAGAAACGGCGGGCATCTTCGAAAACTCTCTGACTTATTTACTGTGCCGTGTTCTTGGGTGAGAAATATTGGTTTTCCGTATGTTTAAATGAAAAGTAGACTATCCGACGTATATTTAGGCGAAAAGTAAATAATCCGGGTGTATTTAGACGAGAAGTGGATAATTCGGCCACTTTCATACATAAAACGAAATGGGAAGAGTTTGCCCAATTTCTCCATGGCAGGCGAAGGAGACTTTTTGAACTTTTTTATTTACTTCACCCTCATTATCCTTTGTTTCCTCTTAGGTTGCTTTAGAATTCCAAAACAACCGAAGAGCCTTCAGGCTTACATCTTATTGACTATGTAATATATGACACGTAGGAATTCAATCTCAACTTCAGGGCAACTTTTTCCAACTTGGGGGAAGTTCCATCTGACATTTTAGGGACATTCTATGGAAAATGCGGCTACAAATCCCGTTCTTTCCTTTAGTCTCTAGAACTCAAAGGGTTTCTCATATTTTTACTTTGTTCCTGCAAAAGTTTTATAGACTTCAACGTAACTTAAGAGATCTTAACTAGTTTGAAGAAAAATGTTTTCGTGACCTTGCTGAAAACCCCATAATCCGCCGTAAGGTGAGGGATTAGAAAGTATCAGATATTTGTTGACATAAACCGTAGACCTTAATTGTTTGTAAGCACGTTATATAGACGCGACCGTCATTCTAAGTCACTTTGATATTACTACATAGAGTGTATCCTATCTACCAAATTTGCAAATGTCAACATCACTCTTTTTAAGTTCATAACATGCTTAAATCGTATTTAAAAATGAGTTTCTGGTTTCACATTCTCACTCTTACTGTAAAAATTATAATACCCTTCCAAATAGACTCGGTTCTGTCTCATTAAGTTATAACATTCTTTAGTTTATCATGTAAGTCCATAATCAGTTGTCTACTCGTACCCTGACGCCTTCTAAAATTTTCTTGGAAAAGGACTATCTCTACTCATCTTTTGGCACCCAAATGCCCTGGTACGGCCGAGAGTGGGGAGAGTCCGCCGTCCCTCTCCAAATGCTCTCACATGGCCGCGCGAATATAGCCTCTGCCAGGGAATTCCTACTCACTGCCTTCTCGTGGCGGGGGTGTTGCTTACAAAATGGAGAGGTCGAAAAGCGAATGTCTGGCGCTTTAACCGGGTCGGTGGACACGAAAAGTCCACCTAGGGGAGTTGGAAATTTATTTTTATTTATTTAAACACATAAATATTGGTACAAGGAAGCACCAGATAAATATGCGCCTCACAAATCTCATTCGATTTGTGTGAGGGCTGAGATACTGCCCAGGTGCCCAGACTGAAGCAGGTGGTTTTATTAGGGGGCCACACCCCGAGCCTTTGACCTGAATGTCTGATCCACAAGGCAGTGGGGCATCGTGAGGAGATGCAGTCCCATGGTAGCCGGTGATCAACGGTTGATTCGTACGCCATTTGTTCCTTCAGTATACTGGAGCCCATGTGCACCATTGGTTTGGAATCGGTTTTCCAACTCCCCTAGGTGAACTTTCCATGTCCACCAACCCGGTTAAAGCGCCGGACATTCGCTTTTCGTCCTCTCACTTTCGTAAACAACACCCATTGTACGAGAAGGCAGTGAGTAGGACTTCCCTGGCAGAGGCTATATATTCGCTGGCCATGTGAGAGCATTTGGAGAGGGACGGCGGACTCTCCCCACTCTCGGCCGTACCAGGGCATTTGGGGGAGTTGGAAAACCCTGATTCCAAACCAATGGTGCACATGGACTCCAGTATCCTGAGGGAACAAATGGTGTATGAACCAATCGTTGGTCAACGGCTACCATGGGACTGCATCTCCTTACGATGCTCCACTGCCCTGTGGATCAGACCTTTAGATCAAAGGCTCCGGCTGTGGCCCCTCAAGAAAACCACCTGCTTCGGTTTAGGCACCTGTGTAGTATCCCAGCCCTCACACAAATCGAATGAGATTTGTGCGGCGCATTTGTATCGGGTGCTTCCTTGTACCAATATTTATGTGTTTAAATAAAATAAAATAACTTTCTTTTTGGTAGACTTTAAGTTTCAAGTGTGGGATCTGTGCAGACGTCGCCACCACTAAATTAATTACTTCTATGAATCCAGTGTTCATCTTGTTGTGCTAACGAGGTATGGCAACTTGGACCGATGCATATATGTGCCTGGTCCTACGTTGTAGCTGACTGACTGCAGACGTCGCCGTACTAGTCTTTGAGCTCTTATCGTTTTATCCAAACAATTTAAAAAAGGTCTTTGTGATTTGCTTTTTTCTTAGAGTATTAATACTTAAAAACAATAATGATTACTAACCCATGCCAGAAACTGCAAAAGGCACGTATGTACGATAAACGCGAGGTTAAAACCAAAGGTAAAACAGAACTGGTCAATAAGTGTTATCACAAGGACTAGTTAATATCTCATGTTTGCACAGGCCTTGGTAGGCAAAATGTGAATCCGCCTAGTTGAAAGTTCTTGGTATCCAGTTTTCACAACCATCTGACACTCGCTTGGAACAACTTGACAAGTTACTATCTAAAATCTCACCAACAATTTATATTTACCAAGGATCTCTTCCCTCTACATTTATGCCAGTTTTATCATAGGTATACCGTTTTCTTTGTTCAAGAATTTATCTCAATAATTATTAGAACTACCTAAGGAATTTAGACAACATAGTCTTGTTAAACCACTACCTGAAACTAGTGAAATACCCCTCTACTTATTAAAAAGCGAATATACTAAACCGTAGTAGACTCCGTATCGTTTCATTGGTGAGAAATGTCTTTTAAGTACTTTGTATCTGTATTCCAAGTCTGAAAGACTGTAATCTACAGGTACACTAAATAAACTCATATGTATGAATAACATTTTCTATGTAGTTGCTTAGACAGTGTCATTCAGTTTTATCTAAGATCCTATCTATTCATTAGCGTAATAGTATTATTATTTATTTGGCAAAACTAGTTTGATAATTGAGAGAGTTGCAAATATTTTTTAGCAGCTATTTGGTAGATAACACTAACATGATTACTCTTGTTATGAAGTTGGCGAAAGACTTTACATACAATCAACAAACCTGTATTGTTCACCCAAGTACAGAATATCATTTCACCTATAGTGTAACGTATACGCACAGTGCTTTTGTTTATAAATTAATAGCTAATAAGTACCATGTATTTTGTATTTTCAGTATCACATTTAACTATTGCATAGTATGAACGTTTGAATAAAATGGAAAACATTTGTATAACTCCATCATGTGGCAAACCGTCCACTCTAAAGTGCCCTGTGTGTCTTGGTTTGGGAATTGAAACGTCGTTCTTCTGCTCACAAGTATTTGTCAAGAAATAACAATATTTTCTTGTGTTAATTTTAAGGAATGTTTCAAACATTTTTGGAAAACACATAAAACAGTACACGTCGTCGGTGCCAGTCAGTAAACAATAATTCAAAGCTTACCTCATTACAGAAGATACGTGTGAAGATGAACGCTTCAGAGGATATAAATTTACAGGTCAATTAAGACCTGCTAAAAAAGTAATCTGCTTTACTTCTACACACAGTGCTTCCAGACACCTAAACGAGAAGTGAAGAGTTCAATTGAATATCCAGACTACGCCATCACAGGTATTTGAGGACTATTTGTTTACTTTCATGGCAATCATGTAGGGATTCCTGTCTCAGAGCGTCAAGCGAAGGGTTCCCGTAGTATTGTTGTTTTGGACGACGATGAAATTGAATGCATGCGTGTTACAGGAAAGGTAATAGAAACACATCCCAGTAAATTTTTAGTGCTGAGTTGCTTAATACATATTATGAGTCTCAATCTACTTTATGATATTACAAAAGGTTTAGCTGTAATTTTACTAAGAATTTGTCAATTGTTAAATCTCTGTTTCGAGAGCGTAGTCTCGCTTGGTTTTGTATTTTTATGATATTACTAGTCACTTTTCTCAGTTATTCATAAAAAGCCAACCTATTCATCAAGTGCAGATTCATGTAGTCGATCTTAAGACACACTGCGTGAGTCAGTAATACACCTTGACTGTCTAAACCGAAGCCAATGAACCGGAGTTCAAACCTCTGGCATAGTAAATGAAGTTCAAACCCTCTAATCAGTGGACCGCACAGATTTATCATATTCATCAACACAGTATTATCCCGCAGTTATTCTTTTTTACCTTCAATGTGTTCTGAAAATTCTTGCTACAAGTGTACTGGGAATAAACTAATTACCACGCATTTTACTTGTTAGTATGCAAATGTGAATTATTTATGCCATATTTTACATTGTTGTCATTAGTCTACTCTATTCGTACCATCTAATTTAATTTTTATGAAAACTCGCAAATTGGTGTATACTTAAAATGCAAAACTGATTGTATGTTTAACAGACTACACTTCGTAATAATTCATGATCTTGTTTCTAAATATCCATATGACGTATCCAAAAATTAAATATGGTTAGCTAGATGTTTTATTTGGTTTTACAGATCAAACTCAGTCTTTGTTGAAATAAATGGCGTCATAATGGTTTTATATGTTGTGAATGTAGCCACCACGTAATTCTTTCATTCACCTAAATTTAGATACGGAATAGGAAATATACGTAGTCATTGAATATAAATTACAGTCAACAGTTGTTACTTAGTATTTAATATTGTACTATCCAGTAAGGTCATATTTGATTGTCACATTTCAATTTTCCATCTGACGAAACAGTAAACAACACGTTGAGAATTGTGTATCTTACCTGTCGGTGTTCAGTTAGCAGTTTTTAGGTAGTTATCAGGTGACCACAATATTTCGTTGCCGTACTTTTGCGTTGTCAGTAATAATAAAGTGTGGTCTACATTTGCGTTTCAGAAAAATTTATCCACAGTTTAAAATTAGTTCTGAATATTCTTTTCCACTCATTCTGTACAAATTAACGGTTTTCTTAGTTGACATCCTATTTTTTCTATTTTCAAGCTTGCCCGTGAAGTCTTAGAAGAAGCAGTTAATGCAGTTAAAGTTGGTGTAACGACTGATGAAATCGATCGAGTTGCACATGAGGTAAGTAGTTGATTATAATTTTATACTCTTGGTAAACCATCATTTGTGGGGTTTTCACCCTTTTTATTTTCGTTTAATTGTGTTACAGACATACTTTTGTAAATAATGCCTTTGTTGTTTGACTTTCAAAGATCGTTCTCTAACCAGCAGATTCACTTGTTGACTTGGAACATGCAGTCTTGTGATTTCCATGGGCATCAATCCAAGCACATTTCAAATACATCTATCTTCCTCCAACTTCAAAACGTTACTTTGGACCATATTTGCATCAAGGTTCATGCACAGTTGTTTTTTAACTGTTGCGAAATAATCTTGTCAAGATATCCACCAATAGATAGGTTTATTTGGCTTTAGATAGTCTTTATCACCTATGTGTGCTGTATATCTGAGACCCGTAACCAAGATCTTAGCAGATTACCATAAATTCACTCCAACTATCGATTCAAGAAATTTATTCCATGTCCACTTATCCGAGAACCCTATAACATCAGCATCCGGCTTCGCAAACACTTGTTCAATTGAGCTCGTATAGAGGTATCACTTATTGACTGGATCCCAAATAAAAGTTGTGATTTGCTATTAAATTAGAAGGCCTCATCAAAGTGGGAAGAAACTAGGTTTCTGTAGATTTCTTGAGATACACAGGTCAGGAAATTTTACGAATCTGGAGAAAGAACTAGGAACTCCAATGGTCTGGGCATACTAATCAATTGGAACCAGAAGCTACATCTGGCGACTGCCTGAGGCTTTTTTAACTCACTCGAGCTACTGGCAGCAAAACATTTAGTGTCTGTGGGACGATTTGATGTTAGCACGTCAAGTAGTAACCCTCAAACACGTCTTTAACGCTTGGCAAAGCACTTCAGGGGACAATCTAACCAACTTGTTGCCCCAGAAACGTTCACACTGTTCTGGGCTTGTAACTACTGATCTATCTAATGATCTCGACTTCTGTAAGAAACTGCAGCTTTTAGGGCTTCACAAGTCACCTGATCTAGAATACCTACTTCAGTTCTTTTTTATGGTAGTGGCAAATAGACCAATTGGTTTGTTTGGGAGAATTTGGAAAACAAAGAGCGTTCCATCTTGAATTGGAGCGACTGTTATTCTCATCTTTAAAAGTGCCTTACGTAATATATACGAAAACTATCAAGCCGTATATTTACTTTCGACTGCTTCCAAACTATGGGTTTCCATCATACTCCACAGGTTACACAAAACCCGTGAAAAGTTCATTCTGATCAGATTGATTCTTTTTCCGGTCATGGATGTATCGATCGCGTCCTCAATTTCTATCAGATGCTGGAATCCCTCTGTCGGCCAACACTTGTTGTATTCCTTGACATCACGGCCCTCTCCTTCCAGCCATATTGGAATGGTGAAGCCTATTGGCCCTTCTGGGAAGTGCTACTGCACGGCACAACTACCGGGGTGAGATAGCTGTTTTTGTAAGCCACGCGGAACCATTACATAACACTCACACGTACCCATTTTTTTTTGTCATTTTCTTTTTGTTTTTGTTTGGGCAGACTTTTTTTCCTCTCTCTATTTTCGCACTCTTTTTTTTTAGTATTTATCCTCTCTCTCTTTTGTTTCTCTCTCTCTTTGCACTCTCAATAGCTATATAATGATTCCTTGTAGCACTCGATAATCATTTTGTGGGTATAGGTAGAGTGGGTGATTAGTCCGATCTCCACCACCCGGGTTACCGCTCACGTTAGTTCATGGAAACAGTCCCATGATCCAGGAGGCACGACGAGGACGTGTGAGTCGGATTTTACCTCCCTTGATATCACGGCCGCTCTCAGTTAATTGAGTAGTACTGCGCTTTAAAATTTTCTGTCGAGGAAGGCTGTATTCAACAGGTTTATTAACATCTTGAAGGCTCCGTACACAGCAAACACCTCGGGTGGAGTAAGAACGTATAACTTCCTCCCTCCATTGTTCCTGTTTAATGGTATGGTTAAAGGGGGTTACGTAATCCCGCGATTCCTGTTCAACTTTTCTGTCAATATTATTCTTGGCTCTAAAGGAAGCACGTGATAATGATGGTGGTTTGGGTCTGTTACCTGGAGAAAGACCTCGAGTTCACAGATGACATTTTCAAACTGTGCCTACACATCAACCTTCAAAGTATAAAACACTGTTGCAAGATTACCCGAAGCTCGAATCTACACCCATTCTTTATTCTGAAACACTAAAAGTATTGGAAAAATCCTTGTATCAGGTTTATTGTCAGTGCTGATAATGGCGTGGCTAATAAAACCAATCTATTTATTATGTGAAGGCTAAAACGGTTTATATATATATAAATTATTCCATTATTAATTTTGAGGATCAAATTTTGTCGGATTTGTTGGCACATGTGAATCCCGTACGGATTGCTTCTATGTAACCATATTATCTTGGTAGGTATCATTACCAAGACTTGATTTGATAATTTTGAATAAATTGAGCATTGGGTAGATTGTTATAAATAAATAATATATTTGTAATATCCCAATGAGTAGAAAAATTAGGTTTTCTGACGTTTCGTGACTCAGTGTAAGCCACTTCTCCAGAGAATAAATAATCAAATTAACAATAATCCAGGTATAAATAGTACAACGGAACAATCCAAGAATAATTAGGTGGTTGACATTAGAATCACGGCTCGTATTATCCCCTACCACCCTTTTTTTCGAAAATGAAGGATGTGAAAAAAAAGCAATTGGTGATTGGTGAATTTGTCTTTGAAAGTGTGTGCTCAAGTGAAAATGAACAAACATTTTGTCACCTGTAATAATTTTTTAATTGGTTGTAAATGGTGCAGCTTTGTAATCTGATTCGTTCAAATCGAACCAGAATAAAGTGCTTTTATTGGATGTAAGAATTGACATTTTTACATTCGATTATTATTTACAATAATGAACTATTATCGCATTGTTCCATCTGAGTTTTGTAAAAAATTTCAACTTCGAAAAAAACAAAAACAAATCCTTTTCATTACCCTGCTATACTCCTGTTAGTGAATGTAATTTCTTTTTATGAAGTAGAAATGCAACTAAAGTTATCAGTTATTGTGACAAGAGTAGTAATAATGCGTAGATCATTGAAAGTTAATTTTTGAAAAAACTGACAGTTGTTATTAATAATTGATAATAGTGATTATTGAATTTCAAAGGTAGTCTCAAATGTTTAATACACAATTAGTGAACACATTTTGGTTTAAGTATTCCCATAAGTTAATTTAACACATAGTTCGCTCATTTAATAAACGTTATATTCATGTAAATATCTGAATAAATCATGATGAAGAGAAAGTGAATGGGTCATGCTGAAGTCACGCTAACCGTAAAAGATGGGTAAATGAAGCAACTTTTACGCCGTCTGAAATTAGTAATAATGTCTGAGAAAAAAGCAAATAATCTTTATAATTCAGTTATTTTGCAAACCGTTATTCTTAATACCAAAAAGTTGATTAGTTTAGCTATGTAAAGGTTTCGAAAATGAACGCAATATCAAGGTTATCAAGATTTTTTGTAAATCCATTGAAAGCATAAAATATGCTGAACTGTACATTATTTGTAGTTGATCACTTATTAATGATCACCTAAAATACATGATAGTGTTGTACTCAGTCATCATATAATACGGTAATTGTATTTGTGAGGTGGGCATAATATTTTTTGGTAGTTAATGTTAACAGCCAATGTTTTTTGAAGTGCACAGCCTTTCAAATGAATGATCTGAATTTTTTATTTTCATTAGTAAATAACATTGTAAACGTTAATTAATTAGAAAGACTGTAATTATATTTCCAAATCCAACAGTTCCCTTTGTTAAACATACTGGGCGAACAATGAAAAACTGTATGTAGATTTTCCGTCACAAAGAGATAATAATTACTCCTGTTAAACTGTCAAACACTAAATCGCTGAATGTTGAAAAAATAACCTTTTTTGACAAGCATATGTAATATTGGTTGAATGAAGTGTCAATGAACAAGCCTATGTCTAGTGAAATAAATTTCTATTTCAATTATATGACTTAATGTGAATAAGGTCAATAGTATCAAGTAACCATTATGTATTTAGAATATCGTATTTCAATCTGTTAAGTTAAACTGTACATTCATTTATCAAATGTCTAAATGATATTTATCACTGTATCGAATTTTTGCAATGTAGTGATAAATCTCATATGAAACATTATTATTACATTTCGTATGTTCCATTATTATTATTATTACTATTATTATTATTAATGACTTGTTAGACATGTAAGTCTTCATTATATGACGTCGTTTTCTGTACGGAATCGTTTACTGAAACCTTAAATTTGAAAAACCTGAAAAGCTGTTGACAAAATTATAAAGTGACCGATGATCACTTTATTATTATTAATCTAGAAAAAGTGATTTTACATCTTCATTACTATGGAATTGTGATGAATGATCAGTGTATGTTCACTTGACCTTAGCAATACAAATTATCTTGTTGTACTAGTGAACTGATCTCAGTACAATCGCCTACCGTCGCTAAGTGAAAAGAGATTGAAATGATCGGTTTGTTTGGGAGAATTTGGAAAACAAAGATCGTTCCATCTTGGATTGGAGCGACTGTTATTCTCATCTTTAAAAGTGCCTTACGTAATATATACGAAAACTATCAAGCCGTATATTTACTTTCGACTGCTTCCAAACTATGGGTTTCCATCATACTCCACAGGTTACACAAAACCCGTGAAATGATCGTACACATCTTTGCATATACTTTTGTCTGACAAATTAGTGTTTATTATATGACGTTGTTTTCTGTACGGAATCGTTTACTGAAACCGTAAATTTGAAAAACCTGAAAAGCTGTTGGCAAGGTAATAAAGTGAGCGATGATCATTATTCATCTACAGCTTTGTTACTATGGTATTGTGATGACCGATCAGTGTCTGTTCACTTGACCTTAGCAATAGAAATTATCTTGTTGTACTAGTGAACTGATCTTACTACATTTCTCTACTGTACCTATTAACCAAATCATATGAATGTGAAATGAATTATTGGTGGTTTCATGACTCCTCCTTAAAATGGAAACAAGAAATTCAAACAAAATTTAAATCAAATTGTGGGTGGCTTTGAAAAAGACCTTTACTCGGTCTCTACACAGGTCCTTAGGTCCTGATCAATGACTCCACTATGAGTCCGTGACAGCGCCGCACATGGGACAGTTGAACCCAGGTGATACTTCTGTTGGGTCGTAGGCACAGAACGAATGAAACATAGCGTTGCATGGACAAAAAATCCAAGCACTTCCATCAGCTATTTCACTGGGCGGCTGACGTAGATGGCAAATATCACACAGTCGGTCATTGTGCGCACGTTCGTCTTCCTCATTGTCTCGGTCCGTAAACTCTCCTGAGTTCATAGATATTACTTCAATCTCGTTATCATTTAAGGTAGCATCCAAATCTACGTTCTGTTGACGGTTGGTACCTGTGGTATTTCGGACGATGGGCATTGTGATGGCAGTAGGTAATCCATCGTAAAGCAACTGATGAGCATAGTTAAGTAGAGCGGTGCGCTGTTCAGCGGACATACGCCGACATAAGTAGTGAATCGATGTTAGGTCGTTTGTCTGCCCCACTTGTACCGGTAACTCATTGTCAATCGTTACTCTGGTTACGTAGCTATTGGAATGCAGCCATCTGTCACCAATGCTTTCTCTGTGAACTTCGATGTTAGCGTGCGAACAGTATGCCAAGATGTGACGACATACGACTCTGTGTTCTACATAAAAGATACAGGAACAACTAATAGGATTTCTGGAGACTGTGTAAGTTCCTGTAGTATCAACGGCCGTGAAAATTCCCCCCGACAATACGAAGTCAGTAACAGGAACACGCAAGTGCCGCTTCAGCAGTTGACATGCAGCAGGTGTGAGTGTTTCCTGAAAACGACGTAGTTGAGGCTCGCAACCCAGCACAGCTCTGCTAAGGCATTCAGTGGAGTACTTTTGAACTCTAGCTTCTATCCAATATCCAGTGCGAAGCAGGACACTAAATATCTATCTGAACACGGGTGTTTTTCTGTTCAGCTTATGCAACTTTAAAATTCGATGGGTCGTCTCAACGAAATTTGTATTGCTTTGATCTAGAAGCATTGCAGCTGGTCTAAAAGCGTTCGACCACTTGTGCTTTTTGGATAATAACTGATCTCTCAAATATTGGTAGAAATTTCCGTCTGCTGCTTCGATAAATGACACATACCGTTGGAAGCGAATACGATAAATGGGTTAATTCCAAAGAAAGGAAAGCTTACCATCTTGATGACATTTCGAAGCAGGTGCACGCGGCACAAAAGGTGGTGTGAATTGGGATACACCTGCGTTATGGCAGCAGCTATAGCAGGTGAATCATCGGTAACAATACCGATCACCTCTCTATTGTTACTCGTTTGGAGGAAGAACGAGAGGAAACTGGACAGCAAAGTCGATGTTTCGCGACTTATAAATGCAATACAAACAGGTAATGCCATGAAATTCATATCCAGAGCCACCACGTGATACAGAAACATATTTTCATTATTGGTTTTGTATGTCCCATCAAAACCAACAACATCTAAAAACCTATGGCACAGATTAATCTGGTCTGCTGTAGCGAAGAAGAAGTACAACAGACTATGATCTGCATCCAATTGATAATCACAACGGCCACCAAGTGACGTTATGTGCTTTTTCAATTTACCGTAGTCACCTACAGTTAATAGTATAAATATGCACACTGCTTACCAGGAAGGTTGGCCTGTGAGAACACTTTGTGACGCATATTGAAAACATCTTGAGCAGTAAGACGTTTCCCATAGGATTGGTACGCGTAGTGTATAACATTGAATGCTGATGTGCCAGATATCAACAGTGGCTTCACTGTTTCCAATTCGCCGCATTCATGTGTTACAGTCGTACCTCAGGGAATTGCACTCGTGATTGTGATGCACATTCCCACGAAAAACAGCCCAATAACCTTCAAGAAACTTACAAAAGATGAAGGCCGGACATTGTGTGTCCATTGAAGTCCTCAATGAACAATATAATAACACTAATCAAATTACCTCCTTCGTTTAATCGGCTGCGATGAACTGCTTGGTGTTTTATAGCTCTTTCTCCAACATACAATTTAATATACGGCTTCTGATCTCCATGGAAATGAGAATCTCTCACCGCATAATGGCAGTACGTTGCTATTTCATAAGTTCTAATGGCGCTCTTTAACGCTTCCAGTGATGGGAACACTACCAGATACAATGTATTCAGAAATGCATTTTCCGTTTAGGAGATTAGGTGAGGAACAACAGAGCCTCAAATTTGCACGTTACTGACGTCCATATTGTGAAGAAAATTATATATACCGATAAGTACAGAGCTTTTATACGAATTTCAAGAATTACATAACCAATTATAACGCATTTACAACTAGGAAATTACAGACATGTCACTTATGAATCACTTTGACTGCAATGAAATGACGTGACATTGATTTATTCAGACCTGTTTTTGATTGATCACCTCATTAGAATAATATTAGGATCACGTCGATTTTTCCTAGTTGTAAATGCGTTATAATTGGTTATGTAATTCTTGAAATTCGTATAAAAGCTCTGTACTTATCGGTATATATAATTTTCTTCACAATATGGACGTCAGTAACGTGCAAATTTGAGGCTCTGTTGTTCCTCACCTAATCTCCTAAACGGAAAATGCATTTCTGAATACATTGTATCTGGTAGTGTTCCCATCACTGGAAGCGTTAAAGAGCGCCATTAGAACTTATGAAATAGCAACGTACTGCCATTATGCGGTGAGAGATTCTCATTTCCATGGAGATCAGAAGCCGTATATTAAATTTGTATGTTGGAGAAAGAGCTATAAAACACCAAGCAGTTCATCGCAGCCGATTAAACGAAGGAGGTAATTTGATTAGTGTTATTATATTGTTCATTGAGGACTTCAATGGACACACAATGTCCGGCCTTCATCTTTTGTAAGTTTCTTGAAGGTTATTGGGCTGTTTTTCGTGGGAATGTGCATCACAATCACGAGTGCAATTCCCTGAGGTACGACTGTAACACATGAATGCGGCGAATTGGAAACAGTGAAGCCACTGTTGATATCTGGCACATCAGCATTCAATGTTATACACTACGCGTACCAATCCTATGGGAAACGTCTTACTGCTCAAGATGTTTTCAATATGCGTCACAAAGTGTTCTCACAGGCCAACCTTCCTGGTAAGCAGTGTGCATATTTATACTATTAACTGTAGGTGACTACGGTAAATTGAAAAAGCACATAACGTCACTTGGTGGCCGTTGTGATTATCAATTGGATGCAGATCATAGTCTGTTGTACTTCTTCTTCGCTACAGCAGACCAGATTAATCTGTGCCATAGGTTTTTAGATGTTGTTGGTTTTGATGGGACATACAAAACCAATAATGAAAATATGTTTCTGTATCACGTGGTGGCTCTGGATATGAATTTCATGGCATTACCTGTTTGTATTGCATTTATAAGTCGCGAAACATCGACTTTGCTGTCCAGTTTCCTCTCGTTCTTCCTCCAAACGAGTAACAATAGAGAGGTGATCGGTATTGTTACCGATGATTCACCTGCTATAGCTGCTGCCATAACGCAGGTGTATCCCAATTCACACCACCTTTTGTGCCGCGTGCACCTGCTTCGAAATGTCATCAAGATGGTAAGCTTTCCTTTCTTTGGAATTAACCCATTTATCGTATTCGCTTCCAACGGTATGTGTCATTTATCGAAGCAGCAGACGGAAATTTCTACCAATATTTGAGAGATCAGTTATTATCCAAAAAGCACAAGTGGTCGAACGCTTTTAGACCAGCTGCAATGCTTCTAGATCAAAGCAATACAAATTTCGTTGAGACGACCCATCGAATTTTAAAGTTGCATAAGCTGAACAGAAAAACACCCGTGTTCAGATAGATATTTAGTGTCCTGCTTCGCACTGGATATTGGATAGAAGCTAGAGTTCAAAAGTACTCCACTGAATGCCTTAGCAGAGCTGTGCTGGGTTGCGAGCCTCAACTACGTCGTTTTCAGGAAACACTCACACCTGCTGCATGTCAACTGCTGAAGCGGCACTTGCGTGTTCCTGTTACTGACTTCGTATTGTCGGGGGGAATTTTCACGGCCGTTGATACTACAGGAACTTACACAGTCTCCAGAAATCCTATTAGTTGTTCCTGTATCTTTTATGTAGAACACAGAGTCGTATGTCGTCACATCTTGGCATACTGTTCGCACGCTAACATCGAAGTTCACAGAGAAAGCATTGGTGACAGATGGCTGCATTCCAATAGCTACGTAACCAGAGTAACGATTGACAATGAGTTACCGGTACAAGTGGGGCAGACAAACGACCTAACATCGATTCACTACTTATGTCGGCGTATGTCCGCTGAACAGCGCACCGCTCTACTTAACTATGCTCATCAGTTGCTTTACGATGGATTACCTACTGCCATCACAATGCCCATCGTCCGAAATACCACAGGTACCAACCGTCAACAGAACGTAGATTTGGATGCTACCTTAAATGATAACGAGATTGAAGTAATATCTATGAACTCAGGAGAGTTTACGGACCGAGACAATGAGGAAGACGAACGTGCGCACAATGACCGACTGTGTGATATTTGCCATCTACGTCAGCCGCCCAGTGAAATAGCTGATGGAAGTGCTTGGATTTTTTGTCCATGCAACGCTATGTTTCATTCGTTCTGTGCCTACGACCCAACAGAAGTATCACCTGGGTTCAACTGTCCCATGTGCGGCGCTGTCACGGACTCATAGTGGAGTCATTGATCAGGACCTAAGGACCTGTGTAGAGACCGAGTAAAGGTCTTTTTCAAAGCCACCCACAATTTGATTTAAATTTTGTTTGAATTTCTTGTTTCCATTTTAAGGAGGAGTCATGAAACCACCAATAATTCATTTCACATTCATATGATTTGGTTAATAGGTACAGTAGAGAAATGTAGTAAGATCAGTTCACTAGTACAACAAGATAATTTCTATTGCTAAGGTCAAGTGAACAGACACTGATCGGTCATCACAATACCATAGTAACAAAGCTGTAGATGAATAATGATCATCGCTCACTTTATTACCTTGCCAACAGCTTTTCAGGTTTTTCAAATTTACGGTTTCAGTAAACGATTCCGTACAGAAAACAACGTCATATAATAAACACTAATTTGTCAGACAAAAGTATATGCAAAGATGTGTACGATCATTTCACGGGTTTTGTGTAACCTGTGGAGTATGATGGAAACCCATAGTTTGGAAGCAGTCGAAAGTAAATATACGGCTTGATAGTTTTCGTATATATTACGTAAGGCACTTTTAAAGATGAGAATAACAGTCGCTCCAATCCAAGATGGAACGATCTTTGTTTTCCAAATTCTCCCAAACAAACCGATCATTTCAATCTCTTTTCACTTAGCGACGGTAGGCGATTGTACTGGGTTTTATCGAATAAATAGATTTTGGCTGGCTGTTGGGGTCCAAGGTCCTCTTTTCGTCCCGTTTGATACTCATTAGTTAAGTGTACCTGGAATTGTGATGTTCATACTAAGACTCGAACCCAATATCTTTCGTTTTGAACGGCTTATGCACTTTCCACTGTAATGTTACAGCTACATCCAACTGATCACTTTCGAGTAAGATGAAATGCTCAACCTAGATTTGACTGCTAGTTACAACTCATCTTTTCTGTATCATCCTAACGTTATTTTTAAGAATGTATTGGCTAATTATTCTGTTCTCGCATTTTAAGGCGTGTATTGATCGTGAATGTTATCCTTCTCCGCTGAACTATTTCAATTTTCCGAAGTCATGTTGCACGTAAGTCTGCAAAGTTATTGTAATCATAGTTTCTTGTTTGGCTTAATTTTCCAAGAATATTGGATACTCTGAATAGATAAGCACATAGAATAAGATGTTTCAAATATCAAACCAAGTTGTAGGATGTAATATCTGCTTAAAAATTATTTCACATTTTTGATCAATAATTTCGATTACATCACCAATTTTAACTAAAAAAAACCTTCCAAAATCCTCAAGAATAACAACCAAAATCTTTAATGGGTCAGTGTTATTCAGCATATTACTGTGTTTTGATATCATTATCATTCTTGAATTCTTTGCATTCTACATAGTGAATACAAGATTTAATATACCTATATTATTTTCGGCAAATAGAATAGTATAATTATTTCTAAAGTGTTTTTTCAAACGTGTATTCATTCAAAAAGGATTTCAACCAGTTTCATCAATTCGAATGATAATTATACTTTTACAATTGATTGATCATTGAGTATTGACCAGTGTCACTCATGTCAAGTCCTTAATGTTGATCGGATTTTATTGAAGTTGTAATGTGGCCACATCGCATACACTATTTTGATATATAGTGTGGTAGTTGACAAGAAACCCTGAACCCAAGTTTCGTGCTATTTAGCACTCATGAACAAGGTTTACCTGTAGTTTTAAAGAGACTGATGCTCTCTAGCGGGTTTCGACCTCGTATCACTCTACAGCAGGTCAGCGGCAGCTTGAATTGATCTATGTCAGCGTCTCTGATCGTGAGTCTGGGTGACTCGGGATTGAATTCGCCAGGAGTCTGACTAGTACTAAGTAGTACGATAATTATACTAACTTGGTCACTTCAGTATCTTTCAGCTTAGTTAATTTTTTGTGTAACTATCCATTGGGTATCCGAGATTCTTAGCTTCCTTCGTCTGAAAATCTTCAACACTCACATATACATTCATACACACCTACAACAGCTATTGTTCTGTTTTACTTTTACTATCAATATTTTAGATCAGTTAACGAAGTGATCTGTCATGGAATACCGGATATGCGACCTTTACAAAGTGGTGATATTTTGAATAGTAAGGTTTTAAAATGTCTCATAATTTGTTGTTTGCTGATTAGTCCTTTTATTGTGGTTTTTATTTGGATATACCTTCTGCAATTCTCCATCCACTGTCAATATTAATATGTATACTATATTTTGATTGATTACCAATAGTGCTATATCTTACTGGGAACATCAGTTCTTTGAAGCTTGTGTAGGCACCTTACAAACGAATACCAATCAGCATAAAATTTAGACTCCAAGGGTTTCTACCCGATTATCCTAATCCATTTCGCATCAAATATACTACGTTATGATCTGAAAGTTCAGTTAAACTTGTGGCCATATATTAACTTACAGCCTTCAATCAGCACTAAAATTTCGATTGTATATATATGATATAATATCAGCAACAGTAAAATAGATTAGGTCTGAAAAAAGTACAAGGCAATTTCGAAGCTCATAGACTACAGTCAGTCAGATCAATTGATTTTACTCGTCAATTCAAAACTGACAATATATGTTTTTAGATTCTTTTGAATACTTAAGATACAGTTAGATAGCTGAGACAGCTATGAGCTTTAATATCAACCATCATATCTATTCTTAACCAAATCTGAGTATTCATGACATGTTTACAACAATAACTCACAAGCATGGTAAGCAGAGATGGATAGTGGCTAGCAGTGGAATCCAGTTCGACGCGCGTTTCGTCCTATTTGGGACTCGTCAGCTGGATGTACCTGCATCTGAGTTGATGCTAACTCTGGGACTCGAACCCAGTACCCTCGCTTCAAACGCCATCACGTTATCCACTCGGCCACTGAGTCCTGATAGCCACTTGCTTGTGCGATGGGGTGAAGTTTAAATTCATTCAGTATTGTTTGTTTGAATCTTCCCATGCTTGTGAATTAAGGCTATATTGAGGTAATACGCACAGTATGCACATATGCCAATTAGAGACTGACCAGTTGCAGTCCTAACAAATCGATGGGAAGATTCAAACAAACAATACTGAATGAGTTTACAACAATAGTTTCAATAAAATTCCAGTGTTCTCTGATCGGAGCAATATAATTTTAATTTCGATAGTGTAATAAGACGAAGATTATCAGAACTATTAGCGCAATATATTTCGAACAATCTGATCACACATATACTTGTTAAGAACATTTATATATAAAAATAAAAGATCAACTAGACTAGAAATGAGGGTTAAGAGGAGACAGGGATAATAACAATAAAATAATGTGAAAACAATTTAAAACCTAATCACTCTGGGTAACAAACTAATTTTACCAGGGTAGGTTCAAGGTGAGAACAAACTGTTTTTGAATACACAAAGGGGGTTTGAATTTTCGTATGGCTAAGGCCTCAATAGACCTTAGTATACGCCCTTTTACACTTTTATACAACACCACAAAAGCCGAGTTAAGATCAACCTCATGTTATCCTGTTTACATAAATTCAACATGCAAATATGATTGGTTTAACGTAGTATAGATTTTGATATGATTGTTAAAAAACACTATATATTTCTTTGATGATTTTGATTATTTCACTGAAGAAGTCCAGACAAGTTAGCTGAACGAAACGTTGGAATTATTTAAATTTCAATCGCTGAGACTATTTCAAATGTAATTTTTCACATATAACGAATCTTATGGCCTGTTTCGATTATATGTTTGGCAATAGAGGATGATGGATGTTTATCATCTACTTATATTGGGTCATTTGATTTTATTTAAGTCTGCAACCATTTCGGTACATGTTCACACATCCTAATTTTGAGATCACGATTGCTCCTCCCTATGTATGTGTGACCACACACACATTTAAATAGGTAAATACAGTGGGATGTGACACAATCGTTTTCATGTCTTCTAGGTTTTGAGTGAAGCATGAGCCTCGTTCTTTCTTTGATTATGACCTTCACTGCACAATACGCTTTGTGGATGACTGATTTAAGCCTTTGTTTCAATAAAAAGCTATTTGAACCACCTCTGAATGGTAAGGTGATGTAGACAGGCTTTTTCTCCACCAAGGCTACAGTGGGTCTCACTGTACCATGAACTTCCCATCTATTGATAAATTTAGGTGGATAATCATTCCCCATTAATGTCTTGTTTAACAACTTTACATCATCATCAATAGCGTCGTTTGTGCAAATACGATCAAGCCTTTTAAATAGGCACCTTGTCAAACTCTTTATTAATAATATTTCTTAAAACCTATGGATTCTGAATATCCTCATTTATATGGACTACCTAAAATTCCTAAATCAAATATTCCTTTACGCCAAATTTTATCAATGTGCCGATCACCTACACATAACCTAACTAAATGACTAACAAAATTGCTGGATCCTATTCGAAGACGTTTATGTAAGTATTCTCTGAAAGATTCTTTTGAATTGGTCGATCATTTAGGTGATATTAATATCAAGGGACAATATATGTTTTTAGATTCTTTTGAATACTTAAGATACAGTTAGATAGCTGAGACAATGTGCTCATTTAATGTGAATTCCTTATTCACAAATGTACCTTAAAAAAACTATCGACAAATTATGTGACTATATATCTTCAAACAACCCTAAATTACCTATCCCTTTAAATATTCTTAAAGATTTATTACTTTTATGTACGAACAATGTTCAGTTCACTTTTGAAGGCGAATACTTTCGCCAGATTGATGGGGTTGCTATGGGTAGTCCGTTAGGACCATTAATAGCAGATGTGTTTATGGCACATGATGAAAATCTGTCTGAAGACTTAATCGAAAATGTGTCACTTTATAAGAGTTATGTGGACGATATCTTAGTTATCTGTGAAAGAAAGGATAATATGAACTGCTTATTGAATAAACTTGACACTATTCAAAACCACATCAGTCTCTCATGCGAAGAGGAGAAGAACGACCGACTTCCCTTCCTAGATATACTTCTAAGCAGACGAGAAGATGGCTCAATCAAACGATCCATTTTCCGAAAACCGACGTGGACGGGTCAATACCTTAGTTACTATAGTTATTGCCCTATGCAATACAAACGGGGTTTGATAAGGTGCCTATTTAAAACGCTTGATCGTGCATAGAGATTTGTTTTATTCATTCCTACAATGGTTTCATTAATTCACATGAACTGTGACCGCTTTAAATATCAGATATTTTATTCGGTTGTTAAAATACAGTGAAATTCCTTAAACTATAATTTGGACGGACATCCTAGAATTTTTGTATTTTTCACCAACATATCGTTCATCCAAATTCGTGAGTAACAACTTCTTTTTAGCCGAATGACCAAGTTCCTCATGATGTCTGACCCTCAAATTTCTATTGACTTATTATGGTACTTGAGGGAATTTGCCATGATGCAGTCTACTGTACTTCACCCGATGTATTCAGATTGTTTACATTCGAGAGTGTACGTAGAGCAATGCTTATTTATAATTTTTGTCCCTTTTCTCTTGACTATAATGCTTCCTCAACTCTGTTCCTTACCTTATCAAAAATTCTAAGATATATTTTAAACATTACCTTCAATGTTATGGAAACTAATTACATGATTAAGTTATGCTTAAAACCTGCAAATAAGGCACTATTATTGTTAAGATACATGAAATACATTATAAACCTCAATTCATTAGGTGCTTACGACATCTGTGTTCGTATACTATTAATAAAGAATGCTTGCTAAAGTAGATATGCACAAAAGTTGTTTACTACAACTTATGAAAAGCTATGACAGCATTTGAGTAGAAACTCCGAAATAGTAATGAAGAGAGTCAAAAATGGAAACTGTTATAGTAAGATAAATGTCCAACGAATACAACAGAGTTGGAAGTAACTTGTAAGTATTAATTAGATGCGATTATGATGATCAATTTGCACATTATCAGCTTATATAAATGTTTAGACATATTTCACAATTTAATAGTTGAATTCATGAGTCGATTACAGCTAGACCACAATGGAAAATCTGGAAGTACTGTTAACAATACGCATAACAATATACACTCAAAAGTTATTATAATTGAAACTGGTCACTGAATATCTGTCAGTAGTTATTTACTTGTCGATTCGAAAACAAACATTGGTACAAGGGGCACCAAATACATTTGCTCCACACAAGGACGACGAGATTATGAAGATGTAGATAATGTAAAGTGTGTGCGATAAAAAGAAGAACAACAGTGAACAGAAACTGGTGTATGATAGTGAAATAATAATAACAATAATGGGAGAAATAGTTCAGTTAGCAAAAATACAAACAGAAATAATTCTCCTCAACAGTGCGCGTCTACGATCCCGCCTCGCGAGATTCGAACCCAGGACCTATCAGTCTTGCGCGCAAACGCTTAACCTCGAGAACCACTGAGCTGGGATCGTGGATGCCTGCTGCTTAGGAGTCCCACGGTAAGGCGAAACGACCGTCCAGTGCTTCCGGGTTTTCCATGGTGGTCTAGCTTTAATTGATTCATGATCTTAACTATTTAAATTACTACAATATCCACAAAACCCCTTCTAATAGAAATAATTCTTTCAGTTAAAGAAGTTACGTCCACTTTTATAAGAAGAAAAGTAAAAAAAGCTACGACAGGATCGCCACTGGCTTCTATTCATAGCCATGTCTGACAAAGTCTCTAGCCACTCTATCTCACCATCTCTAGGACCCCAACCAGGGAGTCCACACGATGCTGAACCTCCGCAATAATAACATAGTCGCCATTTAATGAAAGTGATTTTTTGGAAACAACAAAGATTGAAAAACGTCGCTTAACATCCTCAACTCGTAGTGACCAGGTCTCATAGGCAAACAGCCAATCTACTCTTATCGATGTTAGTAAACTTCTTAGACACACCCTTCAATAGACAATCCCAGAGAACAATCCTGTCAAACAAATCGGAGGTGGCTATAATGTTAAAAGGCACTACGATTGTTGACTTGTAATAATTATGACTAGGTTCTAACATTTTGCGGAATGTGAAGATGTGATCAATACATCCTCGATCAGAACAAAAACCAGCCTGCTCCTTGTCAGTCAATCTTTCACGGGTCTCGAACGATCTACGAAGTATGACTGCAGCCAATAGTTTGGATGCGATTGGAAGTAGACTTATCCCCCGATATTTGTTTCAGAAATCACGTGAACCGTTTTTAAATATAGGGACAACTATCGACTCATTCCACGATGTTGGAACACTCTTTAATTGCCAGACATTTTTTAACAACTCGTTCAGTTCCTTAACCAGAAAGTTGCCACCATCTATAAAAAGGGTCAGAGGTAAGTCATCCCAGCCTGGTGATTCGTTGCGCTTCAAGAGTTGGAGCTCATTGCCGACTTCCACCTCGTTAGGTGGATCAGTCGTTAGAGGCCATGAAGGGCAGAACAGTCTGATCGATGTCGTCGGGGTAGACCCGACCGTTGCTGCTACCTTGACGTGGTGGTCGGGCTTGCCTATCGTGATGAATCAATCGAGCTATACTAGCTGGAACAATCGTTCCTCAAAGTCCTACCATGCCAGGCAGGTCGGTTGAAGAGCGGTGAGACTAAAAGCAGCAAACCCAAGGTCCGAAGTCGTACTGCTGACTGTACAGAGGTGTGAAAGCAGTAAGGTGTTACCTTCAGACAACCAGCATGACAGCGATGCTGCCTTCCCACAAGGAGGGGTGGGGTTGGAAAAGGTCGACCCTAAAAATGCACATCTCGCCTTATCCCACGGATATCCGTCTCCGGCGGTAAGGTTTTTTTTGAAGAACGGAGCTAACACAAAAACTACCCACAAAAAGGTCGTGTGTGACCGACCTCAAGCAGTTGTCCCTTGGGCACTGCGGTCACGCTCTCGGGTCATTAAGACCACTTCTAACCCAATTTTCTTTTCAGGTACCCCTAGAAGAACCCTTCCACGGTGTGGGCAACCGGGAAGTGATAATTGCCCTCATACCTCTAACAGTACTCAAGACCACTGTATTCATAATCAACCTCCTTCAATTCCTACTATTCCTTCTACCTTGACTTTCAACACTAAACCTCCTCTTTCGGTTTTTTCCTCACGTGTCACCATGGCCAACGATTCTAGTGCGCGAAACGCTGTCCCAGGTCTACTTAAACCTCGCTCCAAACTACACATTGGAGCCTTCAACGTACGTACCCTATGCCAAATCGGTCAACAGGCCTCCTTAGCTAAAACCCTAGAATCTCGTACCATTGATGTATGCTGTCTCCGAAACACGCATACAGGATCCTAGTGTGGTAATTCACTTGACCTCACCTCGCCAAAATGGACACCCAACGAAATACACCCTCCATTTTTCTGGCGACCCGTTGGCTAGTTCTCGTGGACTTGCAGGTGTAGGCATAGCACTAAGTACAAGGGCAGAACAGGCACTACTAGAATGGATCCCCGTTAACAGTCGCTTGTGTGCTGTCCGGCTAAATGGCTCCGTAAGAACTCGGAAGGATAGGGACACACGTCGTTGCCTTTTCGTCGTTCCTGCCTACGCTCCCACTGACTGCAGCCATGATGAAGTGAAAGATGACTTTTACAGAAAGCTCTCTGAGCTTCTTCAGAAAGCTGAGCGCTCAGACATAGTAGTCGTAGCGGGTGACTTTGGTGCCCAGGTAGGCAGCTTGAATCAAACAGAAAGACATTTAGGTGGGTGTTTTAGTATTCCGGCTCAACGAACCGATAATGGTGATCGTCTGTTGCAACTATGCTCAGACAATCGTTTATTTTTATCAAGCACTAATTTTAAGCATAAGGAGAGACATCGTCTAACATGGCGACCACCTGCACCAAACCAACGATGGACTCAAATAGACCATATTGTCATCAGTCATCGTTGGAGAGGCTCAATAGAAGATTGTCGCTCGTATTGGAATACTTGTTTAGACTCTGATCACGCTTTAATACTAGCGCGCATTTGTCTGCGCCTCAATGGACGCAGGAAAAGTACACTAAGAAGACCCATTAGGATTGAACTAGAGGACGAGAAAGCCAAATGCGAATCCCAGAAACTGAGTTCACATTTAGGCAGTTCTGTAAACGAGACTGACCCAGATGCTGCTTGGAAAGACACGAACAGCTGTGGAAACAGCATTAACATCTATTAGTTATTTAAACCATAGGGCTCCAAAAAACCAATGGATTTCTTCCAAGTCTATTTCACTGATGGATTCGCGTAAACTCATCCCATCAGGCTCTGAACACGACGAAGAGCGTAAACAAATTAGATCTAGGTTAACTAAAAGTCTAAGGAACGATCGTGAGCAGTGGTGGGCAACGAAAGCAAAAGAGATGGAATAGGCAGCGGCTGTAGGCAACACCAGGCAACTATTCAGACTAATAAAAGAAACCGGAATTAAGAAGTCGTGTAAGTGAAACGATCTCGGAAAAGGACGGAACCCTTATCTGCTCTCAACCCAAATGTTTAGAACGATGGGCGGAACACTTTAAGGAGCAGTTTAGCTGGCCTTCAGCTACTGCACAACTACCCACTATTCCCAGAAAACCTGAATAGAACATTGAAGTAGGCCCCCCGAACCTACTTGAAGTTCAAAAGGTCATAAGTAATCTGAAACGAGGAAGAGCAGCTGGTCCAGATGGATTGGCTCCAGAGGTCTTTAAATATGATGGTCCAATTTTAGCGATTAGGTTGACTAATATTCTGACTAAAATCTGGGAGTTGGACGTAATCCCATCTGACTGGTCACAATCTCTGATTGTCCCAATATATAAGAAGGGGCCAAAATCATCCTGTGATAACCGTAGGGGGATTAGTCTGACTAACATAGCATCTAAAATACTAGCCTCAATAATTATCGGGCGCCTAACTAAGACTTGTGAACTGCAAACACGAAAAAATCAGGCTGGCTTCAGACATGGTCGTGGCTGTATCGACCACATATTCACCATTCGTCAAGTTTTAGAGCACAGACATGCTTATCGGCTTCCGACAATGATAGTTTTTCTTGACTTGAAAGCAGCATTTGACTCTGTAGACCGAGAGGTTCTGTGGCAGTGTCTGTCATTGAAAGGTGTACCTGAGAAGTACATAAACCTTGTGAAGGCTCTTCACTCGAACACAACCAGTCGAGTGAGAGCTTATGGCGAACTGTCATATGATTTTACATCCTCAAGTGGTGTCCGTCAAGGCTGTCCACTATCCCCATTTTTGTTTAACTTCATTATAGACCTGTTGCTGGAAATAACACTCTCGTCGACTGAATTTTCAGGAATTGATCTTCTACCAGGAGGTTCACTTATCGACTTAGAATACGCAGATGACATAGTCCTGTTTGGTGAAGACACTGACAAAATTCAGAGTCTTCTGTTAGAACTGAGTAATAGTGCCAGGATGTTTGGGATGCGTTTCTCCCCATCCAAATGTAAATTGTTACTTCAGGACTGGCCTGTGTCAACACCTGAACTAAGGATAGGGAGTGAAGCGGTCGAACGCGTCGACAACCTCACTTATCTTGGAAGTCTGATCAGCCCTAATGGGTTGGTGTCTGACGAAATCTCAGCACGGATTCAAAAAGCTCGTTTGGCTTTTGCCAACTTACGTCACCTATGGCGAAGACGAGATATCCGTCTATCAATTAAGGGACGAGTATACTGCGCAGTAGTTCGCTCTGTTCTAATTTACGGCTGTGAAACGTGGCCATTAACAGTAGAAGATACTCGTAGGTTACTAATATTTGGTAAATCAGTTGATAAGTTTTTGAATCTTCATAGACCGAGATGGTTGGGCCACGTGTTACATATGCCTGATCACCGATTACCACGACGCGCTATGTTGACTGGTATTGAGGATGGTTGTAAGAGAGTTAGGGGTGGCCAAACTAAAACATGTCATCAGTGCTTGAAGTCACTAACTTTTAGTCAGAGCCATTGTTGGCAGATGCAGACTACCTGGTTGGGGTCCACGTGACTATCGTAACCAATGGTTGGAGACTCTAGGTGACATGGCTCAGAATCGATCACAATGGCGTAGGTTTATACACTCTTTATCTTCCCTTAAACCTTGAGATTAGAACTGCTTCATAACTTCCTTCCTTCCTGTACTATATCCTTATATACAACCTTTCTTTTATATATTACCACCACTAAATTAATTACTTCTATGAATCCGGTGTTGATCTTGTTGTGCTAACGAGGTATGGCAACTTGGACTGATGCATATATGTGCCTGGTCCTACGTTGTAGCTGACTGACTGACGTCGGGGTAGAAGATCAGTTGAATGGCGCTTCGAAAAACTGCTCATCGTCCAAGACGTAGGTGGATGTTTTTGATCGGCACTTCATCAGCTTCACAGATTGTGTCGCCCACACTAGACTTCTTGCTGATGGTGACTTGGATGAGTTGAAAGAGCTTCTGCCAGTCACCAAAAGCGCCTGCTGTCTCCAAATTGTTAGCACACTTCTACCACCTAGTTTCTCAGTTCTTATGCAAGCTTTGCCCAATTTCATCACATGACAATCTTCGTTTATGGTCAAAATCGCAATCACCTGGGGTAGACCAATATGCTTCAACGTGTTGTAAGGAGCCTGAAGAAACACAGTGCTTATAAGCGCGATGTTAATCGAAGCCGCAGGCGACTTTACTGACCATTTTCATGGCATCATGCTACTGCAGCCAATGCTCACCTATACATTTCGGTGGGCTGATATCTAGTCTTGTACATAACTCGGTTTGATATTTAGTTGCAACAGGAGCTGCAACCAATTCACTGACATCAATCTGTTCAGGGCGATTAATATGTTGGCCACTGAAACGTTAGATCAGGTTAGCTCAAAAAGGTCATAATCAGAGTTCGTGTAAGTACTTCAGAAGAGGCGGCAGTCTTGTACACAACCACACCGACTGTAACTGATCGCAACAATTAACGTGAGTCCAGATTTGAGATGCAAAGGGAGGATGGCAGTTAGCACATTGGCGATGACTGTACTAATAGTTAGTGCTAACAAGAAACAGGGTGTTATCTGAGAAAAGTTGCAGTAGACGGTCACTGTTATCCGAACTGCGACCAACAAGTCTACATTGGTCACGTAAACAGCTCTCTTTTGTGCAATTTGTTTCCCCAGGATCCTGGAACTTCTATGCACTGCTGATTTAGAGTCAGGGTTTTGCAACTCTTCTCGGTAATTCCTCCATACCCACTAACCCAATTGAGACGGCAGACATTCGCTTTTCATTCTCCCAATTTTGTAAACTGCATCCTCGCTATAAGAAGTCAGTGTTTGTACACACAAACCCATGGTATACGCATGTTGTGTTATATAATATACATGAGGAATGTGGAAAAAAGTTACAGAATGTCAACAAACTAAATACTTTCTGTGTATTTGATTTGATATCTTATATGTATTTACAACACTCCAGTCATTACATCTAATTCTTTAGACATAGTTTTGTTGTTCCTCTTTGGGTATCACATTCTTGTCTTTCATTAATGTCGAGCTATGTGCATCATTTGTGCGATGTAACTTCATATCACGTTTGTTTCAAATACTTTCAATTTTTTCTCTTGGATTCCCGACATAAAATTGACTCAGCTTGTTTATCATCTCAATACTGAGTGCCAAGATGAAAATATTAAATTAAATTTAATAATAGTACAGAATTACTATAAGTATAATTAAAACGAAAGCAAAGCGAAATCGAAACACCTACCAAGTATGTTTTCACTAACAGTCAATGATCGCCTTGTACCTTGGATAGACCAGGAAAAAATGCAGTAATTTGAAGTACATTCCATACCGAACAACTCATAACCACATTATAAACAAAATCGACATTTGAATACGCTTGAACTATTATACTTTTTTAGTATATATATATATATATATATATATATATATATATATATATAAGCATAATTACTGGATACCCTATTTTAGTAAGATTATGTGACCAAATCTTTATAAAAATTCTTATTTAAGATGTTTATTTTGATATATAAAAATACTTCTTTCTAGTTGATATTACCACATACCACAATGGATTTCATGGTGATGTGAATGAGACAGTGTTTGTAGATCAGCCAGATGATCGTTCAGTTAATCTAGTGAAAAATGCTTACAAATGTTTGGTTAGATCTATGGATGCTGGTAAGTTTATTGGCTTTTTTGTTTTGGTCGCCTTAATTACACATCGTTTTACTATATATAGAGTAAAACGTCTTATGGCTTCTGTATTAATGTTAAATAGGTTCAAGAACCAACTTTGAGCATAAAGAGAGATGTCTTCTAAGAAGAAAACTCCCACAATCGACTCAACTGTAGACGTAAATAGACCACATTGGCATCAATCATCGTTGAGGTTCTTTAGAAGATTGTCGCTGATGCTAGATCACTTGTTTAGATTCAAATCTTGTTCTAGTACAAGTACGTGTTTGTCTGCATCATACTGGACGTAGAAGAGCCTCAACGAGAAGACCCCTTGACGTTTAACTCAATGATAAAAAAAAACAAGAATTTATTTCGGAAACAACTAGAGAGGGAGTTACTCAATTGTCAAAGTGATATCCAGACAGCCATGAAAACAGCAATACTACCTACGAACGACTACAATCAGTAAGTTAGGAGATACTAGTGGATTCCAGTAGCGTTTAGTGAACTAGTAGATGCTCAGAAACTCATCCCGTTAGGCTCCGGACAAGATGGGTAGCGAAGGAAAATTAAAAATAGACTGGCAAAAAGTTTACGCAATGATCATAAGTTGTTAAAGCAAAAGTGTTGTAAGAGATAATGACGATGAGCACCAGTAGACAAGTTTCCAGTTATATTCAAAAAGTGAGTGCTAAAGCTCCGAAATTTAATGACAATATTTCTCAAAAAGATGCAACGATGACCCACTTTTCACCCAGGAGACTGGAACGATGGACAGAACACTTTGAAGTACAGTTTAACTGCTCCTCAACTACTCTTCAGTTTCTTGCTTTTACCAAGCAATCTGAATGGTATATCAACATGAGCCGCCCCCATCCCAATCATTAGACTAGCGGAAAAATCCATAACTAATCTAAAGCAAAGGAGAAGAGCGGGTTCTGATGAGTTGACCCACAAGATATTTAAAGTTAGTGGTCCAGTTTTAGCAATTAAATTTACTGAGATCTTAGCTAGACTTTGAGAACTGGACGTCATACCATCTGATTGTTCTTGACCGTTGATGGTTTCAGTCTACAAGGAAGGACAAAAATCCTCTTGAGATTATTATAGAAGAACCAGTTTGATTAGTGTAGTGTATAAAATACTAACTTCAATAATCACCCGACACCTGAATAGAGCTCACAAAAGGCAATCTTTGAGAAACCAGGCTGGTTTTAGACCTGGACGTTGATGTATCGACCAAATAATCGTTTTTCGCCAGGTTCTGAAGCTTGCCTTTTGACAGCCGAATGTACTTGTATTCCTTGACACCAAGGTGGATTTCGAGATTGTTGATTGTAAGGTTCTGTGGTAGGGTCTGTCATTGAAAGACATACCAATAAAGTACACCAGCCTTCTACAGGCTCTACTCAAACACTACTGGTCGAATCAGAGCTTATGGCGAACTTTCATCATCATTATTTACTTCAATTGATGATCATCAGAGTTTTCTAGAATTTTCAGGAAAACCCAAAGAACTTCTAAAATTCTATAAAAACCTTATATTTTCTGTACATAAATGAACCTTTGGAGTAAAGTGCTTCTCGTATATTTTGCTCCTTTTCTCTCGTGTTCAAATCGCTGTGTAGTTCTAGCTTGGGGGTTGCGAGACTAGCTTAGGATCCGAATATAGCGTTCAGTTAGCAAGACTTATCAGAACACTTGATGAATGTAGAAATTTTCATCGGTTTTAAATGATTAATGACTCTTGAAATTATATAAATATTTTATAGGTATTAATTTAGTCTACTTAATCTTTCATATTTTTATCTCAACATTTTAGTTTTTCCAGGTGTTAAATATCGTGAAATGGGAGATATAATTTCAAAAAATGCTTCACATGGTGGATTTTCTGTTGTCAAGACTTATTCAGGTCATGGAATACATCGGTTATTTCATTGTCCTCCAAATATTCTTCACTATTCACGTAAATTCATTTTATCGAAAAAAACACAAACATTTTCACTGTTTTATATATAAAGTATATTTGTAAATCCATTATAACTGAGTAAGAATAAGTGCTTATTTTCGCTCTATTCATGAAGATGGATTGATTCATAAATCATCACTAATATATAGACATTAGAAAGTGTATTAATATATCGGTTTTGTCATTCCATTAACCATTGACATACACTGATGGCTTAATTTCATTAGATGAGTATTGAATCAGATGAAGAAAAAAAGTGTTTTACTTTTTTTCTTTAAAAAAAAAGAGTTACAAAACATACACAACCACAAAACTAATTGATATCAAACAAGAAAAACGATTTCTGTTCAATGAAAATTCTGGAAATGTCAGATGATCATAAATTGTTTATTTTTGTGATACATCGTTAATATGTCGATGTAGTTCATAGTATTACTGATTAAATTCCAATGAAGTTGTAGTAATGATACTGTAGTGAACAAGAACACGAGTACGAACAATCGAATGTATTTGTGCACAAAATTACAGAATATTTCACTAAAATCTGACAAGCATACAGTAAACAGTTAATTTGCAAACTATTAACCAATTGTCTCAATCTTGACCGTTCCTTCAGCAAATATCAACCCATCGTCTCCGATTATTATTGTACATGCATTTTCATACCGATTCCGTCCCCTTCCCGTTCTCTCCTTATCGATCTTCTACTGAAATACATTCAGCGCCTGACCATTGTTATGTACTACTTATGTAGATATAAGTAACCCACACCACATTACGACAATCCTAATTATTATGTTCAATTTTATGTATTAATAATTGGTGGTTAAGGTTTTGAGTATTTCTGTTGTTTTACTCGTTATCAATTTTTTGTCATCTCCTTGGCAGACACATCTTCGACGTCTGTTGAATTGTCATTCTCCGTGTAAGAACATACTTCGTTTTAAAGATACTAAGTATTTTGATGATAGTCTACAGAGATTTCCGCATACCGATATTACGCTTGCTCTTACACTAATTGCACCTCCGGAAAACGTTTAAGACAGAGGATAGTGAAAATAGAATAAATATTATGTAATAAATATAGAGTTTGATTGTGTACTACGAGGTTCACGCAGCAATGACAATCACATTGGTACAGATGTGCCAGTATGTACCTAGAGATGATTTAACTCACTAGTTTTAGAAGTTCTCAACTTGGTTCAGAATGGATAAGCTAATAACGGTCGTCCTTCTGTAGGTTTCTTGATAAAAGTAAGAGGAACTTCTATTATTAAAAGAATTCTTCAGGGTTATATTTTTAAAGACCGATTTACTTTTCCGTTTTCTAATATTTTCTCATTCATTTATTGATATTTATTTCGCCTATCCATCTTGTTTATTTCATCTCGTCGTGCTAGTATCATATTTTTGAAAAATCATTCATTTCACCATCGGGTTATATTAGAGGTTTGATTTGTTTTTCAGTATTTATGACAACTTAAAATAGGATGTAAAGTTTATGTCGTGAAATTAGTGACAATATTTATGGTCAGTGATAAAGAATATATTGAATCTTAGATGTGTCAACCAGTTCAAAAACTCACACTTTAATTCACATTATCGACAGGATATAAATAATCTGGAAATCGAAACGAGTCAAAGTACTATTTGTAACATCAATACTGAAAAGCATTGAACATAGGAAATATAGTTCAAAATGAACTGACGTGGTATCAGATTCGAACCTACTAACTGTGTAGTTTAAAGTCGAGTGTTTTTGAATATCTAAATCAACACTTCAGTAACCTTTGGAAAAACTAAAATTGTTAGGCTTATATATATATATATATATATATATATATATATATATATATATATATAGGTGTCGGTTACAAATGATGTGTAAAATTGAAATACAATAACTCATTCAGTAGTCTTCTAGACCTTTCAATCTCAAGTGTGCTTTTGCAACAGTCTCAAAATTGCTCAAAAACTTCCGTTTAACATAAAGCAACTATTGCTTGACGAGTTGAGTATTTCGGTATGCATATGATTTATTGGCATCAACCATCTGTTTGATTGTATAGACTACTGATCATCTGAATACAATCCTATTATTACAGGCTCTTGTTCTCATTGTTAGTTCATGATTTTAACTAAAGTGAATGGGCCAAGTATTAAATTCATATTGTTGAAAACAGTACTTAAATTGTCGTACAAAACTTCGTTTAAATTCACTTATATTGTAGTATAATTAAATATTTCAAGTGTGTTTTTTTGAATACGTTTTAAAGGCAATAAGGCAGTCGGTGTCATGAAACCAGGACATTGTTTCACCATTGAACCAATGATAAATCAAGGCGATTGGCGTGATGAATTATGGCCAGACAATTGGACTGCAGTAACTGCGGATGGTTTAAGATCAGCTCAATTCGAACATACTATGGTTATTTTAAAACCAGAATTAGCCGCATCAAATGGAATGCCAATTGAAGTATTAACTAAACGTCATATCAAAGGTAGTGATCCATTAAATGGATGTAAATTCAATAAAGAAGATACTTTACATTTTGAACGTTATGGTAGACCTTATTTTGTTGATCAATTGTACAAATTAGGTTTAAATACTGATTGTACAGTGCTTAAAGATGTATCTAAAAATTGAATAATTTATAAAACTTCCAGAATCTTGAACAAATCCAACTTCTTTTCTTACTAAGCGAATGCTTTTACACTTTTTGTGTACGAATTATCTGAGTAGAGAAAAGGGACGGTATTCAAATATAATACTTCCTGTTTTATGATATTGATTCTTATTTCATTTCTACTATTACAGTATTAAGCTAATACTCGATAATCTATAATAAGACTTTAATATTATGTATTTATACTGACTAAGGTATCCGTAACAGTAATGTTATTGATTTTAGAATTTGATGGCCACTCTAGGCTACACGATAATACAGATTGATAGATAACAAAGAAGCTACAGGACATGCATTACATTCAGTCAGTCATAGACAACATAGAATCTAGAATATATCTGCACCAGTCCATGTTTACACACTGCAATACCAAATTTAAACGAAACTATCAAGATAAATACCGAAACATTATTACCATCAGTGGTTGTAAAAAGGATTTTGTATAGAGAATATAACTCATGAAGAAAGGAATTATTCGTAGGATGGAAACATATGACTTTTAGTAATTATATGAAGTTACAATTGAAAATGATAACCTGATAAGTGCCTATTGCTGAAAACATATTCGATTTAGGTTTTTAATTGTTATTGTACCACTTCTGTGAAACGAAGAAAGTCTACTTCATTTTGTTTATTGAAAATGTGGAAGGATTGACAATGTCAACATTAACTCATTAAGATCTAAATGCTGAGCTATTGAATTGTTTACAACTTTTAAACTGTTTAGTATCAAATTATATGGAACATGTACAACTCTCGCTTTTCTTTCACTTGTGTGCTGTGTCGAATACATGTAGATTGGTAAATGCAGTAGCAGGTAATGAAAAAAGGAGACCTTTCGTATTTTGTTTGTCTTGGAGAGTAGTTTATTTTGTTATCAACCCAGATTCTAGATCAGCAAACCTCATTTATGTCGTGATTAATTATTTCAGTAATTTCGTCTTCTCGGGAGTTAAAGTAAAGAAATCAAGTTTTCTTCTCATTAGTTTCGATGTACTTCTTGATAATTTTCTATGGGTGTCCACTTCCACGTAGATACTTTTTAATGATTGTAAGCACTTCTGCTAGTTGTTCAGTGGTTCAAAATTTGAGCGCAAAATAACAAAGTGTTCAAGCAATCCTATTTATATTTGACTGGACAACAGGTTTATTCAATGGTTTTCCTCTAGGCTAGATAACAAAGAAGCTACAGGACATGCATTACATTCAGTCAGTCATAGACAACATAGAATCTAGAATATATCTGCACCAGTCCATGTTTACACACTGCAATACCAAATTTAAACGAAACTATCAAGATAAATACCGAAACATTATTACCATCAGTGGTTGTAAAAAGGATTTTGTATAGAGAATATAACTCATGAAGAAAGGAATTATTCGTAGGATGGAAAGTGAAGAGTAATTCTGAATTTCAGGGTGTAAGAGAAAACAAAGAGTGCACACATCTGAAACACATGACACAATGTCTCCAATCATTCATAACCTCAAATAAACAGTCTATACATATATCAATACGGTTCAGACAAACAATCAATGACTTCATGCTGTGATGACAAATATTAGTTTTGTTCTCCTTATGTTTTTCCCAACACACTGCAACCAACATTATGCGTCAACGCAAGTGGTTGTTGAAACTACGTGATGAATGTGCCAATCACTTCAATTGATGAAGACTTGATACTTCGTCAACTGACTTGCCATGTATGTCTAGTGCTTTACGTCTAATATCAACACTGATTATCCTATGGTATTAACATTCGTGAGTAATTCTTCTAAGGTATTTGTGATTGAATACTAGTAACCTATGATTATACTGTACCTTTAAAAAGGCGATATTTTTCTGAAATCCCAGGTCTTCCGAAATGTCGCAGTTTTTTCAGTTTAGTGAGCATCATTTCATAACGTAGAATGTGTACTATTCAGATATATAAAGATATATGAGTATAATCTCTGTAGTGAATATAAATTAACAAAAGTCTTTTATTACTAAGTAACATGCATAACTGAACTTTGTTTTGCTTCTCTGTACTAATCAATAAAATAATTTGCTTAACAATTGAACTAAGACTTTTATTATACTTTTGTTCAAAATATATGACCTAAATTAGAAGTATTTAATTCATGCATGGTTTCAACCATACCTATGTTTGCTTTATTTATAGTTAATTAGATATGAAAAAAGAACAAAATCTGTTTTCTATTTTTAGAATCATTTACGTACAACTACTTATGGTTTTATATATATATATATATATATATATATATATATATATATATATCGGTATATACTTCAAAATCTTTGAAAACTGTGGATGACGGTTCTCCGGAAGTTGTGCCTTGGGCCCTGCGGTCACGTTCTCAATTCACTAAGATCACCATTAACTCAGCTTCATATTCAGGTCATTTGTCAGCCGGAAGTGACAACTGCTGTCGCATATCTAGCAGCACCTGATATCATCATGTACACAGGAAAATTCATCCTTCACCTCTTAATAATCCTCCTATCTTCACGACTTCTCGCATTCTCGCATATCTCCGTCATCACGCGTAATCAATGCTAATTATTTGAGTTCACAAAATGTTATTCCTGGTCTCCTGAAATCACGCTCTAAACCACATTTTGTGGCTTACAATGTTCGAACATCGTTTCTGATAGAAGGACAGGCCTTTTTTAGCTAGGTTTCTAGAATTCCGTCCTGTCTGTGAATTCTGCTTTCTTGAAACGTGTAAAAATGCTCCAAGTACAGTCACTCATTCGATCTCGAGTCGAAAAGAAAAAAAAACGGTGATTTACTCTGCGTATCTGGAGTCCCCACTATCACTTCCTGTAACCTCACTGGTGTAAAAGTAATATAGCAACAATCCTACAACCAATTTGGATTATGGTTAATTTTCCTTAAGCCCTTTTACTAACTTAACAAAAAATTTTATTTGAACAGTAACAATTCACACATTATTTGTACTGTTATGATCACTAAAGCACATGACAGACCCTAGCTAAAGCGTTGATTGCTTAAATTTCGCTCGATGATTTATCATCTCCATATATATATGTACTCAAATCCTATTATTAGCTTTTGCCTTGATGCGCCCTTATACAATATATAAATTTACCTATGTCGTCGCTCGCATATACTTATTCGCCTCTCTGTGTCCAATTCGTTTGGTGTGCTCATAACTTTGTGATCTGCACTATCCGCTAATAAACTGTAGTTGCCGCTTCTTTTTGCCTTTTGATTTCAAACACCGTTGTGATTTACATTATGATGGTTATCGAGTTTAGCGATTAGCGAAACAAAGATAGTACGTTAGAATTCTGTTCAAACGTAGAATAGACTCTCCTAGACTGGATTTCAATATACCGTCGCTTGTTCGTTGTTTCAGTAAATGGGACGGTAAATACTATGAGAGGTATGTGCACACTCCATTGCCTCTCTCTAACTGCAGCTCAGATGCAGTAAAAGATTGATGGACTGCCGCTAATTTTGGAGAGTACGTGTTATAACTTGTGATCACCTGGATGCCCTGTTAACGTATAACATGATAATGCCGCCAATTAGAGAACAGTGATTTATCAATCGAACCAATGACACACAAAACTCGTACGTGCATCCTAGCCCAACCAGTTAAGTCCAAAACACCAATCTCATCCTCTGCAATATGAATCATTGTATTTCAAACATACTGAGCTTATATACCGAACAAACAGGCCACATCGTACCATAAATAGAAAAACAACATTTGTACAAGATTTAACTAAATGTGGTTGTGAATAAAGGAGATAGTAAACGATAGACGACATGTAGTGCCGTGCTTCGCTAATCGTTCACCCTGATAACCGTTATGATACAAATCTTAACGGTGTATAAAATCAGAAGGCAAAGAGAAGCGGCAGCTACAGTTTTATTGACAAATGACGCAGGCCAGAAAGCTATAAGCACATAAGTAAATATCAGCGAGCGAAACAAAAATGACACGCATTGGAGGTGGCGAGTAAGCAAACTCACTTTAATCAAGCGTTAACCAATATTTATAGTCAGACAAGAATAAGTTACAGACATGCGATGAGTAGGATAAGAAGTGTACACACACCTACGCTCATATAAAAATGGTCAGGGTTAATAAGTGAATGATTAACAAGGGGAAAAATGATCCTGATGGTGAATTCACTTGTCCAGAAGTAAGAATAAGGCATATGGGCTTGACATAACAACCGATAATACAGAAATAATTCAAGAATGGTAAATCATATAACAATAGTTTATGGGTCAAAATAAAGCACATAATAAGAGGAACACAAATATGAATAGTTTAGTTATTTAGCAATTATACGATAAAAATATATGCATAGTATTGGTCCATAAATGGATCCCAAAGTTATCATTCACTATTGTTATCGGGACATAACGTTACTAGTTTTAGACCATAGGTGTCTCCGAAGTATCACTCGTATATTTTGGCACCATCGGTTTAACAGTTTTCAGATTAGACGCATAATACAAGGTTGGAAGGGCAAACCAACTGACCAGGTAGTGAGTTTTTATTGGCAAAACCAAAACATGGTGCCAATTCATGATGACGATGGCCTTGGGACTGAGCCCTGTCAACAGGTGCAAATTACCTGACTGGGTTTTTCGTGATTATCGTAATCAATGTTAGAGACGGTATGATAACTTGAAGTCGTATCTTGGATGCCCAGTCTTTTCTACTACTGTGATGTATGCTAATTATGTCGACATACATCAGTATTATGTAACACCACTCGGAAGTGGGAAACCTGGTATTAGAAGGCTAAGATCTAGTTGAAAAGAATAGAAGGGGAAGTAGAAAGGAATTGTGGACTAGAATAGGCATACAGAATGTGAAGGACAAACGATGGGAATTCGCAAATGAAGTATTCAGTGTAAGGTTCTAATGCTTTAGCAAGACATTCTGTTGAATGTACCCCCCTTGTTTTCTCTTTCACAACAATACCACCAATACTGTTTCTACCTCTACTACTATGAGGTTAGTCGTGACAATTTCATTTCTCTGTGCTGATATGGTGTAACAACTACAAGCATTGTACACATGTACCAGGTTCAACATTATTTTTAACTGACTAACAGTCAGATGTTGCCCAGATTACTTAGGTACTTTTCGAAAAAATCATCTTTCCGATAGACCAGATAAACGTCAGCATACCAATCCAAACAGTTAGATCTTTAGATATCAATTCGAAACAACCAGATGGATCAGGAAATGGATAGCTGAGTTGTTAAAAATACTATGTGCTAATATTATGAGTGAATGTACTATAACATAACACCTTTATTAAAATAATTGTGAGAGACCAATCGGATTTCACCTAAAACTTTTCTAATCAATGTAGTACATCTAACTGAATAGATTTTCTACGTATTGGATGGTATTCTCGTCTGCGTAAAAAGATCAGTGTATAAAAGGTGAAATATGAACGAAACAGAATTTGTTATCTGCACAAATCACTATTTTATAAATATAAAAATATGCGTTTAGGTCGTGCAGCTTGGATCGGTTTAAATACAGCCTCATATATATGTGAATTAGTATTTCTGTGTTTGGCAATCGCAGCACAAATTTCACCAGATTGGGCTGTTTACGATGTTACATATATTGGCCTTATTGATGATTATAATCAATTAAGTCGTTCTCGTGGATTATGGAAACAATGTATTACTAACGAAATAGGTAAGATTTCACATAAAGTATCTTTATTAATATAGTTTATTATCAATTGTAATCTATTGTAAAGAAATTCTTATAGTTACTATCTTGATTGATACCACAATGAGTTGTTTGTATCTGTGATCATAGATCTTATAGACTGAAACGAAATGAAAGATGAATGAGTGACCTTCAATGTAAATACTAGAAAATGAAGGAATTGATAAAGGATTGTGCACATTCTATGATAGAAACTTCAGATAACAATATCACTAAAATTCACTTTGCTATGTACAGGTAAACAATCCGAAATAATTGACGATTGATGTGCGAATTGTATTGTGTATTGGAAAATTTCACCAACCAATGTTGTTTATTATAAGCAAAGATGGATGGTGACTAGCAGTGAAATCCAGGACGCGCGTTTCGTCCCATTTGGGACTTGTCAGCCGGATGTACCTGCATCGCAGAGTTGATGTTTACTCTGGGACTCGAACCCAGTACTTTTCGCGTCAAATGCCATTGCGATATACACTCAGCCAAAGTTGTTTATTTACTATTGACACACATTATTTGCTTTTAAACATGTACAGTTGTTAAATAATTCATGTTTAGAAATTAGTTTTCACTTCTAAGCTATGACTTCCTAAATCAGTACATCATTCAGTGAGAGTTAATGTATTTTTCTTAATTAGACAACGATTGTTTTAGTCAAATAAACACATTTATTTTACAGAAGAGAAATCCATTCACTCCATTGCTTTCCTTTAATGTATTTTTAGTAAGTACATCATACAATGGTCAATGTTATCCTCTGGAAAATTGTGAAGAATTTAGCAGCTACAATGATAATGTTCTACCAATATTTTGTAAGTCTGTAAAATGTTTCGTAAAAAATATAACGAATAATAGAAACAAAAATATATTTTGAAATGAACACGAAATTCGTCACTGATATAGTCGAGTTGTGAATATTATTATATTTGATAGTTTCACATCGAGTGCTAATATCGGTTGGACAATCATTAGATATGATGAAGCATTGGAGGACTGATCTTCGATGTATGAGAGAAATGTGGAGTGCTTATCCATGACGTCAGCGTAAACCGACCTCACGAGATTCAGATGTCGAAATGAGTGCTTATTCACTATACAACTCTAAAATGATGTATATCTGAATCATCGGATTCATTTACCAATGCAGATTTCTCATCGTAGTAGCTTGTTGAACTCGTGTATGTAGTGAATATAATGGCTGTGTGATTGATATAAGATCGGTTTCGTGAGGAGTTTCTATCCAATATAGAGATCCGTTAACCAGAAGACCTGATCATCCTGATTGGGGACCTGAACATCAAGGTCACTGTGAACGACACAACGTATGAAAACATAATGCGGCTACATGGAGTGGAAGTGAGGAACGAGAATATTCATTGACTAAGAAGTCTTTGTGCTTTCAACAACATGCTTGTTGGTGGTACTGATTTCTCACACAAATGCATGCACTGAGCTACATGGATTTTACTGGATTACACTACAGATGATCAGATTAGTAACTTACATATCAATGAAAATTTCAAAAGTTCGATGGAAGAAATGATAACAAAGAGAGATGATATTGCTTGAGATTACCACTTGTTGGTGTTAAAGCCATGTCTTAATCTAAACAAGGATTGAGCAAATATTGGGAAAATTAGAACAACACATGTAAGCGAACAATATTGTTTTCAAAACGGAAAAAGGGGGAAAATTACAAACAAAGGATAACGAAATTAAAAATAAAACTCAAATAAAATAGTAATGTCGTTTGTTATGTCTGGCCATGGAAGGGATAGGGAGTTTACAAATTTCTTCTGTACACATAAATTGGGATGAAAATGTATGAATTCCTATGGCTTAAGCTATATGAAGGAGACGGGAACGAACTCCGTTGAGAAATGATGGAGGTATACTATAGATTACTAGAGATGATTTCGATTTATCTACATTACGACCACTATCAATTAGATGTGCCAAGATAGAACTGCATATTGTTTTTATCTGGCCCTTCCCAAACCATACTGGTAGATATTCACTCATTAAGTTGTCTAGTAGTACGCCCGATATAGTTATCTCCACAGGAGCAGCTGAACTTATAAATGCACATAGAGGAGGCCTACTCAGGTAATTTTTCCTTCGCTTGAGTGGGTATCGTTGGTCGACTCCAGAAAGTCAACATAAGATTGACTGAGTTGAATGTCCTTCTAATTACTTTCATTAACCTATCTTTCAGCGTATCACTAGCCACATCCCCGTTGAATTGTAGTTTCATGTATAAAGGTTTCGTTAGAACAGTTGAAATCTCAGACTTCTTTCTTGCATCATACATGTACTTCTTAATGAACGCACTAGAGTAGCCGATCTCTGTCAGTGAGTTATTGGAAAATTCCAGCTCCTGACTTAAAGTATTTACTGAACAGATCTTTTTTGATCTAGTAGTGAGGCATCTAACCAAATTTATCTTATATCGGATAGGTGTAAAGCTATAGAAGTGAGTATATTGGCAGGCTGAATGACTTTTTCTATACACAATTCTACATAACGAACCATCACTTCGCCTGCTTAGTGTGACATCAGGGAAATTCAGCTTTTTGCCACACTCACCTTCACCAGTGAAACTAACCTCTGGATGTACACTGTTGAAATTTTCTAAGGGTTTATCCCTACTGGTGTTTTGATTTACGACAATGAATGTGTTGTCGATGTAGCGGCAGTATAAATCAGGCTTCATAATAGTCTCATTGAGTGGTCCAGTTTCTAGCTTGACTAGCAAGAGATCAGCTAGAATCGTGCCTACTATCCACTTGTACTTTTAACTATTATGCTCAGTGACGTATTCTACTTCATTCGGGACGACAGTAGACTCACTGAGTTCAAGATGGATCTCGGCAACAAGCTTAATGCCCTACGAGATCTGTTAGAAAAACAGAAATATACTATGGAGAGACATTGGACAGGGACTGAAGTGGTAATAACTTCAACATCTCCAGAGTGACTGGGTCGCACGTAATGTCAGAAAAAAGACTGAATCTCTATGGGCACTTTGGACAAGATTAGAAAAAGGAAGTACACGAACACAGCAATTAGGAACAGTCAAACGTAAGTTGAGAAAGCCATGGCATATATATATATATATATATATATATATATATATATATATATTTCGTATGCTCAAGTTTCTGCATGAAACAAAAAAAATTTCATATTAGATATACATGGTAATCAATAAACTTTATGAATTCATTTTTCCTCAGTAATGAGACATACTATAAACATACTGCAAATCGCTGCGATCATCTTGGTTTTCATCAACATCATTATAACATGTGCAATTCTTCTCACAGCATGTATGACACCCCAGAAAATCAGATATCGAACAGCTCAATACGCAGCTTTAGGTGGAGGAGCCGGATTATGGTTTACAGGTAAATTTCTTTCATGTATTTTAAGTCGTCATATAATATAAGTGGAAGAGTGGCTCGATCGTAAAACTATAGAGTTTTCAAACAATAGGTCCCAGTTTGAAGCTAATCGGCATCACTTCAGTTCGGGTTTCACGGACAGTAGTACTACTAGCATTTGGACAGTGATTGTGACTAAAAACCGAGTGTTTTAACCTGTTCTAGATAGATGAGTTCTGTTGTCGCATATATATAATTATATTCGTCACACTTTAAATATTTGTGAACATTTTTCTACAGATATGTAAAACATACTACGTACACATGTATGATGACTGATAACTTTCAAAAGAACTTTATTCACTAAACAGTAAACATATTTCCTTCACGATCAACATTTCTGGTTGTGCTACTTATTTTTATCTGAAATTATCATCGGAATTAATTACAAGTAGTTTCACAAATTCCCGAAAACGTATTCATTACTTTTTAAATTCAAGTAGTATGAATCATACGTAGAAGTTTCTGTGTGAAGTTGAACGATTGAAGTATGAATAGGTTGAAAATGTTTAACACAACTAGTAAACTGATAACAACATCAAACTCACAGAATGGAATCATCATCATCATCATTCTCCAACTTCAAGAGATATGAAATAATTGTGGCATAACAGATTAGTTTGGTTTAGACATTGAAAAATAATGGAATTCATGTTACATTAGGTTTACTGCAACCTATGTATATTGAGAGTTTGTCGGTATCATCATGGAATTCGTACTTGGTAGAATTCAAATGAATTGGCCATTGGGAAGACTGCTATTAATAAAAATAATTCATTTGTAGTATCTGAATGAGTATGAAGATGAGATTTTCTGATGTTTTGTGTTTCAGTGCAAGGCACTTCTTCACAGTATTATTATTATTATTATTAGTATTAGTATTAGTATTAGTATTAGTATTAGCATTAGTATTAGCATTCCTACTGACTTTATTCGATATTATATTTTTGGGACAATATAGAATTCTCATCACAAAGTATTTCAACAAGTTTCCTTTACAAAAAATATGGGACAAAACCGATAACTGCATACATATATACGAAACCTGAGTAGATAAACTACCTGGAACTGAATAAAACGGTTTTATAAGAAAGAGATTTGAATCTGTACAACATTTTAATTCGAAACGTGTTTAAGTACACAAGTTACTGATTAGGTGAAGAGGAAAATATGAATGAAGTAGATAGTTTGTATCTGAGATGATATCACCTGTCATGAGTTTGGAAGATGGCGCTCTGAACTCAAATGTGTAGGGCACAACAACTTACTTACTCACACACGCCTGTTACTCACAATGGAGCAAAGGTCGCCGACCAGCATTCTCTAACCCACTCTTTCAATTGATTGTTCCACAATGATACGTAGAGTTGCGATTTGGTCTGTACACGGTCGATCCATATGGAATCCAGCCTGTTAGTCTCGAAGTTGGGCGTTAACGCAGTCCTTCATTCTGCTTAACAACACGCTGCTGAAGACTTTTCCTGGTATTGAGAGAAGTATGATGCTTCTGAAGTTATCACACTTGACGAGATCACCTTTCTTTGGAATTTTAATCAGATGTCCTTCTTTCCAGTCTGCAGGTACTAGTTCTTCATCAGAATGGTCAGGTCTTTTGTTGGACACTTCTCGACGATCGACTGCAGCCTATCGTAGAATTGATCTTATTGATGGCCGGAGTATAACAGAAGTTCTCCTGAAGACAGTTGTTGTTGTCCAACCTTCGTTCAATGTATTTCACTGATCCCAAGCACCTCCAGGTTGTTTCTCCTCATTTCCGCAGCAATTTGGAAGACTCTCTCGGCCTCCCACATTGTACGAGCATTCCACGCATCTAGATAAATTGTTGCTCTGGTTGTTAGAAGCGGCATCGGCCTCATGACTTCCGAAGAAACTCGGCTTTCAACATGAGACGTCATAATTCTTCCCTCAACTTGGAGGACAGAGTTTAAATGGTTTGAATAATATTGTCTGGTTAGCGTTTTTTAGAGAGTTGGTGTTCTACGGGATGGGGCCGCCAACCCCATGCCAAATCCTCCTTCTTCATCCTGGCTTGGAACCGACAGTAGACCACGGAGGGTCTACAGGCGGAGTTGGGGCACAAAAAGAACAACCAATATAGACTGAGAGTTGACTCCAAGTAGCTCGTACTGGTTAACGTGTCATTAGTCTGGCATAGCGCCAAAGTCACATAAGTCGGAATAGTAATTGGCGATTTAGTCACGTGATAATTGATGTGTCAAAACACATATCAGAACTACTGAAAATGCATATCGACCGTTGATCATACGATGTACAAACACAAACAGATATCGTCTTATCTCTAAACCGTTTTCTCAACAATTTTCATTTCCAACTATTCAGTATGAATTTCAGATGAATATGTGTGTTTATTTACAACTCAGGTTTCAACAATTTTGTTCATTGAATTCCATTTTCTTGAAAAAAATAGGTTTAATTTATTTCATCAGTCTTCTGATATATTACGAAAATATGTCGCAAGAAAATTATCGACTAGATACTGAGCTAAAATCAGCCAGATCTGCATGGACAACGGTAAGATTCAAACGACAGGTGCATATCTTTGTATCAGTTTACTATTGTCAGTAGGTTGAAAATATTGTCAAATGTTTTAAACACACTATTAAAATTTCATATTGAATTACTCATTTGAGTTGTGAGCATAAGTTTGCAAGCATCGACTACAATCTGTTATGGGTGATCACTGAAGATGTTTATTATACTCTCAGATCTACTCTATCTGTCTTGATATGTAACATTCATTTCAACAGTATGAATGTAACATTACTACGATAGTTCTTTCATCAGATAGATTTTATGGTATTGTTCAGTTTGGGGTTGAGGAAAACGTCGGGGATCTTACTTAGCATTTAACTCTCGTATAAGACATTCAGTGTTCTGTTTTAAATATTCGAATGCTCATTCAATGCGTCCAGATAAATGTCAACATTTGATTGCCATTGTGAAACAGAGTTCATCCACATTTTATTTTGAGACTATTTGTAGTATTGATTTCGAAGTACTGGAATCATGTTGTGAGATTTCGAATATTGAAGTTAAGAACAAATGTGAACGTTGATCAAATGAGTAGATGTAAGGAGTGATTTTTAGCTCTTCAGTTCAATATTTCAATCTGATCATTGAATACCATTCTACCTACCAACTTCATAATACGAGTATTCGATAGTATTCTGGTTATTTACACAATAGTCTTTAGGCTACCGATATTTCATGATGACCCATCATAATATCTTAAGTGAATCGCAACTTTCACTTTAACATCCACTATACTGTGAAAATTTCTACAATACTCCAATTCTCATGTGAACCATATTTGTAAGTTATGCATGCATCAAACTGGTGCAGTTACGTAACAACTAATTGTACCACAAGAGGAAACTACCTAGAGAACCTCACATTTTGATCAGACCACTCATGACATTTTCGTAAACTAACACACAGAGATCATATTAACAACATTTGGTTGCTCAGTGCGTACAACGTTTTCGGAGAATGTGAAACAAGATCAAATAAGAAAATCCCCATATAAACAGTAAGTAGGTGGCCTAAATGATGACAGTGTATGTTTATCAGTCATGTTGCTGAGAGCTTAAACGGGTGCGTATTTTCTTAATATTATATATGTTTATGTCATAGAATTTGATTGATTTATAAATTTCTACTTACTTAGATTGTTCGTGAAAATACAATACATTCACCTGGTGGTATGATACCTATGGCTTGGTCAGCTTGTTTACTTATCTATGCTGGTAGTATTTTCCAATTGATCGCAAGTCTTTTTGAAAAACCAATAAAAGAAGAAAATATAACCTATGTAGAAACAGCGATAGAGATGAAAACTGACTTTATAAATAAAGCCACTATTTCATAATACAATATATTTTTGTGTATTTCAATTGGTTTCTTAACATAATTGGATATTATTTCCACATGTGCACAAGTGTAAACTGTGTCGCTTTCTATCACTGATTCCAAAATAATAGCACAATTGTTTCCTTTTCGTATAGTCAACAATAAGTTGATACTCTTTGAATTGTTATGATTTCAAATGTATTTGACTCCAATTGTTGTTATCATCATTATTATTATCGTTATATATCTTGAAAATACCACTTACAGAATTCATACCAGTTTACAGGGGGCGTACTCAGCTTGATATAGATAGTGATAATAAATGTAGAGGACAGATATGTGATATTAGATTGTTTGATATATTCTAGTTCAAAAAATAGATGGGGAATTACAATTTTCACACGTTTTACAACAATGAAAGTGTTCAGGGGGGAACTTCTAACTCATTTTAAGTGGACATACCGTTGATATATGAACGGTGTATTGAAGGTCGATTGCTGAGCCATAACCAATCGATTATGATCATCGACAACACGAGAGGAAATGAAATGGAATCAGAGATCACATAACAATTAAAGCAATAATTACTACAATAGGTCAGTCAGTCAGTCAGTCAATCATTCAATCAGTCATTCAGTCAGTCTGGTCTGCCACAGTACATGTGTCAGGTTAGTTTATGATAAACCGTTCATGTTGGGAGTGGTCTTATTTCACGGACACATTGTGGTTAATTATTCCAGAGTTTGGGAAATTTACTGGTCAAGTAATTGATATGGAGAGAAGATTTAGAATATGATTGTTTCACTAATGTCCAAGAGTTACGTGTGATGTGAGTAGGTGTTTCTTGATATTGAATTACTTGATTGAATGTAAAATATAGTTTATTACGTATTTCGATGAAGAAGATGAGATTAAGTTTAAGTCTTCTCTTCTATGAAGATTTGAGTTCATGTTTATCACATGTGTATTTATTATTTAAGGTAGAATTGGTGCGAAGAATGTGAAGCGTAAGCTGTTCCTGAATGGATTCCAACCTTTTTATTGAGATATATTCCATTATTTGAAGTGAACATTCGTGGGTTATTCATACTGGTTACTAAATGTTGCTTTACAACATGTTTAAAATAATCTTCGCACTAGTTCATTTTAACACTCACCCGCTGTTTGCACTATCAAAGTTTGCTCTATGTCATTATAATATAAATATGTCCGAAAACTGATCAGATGAATTACACAATGATTGTAGAATGTTTGAATGGTTTACAAAAATTTACACATATTTAGATGTGGACAAAGTTAAAAGTGATTTGATAATGATCACATAATAAAATAAGCACAATTAAATAAATAGTAATAATAAGAACATTTACTTACTTACTTACGCCTGTTACCCTTCGTGGAGGAGCATAGGCCGCCCACCAGTTCTGGTGAGCGTTTTCTTAGCGAGTTAGTTATCTACAGGATGGTCTCGCTAAACTCATGCGCAACCCTTCTCCTTTACCCAGATTTGGGACTGGTAGTAACTCTATAAGAGCTACAGACGGAGTTAATACAAACATATGACTTTTAGTAATTATATGAAGTTACAATTGAAAATGATAACCTGATAAGTGCCTATTGCTGAAAACATATTCGATTTAGGTTTTTAATTGTTATTGTACCACTTCTGTGAAACGAAGAAAGTCTACTTCATTTTGTTTATTGAAAATGTGGAAGGATTGACAATGTCAACATTAACTCATTAAGATCTAAATGCTGAGCTATTGAATTGTTTACAACTTTTAAACTGTTTAGTATCAAATTATATGGAACATGTACAACTCTCGCTTTTCTTTCACTTGTGTGCTGTGTCGAATACATGTAGATTGGTAAATGCAGTAGCAGGTAATGAAAAAAGGAGACCTTTCGTATTTTGTTTGTCTTGGAGAGTAGTTTATTTTGTTATCAACCCAGATTCTAGATCAGCAAACCTCATTTATGTCGTGATTAATTATTTCAGTAATTTCGTCTTCTCGGGAGTTAAAGTAAAGAAATCAAGTTTTCTTCTCATTAGTTTCGATGTACTTCTTGATAATTTTCTATGGGTGTCCACTTCCACGTAGATACTTTTTAATGATTGTAAGCACTTCTGCTAGTTGTTCAGTGGTTCAAAATTTGAGCGCAAAATAACAAAGTGTTCAAGCAATCCTATTTATATTTGACTGGACAACAGGTTTATTCAATGGTTTTCCTCTAGGCTAGATAACAAAGAAGCTACAGGACATGCATTACATTCAGTCAGTCATAGACAACATAGAATCTAGAATATATCTGCACCAGTCCATGTTTACACACTGCAATACCAAATTTAAACGAAACTATCAAGATAAATACCGAAACATTATTACCATCAGTGGTTGTAAAAAGGATTTTGTATAGAGAATATAACTCATGAAGAAAGGAATTATTCGTAGGATGGAAAGTGAAGAGTAATTCTGAATTTCAGGTTATAAGAGAAAACAAAGAGTGCACACATCTGAAACACATGACACAATGTCTCCAATCATTCATAACCTCAAATAAACAGTCTATACATATATCAATACGGTTCAGACAAACAATCAATGACTTCATGCTGTGATGACAAATATTAGTTTTGTTCTCCTTATGTTTTTCCCAACACACTGCAACCAACATTATGCGTCAACGCAAGTGGTTGTTGAAGCTACGTGATGAATGTGTCAATCACTTCAATTGATGAAGACTTGATACTTCGTCAACTGACTTGCCATGTATGTCTAGTGCTTTACGTCTAATATCAACACTGATTATCCAATAGTATTAACATTCGTGAGTAATTCTTCTAAGGTATTTGTGATTGAATACTAGGAACCTATGAATATAGTGTAGTTTTAAAGGCTTCATTTTAGAGTCGAAGTGTGAAATCGAACAAATCGTCACATTATAACGCATTGTTTTTTTCTATTCGTTGCTGTCTTACTGATTGGCGTTTCATATTGTGATTATGAACTATCTAAATTTTAATAAGAAATACTAAATTTTTACATCAGTTTACGCCCTCTTATAGCAGTGACGTACAAACCACTAATAACTCATAATTAAGAGATATGTCAAGTTGCTGATAACAGATCGAAATTAATTTAATCTCAAGTTCGAGAACAATAACAACGCATATATGGATAGTGGCTAGCAGTGGAATCCAGGACGCGGGTTTCGTCCTGTTTGGGACTCGTCAGCTGGATGTACCTGTATCTCAGGCACATATCATGTTGTTAACTTTTATTTCGTTTGAAATAGGAATTAATTTCTCAGAATATCTTCGATGCAGAATAATTATTAATCATTTAAAGTATTTAATTATTAAAAATCACATGTCATCCTACTTTAGGTTTAGCGTCATTTTGTCGACGAACTGATATTTCTAGAATGTGAATGAAATTACAATAAAATCACAGAACAATCGATTTTGTCTGACAAAATCTTAGCACGGATTCAGAAAGATCGTTTGGCTTTTGCCAACTTACGTCACCTATGGCGAAGACGAGATATCCGTCTGTTAATTAAGGGACGAGTATACTGCACAGTATTCCGCTCTGTTCTACTTTAAGGCTGTGAAACATGGCCATTAAGAGTAGAAGATACTCGTAAGTTACTATTATTTGACCACAGATGCCTTAGAAATATCGCTCGCATCTGCTGGGATAACCGGGTAAGTAATAGTGAGGTTAGACGCAAGGTATCAGGAAATGATGGTAAGTCAGTTGATGAGGTCATGAATCTTCATCGACTGAGATGGTTAGGCCATGTGTTACATATGCCTGAACACCGATTACCACGACGCGCTATGCTGACTGGTATTGAGGATGGTTGGAAGAGATTTAGGGGTGGCCAAACCAAAACGTGACATCAGTGCTTGAAGTCACTAACTTCTAGTCTGAGCCATGTTGGCAGATGCAGAATACCTGGTTGGGGTCCGGGTGACTATCGTAACCAATGTTTGGAGACTGTAGGTGACATGGCTCAGAATCGATCACAATGGCGTAGGTTTATACACTCTTTATCTTCCCTTAAACCTTGAGATTAGAACTGCTTTATAACTTTCTTCCTTCCTGTACTATATCCTTATATACAACCTTTCTTTTATATATTACCACCACTCAATTAACTACTTCTATGAATCCGGTGTTCATCTTGTTGTGCTAACGAGGTATGGTAACTTGGACCGATTCATATATTTGTCTGGTCTTACGTTGTAGCTGACTAACAAACTGACTAGCATCATCATCCTTTTGTAAATCTTTTACTAGATCAATAAATTGAATATATTTGTTTTAAACTATAAGTTTCCTCATTATCTATTCAATTTTCTTTTCACTCTAGTAATTATAGAAATTGTAAGATAGAATGTATATTATTCAGTTACATACAAACATATTTATATGTATTGTGTTCTAGGTATAAATCAATAAAAGTATTTGTAAGATGACCAAATAAGACCAAGCATAACTCAATTTTGTTTTCTCTTCTCCGTATTGATCAATTACATAATTGGTTTAATTAATTAATTATTTATTTATATTATCATTCATTAGTAATAAAACATACCCATAAGAAGAAGAAATAAATAAAAGTATTTATGTTATTTATGGTATGATTCAAACCAATTTTTTAGTTTATTTTAATATTTATTGTTAATTAGATGAATGGAGAATGCTGGTGAGCGGCCTATGCTCCTCGACGAGGGGTAACAGGCGTAAGTAGGTAAGTAAGTTAATTAGATACTGAAATAGAACAAAATCTGTCTTTTTATTTTTAAGCCTTTTTTTGGATATAGTCGGTAATCGATTGATGGTAAACAACTTTTAGTACGGTTATATTTTAATCAGCTTTTAGAGAAACAATGATCTGCAGACTAACTTATATAAATTGAGAAATTCTTGTTTTTATGTGTGGGCGATAAATTTGATTGGTTCAATATGTTCACCTGCTTTTGCAAAGTGTAATGACCGTCCATTTTGAACAAGTTTTCGAGATCATACTATAGTGTATTTCTGTAAAAATGATAAGAAGATTAGGTATTCAATCCTGACCATTTGATCAATTAAACCTTATACTGATTATAAGCTTGTGAATAGCATTCATCCAAATCTACCAGGATTTCTTCTTTTCTGATTACTTGAAACAATAGAATCTTCGCAGATTCATGAAGTGAATCTGAAACGCTGTGAACCAAGGAAATGTCCTATCATTTGACTCTTACTATGGTTATTATTATTATTACTACTATTTGCCTACTTATGTATACTCTATTTCACCTCAAATATTTTTCACATATTCTTGATGATAGTTTCAAAAATAATAGTTACCTCCTAACAAAGTTTGAAATTAGTTGGTGAGATAAAAAGGTATTAATTTGTTGATTTTACATTCTTTTCTTTTCCTGTGAAAATCCTATAAAAATGACACAATCTTATATTGTTATCATTTACACTATATGACAGCAGTGCTGTCTGTTTTCTTATGGCTGAGAGTGATTATTCAGTGTTGATATTTCTTCTGTTTGGACCGCTAAGTGTTAATGTTGAGGTGATACAGAGGATGGCTTTCCAGATAAATATGACAAATCGGGTAATGAATCTATATCAAGCGAGATGGTCGGAAAATATATTACATATGCCAAACCACTTTTTACCTCTATGTCCGATGTTTGGTGATATTGAAGTACGTTGAGAGATATCTAGATGCAGTCTCAACAAAACAAGTCATCAGTGCATGAATTTTTTTAACTCAAAATCAGTCACAATAGTGTATGAAATTACTGACTCTATAGATGCTGACTTCCGAAATCACTTTGCAAATCCTATTCACTATTCATCCATTATCCTGCTTTCATACTGTTTATCTTTGATCTTTTCTACTGTTAGTGGCGTTGTGGCTCCTTCTACTACTCTGAGATGTTTTGATAATCCCATCTGACTGCAATGATTTGTTATGATAAATTCAACCGATGCAGATATACGCTGCTTTCTATATTACATGTAACTGACACATTTCCACTAAATTTGATATTCTCAGTAGTTGAAATACCTACAAACTTTCTACTAATCAAGCTTCATAACTGATATCTTTCATCAAGTACATACCTAATAGTCGCATCTTAATTCATCGGAGCATTAAGCACTTACTATCTAAATGGGGTTTTGTGGAGATTTTAGTAATTTTATAGTTCAAATCATGAGTCAATTGAAGCTAGACCACCATGGAAAACCTGGAAGCACTGGACGGCCATTTCGTCCTATTGTGGGACTCCTCAGGTGTGCGCATCGACGATCCGCCTCCCGAGACTAGAACCCAGGTCTGTTGGGAGATATCAACTTACTGAAGACAATTGGTGAACGGTTGTTCAAACTTCGTGGATTGGTTGAAGTTAGGCATTAACACCGTTGGATGCCGACCGGCTCAGTGGTCTAGTTGTTAAGCGCTCACACGCGAGACTGATAGGTCCTGGGTTCGGATCTCGAGAGGCGGGATCATGATGCTCACTGCTGAGGAGCCCCACAATAAGACGAAACGACCGTCCAGTGCTTTCCGGTTTTCCATGGTGGTCTAGCTTCAAGTGACTCATGATTTCAACTATAAAAAACTTACTATCTAATTTCCTACAGTTCACATTTTTCATATTTATTTCGTTATTATATTTTGCGTATATTAGCATTAATCGTTCATCTGGTTAGTGATCATATCTTTCGAAGACTTTAATCAATTATACGGTCTTGTGAGATGTAATCCTTTGGTTACATTAATATCATTACCTTTATTAATCGATTAGCAAAATTTTTATTGATTTCAACAATCGAAAGTTTTCATCATGCTGGTATTCATTTCCTTCTAAATCAAACGTTCTCAAAAAAGAAAGAAAAAAAACCAGTCTTTTAGTCAACTTCAAATGTTCAATTTAGTTTTTTTTAAATAGTTGTCGAAGTGAAATCATAGATCAGAAGGGGTTTTGTGGAGATTTCACTATTTTCATAGTTGAAATCATGAGTCAACTGAAGCTAGACCACCATGGAAAACCTGGAGGCATCAGACGGCCATTTCGTCCCATTATGGGACTCCTCAGCAGTGCACATCTAGCTACAATTGACTCATGATTTCAACTATGAAAAAATGAAATTATAATTCATTGAAAATAAACTGAAACGTGTTGATACGGATGGACTCCTCTGTTGCTTGGACATTTTCTAAGTTTTAAGTGTGAATCACTTGGAAATTTGATATGTTTTGTGTCAATACAATTTAGAGAGGTAACTTACACTTAAGTGGAGGACGATAGAAAATAGAAGAAACATTGGAACCTAGTTCCACATTGTTCGCTAATGCGTTTCGACAATCATATACTAATTTGTAATGGAAATCAAGGTTTGTAAGTTTCGTGGCTAGTAATTGAATTCTAATGGACACAGTACTGTATCACGAATAAAATACTTTCGAATCTCTGGTTTAATGGTATCTTACTGTCTTAGTGAAATTTGAATTTCACGTATTTCATTCAACTTCCTACCTTGGTCTCTGAGCATTCGTGAATTACGATAGGACAGTTGTCTAATCTTTTAATTATTGTCAGACAAAACAACTATCTCCATACATAATAAAACTCTTTATAACGTAATTCATGTGGCTACTCTATTAAATACAAGACCAAGTAAGTCTAACCAATACAGATTCATTTCAAGGTTAGTAACTGTTTATTTAACAGCACAACTATTTATAACAATAAGAAATAACTAGCAGCTAATTACAATAAATTATCAGCCCAGTGAGGTTAAGTGAGTCCCGAGTTGAAACCCGAGTTAATCGAAAATACAAAGGAGTGGGTGATTCGTCCGATCTCCGTCGACCGCCCAAGTTGACTGGTAAGATTGTCCCTACTATCCAGAAACGCCAAGAGGAAGATTTAGGTTGGATCTAGATATCTTAATGTCAATCAAAAACTTCGCCTGTAGCTCTCCTAGGGTTACAGCCAGTCCCAATCCCGGGTAAAGGAGGAAGGTTGGGAATGAGGTTAGCAAATGTATCCCATAGAAAACAACCTTGCTAAGAAAACGCTAACCAGAATAAACAAATTAAACCATCAAAGCTCTGTCCTCCGAGTTGAAGGACCTTTATCTAGGGGAGTTATGAAACTTCGTGGTAAAAACCAAGGTTCTCCGGAACTCTCGAGGCCGGTACTCCTTTTGACAAACAGAGCAACAACGTTTATAGGTACATTGAACATCCAGACAATGTGGGAGACCGGAAGGACCAATCAAATAGCTGAGAAAACAAGGAGATACAACTTTACGGTGCTCGGAATCAGTGAGAATCATTAAACATAACCTGGACAGAAAAGGATAGATTCGGAAGAGATTATACTATACTCTGGCCATGAGGATAAATAATGCTCCACACACTCAAGGAGTTTTTTTGATGCCGTCCAAAGAAGCCCTTAAAGCCCTTATATGATGGGAATCTCTTGGATACAGAATCATCAAAGCATTCTTCAAAATAAAGAAGGAGGAGATTATAGTGAATGTTATCCTAAGTTATGCACATGCTAATGATAGCGACCGCGAAGATAAAGATCAGTTTTATGAGAGGCTACAGTCGATCATAGAGAAGCGCTCAGGAAAAGACCTGACCACCTTGATGGGAGGTCTAAGCACCAAAGTTCGAACGGATTTGTTTATTAGTTTACATCCCTGATTGATCTTAGTTGAACAACCTTTCGAAACTATGAAACACTATACAGTTAGCTATTTTGTTCTTAACAATGCCCATTGATTACTTCCCAGCGACTTTAATTTTACACCTTGTGGTGCTATAGCGAGAGCCTAATCTTTAGTTTACTGATTCAACATTCATTGGTTTCCATGTTTTTTTAAAATTTTAGTGACTGACTTTAAGAGATATGTCCTGGAGTTTCAGTGAGGAGCAGTGACCAGTGGAGTTCAAACCACGTCTGTTGTGAGATATCAACTCAGTCAAGACAATTGGTGAACGGTTGCTCAACTTCGTGGATTGGTTGAAGTTAGACATAAACACCATCCGATGCCGACTCAGTGGTCTATCGGTTAAGTGCTGATAGGTTCTGGGTTGGAATCTCGCGAGTGCGGGATCGTGGATGCACACTGCTGAGGAGTCCCATGATAGGACGAAACGGTCATCCAGTGTTTCCAGGTTTTCTATGGTGGTCTATCTTCAATTGACTCACGCTTTCAACTATAAAAAAACTCCTAAATAGACTAGAAAATCATTAATGTACAAATTCAACTAGATAGATCATTACATTTTAATTTGAAACGATCAAATGAACGCAAAAATTGATAGCTGAGTGAGATATGAAAGTATAACGTATCTAGAACCCAGTGTTTTGCATTTTGCTAGAATAATACCACTCATCAATTATACGTCACTCATTCGACATCTACTGGTTCTCTCAATGATGATACTGACTATTTTTTTTAATGAGAATATGATACTTACTAGAACTCATTGGTGAATTACATTAGAAGATTCTTAAAAAATCGACAGTTCTGAATATTGAAAACGAACCCAATACATAAATTGATTTATATAAGTAATATATATATACCAATATACAGAAAATATTTAAGAAAATTTATTATACTCCAATAAAATTTTACCTAGAAATTGTCTAATCAGTGATGTTGTATATTTAATAGGTCACCAATGTTCTAAATATTGGATGATGTGCTCTTTCGAGTAAAACAAGTATTTGTATATAAGGTGAAATTTCAATAAACAAGAGAATCTATTTATTGCCAAAATCATTATTTATTAAAATAAAATAAAAATATGCGCTCTGGTCGTGCAGCTTGGATCGGTTTAAATACAGCCTCATATATATGTGAATTAATATTTTTGGGTTTGGCAATTGCAGTACAAATATCACCAGATTGGGCTATTTATGATGTTTCTTATATTGGTACTGTTAATGATTATAATCAATTAAGTCGTTCTCGTGGATTATGGAAACAATGTATTACTAACGAAATAGGTAAGATTTCACATAAAGTATCTTTATTAATATAGTTTATTATCAATTGTAATCTATTGTAAAGTAATTCTTATAGTTACTATCTTGATTGATACCACAATGAGTTGTTTGTATCTGTGATCATAGATCTTATAGACTGAAACGAAATGAAAGATGAATGAGTGACCTTCAATGTAAATACTAGAAAATGAAGGAATTGATAAAGGATTGTGCACATTCTAGGATAGAAACTTCAGATAACAATATCACTAAAATTCACATTGCTATGTACAGGTAAACAATCCGAAATAATTGACGATTGATGTGCGAATTGTATTGTGGAAGTCTGATGAAAGACGAGATTGAAGTTGAAATATACAATATGAAAAGGTGATTGATAGTAATGAGAATATTATAACCGTATTTTTTAAAGACAACAGTGTGTTGTGCCTATATTAATTATCTGTGAACAATGGACTGCCAAATGTGTGTGAGGTCATAATTTACGATTGATCATTGAGCTATTCTAACGTGATGTTGTGAAACTTCAACTAATTATTACGTTCAGTAGAGGGTGATGGATTATTATGAGGAATGAGAAATAAGCTTTTCAAGTTAGAGTCAGAGTTGTCATCACGAACTGACATCAGATCTAATATCAATAATATCCAACAGTCTTATAATATAGATTAGAATTCACAATATTTAATGGACAATTTTATAATGAATTCCATTTGATAGTGTTTTGAGAAATATCTATTTATAGCGGATGGATTGTCAAATCGTGAATTCAATGTAAATGTCAGTTATCATACCGAACATTGAGTTTTCACATGATTACAGTCTCTATAGTCTGATTGAATAACTTCCAATTAGTTTACCAACAACAAGTGGGATCGCCAATACATTTTTAACGTGTATAATATGAATTTTAATCTAAATCATAACGACTCACATTATCCGTACGATTATCAGTGCTCAGTAAATGTATTCCATCCAGCGCCTTCCATCATTCTTTCGTTCATTGAATGAGTGAGCGATGCCTAGTGAAGTTTAATGTTCACCAAAGATTTCATCTTAAATAAATGAGGATATCCGCAACCATTCCCCATAAATATCCTAGTAAATAGCAGCCCATAACACCACATGGAAACAGAAATGTTGTTAAAAAAAACTTGAAATGGAATATTTGGTAGACCGTAATCATACACTGGATTACCTGAAAAATCACGCAAGGCATGGAGTCCGAAATACGGGAAATTTCATCTACCGAAGTTGTTTATTTACTATTGACACACATTATTTGGTTTTAAACATGTATAATTTTTAAATAATTCATGTTTAGAGATTAGTTTTTACTTCTAAACTATTGCTAGTTTTGGACCATAGATGTCTTCGAAACATTGCTCGTATATTCTGGGATCACCGAGTAAGTAATGCAGATGTTAGAAAACGGGTACTAGGTAAGGATGGGAAATCGATTGATGAAGTAGTGAAACTTCATCAGTTGAGATGGCTGAGACACGTGTTACGTATGCACAGTCACCGACTACTCCGTCGTTCAATATTTTATGGTGTAGGAGTAGGTTGGAAGATAGCTAGGGGCGGCCAGACCGAAACGTAGCACAAATCCATGAAGTCACTGACAAAAGGACTGAGCCATGTTGGTAGCTGTAGACTACCTGATCGGAATTTACGAGATGATAGTAATCGATGGTTAAAGACCTTGAATGACATGGCTCAAAATCGTTTGCAATGGCGAAGGTGCATCCAATCTTTGTGTTCTGCCTAATTCTAATCTTCTAAATTCTTCACATCTCTATCTTTTTCTCTTTTCAAATTCATTTCACTAGATTATACTACTTGAATTGAAACTTCAAACCCTAATCTTTCACACTAATGTTTATACTCTTACTACTTCTACTACTATGGGATATGAATCGACAACTACATCTTTGTGTTAATTTGGTATGGCAACTCGAGCTGGTGTACGTACGTACGAAGTTCTACGTTGTAACTGACTGACTGACTTCCGAAATCAGTACATTATTCAATGAGAGTTAATATATTTTTCTTAATAACGCAATGATTGTTTTAGACAAATGAACACATTTATTTCACAGAAGAGAAATTCATTCACTCCATTGCTTTCCTTTAATACGTTTTTAGTAAGTACATCATACAATGGTCAATGTTACGCTCTGGAAGCGTCTGCAGACTCTAGCAAATACAATGGTAATGTCCAACCAATATTATGTAAGTCGGTAAAATGTTTCGTAAAAAATATAACGAATAATAGATACAAAAATACATTTTGAAATGAACATGAAATTCGTCACTGGTATAGAGGAGTTGTGAATATTGTTGTATTTGATAGTTTCATATCGAGTACTAATTTCGGTTGGACAATCATTAGATATGAGGAAGCATTGGAGGACTGATCTTCGATGTATGAAAGAAATGTGGAGTGCTTATCCATGACGTCAGCGTAAACCGACCTCACGAGATTCAGATGTCGAAATGAGTGCTTATTCACTATACAACTCCAAAATGATGTATATATGAATCATCGGAAGGTGAATTCAGTGAACTAGTGCGCACACACACCTTCCCAATGATATTCCCCACCAACGATCAAAGAAATCAGCATGGTCATCAAACAAAGAAAGAGTGGAAAAGCAGAAGGACCTGACAGTATACCAACTGAAACTCTGATTTCAGAAATCGAAGTAACCGCTACCATGCTCCACATTCTATTCAGTGAAGTTTGGGAGGAAGAAAAAGGTTCCTTCGACAGACTAGAAATAACGATGGCTCATCATGATACCAAAGAAAGATTTGAGGAAATTTGAGAATTACATAGGCATCATACATAACAAACAGTTTCCAACAGAGTGTTGCTGAACAGGACGAAAGATTCGGTAGACGTTCAGCACCGAAACCAACAGCCTGAACTTCATTTACACCCATCATCCACCGAGCAAATCGTAACACCACGAATCCTTGTCGAACAGCCAACTGAATGGAACTCATCTCCATAAATCAACATAAATGACTACGAGAAACCATTTGACAACGTGGATAGGATAACCTTGTAGAACCCTCTTCAACACTTTAGTGCAACTGAGAAGATTTTCAACATCATATGGAATTCATAAGACGGACCACTCTGTAGAGTCGTGTGGAGGAGATCTGATAGATGCATTACAAGTGCGGACCGGAGTCAAACAAAGCTGTTTATCATCCTCCATTATCTTTCTTTCGGTGGTTGACTTGATTTTGAAGACCTGCACATCTGAGAGGGAGAACAGAATACACTGGACAGCTCGAATGCGGTTTGACTACTTGGACTTCACAGATGACCCATTTCGTCTATCTTATACACACCAGAAAATGCAGGTGAAGTCAGTCTGTGTAGCATCAGTATCTACAGTAGTAGACCTCAATATACACAAGTGGAAAAGCGAGATCCTGAAGTGCAACACAGCAGGCCCCCATACAGTCACACTTTGTTAGGAAGCTCTGGAAGGGGTAGAAACGTTGACGTCCTTGGAGGGCAACATCTATTAGCAAGAAGGATCTTATGCAAATATGAATGAACGGATTGACAAAATAAAGACAACATTCCTACAGTTGACGAACATGGGGAACTAAAACAACTGTAAGCCAACATCAGAGTCATAATCTTCAATATGAACATTAAGATTCAATCTGAAACTTGGAGGACTACTGCAACGATTACCAATGAAGTAAACATACTTAAAAACAATTGTCTACCCAAGAAACTTTAGATCTATTAGCCAGACACACAATCCCGAAGTCATCAAACTTCATTACGAGGTAAGCCCTGACTTGGATTCCTAAAGATAAAAGAATAGATGCAGACCAAAGAACACATTGGTTCGGAAATTAGAGGCAGACATACAAAAAAGGAACATCACTTCGATACAACTTGAAATGTGGGACCAGAACAGACTAAGTTGGTGATTCTTGTCGGTGGCCTATGTTCCACGAGGGTTAATAGTTGTTAGAAAGTATGTAAATAACAACATAGGATTTTCAAAGTAAGTTTCTACTTTAGTATCAGAATCAGAATCAGATACTGTAAAACACAACGGAGAACACGAAATTAAGTATTTATGTTACTTAAATAAATGAAATTTAGTGTATTAATTACAATTATGTCAATAAGTTTTCTTTTTTCATTATTCACAAGATGATTAACCTGACGAATTGAACGGTACTGTTGCATTCACAACATTTGTACTTGACATGATGCCTTGTCTATTATTAATAAATGATAACCGATAAAATTTAACTCTGAAAATGTTATCAAATTTATTCTTTTATTAGCAATGAGAACAGCTATAAACGCGCTGCAAATCATTACAATCATATTGGTTTTCATCATTATCGTTATAACATGCATCTTTATAATCGTAACTTGGAAGAAACCAGAGAAATTCAAACCACGAACAGCTCAATATACAGCTTTGGGGGGAGGCGCCGCATTATGGTTTACAGGTAAATTTCTTTCATGTATTTTAAGTCGCCATATAATGTAAGTGGAAAAGTGGCTCGATCGTAAAACTATAGAGTTTTCAAACAATAGGTCCCAGTTTGAACCTAATCGGCATCACTTCAGTTCGGATTTCACGGATAGTAGTACTACTAGCATTTGGACAGTGACTTTGACTAAAAACCGAGTGTTTTAACCTGTTCTAGATAGGTGAGTTCTGTTGTCGTATATGTATAATTATATTCATCACAAACAATCAATCACATGGTCACTTTAAATATTTGTGAACATTTTTCTACAGATATGTAAAACATACTACGTACACATGTATGATGACTGATAACTTTCAAAAGAACTTTATTCACTAAACAGTAAACATATTTGCTTCACGATCAACATTTCTGGTTGTGCTACTTATTTTTATTTGAAATTATCATCGGGATTAATTACAAGTAGTTGCACAAATTCTCGAAAACGTATCCATTACTTTTTAAATTCAAGTAGTATGAATCATACGTAGAAGTTTCTGTGTGAAGTTGAACGATTGAAGTATGAATAGGTTGAAAATGTTTAACACAACTAGTGAACTGATAACAACATCAAACTCACAGAATGGAATCATCATCATCATCATTCTCCAAATTCAGGAGATATGAAATAATTGTGGCATAACAGATTAGTTTGGTTTAGACATTGAAAAATAATGGAATTCATGTTACATTAGGTTTACTGCAACCTATGTATATTGAGAGTTTGTCGGTATCATCATGGAATTCGTACTTGGTAGAATTCAAATGAATTGGCCATTGGGAAGACTGCTATTAATAAAAATAATTCATTTGTAGTATCTGAATGAGTATGAAGATGAGATTTTCTGATGTTTTGTGTTTCAGTGCAAGGCACTTCTTCACAGTATTATTATTATTATTATTATTAGTATTAGTATTAGTATTCCTATTGACTTTATTCGATATTATATTTTTGGGACAATATAGAATTCTCATCACAAAGTATTTCAACAAGTTTCCTTTACAAAAAATATGGGACAAAACCGATAACTGCATACATATATACGAAACCTGAGTAGATAAACTACCTGGAACTGAATAAAACGGTTTTATAAGAAAGAGATTTGAATCTGTACAACATTTTAATTCGAAACGTGTTTAAGTACACAAGTTACTGATTAGGTGAAGAGGAAAATATGAATGAAGTAGATAGTTTGTATCTGAGATGATATCACCTGTCATGAGTTTGGAAGATGGCGCTCTGAACTCAAATGTGTAGGGCACAACAACTTACTTACTCACACACGCCTGTTACTCACAATGGAGCAAAGGTCGCCGACCAGCATTCTCTAACCCACTCTTTCAATTGATTGTTCCATAATGATACGTAGAGTTGCGATTTGGTCTGTACACGGTCGATCCATATGGAATCCAGCCTGTTAGTCTCGAAGTTGGGCGTTAACGCAGTCCTTCATTCTTCTTAACAACACGCTGCTGAAGACTTTTCCTGGTATTGAGAGAAGTATGATGCTTCTGAAGTTATCACACTTGACGAGATCACCTTTCTTTGGAATTTTAATCAGATGTCCTTCTTTCCAGTCTGCAGGTACTAGTTCTTCATCAGAATGGTCAGGTCTTTTGTTGGACACTTCTCGACGATCGACTGCAGCCTATCGTAGAATTGATCTTATTGATGGCCGGAGTATAACAGAAGTTCTCCTGAAGACAGTTGTTGTTGTCCAACCTTCGTTCAATGTATTTCACTGATCCCAAGCACCTCCAGGTTGTTTCTCCTCATTTCCGCAGCAATTTGGAAGACTCTCTCGGCCTCCCACATTGTACGAGCATTCCACGCATCTAGATAAATTGTTGCTCTGGTTGTTAGAAGCGGCATCGGCCTCATGACTTCCGAAGAAACTCGGCTTTCAACATGAGACGTCATAATTCTTCCCTCAACTTGGAGGACAGAGTTTAAATGGTTTGAATAATATTGTCTGGTTAGCGTTTTTTAGAGAGTTGGTGTTCTACGGGATGGGGCCGCCAACCCCATGCCAAATCCTCCTTCTTCATCCTGGCTTGGAACCGACAGTAGACCACGGAGGGTCTACAGGCGGAGTTGGGGCACAAAAAGAACAACCAATATAGACTGAGAGTTGACTCCAAGTAGCTCGTACTGGTTAACGTGTCATTAGTCTGGCATAGTGCCAAAGTCACATAAGTCGGAATAGTAATTGGCGATTTAGTCACGTGATAATTGATGTGTCAAAACACATATCAGAACTACTGAAAATGCATATCGACCGTTGATCATACGATGTACAAACACAAACAGATATCGTCTTATCTCTAAACCGTTTTCTCAACAATTTTCATTTCCAACTATTCAGTATGAATTTCAGATGAATATGTGTGTTTATTTACAACTCAGGTTTCAACAATTTTGTTCATTGAATTCCATTTTCTTGAAAAAAATAGGTTTAATTTATTTCATCAGTCTTCTGATATATTACGAAAATATGTCGCAAGAAAATTATCGACTAGATACTGAGTTAAAATCAGCCAGATCTGCATGGACAACGGTAAGATTCAAACGACAGGTGCATATCTTTGTATCAGTTTACTATTGTCAGTAGGTTGAAAATATTGTCAAATGTTTTAAACACACTATTAAAATTTCATATTGAATTACTCATTTGAGTTGTGAGCATAAGTTTGCAAGCATCGACTACAATCTGTTATGGGTGATCACTGAAGATGTTTATTATACTCTCAGATCTACTCTATCTGTCTTGATATGTAACATTCATTTCAACAGTATGAATGTAACATTACTACGATAGTTCTTTCATCAGATAGATTTTATGGTATTGTTCAGTTTGGGGTTGAGGAAAACGTCGGGGATCTTACTTAGCATTTAACTCTCGTATAAGACATTCAGTGTTCTGTTTTAAATATTCGAATGCTCATTCAATGCGTCCAGATAAATGTCAACATTTGATTGCCATTGTGAAACAGAGTTCATCCACATTTTATTTTGAGACTATTTGTAGTATTGATTTCGAAGTACTGGAATCATGTTGTGAGATTTCGAATATTGAAGTTAAGAACAAATGTGAACGTTGATCAAATGAGTAGATGTAAGGAGTGATTTTTAGCTCTTCAGTTCAATATTTCAATCTGATCATTGAATACCATTCTACCTACCAACTTCATAATACGAGTATTCGATAGTATTCTGGTTATTTACACAATAGTCTTTAGGCTACCGATATTTCATGATGACCCATCATAATATCTTAAGTGAATCGCAACTTTCACTTTAACATCCACTATACTGTGAAAATTTCTACAATACTCCAATTCTCATGTGAACCATATTTGTAAGTTATGCATGCATCAAACTGGTGCAGTTACGTAACAACTAATTGTACCACAAGAGGAAACTACCTAGAGAACCTCACATTTTGATCAGACCACTCATGACATTTTCGTAAACTAACACACAGAGATCATATTAATAACATTTGGTTGCTCAGTGCGTACAACGTTTTCGGAGAATACGAAACAAGATCATTGGTTTGAAACATTCAAATCAACATGTGATTAGTAATTCAGTTAGGAGTTCACATTCCGTTCAAGCCTATACAACACATAATGTTACGGAGGCATAGATATACAGTCAACAATTGAGATTGTTGCTAGTGTACTTGTTCAGAGTAAAATTGGATGACATAGAAATTGCGGAAATTCCAGTAGCACATTATTAATCTGGCGAATGAGGGTTTTCAATAGAGTGGTTTCGGTAAGTGGAAACTAACGAGTGTTTTATTGATGACTGGTCACACTCTCTACTTGATAGCTACTAACCGCTACATTGCATTACCTTACATTACATAATTACATTATTTTCTACTGAGTGGATTCACGAATGCATTGCAGCAATCGAAATTCGATGTGATTCTGAGTCATCTGACTTTATGAATACATAGAATATATTGACTGGTAATTTTGTATCGAAGATTTGCGTATACACGTTAATTCTCAACGTGCATGTCATCTTTTAAGAAGAAAATATAACGTAAAAAATTTCCAAATGTTCTCATCACAAGATGTCGAAGATATTCTTCTAGCTAGGTGAATCTTGAGTAAATGATAGATATCAAAATTAGTTTTCATTCTTCCTGTCTATGATCGACTGAAGAATGACATTTAAAATTCTGATAAACCTATAAAAGTATGTCATTAGAATCGGTAACTACAATAAATAAACTTCGAATGACGTTTTACTAAGCGTTTGTGGTAAGCGATTTTCGAAATCACATAAAATTCACAAACTACTCACATTAGGTGAAACAATTAATCCAATCATCATTGGAAGACATGGATATTCTGTTTTCAAATTCTTTAAAAGTTGAATGTGTAAACAGTCAGAGTATTTGACATCAAGAGTGTAGACTTTTCATTGTTCTGTGGCCTTTCATTTGATATGTATCTGTAAATAAGAATATCCCCATATAACTAGTAAGTAGGTGGTTTAAAAGATGACAGAATATACTTATCAGTCATGATGCTGAGAGCTTAAATGGGTGAGTATTTTCTTGATATTATATATGCTTATGTCATAAAATTTGATTGATTTATAATTTTCTGCTTACTTAGACTGTTCGTGACAATACGGTATATTCACCTGGTGGTATGATACCTATGGCTTGGTCAGCTTGTTTACTTATCTATGCTGGTAGTATTTTACAAATGATAGCAAGTGCTATACAGCAACCTCCAGTTCGAGAGAATTATTCATTGTAAGAACATGCAGAAAGACATTGCTTGATTTTATAGTTTAAGTCACTACTTCATTATACAATATATTTTTGTGTATTTCAATTAGTTTCTTAACATAATTGGATATTATTTCCACATGTGCACAAGTGTAAACTGTGTTGCTTTCTATCACTGATTCCAAATAAATAGCACAATTGTTTCCTCTTTGAATTGTTATGATTTCAAATGTATTTGACGCCAATTATTGTTATTGTTATCATTATTATTATTGTTATATTTCCTGAAAATACCAGTCACAGAATTCATACCAGTTTATCGGGGGCATAACTCCGCCTGTAGCTCCTCTGGGGGTTACTGCCGGTCCCAAGCCCGGGTAAAGGAGGAGGGTTGGGCATGGGGTTAGCGACCCCATCCCGTAGAAAATCAACTCGCTAAAAAAACGCTAACCAGAAAAAATCATTCAAACCTTTCAAATTCTGCCCTGGGAGTAGAAGGAAAAATGACGTCTCATGATGAAAGCCGAGTTCCTTCGGAAGTCATGAGGCCGATGCACCTTCTTGCAACCAGAGCGACAATTTTTATAGGTACATGGAATGTCCGAACAATGTGGGAGACCGGCAGAGTCTTCCAAATTGCTGCGGAAATGAGGAGAAACAACCTGGAGGTGCTTGGGATCAGTGAAATACATTGAACGAAGGTTGGACAACAACAACTGTCTTCAGGAGAACTTCTGTTATACTCCGGTCATGAAGAAGAAAATGCCCCACATACACAAGGAGTTGCATTGATGCTGTCCAGAAAAGCACAAAATGCACTGATAGGATGGGAATCTCATGGACCAAGGATCATCAAAGCCTCCTTCAAAACAAAGAGAGAGGGAATTACAACGAACGTCATGCAATGCTATGCGCCTACCAACGACTACGATAAAGACGCTAAAGACCAATTCTACGATAGGCTGCAGTCGATCTTCGAGAAGTACCCAACCAAGGGCCTGACCATTCTGATGGGAGATTTCAATGACAAGATTGGTATGGACAACACTGGATACGAAGACGTCATGAGACGACATGGACTGGGAGAAAGGAACAAAAATGGTGAGAGATTTGCAAACCTATGTGCTTCCAATAAACTGTTCACAGGGGGCACCATATTCCCACACAAAGCCACTTGGATTTCACCGGATAACACTACACAGAATCAAATCGACCATATCTGCATCAACAAAAAGTTCAGGAGGACGATGGAGGATGTGAGAACCTGAAGAGGAGCTGATACAGCATCCGATCATCATTTGCTGGTCGCCAAGATGAAACTAAAACTCAAGAAGCACTGGACAACGGCGCGGACAACATCACAAAAGTTTAATACTGACTTTCTTCGAGATGCTGACAAACTCAACAAATTCAACATAGCCCTCAGCAACAGGTTCGAGGCCTTTCATGACCTACTCAATGGAGAGGGAACCACCATAGAGAGCAGCTGGAAAGGTATCAAGGAGGCAATCGTTTCAACATGTCAGGAGGTTCTGGGCCAAAAGATGCACCATCACAAGGAATGAATCACTGTTGGTACACTGGATAAAATTGAAGAAAGAAGGAACAAGAAGGCAGCAATCAATATCAGCCGAACCAGAGCGGAAAAAGCCAAGGCACAAGAAGAATACACAGAAGCAAACAAGCAAGTGAAGAGGAGCATCAGAACCGACAAACGTAAATATGTGGAAGACTTAGCGATGACAGCGGAAAAGGCTGCAAGAGAGGGAAACATGAGACAACTGTATGATACAACAAAGAAACTTGCTAGAAATTACCGTAAGCCAGAAAGACCAGTGAAAAGCAAGAAAGGCAAAGTAATCACCGACATTGAAGAACAACGAAACAGGTGGGTAGAACACTTCAAAGAACTCTTGAGTCGACCAGCTCCACTGAACCCACCCAACATCGAAGCAGCACCAACAGACCTCCCAATCGATGTTGGCCCACCAACAATTGAAGAGATCAGCATGGCCATTAGACAAATCAAGAGCGGCAAAGTAGAGGGACCAGACAACATCCCGGCAGAGGCACTGAAGGCAAATGTAACAGCAACTGCCAAGATACTCCATATTCTCTTCAGTAAGATTTGGGACGAAGAATAAGTACCAATAGACTGGAAAAAAGGACTTCTGATCAAGATACCAAAGAAAGGCGATCTCAGCATGTGCGACAACTACAGGGGCATCACTCTTCTCTCAATACCAGGAAAAGTCTTCAACCGAGTATTGTTAAACAGGATGAAGGATTCCGTGGACGCCCAACTTCGAGATCAACAAGCTGGATTTCGTAAGGATAGATCGTGCACAGATCAAATCGCAACTCTGCGGATCATTGTGGAACAATCAATCGAATGGAATTCATCACTGTACATCAACTTCATCGACTACGAGAAGGCATTTGATAGTGTGGACAGGACGACACTATGGAGGCTTCTCCGACATTACGGCGTGCCTGAAAAGATAGTCAGTATCATACGGAACTCCTATGATGGACTAAACTGCCAAATCGTCCACGGAGGACAAGTCACCGAGTCGTTTAAAGTAAAGACCGGTGTTAGGCAAAGTTGCTTACTCTCACCCTTTCTCTTTCTCCTGCTGATCGACTGGAGACGTCAACATCTCGAGGAAAGCACGGGATACAGTGGACAGGCAGGATGCAGCTTGACGATCTAGACTTCGCGGATGATCTGGCTCTTCTATCACAAACGCAACAATAAATGCAGGAGAAAACGACCAGTGTAGCAACAGCCTCAGCAGCAGTAGGTCTCAATATAAACAAAGGGAAAAGCAAGACTCTCCGATACAATACAATATGCACCAATCAAATTACACTTGACGGAGAAGCTTTGGAGGATGTGGAAACCTTTACATATCTGGGCAGCATCATTGATGAACACGGTGGATCAGATGCAGATGTGAGGGCGCGGATCGGCAAAGTAAGAGCAGCATGCTTACAACTGAAGAACATCTGGAGCTCAAAACGATTGTCAACCAACACCAAGGTTAGAATTTTCAACACAAATGTCAAGACAGTTCTACTGTATGGGGCGGAGACGTGGAGGAGTACGAAAGCCATCATCCAGAAGATACAAGTGCTTATTAACAGCTGTCTACGCAAAATACTTCGGATCCGATGGCCAGACACTATCAGTAACAACCTACTGTGGGAGACAGCAAACCAGATTCCAGAGGATGAAGAAATCAGGAAGAAGCGCTGGAAGTGGATTGGACACACTTTGAGGAAGTCACCCAATTGTGTCACAAGACAAGCCCTCACATGGAATCCTGAAGGTCAATAGGAAAAAGGAAGACCAAAGAACACATTACGCCGAGAAATAGAGACAGATATGAGAAGAATGAACAAGAACTGGATAGAACTAGAAAAGAAGGCCCAGGACAGAGTGGGTTGGAGAAAGCTGGTCGGCGGCCTATGCTCCATTGGGAGCAGCAGTAAGTAAGTTATCGGGGGCATACTTAGCTTGATGTAGATAGTGATATTAAATGTAGAGGACAGATATGTGTTATTAGATTGTTTGATATATTCTAGTTCAAAAAAATAGATGGGGCAGTACAATTTTCACACGTTTTACAACAATGAAAGTGTTCAGGGGGGAACTTCTAACTCATTTTAAGTGGACATACCGTTGATATATGAACGGTGTATTGAAGGTCGATTGCTGAGCCATAACCAATCGATTATGATCATCGACAACACGAGAGGAAATGAAATGGAATCAGAGATCACATAACAATTAAAGCAATAATTACTACAATAGGTCAGTCAGTCAGTCAGTCAATCATTCAATCAGTCATTCAGTCAGTCTGGTCTGCCACAGTACATGTGTCAGGTTAGTTTATGATAAACCGTTCATGTTGGGAGTGGTCTTATTTCACGGACACATTGTGGTTAATTATTCCAGAGTTTGGGAAATTTACTGGTCAAGTAATTGATATGGAGAGAAGATTTAGAATATGATTGTTTCACTAATGTCCAAGAGTTACATGTGATGTGAGTAGGTGTTTCTTGATATTGAATTACTTGATTGAATGTAAAATATAGTTTATTACGTATTTCGATGAAGAAGATGAGATTAAGTTTAAGTCTTCTCTTCTATGAAGATTTGAGTTCATGTTTATCACATGTGTATTTATTATTTAAGGTAGAATTGGTGCGAAGAATGTGAAGCGTAAGCTGTTCCTGAATGGATTCCAACCTTTTTATTGATATATATTCGATTATTTGAAATGAACATTTGTAGGCCAATCATACTGGTTACTAAATGTTGCTTTATAACATGTTTAAAATAATCTTCGCACTAGTTCATTTAAGTACATAATAAACCAATAGCGTAGGGAAAATTATTTATAAATGAATGTAGTTTACCTAATTGCATGCTTCCTTTTCGTCTTTCATAACTTCACCGTAATCAAATTAGTCAGGATTGAGGTCACTCAGCTACCTGTGATGACTTCTTCATTTTGAAATGAAGTTGTATACTCCTAATACACATGAACAGGAGCCCTCTAAATTCATTGGTTGTTGGAGTAAAGAGTTCAGGATATTAGGACTTCACTACTTATGTGATTCTTTTTAATTCCATTTCTAGATTACTTCATGTATGCTCTAAATATTTTGATTACGCTTAAGACCTTCATGTGTATCAGTGACTCAGTGTCTTAAAAGTAATTTTCTAATCTTCAAAAGTAAAAGTCTTTGGTTGGAAATCCGGATGGACAGGTTCTCGTTACTATAGAATTGAATAACATGGTGAAACATCTATCTAATGTTCCTTGGTTTTCAATGTTTCTTCTGGCGATATCATTTTTTAATGAAAAATCAACCGTCAGAAATTTAAATAATTCTTCCACATGAAAACAAGACAAATTGGTTCAGCAATTAGTTCTCATTCTGGTCAACTCAATTTTTACTCTATACAGTCGTAGAACTATACTTATTTCACAAAATACGTTCATTAGTAATAATAAGTTTCTACCTATTTAGTAGATGAGTTTATACGCTGATTTTGTTTGACCCAAAGGAAATGAGTTCATGAAGTGTTCGTTTACAAGACATCTTAACGATTAATCTTCATCTTATTTCAATAAAACCTTACAATGACCTTGACTTCTTTCAGATAGAATATGCAATAACAAATCCATATATTTAGTTTCTCAGAACCAAGTAAATTGATGAATGCTTATAGAAATGGTCAGGAATAAGACTTTATCTTTAGTGTTGTTCTTGAACATTAGTAATCTTATTTTTCTAATTTCATAATATAAGTAACACTTTTGAACTGTTTTCTTATCTTACCTATCTTTTACTATTACTAACCAATTATTATTATTATTATTAAATTATCTGTGTTCATTTTGAAATATTTTGCTACTGTACAGCTTTAAAAATAGCTTTTCCAAAAAGAGAACTTATCCTCAATTTGTTTTGTTCTTATTTCAATATGTATATGTTGTTTACTTAAAAAATTTTAAAAAAAATTTAAAAAAATAGAACTGTTCTTCATTAGACTGTTCGATATACATTTTCAGTAATAAAGAGTGTGTTATATCCCGTGGAGAATTATGAATGATAGCTTTGAGAACTATTTATGGACCGATGTGATATGTATATCTCCTATTGTATGATTGTTAAGTAACCAAACTATTCATATTCATGTTCTTTTTATTACGAGCTTTATTTTGACCCATAGACTATTGATGTACGATTTACCATTCCTGAGTTATCCTCAGTCTATTAATTACCGTTCCCACTATTCACAGCCTTATTTAGCTAAATCTTGTACAAATGTTATTTTTTATTTTATGGTACGATGTGGTCTGTTTGTTTGTTACATAAACCCAGTATGTTTGTGAGGCTGTTATTGGTGTTCTGGACTTAACTGACTGGGCTAGGCAGAAAGCAGAACTGATAAGTACTCAAGACTGCTCATACAGCTTTTGTGTATCAATAATCCGATCGATAAATTTGCTGCTCTCTAATTGGCGGCATCGTCACGTCATATATCAAACAGAGCATGCATATATACACGATATAATAGAGAATAACTGTAATAACTAACAGTAATATATATATATATATATATATGTAATATTATTTATAATATGTTGAATGCCCCCAAATGCCCTGGTACGGACAAGAGTGGGGAGAGTCCGCTCGTCCTCTCCAAATGCTCTCACATGGCCACATGTATATAGCTTCTGTCAGGGAAGTCCTAATCACTACCTTCTTGTGTCATTACTATTGTTTACAAAATTGAGAGGACGAAAAGCGAATGTCCGGCGCTTTAACCGGGTTGGTGGACACGGAGAGTACACCTAAGAGAGTTGGAAAACCCTGATTCCAAACCAATGGTGAACATGGATTCCAGTATCCTGAAGAAACAAATGGCGTATGAATCAATCGTTGGTCACCGGCTACCATGGGACTACATCTCATCACGTTGCCTCACTGCCTTGTGGATTAGAACTTTAGGTCAAAGGCTACGGGTGTGGTCCTCTAAGAAAACCACGAGCTTCATTTTGGGCACCCGGGAAGTTTCACAGCCCTCACACAAATCAAATGAGATTTGTGTGGCGCATATATATATGGTGCCTTTTTGTACCAATATTTATGTGTTTAAATAAATAAATAATTGAATATGTTGAATAATATTTATAATCTTTAAAGTATAGTTTTAAAAAAATTAATACAATGCCAAAATCAATAAATTAAATTAACTTTTATTATTGATTATCCGTATTCTTATCAGTATCATCTATAATTATAATGAGATAATGATATGTCTACAATTTATTAAAGGATGCTTAGTCTAAACAGTTACCTCCCCCACACATCCACCCCTACCAAAAAATAAATGACCTTAAATGAACTAAATAATTTTAAAAAAATAAAATAAAATAAACTTCATTAAAGATGTATCTATATGTAAAACAACAAATTAAATTTTTTTTGTTTTTTTTAAAATTATGAATAATTAAATAATTTTAAGGAAAATAAAAAAATTGGCAAACTTTTGAACTGATTATGACATTCAATAATACTGAACAATTAAATAGTTTAAATGATCAGGATATTCTATCTATAAATAAATTACCAATTCATGATAGATTTGAATATGAGAAAAATCCTTGTAATTTATCTTTGAAATTAAGTAAGTTAAATTGTTACCATGTTGATATTTAATTGTTACTTACTTACGCTTGTTACCCCTCATGGTTGGAGCATAGGCCGCTTACCAACATGATGTTTAATGTTAGTTGATGAAATTTGATATGGCAATAAAATGTGTTATTTCCTTAACTTATTTTCTTCATCTCTTGATTATATTTATGGGATAGTAAGTTTTTTAAAGATACCTTCTCCATATATAGAGATATAAAATTTATCACTATGTTAACAAATTGTTCTTAAGTTTCAACCTTATCTTTCATATTAATTATCCAAGAAAAAACATTCATCTCACAGTAATCTATTCATCTATGGAATGTTGAGTAAACATTTGGTTTAATCAACATTAATTAATGAAATATCTGTGAAAAAAACACTGACAAGCTTCTTAAATGTAGTCACTTATTCAAATAGAGATTTAAATAAGGTGTAAACATGATATGTATATCATCATAAAAGTTAACTGTTGATTATTAGAATGATACTTGAACATATTAGTGCTGGATTATAACTACCATTTGACGAAAGTTTCGATCACTACAGTGGAACACTGTTCACTCTGTCTAGATACATGGATTAACCCCTCTTGAGAATTCTTCTTATTCCTGAAATACAAACTGGTTACAATGTGACGAGAAAATGTAAAATTATGGGATGGTTGAAGATTTTAACATCTGAAGAAGTGGTACTGATCGTTTACTACAAATAAGAAATATTTTAAGGACCGACAAAATCAATGCAGACCAGATTTTATATAATAAAAGTTCAATAACCTCATCTTTATGAGGTTATGAGGCACGAAACCCAGGTCCAGGGTTTCCTGTTGACCACCTCCAACCACCATCTTATCTCAATATATAGTGCACACAGTGTCGAGCCACCTAGACTAGTGGCCACATTGCAACTTGATCGATAGCATTCGATCAGCACTAAGAAGGACTTGACGCGCATTACATTGATCACCACCCACTGATCAATCAATTGTGATTACATCTCGATCCTACAGGGGTTCGGTCGTGGCCCGAATAGCTCAGTGGTAACGTCTCTGACTATGAAGCTGAGTGACACGGGATCGAATCCGTCAGGGAGCACCGGTTCCCTCAAAATTACAGGTAAACCTTGATGACGAGTGCCAAGTAGCACGAAACCTGGGTCCAGGGTTTGCTGTTGACCACCTACTACCACCATCTTACCTCATCTTTATGTTTATCAAACGGTATATCCGTTTGAAAACAGTACAAAAAATAGACATTAACCATGTTTTTCATAAATTACTTCACCAACAAACAGCTGTTCGAAATCTATATTTTTCTGCTTCTTTTTCATACTAACAATTATCTTACACCTTTTATTTGCACATTTTGTGGACACTATTCAATTTTTATGTGTTTAAATTATTCCGGAGTAGATATTCGTAGATGAATTTCAATCAGTATTAGTTGAGACATTTGTAATCCATTAAATTCGTATTGGATACAAAGGTGCTGACTATCTTGACTTAATTGCTTGATAGATAGCACATCAGCTGTTTGTAATGATAAGTACCGTTTTGTTTCCTAGTGTGAACATCAACACAGGAGTGTGGCAAGTATATCCAGATGATAAGCTCATAATAAGGCACAAAACACGTCTTCGATTGCTATACTAACTATAATCTATCTCTTTTATAAATATTTGTACTTATCGCAAGATTTTCATTCATATTACTTTGTAAAGTGTTAACCTAATTCTCTAAAATTTATTCCAGAGAAAAACAATTTTAATAGAAAAATCAAAAGTATATCTTCAGATGTTTGTACATCATCAAGTATTAGTAAAGAAAAGATAAATAAAAATTCAACTGACAACATTGATTATGAAGAGAATATCAATACCAGTGAAAGAATTCTACCTTATGAAACAGATATTATGCAAACAACATATTCAAGAGATTTTGCAAATAAACTACCTTCTACTTTGATAGCATTACGGTATGTTATTAGTGATGAAATAGATTGAACTTAAGCTGGAGGGTGAGAATCTTATTGAATAAAACTGCTGACTGACGAAAGTAGAAACTATTGTTATATTAATTAATGCTTTATATATATATATATATATGTAATGTGAAACTCATTTCGATTTGGTTATTTAGCACTGATGATGACCATAATAGGCTTTAAAATAATAGATATATAGGTTACCAGTTGAAGATACATATTTTGATAAGAATAAATGGTATTCTACAATTTTCGGCAAAAAGCAATTGTCTGAAAACTCAAGGCTGATATTATTTCAGCCAAACAATATTAAGTGATAGAAGAGTGAGATTTTGGAACTAGGTTAACCTAATTTCGCATCTTCCTGAGAGCGCCAGTTCCTATGAAATCTCAAGAGCATCCCAATTAGAAGTTTCAACTAGAACTAAACCTAGTCCCAGGGTTTCCTGTCGACTACGTCGAATCATCTAACAATGAAATATAATGCATGAGATATGGTGTGAGTTAGACAAGTGTTCATAATACAACTCAATAAGTAGAACTTGGTTGTCGAATACACAGAAAGTATTAATTTTTACTTTAAATCTTACCAGGTTTAAGCTGTCTATTTCATGTAAATTTAGTGTCTATCGAATTTCTAATTATGGGGAATTTTTCATAACGTTAAAAATTTAATTCACACTTGAAAGAGGGCAATTAATATTAGATAAAATTTACACAGAAAAACCCGAAGCAACACAAAACTCTCTATACAATAATTCACAGATGACAGTCTTGTTCATATAATTAAATTAATGAAGGTTTATAAGAGTAATGCAAAAAAAACTTTGCAAAGAACATTCGAATTTAATCTTTGTAAACCAGTACAAACTCGGTAAACAATAATCTAAGAAGAACTTCAAAAGAATTTGTACTTTATTTCTTATTGTGTTTTGGGTTATGCCTTTGAGTTATTGTCTTCATGCTTAGATACTACAAATAAACATGTCATCATAAATAAGTTTAAAATTTGTTGTTCCTAACTGTACACACTTTCTATGCAAACAAGGTTAACTATCTTTTGTCTCTATTAAATCTCGTATACACAACAACGTAGAATATGCTAAACATTTTATAGGATTGGATAGTGGCTGGCAGTGGAATCCAGGACCCGCGTTTAGTCCTATTTGGGACTCGTCAGCTGGATGTACCTGCATCTCAGAGTTGATGTTCACTCTGGAACTCGAACCCAGTACCCTCGCTTCAAACGCGATCGCGTTATCCACTCGGCCACTGAGTCCTGATAGCCACTTGCTTGTGCGATGGGGTGAAGTTTAAATTCAACTTAGTATTGTTTGTTTGAATCTTCCCATTGGTGTTTAGGACTGCAACTGGTCAGTCTCTAATTGGCATATGTGAATTAATGTATATCGAGGCAATACGCACAGTATGCACATATGCCAATTAGAGACTGACCAGTTGCAGTCCGAACAAATCGATGGGAAGATTCAAACAAACAATACTAAGTTGAATTTTATAGGATTATTGTCGATACTTTGGAAGTAATCTAAAAGTCACTTTTTACTAAAACAAATGTATTCTTCTTATTTTATAAACTTATTTCTTACCGACCATCCTAATGATTGCAATGAAATTACCTTGATAAATGGTGCTGTATTTTTATGATAAGTATATGTTGAAAACAATGTCAAATTGGTCTTAGTAAATATCGTCCTATTGTGTTCATCATACATTAATTTTAGACCACGATCAACTAGACACGCTTTTATAGCTCCAACATGTAAATCTATCTCTACACCAAACAGTTGTCGAACTTTGAATGATTTAGAAATACTGAATTCAGTTGACGGCCCATATCAGAGTACTTATTCAACAGATTATGTTGGATGCTGGACTCCTCAACCAGATTCTCCGATTAGAACAGCTACTTCAAGTGGGACAAGAGCAAATAAACCTCATCCAAGAAAGGTAAATATTGATTAGATTAGATTACATTCTGTAATAAGTATCAGTGGAGCCGACAAACCTCTTGTTGTTTATTAAGACTGTAAGGAGCACATACTGGGATTGATATTTAGTTGAAAGAATTTTGAATGAATATTCGAAAGACTACGTATTCTATGAATCAAGAATAGGAACTTTCAACAAAATAAACTGTATATTTTACTAGACAGAACGATATTTCCACACAACTTATTTAAATTATGATTATTTTAAAATTCATTATACCTGACTGACGACAAATGTCTAATTGATTGCATTTTGGTCAATGATCACCAGTGGAATCAAGGACATGCATCCATTTTTATTTCTGACTAAAGAGCTGACCGTATTTAAATTTTATTATTGATGTTTACAAAGTGATTCAAATGCAGTACATATTGTTCCAAACATCATTGTGTTATCTAAGAGGTCATTGAATTAAAGCATCCATTTAAATTATTCAAGGAGTATGATAAGTTTGAAACACACTGTCAATTAAATCATTGTAAAATAGGTTTAAGTTTCAGTGTGAATATCAACAATGGCATGCTTGTTTACCAGAAAGCAAATAGAAAAGAATTCACATCCTTGATTTATCTGTCAAAAATGAACGCTTGCCACTGCAGCTAACAATATGGTAAACGCTTAGATACCATCAGAGACTGGGGAAATGTTTGTTTCATTAGTAAATTTGGTTGTTATAAATCAGTGGTTTACATGGCTTAACTAGACAAGCTTTCTATAAGTCTATCAATTTCAATTTACGTTTAAAATAAACTTTTTCTATATCAAAATCAATTCAAGAAGTAGAAACTTATGCAGTATCATTGCTAGTCCTATTAATTACCACTACTATGCTATTATGTGTTACTATCTTCAGTAAAAATGACTTTTCCAAACGCTAGTTAAAAGAACTACATGATTTATAAATTCACTAAGTATTACATATTTGAATCTTCCCATTGTTGTTTAGGACTGTAACTGGTCAGTCTCTAATTGGCATATGTGCAAACTGTGCGTATAGCCAAGATTACACTGATAGCCACTATCCATCTTTGCTTACAATGCTTGTGAAATAAGGCAATATTGAGGCAATACGCACAGTATGCATATATACCAATTAGAGACTGACCAGCTGCAGACTTGAACATCAATGAGAAGATTCAAACAAACAATATCAAGTGAATTTATACATCACCCCATTGTACAAACAAGTGGCTATCAGGATTCAGTAGCTAAGTGGATAACGCGATCGCGTTTGAAGCGAAAGGTAATGGATTTGAGTCCCAGAGTGAACATCAGCTCTGAGATGCAGGTACATCCATCTGACGAGTCCCAAATAGGACGAAGTGACGCGCGTCCTGTATACCACTGCTAACCACTATCCATCTTACATGATTTATATTTCAAATGCAATTACTTTAGTCACTGTACTATAATAAATTGTGATGAAATAAATGGATATTGTATAAGAGATTCACAAATCACTTGTTAAGACATAAATAAACCTAACTACTTTTAATTAAAATTAAAAGACAGTGAACAACATGTTGTAAACACCACTTTTTCTGAGATATTATTCAACTATTCTTTTTGTTCATTCTCAACAAGGACTTTTTAACTTATCGAAATGAGATGAATCAAATGTCATATTTAGATCAACCAAGCTCTCCTGTATCGACAGTTTCTGAGTCACTGACACAAAGAAGCAAAACATTTTGTCCTCATCGTCATTCAGAGAAAGATTTAATTCAAACATTGGTATATAATCAACCAAAAGTCTTTCAACGACTTAGCAGAGAACAATATAGTTTTTTGAATCAAATACGCTTTAAAAGTACATATCAAGACTCTTTCAATCTACTTAATTGTTGTAACCAACTGAGAAATATTGATCAAGACTGCATGAAACCAGTACATGAAATCTATGAAGTTAAAACCGGCCATCCATTATCTCTTACTCATTTGGACTTTGCTAAACCGTCATGGAAATGTCAAAACAATTCAACTTTTAAAGATGTCGATGAAAAGTTTTTAAATGCCAAGTTGAAATTAACAGTTCCTTGTACACGTTATGGTTCTAACAAAAATCATAATAGAATCACGAGAGGAATAAGTAAGCAATTTATTCACACTACTATAAACGTATTCTTTATAATCAATTTTCTAATGTCTTGTAAGTAATGTATACGTCCAATTGAAAATTGTGAACAAAAAGTGTCTTAATCAAGCATTATAGGTTCATAGTATAAAGAAACTTCAAGTACAAGACGTCAAAAAATCAAACGGATTAAAAACAAACCAACCTCTTATTTTTCTAAATGTTAATTAGTAGTATCAAGATTTCACAGAAATGTTTGGTTTCAAAACGGTTGCAAGCGAAGCAACTGAGTAAGATAAAAATAATAGACCACTTCAGAGTCCATGGTTAGCTCATTTTATAATAACGTAAACCACATGTAAATATAAAATATATTTAATCTGTGAACAACCATAACTTTCTTGAACTACCAAATGACCAGAATATAAAGGACCACTGAATTCTTTGTGACTAAGAGTATTTTATTAATATATGACCGTTTGTGGAGATTGTTGGATTTTTATTCTTTATATAACGGACTGAACTCAGACAACTTTTAAAAACCAAAAAACACTGTAGACCTATTTTGACTGAGTATTGAACTCCTTAACAGTGCACACCCACTACACCGCCGAGGATCGAATCCAGTACCCTCAGTCTCGTGGTGTAAGGAAAGTTGCAAACCACTTAAATTTGGATATATGCACAGCTGGGTTTGAGCTCAGTGGTGTAGAGGTAAGCGTTTGAAATCGAGGGGTCTAAGTCATGGATGGACACTGCTGAGGAACCCCAAACTAAGGTGAAAAGTCTCAAAGCTTTCTAATTTTTAATGGTTGTTCAACAGTTTAGATAGACAACAAAATTAACATACGAATATATATATATATATATATATATATATATATATATATATATACTTATGGATTGATCACGTGTCCGTTAGTAAATTATAGAAAGACGAAGATTGCAACATCTTTGGTATATTCTTCAGTGTGAATCTCCTGATTGATTATTTTATGAATATAATACACGACGCCATCTTACGATATCGATGATTAAGAAAATCTTGAATTTATCATGTTCAGTTTCTGCACGAATAATACCTGTGTATTTTATGGATTAGGTTTCTCTGACCTCCTAGACCTCTAAAAATAAAACTTACTAACTGATTACAAGAGCCTATCAGAGTAACTTGTAATACACTTACAATCATAACCTCCAGTCCATTTTCAAACGGATTCCTGTCTAACTTCAGTCATAAACAGTATTAAGAAACAGTGAAGTGGTACTGATTATTCTCAACATATTACAAAATCCAACCATATTGGTTTCTATTCACCTAACGTAACACCACAAAGAAACACATAAAAGGTAGAAAAAAATATTTGAACGAAGGAGAAGATAGAAGGACGTGAGAATTTCAATATAACTATGTAGAAATCGAACAGCTTCATATGTAGGGATGTTCTATGATAAAGTTGAGATTTTCAATTAAACGCCTTCTGTAAGCAGTTTCTGTTAAATTAACAAAGTAAGTATCAATATCGAATGGTTACATAGGTTTTTGTTTGCAAAATTTAATACTCCCACAGTACTAACAAAAGCTCAGTTACAAAAGGTTAATCTTTTACCCGCAATTTTCTATTGAAAAGTTACGGTAGTTTTGGAAAACTGAAAAATTGGTTTATAATTAAAATCCAGACAAAACCAAGTTCTGTGAACCACGAGTCATTAAGTCACAGGTTTTAAAAATAAAATTTTTTAACAGAATACGTGAGACAATTATAACGTGAGTCAGCAAACCTTCTTCAGACTACACGTCTGTAAATTTTTTTTCAATTTAGATATGATGTATACTATAATATAATGGTGAGTAACATGACGTGAAAGCTTAAAAGTATATTTTGAACATTATACTTTATATTAGTATAAAATTAGGGAAACTACGTTGATAATTGTAGGCAAAGATGGATAATGTCTAGCAGTGGAATCCAGGACTCATGTTTCTTCCTATTTGGGACTCGTCAGCTGGATGTACCTGCATCTCAGAGTTGATGTTCACTCTGGGAGACTGACCAGTTTCAGTCCTAAACATCAATGGGAGGATTCAAACAAACAATATCAAGTGAATTTAAACTTCACCCCATCGCACAAACAAGTGGCTATCAGGACGCAGTAGCTGAGTGGATAACGTGATGACGTTTGAAGCGAAAGGTAATGTGTTCGAGTCCCAGAGTGAACATCAACTCCTAAATACAAGTACATTCAACAGACTAGTCCCAAATAGGACGAAGTGACGCGCGTCCTGGATACCACTGCTAGCCACTATCCATCTTTGCTTACAATGCTTGTGAAATAAGGCAATATGGAGACAATACGCTTAGTATGCACATATGCCAATAAGAGACTGACCAGTTGCAGTCCTAAACATCAATGGGAAGATTCAGACAAACAATTACTTACTTACTTACTTACGCCTGTTACCCCTCGTCGAGGAGCATAGGCCGCTCACCAGCATTCTCCATCCAACTCTGTCCTGAGCCTTCCTTTCCAGTTCTTTCCAGTTGCTATTCATCCTTTTCATATCGGCTTCTATTTCCCGAAGTAGTGTGTTCTTTGGCCTTCCTCTTTTCCGCTTCCCTTCCGGATTCCAAGTTAGGGATTGAGTCGTGATGCACATTGGTGATTTCCTTAATGTATGTCCGATCCACTTCCAACGTCTTTTCCTAATTTCCTCTTCAGCTGGAAGCTGGTTTGTCCTCTCCCATAAAACGCTGTTGCTGATAGTATCCGGCCAATGGATGTTGAGTATTTTGCGTAGACAACTGTTTATAAATACTTGTACCTTCCTGATGATGGCCGTAGTAGTTCTCCACGTTTCAGCTCCATACAGTAGGACTGTCTTGACGTTCATATTAAAGATTCTGACCTTGAAATTGGTTGAGAGTTGTTTTGAGTTCCATATGTTCTGCAATTGTAGAAATGCTGCCCTTGCTTTGCCAATCCTTGCCTTTACATCTGCATCCGATCCTCCTTGTTTATCAACGATGCTCCCCAGGTACTTGTATGTTTCCACCTCTTCCAGAGTTTCGCCATCAAGTGTGATTGGGTCGGTGTTCTCCGTGTTGCATTTGAGAATCTTGCTTTTTCCTTTGTGAATGTGGAGGCCTATCGATGCGGAGGCTGCTGCTACATTTGCTGTCTTCATCTGCATTTGGTCGTGTGTATGAGAGAGGAGGGCTAGGTCATCTGCGAAGTCCAAATCATCTAATTGATTCTGAGCTGTCCATTGTATTCCGTATTTCCCTTCAGATGTCGAATTCTTCATAATCCAGTCAGTCACTAGAAGGAAGAGGAATGGGGAGAGTAGACAGCCTTGTCTGACTCCGGTCCTTACTGGAAATGCATCTGTCAGCTGTCCTCCATGCACCACTTTGCAATGTAATCCATCGTATGAGTTTTGGATAATGTTGACGATCTTCTGAGGAACTCCATAGTGTCGAAGAAGTTTCCACAATGTTCTCCTATCCACGCTGTCAAACGCCTTCTCATAGTCGATGAAGTTGACGTATAGTGATGAGTTCCACTCAACTGATTGTTCAACGATGATCCGTAGTGTCGCAATCTGGTCTGTGCACGACCGATCCTTACGGAATCCAGCCTGATGATCCCTAAGTTCGGCGTCTACTGCGTCTTTCATCCGATTCAGCAGCACTCTGTTGAAAACTTTTCCTGGTACTGATAACAAACTGATGCCTCTGTAGTTTTCACATTTGCTCAGATCTCCTTTCTTTGGTATCTTGATGAGATATCCTTCTTTCCAGTCCGTTGGCACTTGTTCCTCTTCCCAAATCTTTTTGAATAGAAGGTTAAGCATGTTTGCAGTTATTTCAATGTCTGACTTCAGTGCTTCTGCTGGTATATTGTCAGGTCCTGCCGCCTTCCCACTTTTGATTTGTCTGATGGCCATCTTGACTTCTTCGATCGTTGGTGGAGTGACATCTATTGGAAGGTCTATGTGGGCTGCTTCGATGTTCGGTGGATTCAATGGGGCTGGTCTATTCAGCAGTTCCTCGAAGTATTCTGCCCATCTTTTCCTCTGTTCCTGAATCTCAGTGATTGTCTTTCCTTCTTTGTCCTTGACTGGTCTCTCTGGTTTGCTATATCTCCCTGCCAATTTCTTCGTTGTATCATATAGTTGTTTCATATTCCCTTCTCTTGCAGCTTTTTCCGCCGCCGTTGCTAGTTCTCCCATGTATTTCTGCTTGTCGGCTTTAATGCTTTTCTTCACTTCTCTGTTTGCTTCTGCGTAGTCTGCTTGTGCTTTGACTTTCTCTGCTCGTGTTCGGCTGTTGTTAATTGCTAGTTTCTTGTTCTTCCTTTCTTGAATTTTGTCCAGGGTTCCCATAGAGATCCATTCCTCGTGATGATGCTTCTTAGGACCAAGAACCTGCTGACACGTTGAAGTTAGTGCTTCTTTTATCCCTTTCCAGTTGTCCTCCAAAGTAGTTTCTTGTTCTTTCAGTAGATCCTGTAGAGCTTGGAACCTGGTGTTGAGAGTTATCTTGAATTCATGGAGCTTGTCAGCATCTCGAAGGAAGGCTGTATTGAACCTTTGTAGTGCTGTTTGTCCAGTTGTCCAGTCTTTCTTTAGCTTCAGTCTCATCTTGGCCACAACCAGCCAGTGGTGATCTGAAGCTATGTCAGCTCCTCTCCGGGTTCTCACATCTTCCATTGATCTTCGGAATTTTTTGTTGATACAGATGTGATCAATCTGGTTCTCTGTGGTGTGGTCCGGTGAGATCCATGTAGCTTTGTGTATGCGCTTGTGTGGGAATATTGTGCCGCCTATAACCAATTTGTTGAAAGCACATAGGTTTGCAAGTCTCTCCCCATTTTCATTTCTCTCTCCTAGTCCATGTCGTCCAATTACATCTTCATATCCTGTGTTGTCCACTCCAACTTTAGCATTTAGATCTCCCATAAAGATGGTGAGGTCCTTTCGTGAGCACTTCTCCATAATTGATTGCAGCCTTTCATAGAACTGATCTTTATCATCGTCGTTGCTATCATTGGTGGGTGCATAACATTGGATAACATTCATTGTGATGCCCTCCTTCTTTGTTCTGAATGATGCTTTGATTATCCTGGGTCCATGAGATTCCCATCCCACAAGTGCATTTTGTGCTTCTCTGGACAGCATTAGAGCAACTCCCTGAGTGTGTGGCGCATTTTCCCCTTCGTGACCGGAGTACAGCAGCATCTGTCCTGTACCTAGCCTTTGTTGTCCAGTTTGTGTCCAATGGGTTTCGCTGATTCCGAGTACTGCCAAGTTGTATCTCCTCATTTCCATTGCTATTTGGCTGGTCTTTCCTGTTTCCCACATTGTCCGGACGTTCCATGTACCTATAAAGAGTGTTGCTCTGGTTGTTAGAAGGTGCATCGGTCTCGAGACTTCCGAAGAATTTCGGCTTTCATCATGAGACGTCATTATTCCTTCAACTCCCAGGGCAGAGTTTAAATGGTTTGGATTATTTTTTCTGGTTAGCGTTTTTTAGCGAGTTAGCTTTTCTACGGGATGGGGTCGCTAACCCCATGCCCAACCCTCCTCCTTTACCCGGGCTTGGGACCGGCAGTAACTCTAGAAGAGCTACAGGCGGAGTTAGACAAAACAATACTAAGCAAATTTTTCATTGATAATTGCAATAAAATTAAATCATGATAATTGCCTTACATATGATGCATCTTGTTAGCAAGATCAAACATATTACACTTATTGTACAACAGAATATATTATCTTTTAGTAAATAAACACATAACCATGTTACTTCGCTAAGCATTGTATTTTTCTCTTTTCTTTTTCTATCACAGTACCTACTGTTATAACGACAGCCTAGATTTCTGTAGATCATCATATGTCTGAAATTGTCTTTCATGAACAAATGTACAGATTGAAAGAATCTCTCGTTAACTTTCAATATAAATATATATTATCAATATACACAGGCATGTTATTGTTGCTTTGATAAGGTGGGTATAGATGACGTTGAACTTTGTCCTTCAACTCAAAAGTTGATACTAAATAACGCATTAAAAATAGACTACTTTTAAGGTAAGTATTTCAGGTATCCTATTGTAAAACCACCTATCAAAACTCATCTCATATAATGCATGTTGGTTATATTTATTAAGCTATACGTTGACTGTTGATAGAGCTGAATGTTAAAAATGTAGATTCTACTTCACTTCGTATGTATTTTGTCAAGTGATCACATTAATGCAATGTTGATAATAGAAGTCAAATACAAAATTTGTTTGTGTATATGTATATTTAAGGCATTCATTTACACAGATATTTGACAATCATGAAGATAAGATCTGCTGGCTACTCTAATCTCTAAGCATGCTCCATGTTACACATATGAAAGTATACTTCACATAATGTACTACTTAGTAGAGGGGACAGGCACACGCGTATATAAAATTCTTCAGATTTATATGTTATCGCGAAGACATCACTATCTAAATTAAACATTCACTTTCCTACCTAAAATGTATTCAAATTGAATACTATAAGAGACATTTCACCTAAACGCATGTATTACACGCAAATACCGATCGGCTAACTTTTCTATTTTTCAGTATTATGATTAAAGATCTTCAAACGAACTATATCTTTTGAAGCTAGTAATGAGGTAGCACCTGCACCGTCTATGTGAAAGGTGGTAAACATTTTCTTTGATATAATCATGTAGTGGAACATAGTGAAATCATTTTAAATCAAAGAACTTATCGTTTAGCAGAATCGATTATTTCTTATATATCCGATTATCATAGCACTAGCAATTTCTTACATTGTCTCTATAAACTATTTGTTACACCACTCGTGTGTTTATCCGCTGTCCTAGACCTAAGCAACAATACTTTGCATCAATGTGCTTTGGAGTGATTTTAGTATGCTATGATCGATCACAGAGAGTATTAATCTCTGGAGTTTGTTGACGAAACTATATTACTTTGGTTAACATCTGACTTCTTTATTGCCTTTCGTCAATAGAAAATGTTCCAGACGTGTTATCAATCTTAAGACTATCATACATCCATAAGTGTGTTTAGAAACTGTTGGCTGTTGATCTTTAAAGTGGATGAGATATTATTTACCTATTTAACCGTCAGCTGACAACATAAAATAAAACAGAAGTAGAAAAACTCTAAAAGACAAAATATTCTTTAGGTTTCATACTTTAAGTGATATCAATGTGTTTACTTTTAAGATTATTTTAAGATTAATCGCATAATTGCACAGGTCCTAATGTCTTGAAATCCCTCCTTAAGGATTTGAACCATAAATAAACTGACGTCTTTTTTATAATCTTCACACAACTTTTAACTTAAAGTGACTCAGTACTACTTATCTAGCCTCAAAGTCAATGTTGAATATATATATAGGGTGAAGTGTACGTAAAATTCCCCAACTTCTTCAAGGCTTTCATTTAGGTCAAACATGGTTATATTATTATACGGCCCAAACAGATAACAATTCAGTCACTACTAGTCAACTGATTTGAGCCGAACTATAAAACTTTTTAACAAAGGTTAATAGAAGAAAAGCTTGTAGAATATGCTGAAAATAACTTAAAATTAAGACGATGATTTAAGTGCCATGTTAATGAAAAATGTCTGAAAACACTGGACCGGTAGTATTTAGAATATGGGTTAAATGCAAGTGAACTCATGGCTCTCAGTAATGTTACAAATTTTTTTGGATCCTTTGACGTACTCGGTTAATCTCAGTTCTAACACCAAACCTAATGTGAATCCTTGCAAGTTATTCATTGTTACTAAACACATAATTCTGCTCACCCAATCCGTACTTCAATTCTTCCTCGCGTTCAATACTGACAACCAAATAGTCAGGGAGGAAATCGCTTATTTAAATATATACTAAACAGACATCAAACCTTCATTACATTACAGTGATTCATTTCTCAGGTTCAACATCACTGACTAGAAACACTCGATTTCCACTGTTTATTTGAAATGTCCTATCACTATTAAATTACAATAACTACGTCTTCGTTTGTCGATAGACAACGACAATGATATACATGATTAATATTATCAAACCATGGCTCAACCACTCAGCGGTATATCTGACTATTTACAGCAAGTGTTGGAATGCCGCAGTCCAGACGAACCCAACGAGACCAACGGAAAGCAGTGGCGGTGGTTATTTAACAGCCATAGCCGATCTCGTGGAAAACAACTCAGATTGATAAGAAAAATACATGATCACCAGACAAGTACACCTCAGTGCTATAAGACCTCTTCCAACAACTTATGGTAAAAGGTAATACCAATGCAATAACACTGACTTGACTGGTTGCACAGAAGTAACTCGTGTCGACCACTTCCTAAAGGGCTGACCAATTTCTTCTACATCATAACTTATTCACAACCCTCCTAACAGTAGCTCCGATTGTGAAGCACTGACTAAGGCTTAGAAAAAACAGAAAAAACATGTTAATAATGACCATATTTAACTTCATCAAAAAATTAGGTACATCTGAGAAACAAGAATGCCTCATTCATTCGCAACACAAGGGCAGACTACACGACGGTTATAGAACGACTTCAGAAATGCCTATGGTACTAAAATGTTGGGGTCTGACAGTCAATGGTCGTCGGGAAATGATAAGAATTTTACTCAGGGATATTAAATCACACATAGTACTTTAAGTAAAAAGACAAACATCCTGGCATATGCCAGACATAAAATACCTGCTAAAGGTAAATAGAAGAACCCAACATAAACTGAATTTTTTACTACAAGACTCTTATTTGGCACTGAAACATAGATCTAACGTAACAGTGATAAGCTTCAGGAGATATTTTCGGACAAAAATAGCAGTTAGGATACAAACTCATCGAAAATACCCCTTTGGGTTAGTGACTAAGTTATAACTTATAAAACAAGGTATCAAGGTTGTCACAGAGCCTAATAGTGGATGTCTTACTAACGCAGTAACGTCAGAAATCCCTAATGAAAACTCTATAATTAGCTAAACCAATAAACTACAAGTGCGGAAGGCACTTCGATTTCATTGCCAAATGATGGTATAGGAAATATCCATCAAACTTACAGTTTAATAACAAGAAAAATGGAGTTCTTGAACCTGGGAAAGTGTGGTATTTGTACGTGGTAAATATCTCTATGTGCCCCATACCAGATGATTACGAATTCTAATTTATGCTCATTTAGTTCTACTTGTTGTAAATTGTATTATTTCGGAAATTCCTACTTATTACACTAGTTTGAAAATTCGATACCATCACTATAGAATTGTTTTCGGCGCTTTTATAACGTACCCACTGTCTCACCCCGAAGTTTACAATATTTCTGCGCCTCTTATTGCCAGATACAAATCACCGAGACCAAGACCATAAACAGTCAACGAAGTCGCTGATAAGATTGACGAAGAAACCTTTCGAAGATAGACTCTGGCACTGGCGTTTATTTCAATGCGTCGCTGGAGAATAATAGGTGATCTGAAGAATGGCTTACAGAATACAAGTACGTCAATTTTTTCAAACTTAAAATAACTATCAAGTCCTCATCACAGATCTCTGCCAGTTAATCCTCAAAAACCTGTATATGAAAGGGGAAAAACCTAAGAACCATGCCAACTTCTTTTCATTAGGAATTGTCCTTATTTGTAACATACTCAGGCTCAGTGACTATAGTTCATCTGTGGATAGATTGGGCAGAATTTGCAAACGCCTACCCTCTCATGGATCACCATCCACAACTTGAAATGGCTTTTTTCGTGCGTGTTCCAGAACTCCTATATTAATAACATGATGTCAGCTTGTTCCTATCGTTTCCAAATACCTTCCATACTTCTGCTATAGGTTGTTAAAATCCACAGTATTATCAAAAGATTCATTTATTTACTCATACAGATAATTGTCTTCTCTTGTCGCCCGAACTCTTGATACGTTATTTTCAAAGTTGATATCAACTATCAAACTCCTTGCTAGTAATGTGTAGCTACCAGTCCCAGAAACACTTCATTCCTTCATACACAGGTTACAAGATAAATAAGCCGACAAAACTATCAAAGTGACTAGAACTAGTGCAACCGAGTTGTTAAACTACCGCGATTTAGACAGCTTCACAGGCTTGAAACCGCATTGAAACAACAACATGTTGGTGGGTTTGTACCAACACGTGAAAACGATAACGGAAGTTGTAACAGTATTTACGTTGGAAACTCCTCAAAACTAAGCTAACGCTAGATTAGCAGAGTAACAGTACTTAAAAAACCACAGTGAAAATTACAACAAACTTTCTTCATGTAATTTACGTGGACCAAAGTTTTCACTTTTGTATGACCTTAGTTGTTTATAACCTTCCGTTTAGTTTGACTACAATAGTAACGCCGATGTAAAAATTTGAATTTATGCGTATTATAGTAAATTAATCTATATGGTTGGTTCTGCTGTCGAATTACCATAATATTCTAGGTAAAACAATCCTCATCCTGTTTTAGTATTTTTGACTGAGCAAACGCTTGTCATAGATTTCTTCATATAAAAATTATACACCACCCATAATGAAATATGAACATGTTGATAAGTAGAATTTTTCTGAAATAATAGAACGCTTTGTGATTACAAATGATATGAAGGTAAAGACTTAGAGCATTTACAACAGTTCACGCAAGAAGACAAGATATGTGGAAATAAAGGGTGAAGAAATTTTGGCGAGACTATATTTTATAGAAAATACCTAAGAGATTTCACTGCTACTACGAACGACAATGAACCACGATGTCACCGTTTTCACAGAACTGGAATGATTAGTGCTATTTTTCCAAACTTGAAACCAACACTTCTATTTTCTCCAAAATATCTTTTTTTTCACCACAATTAACACCGGTTTATCTACTTTCACGCAAAATTGAAACCGAATTGCTTAATATTTTGAGATACTAACAGGTTTTATAGTTGTAAGCAAAACTTAATGCACTAGTATGTCGTATACTTCGGAAATTAACCTTTAATCCCCTGGGTCAACAAATTATGCGTGCTCGACAATGTTCAACATAATGGTTTAAATGAGGAGAATTTACTGACGATTCTTACAAATACAGTTATCACTAACATTTGCATAATGGTCATGGTGGAACATCCACATCGCGAATGACAGAAAAAGTTGTCTCAAACCGTAATCTAAATATCTAACGAGAAGTTTTTGTTCATATATGAAGAAAGCTTGTTAGATCAAACGAGATTAATCACAAGGATCAGTTTGACCGATATAATGTCCAAAATATTAGCTTAAATAAAAATCCAACGCTAAACTATGGCTCATGAATTGTGAACCCGGTAAATAAAGGCCGTATTTATTGGCCAAGTATTCTTTCTATACAAGGTTTTGAAACACAGATATACTTTATAACGTCCGGCAGTAGTTATGCGAAATCCGGCCATCTTATTCGGGAGATTCTGTGGTAGTACCTATCACTGAAAGGCGTACCGAAGAAGTACATCAACCATGAAAAAGCTCTCACCTCACACTATCGTCCGAGTCAGAGCCCATAGCGAACTACCATCGGAAATAAAACCCTCAAGTGGTGATTGAGGAGGCTGTCCACTTTCTCTATTTTTATTAAGTTTTGTCGTAGACATTCATTTAAAAATAGAATTTTTCTGTGGTTTTCAGGTGCTGATGTTCCAGTAAGAGATTTTAGCAACTTAGAATATTCAGATGATATAGTTTTGTTTAAGAATACATTACAAAATCTAGAGTCTTCGGACCTCTTTAATTAATGATTCAAGCATATTAGCTTGTGGTTCTCTGTTTTTATACGCCAATTGTTGCTTTACGACCTATCTGCGTTAACGCTTCAACTAATGACAGAGAGTCATGCATTTTATTCTGTTAACCAATTCAACGGTTTCGAATTTCATCAGTTCTAGTGCGTTAAATATGTGACGAAATATCAGTAATAATTCAGAAGGATTTTTTTTGCCAACACGCTCTACCTATGGTGCAGGTCAGCTGTTCATCTGTCCACCAAAATGTGAATTTCTGAACAGCAGCTCTATGTTTTGTTTCGCTTTGTATATGTGAAAAGAGGCCACTAAAAATAAACTGTACTCTAAGGTTAGCAGTATTTGATCGTAGGTGCCTTTGAAGCTTTGGTTACGCACGTAATGATAGCCTGATATTCAGTACTGAGGTTAGTCACATGATGCCAAGTGAAGATTCATAAATAAGTAATAAGGTGAGGACTTTTCATAAGCTGAAGTGGTCAAGACAAGTGTTATATGTTCTTCACCACCAACTACCTTGAAGGGTGATGTTTTTAGTGTAGAAGTAGGCTGGAAGAAAGCTACTATCGGTCAAATCAAAACATGACATCAATCTTTGAAGTCATTGGTAGTTGGACAAAACCATGTTAGTGGGTTTAAACTACCTGTCAGAGGTCCGCCTAATAATCATAACCAATGGTTAGAGACTTTGAATAACATGTCACAAAATCTTTTGCAAAAGTACAGATGCATCCGCTTTTTGTCTTTCCCATATTTTGAGCTTTTGAATTCCTCATATTTTGGTGCTTTTGTTTCACCAATCAGCATTTTCTTCAATCATACATTTGATGTTCACTTTTTTTAATCACTACGCATACTGAGGTATGATAGTTTGGATCAACTCGTACGTGAGGCTATTGACGATTGGACTAAGTTATGCAGGTAAACAAGCAGATTACAAAGTTAGTGTCTGCTTAGTTGTCATAATCAGTTGTTGGAAACGTTGAATGACACGACAATGACACGGGTGCATCCAATCTTCTTCTTTACAAAGTTCCTGAGTATCGAAGTCTCCCTTCATCTTTTCTTTTTTCCACGGCTAATCTTTCCTACTACTATTATTGATATTATTGCCACCTCCTCAGCTCTGAAATTCTTTTCTCTATGTTGGCGGGGTGTGACTACCTCAGTCGGGACAGATTTGTGCCATTTTCTACATTACATACGTCTAATTGATTTTTCAGTGGTTTATTATCGTTTATATGTGACAAATTGTGGGTCAACGAGTATTTTTATTTATGCTTATGTGCTAAACGTTATATGAAATCTATCTGCATAGTTTTGTGATTGTTTTTTTGGCTTTCAATTTGCCACATATACATAACTGTGTAGCTTTACAACTAAACTGACTTCATACTCGGATCGTAACGTAGTCCTCTGTCAAAATTAATATCGTAGAAGAGAGAGAGCTAACAACTGTTTGCACTTCCGCTAAAAAATCTAAAGACGCCCTAGCTCTGATTTTGACTTCATTACAGAAGATAATTGCAAGCAGACTATTATATTTAAACTTACTTTCGTGTTTAATCCCCTTACGTTTATTTTAGATTTCTGTTTTATCAGTTAAATAAGTAATTGCTATTCATGGACCCAAGTAGGTGTACAAGGAAAAACAAATCAGGAAATGCTAAATTTCGACTACTGAGAACTCTTATGAATTGTTAATCAGATTCTAGCAAACAATATATTATCAATGACAATTTATGTTGAACTAGTTATGAATTGAAACTTATAACTGGTAATCGTCATGCTATCTAACCTAAATCAAACGTATTACTATATATAGATCATGACATATTGAAGACTGGTTTATTCCAAAATTTAATGTTCTTTGTATTCAGAAATCTTCACTAAATATAGTTCACCTAGTATTATTTGGTTTTCGATAAAACGATGGTTTCCTTCTTGAAAACACAAGTAACACCTAGTTTTCTTTCGGGGAAATACAAATATATAATTTCATGGGACTAAATAGTTTCCATTTATCGTCGTATTTTGTGTACATTGAAGTTTAAATAACTAGTTTGGTGTATTACGTCCCCAAGAGCAACTTCAAACTTAGTGTTTGACAGATCACCTTCTAAAAACAAAGAAAGTATATCTCTACGTCACAGTGTTTCACAATAGTATTGATAATATGAAAACTTGGAAACTATTAAGCCTATGAAGTCCCGATTTTATACAAAAGCTTTCAACTTCTGCGTAAGAAATTCAAGCTCTAAGAAAATTTCACAAGTAGCATTGCTTAGATTTTCGACAAATCTAAATTCCATGTAGATGAAATTATTGAGACACTAAGAAATCAACAAAAATATACGGCCGTACGATTAGTAAATCTATTTGAAAAATAACAACAGAAGCTTATGGATAGTCCCTAAAAAGTTTAGATTCATTGATCACGTGAAACATTAACATTTCGCATTTCGAAATTACCAATAAGTGAAGCTATATGCTTGGAAGTCACCATTAGGAGAGTTGTTTATATTTATATCCAACACAGACACTGTCGACATTGAGAGTTTTTAAACACTGACATTCTTTTTGTTTCAAATTCGAAATTGTTCCACTTTTGAATTAGTTTCTAGGAAAAGATGTACATACTGTAGATCTGTACTATGTTTGATCTCCATTATAATCATCACTTCCACGGTGTTCTGATATGATTAGTTTGATTTAATTCATAATCAAAGCTTCCGTAAATATTAGAATTGGGTGCCTCTGAGTTCACCAAGATGTTTGCGAGATCAAAATGTACGTTTCATCTACGGATCTATAAATTCATTATAACCACGATAAAAACATACATGAACATTAATTCTTTCTTTTCAAATATATAGAAGAATAATTACTATGATATTAAATGAAATTCAATGCGTAGGCAGAAAATAATCTAAAGTCTACTGACAATAATAAAATTTAATGACACTATTTAATCCAAAAAAATAATCCTAATACTGCATGTCTTACTTGCCGTTCTAAAAATACTATTTCCGTGTAGTATATAGGCGTGGTTTTCAAAATTATATTGGTGAGAAAACACCGTTTTTCAATGACACTTAAACAAAAGTGAAATGCTGATAATTTAATTTCTAATGTTTTGAACTATTCTGTTTTTGCACAAGTAATTGACTAAATACACTCAGTAGCTTTAGGTTGAAACAAGCATTACTTGGTTAGAATCCTGAGGTGAAAGTCAGCTTCGGAATGCAGATACATCCAGCTAACGAGTTCTAAGTAAGACAAAGTGCACATCATTGATTCTACTGCTACTAAAGTTCATCTATTCTATATTAAATAACTATAAGTTTTGAACCAAAGTCGTATGTCTTTTTTCGGCTGAAATAAGTTACGAATATTTATGACTAAATAATTAGGACAACACATTTAAATAATTAGTTCCATTGAAATAACACAACTCATGTTTCACTTTCCCAGTGAAGAAAGGAAGTCTATATTACATCATCCTTAACATTTTTTTATTTTCCCGAAATATTCATAAGTGCTTAATCGATTTGTCACGAAACCTAAGCTGAATAAATCAATTTTAGAGAAGACTGGTTTGTAGAAAAGACTTCAAGCGCTGTGTACAATTTTTATGTGTTCTGATTTTAAAGTTAGTATATGTGTAGAATCATCGTTTTAGAGCATATTCAATATCAATACAATACTTACAATTTTAGTAAAAAAAAATACATAGACTTACTTACTTACGCCTGTTACCCCTCGTCTAAGAGCATAGGCCGCACACCAGCGTTCTACATCCAATTCTCTCCCAAGCAATCCTTTCCATTTCTTTCCAGTTAACATTCATCCTTTTCATATCTGCTTCTCCTTCCCGACGTATTGTGTTCTTTGGCCTTCCTCTTCCCTGCTTCCCTTCAGGATTCCAAGGTATGGATTGCCTCGTGATGCACATTGGTGATTTCCTTAATGTATGTCCGATCCACTTCCAACGTCTTTTCCTAATTTCTTCTTCAAATGGAAACTGGTTTTTCCTCTCCCATAAAACGCTGTTGGTGGTGTTATCCGGCCAGTGAATGTTGATTATTTTGCGTAGACAATTGTTTATAAAAAACGTGTTCCTTCTTGACGATGGATGTAGTAGTTCTCCACGTTTCAGTTCCGTAAAAATACATAGAGATTCTGGTATATCAAACTAATTGTCAGAGCTTACGATTTTTTTGTTATTTCACTGACGTTTAGTGAATTTATCCTAATTTATTAACATAGTTTCTGATCTGTATTTATAGTCGATTAACATACCAAAGTTACCAATATATTTTTTACTCATCAAAATCTACTATGTAGTTAAAAAAATGCCTTAGTAACAAACAGTGAGTTGTAATTCCGAATACAGTATATGCAAACAATGTCTTCTTTTTACTTGATGCTCAAATTCTGTCAGAATTCGCGTTTACGTCTTGACGAATATTCGTGTACATTATAGATTTTTTGACAATCGAACTAATATATATATATATATATATTTAATATCCCAAGGAGTAGAAAAATTAGATTTTCTGACGTTTTATGACTCAGTGTAAGCCACTTCTTCAGAGAATAAATAACCAAATTAATAATATATATATATATATCAGAAGGGGGTTTGGGGGAGATTTTTGTAATTTTTATAGATGAGCTCATGAGTCAATTGAAGCTAGACCACCATGAAGAACATGGAGGCACTAGACGACCGTTTCGTCCTCTTGTGGGACTCCTTGGCAGTGCGCATCCACGATCCCACCTCGCGAGATTCGAACTCAGGATTGATTGAAGTTAGACATCAACACCGTTGGATGACGACTCAGTGGCCTATCGATTAAGTGTTCTGGCGCGAGACTGGTAGGCCCTGGGTTCGAGTCTCACGAGGCAAGGTCGTGGATGCGCACTGCTGAGGAGTCCCGCAATAGGATGAAACGGCTGTCCAGTGCCTCCATGTTCTTCATGGTGGTCTAGATTCAATTGACTCATGATCTCACCTATAATGTATATATATATATATATATATATATATATATATGTTCTTAGTATTCGCAGCTATATTTTCATCTCTTTTTTTAGTATTATCGAATTATTTAAAACCAAATGCCAGTCAAAGAAACTATAAATAATAATTTAACTGATGAAGAAGAATTACATGATGGATATCTATCACCCAATTTAATTATGTTACGTTCAAGGGGAGAAAATGTACAATTTATTACTAAATTAAATTTATGGTAAATAAATGATTTCAATTAGGATTGTTCATATTTATAGGGGTTTAAAACTAAAACATGTTTCAACTTTAAAATGTATGCCAAATTTAAAAATTATTAATATGAGGTAATTCATATTTCAATATTCACTGATATATATATCACATTTTTTTCATAGTTCAAATTGTTTACAATCACTTGAACCATTTTCAAATTGCTTAAATCTATGCGAACTTTATATACGCAGTAATCAAATTGTAAATATTGATGAAGTGGCACATTTAAAATATTTAAATATGCTTGAAAAATTATGGTTAAGTGGAAATCCATGTTGTCATTATTGTAGATTAATCATTTTCTTGTTAATTTTAAATGATTAACTTTTATTTTAGTTAAAAATTATGAAAGAAATGAAAAAGTACTATGTGATTCATTAGTAGTATATAGATGTACGGTGATTCGGAATATACAAAGTTTAATGCATTTAGATCAAGAAGGTAATATGAATAAAAAAATATTTTTGTTATGACGAATAAAGTATTTTTTTGTATTCAAGTGTGAAAGTGTTTTATATAACAATTCAATTTTCATTGTAAGCAAAGATGGACAGGGGATAGAAGTGGAATCCAGGAAATGCATTCCGTCCTATTTGGGACTTGTCAGATGAACGTACCTGCATTTCAGAGTTGATGTTCACTCTGTAATTCGAACCCATTACCTTTCGCTTCAAACGTCATCACGTTATCCACTCAACTACTGAGTCCTGATAGCCATTTGCTTATGCGATGGGGTGAAGTTTAAATTCACTTGATATTGTTTGTTTGAATCTTCCCATTGATGTTTAAGACTGACAAGATTCCACTTTTAGCCACTATCCATTTTTGTTTATAATGCTTGTGAATTAAAGCTATATCGAGGCAATACGCACAGTATGCACATATGCTAATTAGAGACTGACCAGTTGCAGTCTTAAATATCAATGAGGAGATTCAAGCAAACAGTACTAAGTTAATTTAGTTCAATTTTCAGTTTTGTAATTTATCATCAATAACATATTCAGCGTTGAATTTAGTTGGCATAGCTGTACACATATGTTTGATAGAATTTGGTAATCATTCGAAAAACAACGATTAGTATGAAGGTTTAAAGAGATTAATGAATGTTGTGAATATCACTAATCCATCTCAGTAAGGCAACTAATAAAGATCCTGAACAGCGAAAAACCACGATCTCACTAAGGTTAAAATCCAGGATCTTCAGGCTTGCACACAAACTCTGATAATTTAGACTACTGAAGCAAAATCTAGTAATATATATATCTAAATTCAATCAATTCACAGTACCACTCCATCATCTTCTATTGTCTTCAATGAATGACTGCCTCACATCTGACACAGTTGAGGTTTACCGATCACAGCCTCTCACTAGAATCCCAGAATTGCCTCTTGAAATTAATCACCAATGAGAACATGGTAATTATCTTAGGTGCGCACTCCCAAGGAGGTTAATACTAGGACAAAACAGCATTATCGTGAACTCCAATTAGTTGAGCGAACTATAGAGAATTGTACGTCAATTAACAAGTGTTTCAAAAGCTCTTAGAACTCTTAGAAGGTTTGAAAAACCACATCCAGGTCATGCTATAAAAATCGACTCTATAGACTAGGGAGTTTTAATTAAATATGTTATATATTCAATTACAGTCCATTCCATATATATTATAGTCATCATTTAATATCTTTCAATAATATAAACTTCACTCCAGCTTATGTTTGTACTTCGCCGATTTATTAAATCACTAACACTAAGATAATATTGAAAAAGTGTACTTATAAATCCTCTAGATTGTTGGCTTACATAACTTGAAGTTCATTCGATCTAATATTGTACTACATCATATCTTAGTATAGAAATACAGCTCTTAGGTAAAAGTAGTTGGATTCATTGTTTGTACTTTCTCCAAGATATTGTAAGTTTAATGTATTTTATTTAAGTCTTATCACTCTTCATGTATATATTCTATCCATAAACAGTTAGAAATTTCAACTAACTATAAGCAGTAATTTGTAGTGAGTTACCTTGAACAAAACCTGTTGTAATCATTTGTTTAGCTGGTGGAAACTTTGATGAGCTGCTTATAAACATGGACAAACTTCACATATTTACTTACATTCAGTCAGTCAGTCACAACGTAGAACTTCGTACGTACGTACACCAGTTCGAGTAGCCATACCACATTAACACAAAGATGTAGTTGTCGATTCATATCCTATAGTAGTAGAAGTAGTAAGAGTATAAGCAGTTATTGGAAAGATTGGGGTTTGAAGATTCTATTCAAGTAGTATAATCTAGTGAAATGAATTTGAAAAGAGAAAAAGATAGAGATGTGAAGAATTTAGAAGATTAGAATTAGGCAGAACACAAAGATTGGATGCACCTTCGCCATTGCAAACGATTTTGAGCCATGTCATTCAAGGTCTTTAACCATCGATTATTATCATCTCGTAAATCCCGATCAGGTAGTCTACAGCTACCAACATGGCTCAGTCCTCTTGTCAGTGACTTCATGGATTTGTGCTACGTTTCGGTCTGGCCGCCCCTAGCTATCTTCCAACCTACTCCTACACCATAAAATATTGCACAACGGAGTAGTCGGTGACTGTGCATACGTAACACGTGTCTCAGCCATCTCAACTGATGAAGTTTCACTACTTCATCAATCGATTTCCCATCCTTACCTAGTACCCGTTTTCTAACATCTGCATTACTTACTCGGTGATCCCAGAATATACGAGCAACGTTTCGAAGACATCTATGATCGATTACTAGTAGCCTACGAATATCCTCTACTCTTATCGGCCATGTTTCACAGCCATAAAGTAGAACGGAATGAACTGATGTGCAGTAAACCCACTATTTGATTGGTGGACGGGTATCTCGCCTACGCCATAAATGACGCAAGTTGGCGAAAGCTAGACGAGCCTTCTGTATCCGTGCTGAGATTTCGTCACACACCAGACCACAAGGGCTGATGAGACTCCCGAGATAAGTGAAGCTGTCAACACGCTCAACTATTTCACTCTCTATCATTAGTACAGGTGCCGATGCAACCCAATCTTGAAGTGACATTTTGAACTTCGAGAGGGGGGAATGGCATCCCGAACATACCTTCATAGTTGCTTGTAGTGATCAGAAGACTCTGCATTTATTTACTTACATTAATGACCATAGTCAATGAATGAAAATGTTGTTATTAGATATAGAAACTAAAAGTATCTTATTACCTGAATATATTGTTGAAAACTTGTAATATATAACTTAATTTAAATCATTTAACCATAAAAAAATTTGTGCAATGGTTTTTATTCTATCTTTTTTGTGCTAGAGCATTCAGTACAACAGAGATATTTGTGGACATGAGTGACATTCAGTTAATATAAGACATTTGTCATTTTTAACCATTTTTTAATATAATGAAATTTTCAGTTGACAAATGCATTGACACATTACTATTTATTATTTAAGATAAAAATCAAAATGAAAATTATGCACTAAACAATGACTTCTTACCAGAATGTGGGTTTATGGTGATTGTAGTAATTATAATAGTTGAATGGATGAGTCAATCATAAGGTTGCACAAGATTATGGATTGATTAAAGTTAAAAATTAACACAACTGGATGTCGGCTCTGTAGTTTAGAGATTAAGCGTTCGTGTGCGGGGCCAAAGGTCTTAAATCCGAGTCGTGTCTGTAGGATCGTAGATGTGCACTGCTGAGGAGTCCCATATTATGACGAAATGGCTATCCTATGCTTCCAGGTTTTCAATGATAGTCTAGCTTAGATTAACTCACGAATTCAACTGTTAAAAATAACTTTTTACAACTAAATATATAGCTGACTTTTTAACTATTATAGTAAATGTTACCTCGTAAAGCTTCATCGAATAGATTTGAAACGCGTTTTCAACTGTTGTTCTTTTTATTATCCATTTAATCAATCATAATGTAACTTTTAACTGATAAACAATGAATATAAAGTATAAACTTAAGATACTAAATAAATAAACCAAGCCTATTTGTGATTATAAAATGTTGTTAGTTGAAATGATCAACAAATATGCAACAATTTTCAATCTCAATATACCTTATTTCAAATTCACTTGGTATCGTTTGTTCGAATCTTCCCATTGACTATTAGGACTGCAATTGATTAGCCTCTTACCGGCGATATGTGCATACTGTGCGTATTGCCTCGATATAGCCTTAATTCGCAAGCATTATAAGCAAAGATGTATAGTAGCTAGCAGTGGAATCCAGGACGTGCATTCCGTCCTATTTGGGGCTCGTCAGATGGATGTACCTGCATCTCAGAGTTGATGTTCACTCTGTGACTCGAACCCAGTACCTTTAACTTCAAACGTCATCAAGTTATCCACTCAGCTACTGAGTCTTGATAGACACTTGATTGTGTAAAGGGGTGAAATTTAAATTCACTTGATATTGTATGCTTGAATCTTCCCATTGGTGTTTAGGACTGCGATGACGTTTGAAGCGAACGGTACTGGATTCAATTCTCAGAGTGAACATCAACTCTGAGATGCAGCTACATCCAGCCAATGAGTTCCAAATATGACGGAACGCACTTTCTGGATTCCACTACTAGCCATTATCCATCTTTGCTTATAATACCTTATTTCAGTCAACAACGAATTTAATGGTAGCATTTTTTTTAGAGTATTCTATTCTGTTTTCATGTTATATTGAAATTAATTTCGTACACAGTTAACTGACATGTTATTATAATGAACAAACTTTAAAATGTATATATGAGTATATATATATTAGTAACTAAGAGTATCCTTATGTAGGAAAATTTGTTTTTTTTTTCTAATAATTGCTTATCAATTGATTTTAGTAATTACATTAGAAGAACGAGAGTTATCAGAAGAACATGGCATTTTCTTAACAGCTCCACCGCCTCAATTAATCATTGATGAACAATCTCAATCAGAAATATCAGAAACAACATTAACCAATATTAATCAAACTGATGTAGATGAATCCGTTAACACACATAGTGTCATCGATATAACATTAAGTTCAGACGTAGAAATGAAAAAAGATAGATATCAGTCGGATTTACCAGGTAAATAATATAAATTATGTTTGGTTGATATGTTAGTTAAGATTATTTCAAGCTGGTTTTAGTAATGGGTAAATATTAAGTGATGGACGATTGGAAATCAGAAAGCACTAGATATTTATTCTACCTTAGTGTGAATTTCTTCAATAATGTGAACTCGACTCCACCAGTTAACAAACTCAGAACCTTCAGTTCTCCCAATTACGCCTCACCGCCAAGTGCATTCTAGACAAATAATTGGGAGTTATATGCTAGTAGAATTCAAATACGTCAGAAGTAAAGTAGTTATCCATCCAATAATGACAGTAATGATGAGGCTGAATATTATGAACCAGTTAAAGTTAGGAATGTTGACCAGTAGATTTCAACTCAATGATCTCCAACTTATGATGTTTAAATCTTGGATTCAACTTCTGGTAGATTTATGAGGAGCTTATACCACAAGAAAACATTGTTTTAGTGCTCCTTCCCCTTGGTCTTCAATGAGCACTCAGTTAGTACCATTTTGTAACGAAGAACAGCTTTAAGAATTTTTCTTCCCTCTGATTTACCTTGTCTCATCTTCGTTCATACTTTTCAGTTACGAAAAAAGAATCTCAAATAAATAATGTAGATAATGATATTATAAAAGATGTAAGTTAAATGATATGTTGATTGCTTCTTTGATTATCATAAATGTTTTATCTTACATTTTGTTAAATATCACATCGATATAAATCATTCTCACGGTTTAGTCAATAAATTTAGCTAATTCATGGAAACCAGTCTGCATCAAATAACATTTCTGCTTTTCTTTTTAGTAAGCTAATTAACATGAAAATTTTTAGACATTGGACAAGTTGTGTTGCTTTTTATGCGTTAAAACATATGCTGTTTTAGAAGAAAGTAATTTGTACATTTGATGGCGAAACAGTGGAAGAGATGGAAACATTCACGTATCTGAGAAGCATCATTGATGAACAAGGAGGATCGGATGCAAATGTAAAGGCGAGGATTAGCAAAGCAAGTGCAGCATTTCTACAATTGAAGAACATATGGAACTCAAAACAATTGTCAACTAACTTCAAAGTGACAATCTTCAATACGAACGTCAAGACAGTCCTACTGTATGGAGCTGAAATGTGGAGAACTACTACATCCATCGTCAAGAAGGAACACGTTTTTTATAAACAATTGTCTACGCAAAATAATCAACATTCACTGGCCGGATAACACCACCAACAGCGTTTTATGGGAGAGGAAAAACCAGATTCCAGATGAAGAAGAAATTAGGAAAAGACGTTGGAAGTGGATAGGACATACATTAAGGAAATCACCAATGCGCATCACGAGGCAATCCATACCTTGGAATCCTGAAGGGAAGCAGGAAAGAGGAAGGCCAAAGAACACAATACGTCGGGAAGGAGAAGCAGATATGAAAAGGATGAATGTTAACTGGAAAGAAATGGAAAGGATTGCTTGGGAGAGAATTGGATGTAGAACGCTAGTGTGCGGCCTATGCTCCTAGACGAGAGGTAACAGGCGTAAGTAAGTAGGAAAGTAACCTTTAAATAAGAATCGTTTTTACTATGGTTTCTTTTTTATTTAAAATTATACATTGAACCAAATAATTTTATACGAGGCAGGACAAGTCTCAATGATGAGTATCAACCAAACTTCCAGGGATTTTATTGGTTCATACCTTCCAATATTTTAGCTAGCCATATATTCAATACCTAATGATTTTCAGTCTACTAATTTCTTATAATGATCTACATACTGTACATACTGCTGCTTATTCTATTGTAGAAAACAATATGACTCGTTTTTTTCAGTAGGTATTATTAAAATCATTCGAGAATCTTCTGTACCCTGAAATTCAATGACGCAATTATCACAAATATTTTAACTGAAATTGATTCATTCCGTATACAAAAATTCATCGGTTTTTTAATTTCCCACTTGTTTAAAGGAAAATAAAGTAACCAATTATACTATTATCATACTATACTATTATTATACTATATTTCAAAGTGTTGTTTGTGTGTTATGAATGAATTTCGGATCAATCTCTATTATCATATGTGCATCCTAAGTGGGTACTTGAATAATGGTTTCAGTTTAAGTTTTCATTGCACTAAGATTGTTGCTATTACTGAAATTCAGGAATTAGGGATTTTGTGTGAATGATAACTCTGAGATTTAGGTACATCCAGGCGATGATACTCAAATAAGATAGAACGTTTCTCACGTACCCTGCTGTTTTCTATTATCAAAAAAATAGTTTAATCTTAAAATTAGTCGTGAATACATAAAGTATTCACAAAACTGTTTTAAAGCAATCTGAATGAGAGTATTCCAATTTTATCTTGAATAAACTGAGAAGTGGAACTATAAATTGAAAACACTCAAATAACATAAAACCGTGATTTTAGTCATTAACTACTGCTGGGTATACACAGCTATTTCAGCCTAGTTTGTGGCTCTTCAATAGTATGAACAAGAAATTTTGTTATGTTTTGAGTCAAACACTACCATTGAACTCCTGAGTTAGAACTCAACTGGCAGGATTTTCTATTTTATTCAGTTTCCAATGTAGTGAAATTTAGAATTCATTGAATTCTTGACGGTTCTAAACTAAAACAAATGAGTTACTTTGTATTTCATGATTATCAGTGCTTTCCAGGATGATCAGTTGAAAAGGAGTTGGATACTTCGAGACATACAAACACACTGTTCATACAGTACGAATATGCCTCACTAGATCGTTTTTTATTATTTCGTAGGTGGTGTTCGTTCGAGACTCATCTTAGTTGAACTACCCTCGAAAATCTAAAATAGTTGGTCTGCTATTTTGTATTAGTATAAGATTTGCCTAAAGTACGCATCCATGATCACGCCAGCAGCCAAAACCACGACCTAAAGATGTAGTAACTGGTGCCTAAGCATTAAATGAGTGAGTCTTCATTTAATGCCATACATTTCTAACTTTGGACTACTCGTGTCACTAAACTACCATGATGAAGACTATTTATCCCACAAATAGCTGAGCTTCATAAGCTGTGGCTTCTCAGAATAATTTCAAGAATTGATCTAGAATCAGCCAATAATGAGCCCGATGTTTTAATTTCGACATGGAGGGTGACGATTACCATCTACAAACCAAATAAATCCCCCATAACAGTAACCTTTTTAATACATGAATTCGACTTAAACTTTTCTGTAGCAATGAATTTGATAGAACAAATTCATTCGACTACCGACATGCCATCACACTCTGAAAAACATGTTAATCATTTAATCCCCATTGAATTTAACAGCTAATTCCATTAATTGAATTTCAGCCCTTAAATTTCTACTATTTTCTAAAACTTTGAGTATAACTTTCTGTTTATTGCTTTGAGTTCTTCTGAAACTTCTTCTGTATTATCGTTCAATATAAACAGGATATTACGACTTCTTTAGGAATTTATTATTCACGAGCATGTATTACTGATGCAAAATAATACCTTCATATTTTTAGAATAGCTAATAGAAGGTTGAAATATATTCCATCATTTCATTATGTTTTTAACTAATGGTATTTACTCTTTACTGAAATGATTTTTTTCAATTACTTTGTAGCCAAGATCAACAAATGACATTGTCCAGCTAATCAATAACAATATAGATTCTAAGTCACCTTTTGTTAAAAGAAAAGGTCGAAATAGATCCTACTTACAGGATGTTACATTAAAAGAGACAAAGTAAGTAATTGTGATTGTGTTACATTTCAGCTGATATATAACCCTGATAATTATTAATTGATGTTCCAATTTATGAACCTAAAACTTATTCAATCACTAATTTGAATGTGAGAAAGAAATGTAAAATACACAATTATTGAAATTTGTTTCATGACCTTGTTTACCCATCGACTTTTTGTGATCATACTTAATAATTTCAAAACGTGAAATTAACTGATTTATTGTCAAGAAAATCATCTGAAATCGTTTTAAATTATTGATAAGTTTAGGAACACCTGAAAGAACTGGAAGGCCGTTTCTTCCTATTGTGAGACTCCTCAGCAGTGCAAATCAGCGTTCCCGCCCCATGAAATTTTTTTTTCAAAAAATGTTAAATTTTCTATTAGATAGAATGAACTAATGCAATGAATGTATTAAACACTCATTAGTAACTTCTTATAATCCGGAATAGTTTAATGAATATTGAAAGAACAATCATTTATAATGTAGAACAATGTGAATGTACACTGAGATATGAAAACCTCAGTCAGATTGGCTTATTCAATTCAATGACTAATTAGTTGAATATTTTTTAAAATAAATTGAGCAACCGTTCACCAATTGTCTTCAGTCAGTTGATATTTGTACAACAAACGTGGATGAACTCCACTGGTCACGGCTTCCCACTAGAATTTCAGGAAATATCTCTTGAAATCAGTCACTAGCGAGCATATGATTATAGATTAAAAGAGGTTTTGTAGAGATTTCAGTATTTTCATAGTTGAAATTGTGATGGATGCGCACTGCTGAGGAGTCCCATAATAGGACGAAACAGCTGCCCAGTGCATCTAGATTTTCCATGGTGGTCTAGCTTTAACTGACTCATGATTTCAACTATGAAAATACTGAGATCTCCACAAAACCTTTTCTGATCAATTTTTTAAATAAATCAAAATTGTTACAGTAAGTCACTATGATGTAATTTGAAAAGCAATAAATTTATATGATAATGATGATACTACTACTTTTGATTAGAATATAGTATATTGCTATATGTAGAAAGCTATCCTTCAATATGATACTAAAAAGAATTATACTATTTATTCTAACATGAGATTTATTTCTCAAATTGTACATCAAAAACCTATTCATATTCTTTACTTTTCATGTTAGCTTGCACAATTTCTCAAAGTCAAATGACTTCATATTAATTTTGAAAACAGCAAACTAGATTTTTGAGCACTGGACCATGGAAATGTTTTTTTTCAACCGTAAATAAACCAAATAAATAGACATAGGAAAATCTATCACATAGAGTCTGATGACGTGGTGGTCGAGCTTGCCTATCGTGATGAATCAATCGAGCTGTACTGGCTGGAACAATCGTTCCTCAAGGTCCTACCATGTCAGACAGGTCGGTTGAAGAGCGGTAAGACTAAAAGCAGCAACCCCAAGGTCCGAAGGCGTAGTCGTACTGTTGACTGTGAAGAGGTATGACGGCAGTAAGGTGTTTCCTTCAGACAACCAGCATAACAGCGCTGCTGCCTTGCCTCAAGGAGGGGTGGGGTTAGAAAAGGTCGACCCTAAAAATGTACACCTCGCCTTATCCCACGGATTTCCGTCTCCGGCTGTAAGGTCCGTTGAAGAACGGAGCTAACACTTCGAAAATCCCCCACAAAAAGGTCTTGTGTGACTGACCTCGAGCAGTTGTCCCTTGGACACTGCGGTCACGCTCTCAGATCATTAAGACCATTTCTAATCCAATTTACTTTTCATGTACCTCTAGAAGAACCCTCCCACGGTGTGGGCAACCGGGAAGTGATAACTGCCTTCATACCTCTAACAACACTCAAGGTCACTGACGAAAACAGTGGTTCAAAATTTATCCTATTATGATGTATGCTAGTTGTTTTGACGGATATGAGTAGCATGTAATACCAATCAGAAGTGAAATGCCTGGAAGAAGATTGAGTTGAAAAGAACAGAAAGGAAAACACAAAAGAGTAAGAATAACCACAGAATTGAAATAATTATGATGCATGTAATGGATAAGTGAAAGAAGATATGCAAATTATGTATTTAATGTATGGTTTTCATATTTTATGAATACAATCTGTAATTTTGGATTAAACAATAGATTGGTTATCCCCACCAAGTGTTCGTCCACTTTACTATCAACTACTTATTGTCTAGTCGAAGTCATCTGTCACAATAAATTATATTCATGCGAATTAATTTAATAAAACAACCACCTTTTCTAATATCTACTATTCTTTTAATGATCAGAGAGGGTTTTGTGGAGATTTTAGTATTTTCACAGTTGAAATCATGAATCAATTGAAGTTAGACCACCATCGAAAACCCGGAAGCACTGGACGGACGTTTCGTCCTATTATGGGACTCCTCAACAGTGCGCATCCATGATCCCGCCTCATGAGATTCGAACCCAGGACCTACCAGTCTCGAGCCAGAGCCTTTAACCGATAGACCACTGAGCCGACATCCAACGGTGTTAATGTCTAACTTCAACCAATCCACGATTTAGAGCGACCGTTCATCAATTGTCTTCAGTGAGTTGATATCTCTACAACAGACCTGGATGATTTCCACTGACCACTGCTTCCCACTAGAACTCAAGGAAATATCTCGGTTAAGGGCTTTGACTCGAGACTGGTAGGTCCTGGTTTCGAATCTCGTGAGTGCGGGATCGTGGATGAGCACTGTTGAGAAGTTCCATAATAGGACGAAACGGCTGTCCAGTGCTTCCTGGTTTTCCATGGTGGTCTAGCCTCAATTTACTCATGATTTTAACTATTCTTTTATTATCTAAATTAATTTTCTTTAATGTTTACTTTCTTCTTGGTAATTAAAGTAAAATTCGTCAAGAATATGGCTTAAAACCGATAAATAAGAATAAAATTTCTTCACCTGCTAAACGACTGCAATCGATTGATCAGAAGGTAAGTATAGTTATTCAGTCATTCAAATATTCCCTCTCTCTCTCTCTGCTATTCATTTACGTTTTCCTTTTAGAATATAAATAAATTTAGTAAGAAAAATGTAAGTGTATACGCTGGTTTTCGAATTCAACTAACCCTTTAATCGCAAAGACATAGACAGATAGATTAACCTGATAACCTGTACACACACACAAATATAATTGATTGCCAAAATAAAAGATATGGGAAGTTTGTATGGAGATTTTTTAATTCGAACCATTAACTAACTTTATCATTAGACGGGATTTTAAAAAAACAGGTTGATTTACTAACAGTTTAATCTTAACATATACCTTCGCAATAGTATTCATCAACGACACTAGCAAGGATAGAATAGAATATCTGCTAGCTTCAATTAACTAGATTATAAATTAATAGATAAAATCTTAGCATGCCCATTAAGAGGTTACTGGTATATTTACACAAACCGGTGGTAACCGATGTGATACTTCAATTTTCATTTCCAGTTACACATTTATTACCCATTGACTTTTATAATTTAATCAGCTGTTTTTCCCATCAATTAACTACAAAACACAAATAATAATCCTTAATATTAAGATATCTATGCTCCTGTGATAAAATAAGTGTTCAGAATCTATGAAATAAATATGAGATGTCGTCTATATCGGAAAAAAATGAAACATACGTAAGTCATATTCATTTGATGATATATATCTTCCAATCACTGGTAGTGTATCGTAAAGTCATAAGTTGAGTAATGCTGAGTTTTGATAGAATAATCAGGTCTGATGTTGGTGTTTTAAGTTCTCACCTATCGAACCGGTTATAACTAATGTTATACAACCCTTTCATCATGAAACGTAATACTCACCGGCATAAATGTAGGCTTGATAAAAACTAGTAAAGACCATATCAAGATACTGCATCAAACCATCAAACCATTTACTGTCTACCTCAAACTTGTACGTAAACCCAAACGTCCTGGATAGAGCTCTTACTATAGCCTTAATCTTTGGTTAAAGTAATGATTGATAAAATTGGATACAGGTTCATTCATTTTTAATCTACCCAAGGTAAAAGTATGTGTAACATATCGTCAATAAAATATGTTTTTCACCGTTGGATTTCTCCAAGATGAGAAGTTTGGAACTTCTGTTAATTATTCTTGAGGTATTATGAATTAATGGTTAATAATTTAATACAACCTGTATCAAAAATGATCTTACCAAAAATGGATAAATTCAACCATTGAATAGTTAAACTTTCCCTACTTTATTATACACACATGCCTGAGTTTTTCATTTTAATTCAAAAGTTTCTCATTTTTATCGATGCTCTAAAACACATCAACTTAAGTTGGTAAATTTCTGTTCAGTATCTTTATTTTTTTTATTTTATTTGAAAACATAAATATTTGTACAAAGGGGCACCAAATATATATGCGCCACACAAATCTCATTTGATTTGTATGAGGGCTGTGATACTTCACAGGTGCCCAAACTGAAGCAGGTGGTTTCCTTAGGGGGCCACACCCCGAACCTTTGACCTAAAGATCTGATCCACAAGATAGTTGGGCAACGTTAGGAGATACAGTCCCATGGTATTCATACTCCATTTGTTCCCTCAGGATACTGGAGCCCATGTACACCATTGGTTTGGAATCAGGGTTTTCCAACTCCTATAGGTGGACCCTCGGTATTCACCGACCCGGTTAAAAAGCTGGACATTCGCTTTTCGTCCTCTCAATTTCGTAAACAACACCCGTGGTGCGAGAAGCCAGTGAGTAGAACTTTTCTGACAGAGGCTACATACGCGTGGCCATGTGAGAGCATTTGGAGAGGGAGAGCGAACTCGTCTCACTCTCGGCCATACCAGGGCATTTGTTAACGTACGATTGTATTTATAAATCACAGTTTGAATGGGCTTTGTTCAAACTGCCTAGTCATTTTTATTTCAGTGTTTTGTAATTAATTAAATAAATCTCCTTTTTAATCAATATGATTCCGAAAAATGTTTTTCTTTAATAATTTTAAATGTGTAGAATGAAAAAATTGTACGAAATTCAATCATACGATTACTAAAAACATTGAATTATGAAAGTTTAGAAAGAATAATTCAAGCGGCTGAGAAACGTATACTACGTTTAGCTGGTTTAACAAATAGTTCAAAATTACAATCATTACTAGTCAATGGTGATGTTGCTGAAGAAAATGACGGTGAATGGACACCAAATGGAACTTATGATTGTTCAAATTATATGAATGGAGATAAATAAGTCTGTCTGTTTTGTTAGATAAGAGACAGATATTGACATGATATACCATCAAAAGATAGTTAACAATCACATAATGAACATTTAAATAAAGAAGTAGATGTCATTATTGAGAAACACATTATTTCGACTGTTATTTATTTTCCTCATTTTGGGCTGTACTCACATTATCTCATCTAAGTTAATAATTGTAAATAATATTTTTACAAAAATTCATTGAATGATAGAAAAAAAACAGGGTCTATAAAACTTAAAAGCCTTTCTATTACCCTGTGATTATTTTTATTTATCAATAACCTACATAGGTAAATATAATCAGTCATAATTTAATTGATTTTGTTATTCAATTTTATTATCATAATTAAACTATTTTTACCCAAAAAATCTTGATTTATTTCCATGAAATTATTTTGTTTAAAACATTGATAACTTGAAATGTGATTGATCGTTTCTGATTATATGTTCTTTGAATTTAAAGAAATTAGGATGGTTAAAATCATGAATCAATTGAAGTTAGATCACTATGGAAAATCTAGAAGCACTGGACGGCTATTTCGTCCTATTATGGGACTCCTCAACAGTGCGCATCCACGATCCCGCCTCACGAGATTTGAACCCAGGACCTATCATATTCGCGCGGAATCGCTTAACCACTAGACCATTGAGCCGGCATCCAACAGTGTTAATATCTAACTTTAACCGATCAACGAAATTGAAGCAATTATTTTATTTGATAAATGTTGATAGTGTAATAAGAAGACGAAGATTGTCAGAACTATTGGCGCAATACATTTCGAACAATCTGATCACACATATATACATGTTAAGAACATTTATATATAAAAATAAAAGGTCAACTAGACTGGAAATGGGGGATAAGAGTAAACAAAGATAATAATAATAATAATGTGAAAACAATTTGAAACCTAATCACTCTGGATCATAAGCTAATATTAACAGGGTAGGTTTAAGATGAGAACAAACTGTTTTTCATTGTATGATAAACCGAATTACTATGAATTTACTTGTTAATGATCATTCTTAAATGGTTAATCTTTCAAAAGTCCTCCATCCTATAACAGATATATTAAATTAGTTAAAAACGATAGGAACACATTGAATTCAGGGTTCTATAAAAATATAGAACAGCCGTATTCATAGTTTACAGTTAATCTTACTAAAATCATTGTATGCAAATGTAGTACTAATCATTCAGTACTTCATATAACTTCTGTAAATTTTGAAGTAACTTACTTACTTACTCCTGTTACCGCCAATAGAGCATAGGCCACCGACCAGCATTCTTTAACCCTCTCAGTTCTGAGCCTTCCTTTATATTTCTTTCCAGTTTTTCTTCATTCTTCTCATGTCTATCTCCATTTCTCTGCGTAATGTGTTCTTTGGTCTTCCACTTCTTCTTTGGCCTTCAGGACTTCATGTGAGGGCTTGTCTTGTGACGCAGTTGAGTGATTTCCCCGATGTGTGTCCTATCCACTTCCAGCGCTTCTTCCTGATTTCTTCCTCCTTTGAGATCTGGTTTGTTTTCTCCCACAGTAGGTTGTTGCTGATAATGTCTGGCCAACGGATTCGAAGTATTTTGCATAGACAACTGTTGATAAATACCTGTGACTTTCGGATAATGGCTTTCGTAGTTTTCCACGTCTCCGCCCTATACAGTTGAATTTTCTTGACATTTGTACTGAAAATTCTGATCTTGGTGTTGGTTGACAATTATTTTGAGTTCCAGATGTTCTTCAGTTGTAAATATGCTGCCCTTTCTTTGCCGATCCTCGCCCTCACATTTGCATCAGATCCACTGTGTTCATCGATGATCCTGCGCAGTTATGTAAAGGTTTCCACATCCTACAAAGCTTTCCCGTCAAGTGTTATTCGATTGATGCATGTTGTATTGTATCGGAGAATCTTGCTTTTCCCTTTGTTCATATTGAGATCTACTGTTGTTGAGGCTGCTGCTACATCGGCCATCTTCTGCATTTGTTGTTGCGTTTGTGATAGAAGTGCCAAGTCATCTGAGAAGTCTAAATCGTCCAGCTGCATCCTAGCTGTCCATTTTATCCCGTGCTTACCTACAGATGTTGGTGTCTTCATGATCCAGTCGATCACCAGGAGAAAGAGAAAGGGTGAGAGTAAGCAACAATTGTCTGACACTAGTCTTTACCTCAAAAGAGTCAGTGAGTTGTCCTCCATGGATGATTTGGCAGTTTATTGCATCATAGGAATTCGGTATGATATTGATCATCTTCTCAGGCGAAGTAAAAAAGAAAAAAATTAGTAAATCATGACCGCTTAGATTAGTATTATAATTGGCTTCTAAAAATGAATAATAACTCCGAAATAATGTTTGATTTGTCTATAAAAAATGATATTGATGAATGAACACAAAAAAAGTTCAATGAATTGTTCTTTCTTTTTTTGAAGTTCCTCTAAAAATGTATCATGGAAACAAAATAATAGTGTCATATTTCTTTGTTTTAAATTTAACATAGCCAAATTTCATATATTTAAGATCATCAGTCAATTGAAGCTAGACCACCATGAAAAACCTAGAAGCACTGGACGGCCGTTCCTTCCTATAATGGGACTCCTTAACAGTGCGCATCCATGATCACGCCTCACCAGATCCGAACCCAGGACCTACCAGTCTCGCGCGCGAGCATTTAAACGATAGACCACTGAGCCGACTAGCATCCAACGGTGTTAATGTCAAATTTATTGATAATTAACACGTAGGTGCTTTTGAGTCTATTGATTCAAATTAAAACAAATGTATGTTGAATGAAATTTCTGTCTCATTTCTGTCAATATAAACCATTTTAAGCTTTACATTATTACCTATGCATAGTCTACATAATAATTAGATGAACTATGCTATGTCATATTTATGATGAAATTTGAACGAATTTTTCAAGAAATTCATGACATTTGAAGGTTGTCTGAGATGTCACCCTACAGAAAATATCTTTTACTAAATGAATCTTGTATTTTAGTGACAGCTCTAAAGAATAGAAGGATAATTCTAAACAAGAATAATTTCTATTTCATCTCTTTGTAAATGAAAATTCAAACGTGTGAGAACTAGGCTATTTTAATAAACGACACACTCTGAAGATAACTGCTAGTGAAATAATTTACTAAAAAACTATCTTTACATATTCTTACTTACGCCTGTTACCCCTCGTCGAGGAGCATAGGCCGCACACCAGCATTCTACATCCAATTCTCTCCCAAGCAATCCTTTCCACTTCTTTCCAGTTAACATTCATTCTTTTCATATCTGCTTCTCTTTTCCGACGTATTGTGTTTTTTGGCCTTCCTCTTTCGTGCTTCCCTTCAGGATTCCAAGGTATGGATTGCCTCGTGATGCGCATTGGTGATTTCCTTAATGTATGTCCTATCCACTTCCAACGTCTTTTCCTAATTTCTTCTTCAAATGGAATCTGGTTTTTCCTCTCCCATAAAACGTTGTTGCTGATAGTATCAGGCCAGTGAATGTTGAGTATTTCGCGTAAACAACTGTTTATAAATACTTGAACCTTCTTGACAATGGATGTAGTAGTCATCCACATTTCAGTTGCATACAGTAGGACTATCTTGACATCTTTACATATAGTTTAAGAAAATTATTTAGGTTTTATAAAATTACATGAGTCTTCAAGAGAGCTGAAGAGTATGGTATCTGAAGAATTCGTAAGAACATTCTAAAGAATCGAAACTGAAATGAGATCACTATAATACCACATAAAATAACATTTTGAATAGTTTCAATAAAGTTTAACTTCAACACTTTTTTCAGTTAAATACTTACTCAAAATTTAGTTTATCTTTAAAGCCTCCTATTAATTTCAACAGTAAAAAAAAGTTTTTGTTTTAAATTTTTTTTTAACAAAAAAATTTTTTTTCAATAAATTATTGATAGGAAACGGTTGAAAAATAATATTCACTGAAAAACTATTTTTTATTGTGAAATGGAATTGGAATTTTATAACCAAAAGTGTCAAAAATAACTTTTATTATTGATTTTAAGTAAGCCATAATCAGTGAAGAAAATATCAGCTGTTAATCAGTTAATTACCCATAGTATTGAAATGAGGTTGCGTAATATTGCAAATTGATGAATAATAGACGTATACAATATTAAATTCCAGTTTAATAATCTAAAGATTGAAAAATGACTACAGGATCTGAGGTTTGGGTTACGCACTATCAAGGAGTCAAATACCATGGCTGCCTGCTTTTCAATGATTACTTTGTAGTGAACAGAACACGACTGGGTACAATCGAATGTATTTAAGCACAAATTACAGACTATCTCACTAAATTCTTCTAACCATACACTAAACAGTTAATTCGCAAAATAACAATCGATTGTCTCAATCTTAACTGTTTCTTCTACAAATATCAGTCCGTTTTCTCTGATTTCATTGTTCATGCATTTTTGTAGCGATTGCGCTTCATCCCTGTTCGTTCTTTATCGATCTTGTACCAAAATACCTTCTGTGTCTGACCACCACCATATACTACTTATATGGATATGAGTAGACCACACTACAATTCGACTAAAATCAGTCAGTAATGCAAATTTTGAAAATCAACTGTTTACACAAATCCTTTAAAGTACTAATATTTTAGAACCTAAAGGATATTATACATACTAATGACTTCAGGTGAAGATAGTGCTAATTTACAAGTTTATCGATCATACTATCAAAGAATTTCGAAATAAGATAGTATATGGTTGAATACGTTTTCTTGACCATTAGATTGACCATTTCTATGTTTGACCTTAAAAGGTTATTCCTTTTACATTGAATAATGAATATATTCCAATCAAAGTTCCAATACTCGCATGGTATCCTACTGTTCCAGTAACTGCTTATCTGCTGTTGATTCTGTCTTTCTTTTTTAATCATTCGGAATAATTTTGATGAATCCTCTTGGATAATAGTAGCACAGAACAACTAATATGTCCTGTTATTTAGAAACAACTGTACTAACAAATACCCATCAAAATGATTAGATACAATAACCAGTCTTTTATGCTTTCAGAATAGATAAGTTTGGTGAAGAACAATAATTCCAAAAACGCGTTGGAAGGAAAATTAAATTTGAGAGAATTTGACATCTTCACGAAAGTTGGGGAGCTGTAAAATCTTGTCATTTTATATTTTCAAGGCTAGTGCGAAACAATTCACTTATAATCTAACATATATTTGGATTTAAGACATAAGGTTTAACAATTAGAACAATAATACTAAGTTATCATTGACTTAGGAACTTACCACCGACCTTGGTAATTTATTGCTACAAGCTGATAGAAATGAAAGAATGAAAATTTTCACATCTCGTCAAATGAGATAGCAAGTTATTGATGTGACAATTAGACGTGAACATTCTTTGGAGACCTTCATATTCATCAAAGATTGATTAGTAGTTACCCAGTAATATTATATTATTCTTATTAAATATTTTGTGTATAAACAAAAGACTTCATTTCTCGTTGTATGCGTCCTACGTTGATCAGTCAACCTATCTTCCAATATATGTCTAAGCAAAAATTCGGTGGGTTACTTCCATGAAAAAGTTATTAATTTGACCATTGCTATCAATTCACGACTTTGTCAAACCAACTGTCCCATCATAGAAATTATGAAATACTTTACAATCTTTTTATATTCCTAATCAGTATTTAGTTACCTAAAATAGTGAAATATGGCGGCCTGTTTAAACATCTGGGCTACCTGTTCCTGTCATCTAGATATTTCAACAAGTTATCTAATTTCGTTTGTTTTAATACATCATTATGCCTATTAATCGCGCAACCTATTCAGGTGCGTTTCTGAAAAGTGTAAGACCTTTCGCTGTAAAGGTTATAGAAGGCTTAATCAGAGATATCATGGTTGCTGGCAATATGCAGCGAGAAGAATGTACATTATCCAGATGTTGATTGACTGGGCTGCTAACTTCTAACTGGCGATCACTCAATATTTATCGTCAAGGAAGGACGAAGAAGTAAGAAACGGAAACTTGTTGAAGTACTTTGTTCTGAGAATTCTATATTGTACCAAAAATATAATATTGAATAAAGCTAATAATAATAATAATAATAATAATAATAATGTCACGGACTATTATATATATATATATATATATATATATATATATATATATATATGAAAAATCTTGACGTATATGTATACACTATAAAACTAAGACATTTATTTAATATCAGAATGGGGTTTTGTGGATATTATAGTCTCACAATAGGATGAAACGGCCGTCTTGTGCTTCCAGGTTTTCGATGGTGGTCTTATTTATTATTTATTTAAACACATAAATATTGGTACAAAAAAGCACCAGATAAATATGCGCCTCACAAATCTCATTTAATTTGTGTGAGGGCTGTGATACTGCCCAGGTGCCCAAACCGAAGCAGGTGGTTTTCTTAGAGGGCCACACCCGGAGCCTTCGACCTAAAAGTCTGAACCACAAGGCAGTGGATCATCGTCAGAAGATGCAGTCCCATGGTAGCCGGTGACCAATGACAGGTTCGTACGCCATTCGTTCCATCAGGATACTGGAGCCCATGTGCACCATTGGTTTGGAATCAGGGTTTTCCAACTCCCCTAGGTGGACCCTCCATGTCCACCAACCCGGTTAAAGCGCCGGACATTCGCTTTTCGTCCTCTCACTTTCGTAAACAACAGTCATGCCACGAGAAGGCAGTGAGTAGGACTTCCCTGGCAGAGGCAGATGGTGGTCTAGCTTCAATTGACTCATGATTTCAACTATTGAAATTACATATTTGTTTATTTCTAATCTTCAGAATGTTCAATATAAATACAAAGTCTATTACTGCTGACTAAGTGTTCAAATCTAGTTAGATTTCTGCTCAAACCATCGCAATAAGTAAACTTAAATCATACTAATTACTATGTAAAATATCGGTTAATAAAATTATTGACTGAAATTGAATGTTTAGTTCTTTGAAACCTTGTTTTTCATTTTCATTGGTAAACAGTTATTTTATTTTATTGAAACAATTACTTTACTTACTTACGCCTGTTACCCTCAATGGAGCATAAACCGCTGACCAGCATTCTGCAACCTGCTCTGTCCTGAGCCTTCTTTTCTAGTTCAATTCCACTTTTGTTCATTCTTCTCATGTCTGTCTCCATTTGTCGGCGTAATGTGTTCTATGCTCTTCCTCTTTTCCTTTGGCCTTCACGATCTCATGTGAGGGCTTACCTTGTAACGCAGTTGGGTGATTTCCTCAATGTGTGTCCTATCCACTTCCAGCGCTTTTTCCTGATTTCTTCCTCCTTTGAGATCTGGTTTGTTTTCTCCCACAGTAGGTTGTTGCTGATAATGTCTGGTCAACGGATCCGAAGTATTTTGCGTAGACAACTGTTGATAAACACCTGTATCTTCTGGATAATGGTTTTCGTGGTGTTGTCCATTGTGTTGTTCTGACCACGCTATCAAACGCTTTCTTGTAGTCAATGAAGTTGATATACAGTGATGAATTCCATTCAATTGATTGTTCCTTAATGATCTGTAGAGTTGCGATTTCGTCTGTACACGATTGATCCTTACAGAATCCTTATTGAAAAAATAACACTTTAAAGTTATTGAACATTTAACAGTCATGAATAGACTACACTCAGTTTTTGTGAATACCATCTGATTTTATTTCTGTTTAACAAATACTTATTGCCTGTACTAATTCGTCTAAATATAGAAACCTTTATTATGAAGTTGATCATGATCCTTGAATTAATATATAACCATCTAACTAATCAATCAAAACTTACTCTATTTAAACTTAATCATAGACAAGTCACATATAAAACGAATACTGTTTTTGATAAAACAAAAGTATTCAGCGAATTAATTAGTATTCTAAAATATTCAGATTCTTTTGTGTAACTATACGATATTATTCATCAGAATAAATTAAATTTATGTGAAACATGTAACATCGTTTAATTTAATGATATGCATATATTCCTGATATTTCAAGCTATTATAACGCAATCATAATGGAGCCTGATTACGAAGTTTACTTACCTACTTACTTATGATTGTCCCCTCATGGAGAAGCATAGGCAGCCCACCAGCACTTCTCATCCAACCCTGTGCTGGGCAATCCTTTCCAGTTGCAATTCATCCTTTTTCATTTCTGCTTCCAATTCTTGGCACAAAGTGTCCTTCGACTCTCCTCTTTTCCGTGTACCTTCACAATTCCTAGTTGCTATTTGTTGATTTCCTCAATGTATGTCCTATCCACTTCCAACGTTATTTCCTAATTTCTTCATCAGCTGGAAGCTGGTTTGTCATCTCCTACAGCAGATTGTTCCTGATGGTATGCGGTCAACGCATATTGAGTATCTTGCATAGATAACTATTTATAAACACTTGTACCTTCTTAATGATGGTTTCGGTAGTTCTCCAAGTTTCAGCTCCCTACGGTAGGAATGTCTTGGCGCTCATATTGAAGATTCTGATTACAACGTTAGGGAAAAAAATGTCTACCCATAAATTCTCAATTTCCAATTAATGTATGGGAATCTTTGAGCAGCAATTCGTCAAATTTGTCAGATAGTATCAATACCCAGCGAAAACTAAACTTATATTAGTCAGTAAATTTCAAATTATCAATATAGAACTGACTGTCAAAGAATACACCCAGTATGAAATGTTAACAACTTTGTCACTGTCTGAGTTTATAGCATGGACGAATTGACTTAGATAATATCACTATACACTATTTTAGGTGAACCAAGATTTAGATAACTGAAGTTAGAAATTTTTGAACATATTATCGCGAAACCGAGCACCACAATTTATCGATAGTTACAATCTCCAACCGTTTGAATTCTTATTATTTTTGAAAAAAAGGCATTAAAATCTACAGATCACCCACAATTTTTTCCATTATTTAAATGTGTATGATTCAGATATGATACTCTAATGTGGTTAGATTTAATAGGATGTCAATAAATTCACCAAGGTATGTGTAAATCCAGTTCACTAAACTGTTAAAAATAGTAGATCTGAAATATGTAAGGTTTTTTTATTTATGTATACATTTGATTTAGTTTTGTCTTTTAAAATATAAGTCATTTTTGTTGCTAAAAATAACAGAAAAGAACTAGACTCTAATGACTACACAAACCAATGGACCCTTTCCAGGTCGAGCCTATACCCTTCATAATTTGTGGTAAGTTGCTATCCAACTGATCACTAAGTTGTTAAGCAGTAGTAAACATTCACGATTTTAATACCATGATATTGACGACAAATGTTTCACTCTGAACACAACTCATCCTAAAGTTAATCCTTTATTGTAATAACTAACATCTTACAAGTAGATAAAATCAGTGGTACATTTACTATTGTCAAGAAGCCGATATATTATACAAATTAGAAAATTGGTGATAACATTTTCACGAATTCAGTGAAGACATTTATTTTCAAAAAATGATCACTTGCGGCGAAATTAGTCATTTATAAAATGTAAACTTTATTTAGCTAACGAGTCCCAAATATGACGAAACGCGCGTCCTGGATTCCACTGCTAACCACTATCCATCTTTGTTTACTCACTACAGATGTAAAATAAACGTTACTGACGATGTAAACAATGATTTCAAATGGATATAACAAATATGTAAATGTTGTTCTTCAAAACATCTTTATTTGAAGATATATAATTTTATAGAAAATGTAGGAAATGTATAAATTCTCTGTTTATTTATGTTTCTTAAGAGTAAGTAGCTGCTCATTTATCGTATAAAATTATCTTCTGTATTCACTCAATTTACTTGACTATTTAAGATATGATTAAAAATTGACAACTATATGTACAGTGAAAGGAAAAACGCTGAACATCGTGGTCTGGTAGTGTGCGAAAATTAATTAAACGTAACGTGAAAAGTCATTAAAACGAAAAGCATATGTCCGGGACTTTAACTAGGTTGGTGGACACGGAGAGTCCATTGAGGGAAGTTGGAAAACCCTGATTCCAAACCAATGCTCCACATGAGCTACAGTACCCTGAGGGAACGCATGGCGTATGAACCAATTGTTGGTCACCGGCTACCATGGGACTGCATCTCCTAACGTCACTCCACTGACTTGTGGATTAAACCTCTAGGTCAAAGGCTCCGGATGTATGGCAACCTAAGGAAACCACCTGCTTTCGTTTGAGCACCCGGGCAGTATCACAGCCCACATACAAATCAAATGACTTGTGTGGAGCATATGTGTTCGGTACCCCTTTTGTACCATTATTTATGTGTTCAAATAAACAATATAATTAATAACATTAGGATATGCGTTGGTTCCATCCAACTGGTAGAATAATGCAATCATCCTTCAATGTCATTAATGAATAGTTACTACTTGACATTTACGAACTAATCCGGTAAATTGTTGAGAAGTTCCAAATTTTGATGAAACAATTCGTTGAAAATCCTGAAATTTTCCTAACCTAAAGTGTCTTAATCCGGTTTCACAAAATTCTTTTCTTAATACAAACTTAAACATAACCATTTTAATGTGTTATTTCTTAAATGTCAATCAAATATAGATAAGTTCTCTTTTCCTTTTTTTCTCCCTACAAATGGAATATTAAGTATATGTATAACATTTCGAAACATTTTGTTAGTAAATGAACATAATGTTGTTATCTTTACTCTATACATGTACTTCTTATCAATATCCCCTTCATAGAATCTTTACACATAGACAGAAAATATGTGTCCCAACATTTGTATGACTAAAAAAATATAAACTAAAGTTGAACTAGTGATGAAAACATTAAACTGAAAGTCGATTTCAGTTAGACCAGAGAAAAACTAGGAAACAATGGACTTTTGAATAAGCGTAACATGTAACTCCTTTGCAGTGCATAGTCATGACCCTAAAAAAAAAGAAGACTAAGACTTTCAAGCTTTATAAAGGGTATTTCAAATTAAGACCAGTGGGTAAACATTCGATGGCTAATATTTTCAACTGTAGTCAATTCGAAATGATACACGGTTGACATCCAATAATCACTAGTTTTCAATCTTCGACTTGCAGAATTTGGTCAGTAATGTTAACTACAAACCTAATAATCTTAGCAAACCTTCAAGGTTAAAAATTATTTATATCCATTAAATTTACTTTGTTATAGTTGCGACCTCGTGAAATCGCACTGTACTTCAACTATTACCTTTCAGTTAAGTATAAAATATACAGACTAATCTCTGATTAAACAAAACGATTACTGTAATCATTTCTTCACTTTTATTTTACACATAAAAGTGTAACCATTTGCTGGTATAGTCTAATCACTGAAGAGATTCGATTATGAACAAGGTCATCTCGAGTGATGTTAGAGGTATGAGAGCCTTGTACAGAGATGAGATAACTATTCTTAAGCTTCCAGTAAAGGAAACGTAAACGATTAGATATATCAGTAATGTGAAATAAGTCGAATAAACAGAGGAAGATAATCGTTGATTCTGAGAAGAAGCAATAACCTTATATCTTTCAACAAGACTGGAAACAAAAGTAAGTTATGAATCATAGTGCTAACTAGATAATGTAGTTACTTCCACAGTTAACAAGAATCATGAAAAATGTTCTAATCGTTTCAGTAATTCAATTTTCTTAATCTTATAGACTGATGCATCTCTTTTACAGGTCATACAATTTTACTTAGTTATTTTCAAAATCACCCAGTGGATAGACATTAAATACTCTGATAATACGGAAATTATATAAACACTAAATTGCAATCAGTTTAGATAACCTTGTCCAAATCTGTAGACTATGATAGATTTATTATTCAGGAAACTTGGGTTATTCAATTTATACTAAGAATAGTCTAAATAAACGAACATAAGTAAAATGTACCTTTTGTCTTTATACTGACGATTATATATTCCAAGCTATGTGGAATCGACAGTGTGCTAAACAACTCTTTTTGGTATCGAACTAAACATTGATGAAATGAACTACTAATTAGTTAGTAGGTTGTAATTTAAATACAAAAAATATTCACCGGTTCTAAGTAAGTTTCAATTATGAAGCGTTTGTTCGCAATAACTGACTCTTATTAGATACCGGTGCTTTACATGCTTAGACTCAAAATTAAAAATGTTGGTTTACTAGTATGTGAAACTAAATTTTTATTATTAACATACAGTAATACATTGAGTCCAGAATATCAGTTTGCCAGACGACAAAAATAGGAAAACATAAAAGAATAGAAAGGTATGCGGTTTACTAGAACTATGTGTTCATTCAATGGTCTCATAAAAGAGACTAAAATTACTTTAAAATAACAAACAACAAACAAAATAATAGCAAACGCCTGAAAGAAAATAGGAACAGGTAGAATCAATGAATGAAATTGTTTATTAGAACACAATCCTCATGATATAAAGAATGATAGGTGAATGAATCAATATCACCTCTTCCCAAAGTACTCAATAATTATGCAAGGGTTCGCAACTAAACATAAAAATTCAAGTCATCTTTCACAGCCTGTATTATTTGTAGATTATTTTATCATTTTTGATAGTCCAATCTTAATACTCTTCCTTTCTGTCTAGCTAAACAATTCCAAATAAAAGTAATAGATTATTTCCATCTAAGCGTTTCTTTTATCTTCTGTAGTGTCTAGTACCATCTTAATCCTACATGGGATATTTTAGCTTCTAAATAGACAAATTTACTTATTCTTCTTGAGTTAAATCTTGACATCGTCAATTATTTGCGTATTAACCTTGACTGTTTTTATATGAGTGTATGTGAGTGCATTGTTTATTATAACCATCACATGTCTATAGCTTATTTTTGTCTGATAATAAATATTGAGTCACACTTTATCAAATCGAGTTTGCTCGCCTGCCTTCTCCTTCCCGTTTCGCTTCGCTTTCCCACTTCTTATTCTGAATGTCTATCTGGAAAAAAGAGTGTTTGAAATAAATTCCCTCAACGCAACACCCCAGGATTCGAACTCAGTATTGTTTACTTCAAATGCTATCATGTTATCCACTTGGCTAATAAACGAAAAAAGCCACTAGCTTGTGCAACAAGCAAAGTGTCCAAATAGTAAAATATTTTTTATGGTAAATAATCTGAAAATTTTGGAAGAAAAGACCGATGATCAAAGTCACATAATAATAGTAATAATAATAATAATAATAATAATAATAATAATAATAATAATAATAGTAACAAAGGGACCAATTATAAAATAAAAATGAACGAAGATGAGATTAAACTGAAGATTAAAAATGATGAATTCCAAATAGCTTTCTATATTTCCCCATCAAAACTAGTCAGAGCATCAGTTCATCAAAGTCCTTACTTAGAATTTTTCCATTAACATCAAATTATCCATGATAACAACTAATACTTCGAATTTAATGGAAAACATAAACACATGCCCAAATCTCATTTATTTTTATTTTTTTCGGTTTTCAAGAGAATGAATATTTCAAAACTTACATATAATCATTTTATACATGCTGTGATATATGATTCATATCATATACTAAAATTGTATGTTTTCACTACTTACGTATATATACAATATGTTATCTTAACACATTTCATGGTGGAGAAGATTTGTAGCTCAGGTGGGTGATTTTGATGTTGGTTTGTTCTCAGAGAACAAACTAACACATTTCATTTCACATCACAAGTCTCTTTCTTACACACTAATACATATACCTAGTTTAGACATTTTAACGTTGATTGGATAACCTATTCAGTGTACAATGAAACGAAGAGCCATCTACCTATTTATATTTTCTTGAAAAAGCTTGGACCAGATTGCCAGGCGGAATGTTGGATTTACTTCAAATTCATTCGCTGAGATTTTACAAATATATTCTACCTATTTAATGTTTTACATCAACTCGGCGCCCAAATACTATGAAACTATTCGCTCTAATTTAGACGAAAGTTTTTATATATTTCATATAATCAGATGATAACGTCTGACTACTCAAAATAGGCTATCCGCTAATAAAAGTCTAAACAAAGTTAATGCGAAAAATCAAGTTCGAGAAGATAGCATAACATTATAGACAAGTTTGTCTGCTTTCTTTAAAAATTAAAATTAGATTTTCTGTAGTTGAATAGGAAAATTACCCAATACATTTGTTCACGCATTGGTGAACTTTAGTTTCAATCATTTACTAAATCACAATCCTTCTTTTAAAAAGAGTGTTTGTTGAACTCAAAATCTATTAAGCTAAAATGTCAAATAAATAATATTACAGTAATTCTTATTTCTCTTTTCTTTTCCCTGTTAAATCACAATCATATTCATAAGGTAACTTTCTTTCACTGCTTCAGTTAGTAATATAACTGCACTTGAGAAATACACAAACATTTTATCATTTGGAGATTTTGATACAGATGATCACAATCTATACTTGAATGACCAAATAATCGAGATGAACGAATAAATCATCATCGAACTTATGATAAGAAAGATATACTGAAATGGAATGATGTGTTATTAAAAAAAGAAAAATGAATTAGTTTATACATTATATGTCTGTACTCATTCAATAGTTCAAGGTCATCGAGATTAACTGGAAAATTAATTATCTTATCAGCCAATCATAATCCAGTTGGATTGATAATAGTTTTTTTTATTATTTGGATGTTGAATACGAATAAAACATGAGAATATATATCAAAATTCATTATAATTAACTTAGCACAATCAGAATAATTGATGAGACTATAACTTATGGACGACTTTTGAGCGACCCTCAAGTGACTTTGAGAGTGTCCACTAAGACCAAATGAAGATTATAAACCTGTATAAGGAATTAGAATTATGATCTACAGTTGACAGTTAGAGTTAGGAACAAGATTTAGAGTTTTCATCACGAACTGATATCAGTTATAATGCCAAAACGGTATTTTGCCAAATGGATGAATGAATTTCGCAACAAAACACAGGACCTGTTATATTTTACCTGATTGGTTCACCCATAAATTATAGTCTCACCAAATAATTTCATAAATTTGTTAAAATACTTATCGTTTGATAAACACATTCTTAAATGATATACTTTTATGTTTAACCTAAATGGCTTCTGTAGTTAATTTTTGTTGATTCGTTCTACTGTTTATAGAAAACTGAATACGATATACGTGAACTAACGTAATAGTCAATTGGAATTATATTCACGACGAGGCCTCAATAACTTGAAGGTAATCACTTTAAATTATGTCAATATCTTGTGGGAACTAACTTTCAATTGATGAATATTTATAAAACAGTTGACCGAATGACATGGTTTTTCTCTTTTAAACTCGACTCTTCTCTCTTACAAATCTCATATCAGTTTATCTTAGTATAAAACTAAAGTAAGTTATTGTATCAGATAAATAATTGAAATTTGATTCTTTGATATATAACAAAAAGAAGTTAGGTTGAAAATAATGAAATGAGAAGATAACATTTTAATTGTTTAGAAAATGTAGTAGAAACTTTGTTAATTTTGGTTTCCCATACATGATGTTCAATGGTCGGTATAATCATATTGAATAGTTTATTCTCCTGTCAGAACAATTGAAATAAATTATTTAACTAATTTTCCTTTATAATTGTAGATTAGTTTCTTTAAAAAAAACGCATTCAAAAAATTGTATCTTTGTTGAATAATATTTCTTGCTTTCAGATCTGTATCAGTCCCCAAATGTCCTGGTGCGGCCGAGAGTGGGAGAGTCCGTTCTCCCTCTCCAAATGCTCTCACATGGCTACATGCATACCGCCACTGCCAGGGAAGTCCTACTCACTGCTTTCTCATACCATGGGTGTTGTTTACGTAATTGAGAAGACGAAAATCGAATGTCCAGCGCTCTAACTGGGTTGGTGGACACGGAGAGTCCACCTAGGGAAGTTGGAAAACCGTGATTCCAAACCAATCGTGCACAAGAGCTCCAATACCTTGAGGCAACAATTGGCGTATGAACCAATTGTTGGTCACCGGCTACCATGGGATCGCATCTCCTAACGTTGGTCCACTGCCTTGTAGATTAGACCTTTAGGTCTAAGGCTTCAGGTATGGGGCTCCCTAAGAAAACCATCTGCTTCGGTTTGAGCACCCGGTTAGTATCACAGCTCTTACACAAATCAAATGAGATTTGTGTGACGCATATGTGTGTGGTACCTTTTTAGTACCTATATTTGTGTGTTTAAATAAATAAATAAAATCACCAGATCATATTAGAAATATTTTTTAAGAACTATTCCCATTTAAACCCTTTCGGAAGTAAGTATAACTTTAAGTTGTCATACAAACTGTTACTTAACTAGTTTTTTTTGAGTTTCTATCAAATATCTATAAACATATGTTGTATATGTGAGATTAGTGAAAAAGTCTTCTTATTCACAATTTTAAGATACTGAATAACATAAAAATTTGATAGTAATTATTGGTAATACAATCTCAAACTAAGCTGGCATAACTTACCTGTTCCCAGTTAGTTAAACAAAATAATTACTAATATTGTAGTGATCTTAGTGTACATATCGATTATAATAAGAAATAAACATGTCAGTGGGAAAAAAAACAAAATATAGTACAATAACTACATAATAGCAAATATACAATATATACAATATACAGTTCAACCAGGTCTGTTGTGAGATAGGAACTCACTGATGACATTGGTGAATGGTTGCTCAATTTCGTGAATCAGTTGAAGTTAGAAATTAACACCGTTGGATGCCAGCTCAGTGGTCTATCGGTTAAGGGCTTCGGCTCGAAACTGGTAGGCCCTGGGTTCGAATCCCGCGAGAGTGGGTTCGTGGACGCGCACTGCTGAGGAGTCCCATAATAGGACGAAACGGCCGTCCAGTGCTTCCAGGTTTTCCATGGTAGTCTAGCTTCAATTGACTCATGATCTCAACTCTATAAAAATACTAAAATCTCCACAAAACCCCTTCTGAAAATATACAATCTGTTAAACTTCTTCTGCAACTCTAATACAATGACAAAAGCCTGGTATTTTCTTAGGAAGAGGATAATGATCATTATGGAAATAACTTGGTATGATGAGACTCAGCTACATTGATATCAAGTTTTATACTCCGATTACACATTTTAACTCAGTAAATTTTTATTAAAGAGAAGGGCTGTAATTATTCAGAAAAATAAAATATTTAATTGTACACAGAGGTAGATAAGTGTGAAACTGAAAGACTTTTACCCGAATGAATGCAAAAAGTTTCTCATTTGAGCGGTATCAAGAATATAGAATACTACCTTGACAATGGACTTTCAGTAAATAAGATCTATTAAAAATAAAGCGTTATATAGTTGAAATCATGAGTCGATTGAAGCTAGACCACCATGGAAAACCTAGAAGCACTAGACGGCGGTTTCATCCTATTGTGGGACTCCTCAGCAGTGCGCATCCACGATCCCGCATCGTGAAATTCGAACCCAGGACTTACCAGCTTCGCGCCAGAGCACTTAACCGATAGACCACTGAGCCGGTATCTAACGGTGTTAATGTCTAACCTCATCCAGATTTTCCATGGTGGTCTAGCTTCAATTGACAGATGATCTCAACTATATAAAATTACTAAAATCTCCACGAAACCCCCTCCTGAAAACTAAAATGATCAGAATTCATATAAAATGGCCTGTTATAACCAGTTGCCAGTAGTTATTGTTATGTCTGGTCTTCTCTAATTATTATGGCTGTGTCACCAATTTGTTATATCGGAATCACTTATTACTGATACCAGTAAAACGAAAAACCATTATAATTCCCACGACGCGAAGTAAGAATACCAATACTGGTACAAATGAAAATTTATTAACTCAAAAACACGACGACGACCCTTGTCTATAATACATTGATTTATATATTGATTGTACACCTATTTTAATTATTAGTTAGAACCAAATTACATATATGGAAAATACCCAGAGTTATAACAAATCACATGTTACATGTCATACTGAGCATAGTTTATGTTAATTAAATACAAAGATATAGTATCTTGAATAAAACATCACACTCAAATCAATTAATGTTATACCGAATGAAATGTCACACTGAAAATCCAAACAAATACTACACTCAGTAATCATCACATTAAATCAAATATAGGGAAGTCATGTTGAACATATCCCATCATATCATTGCCAAGTACATTCTTCACTCGGATTTTACCAATAGCACTGAATAATGATCTTTATTAATGATAATGACGATCTATCTAAACACCAAACAAATTCACATTGAACCACACACTTGAAAAGTAACTAATCAGCTATAAGTAACCAAAGATTCTGTCAGTTGAATTTGCATTGATATCACCAAACTAGTTGGCTTAAAAGTGTTTTTCTTTAAATAATAGTTCATTGGAAACAATCCCCAGCAAGAGTGGAAATAATACTTACTGATTTATGCCATGGCTTCCTGTTGATTAACACCTCCAACAAACCATCTAACAGTCTTTTATACCTGTCGACATCCTTTACTACACTAACAAATCACATCAATGAGTTGTATCGAGAAGTGACACTTACAATTTACATTAGTCTGGCATTATATTTTTGCTTATGTTAATTTTTAAACTTTAAATATAATTGATTAATGGATACGATAAAATGAATTATTTTGCTAGTCTATTAACCTGGAAATTATTAAACTTATTTTCAAACAGTAAATAAACAGATTTTGAGTAGAATAGTATGCTTTTTTGGTATAATTTCGTCAAAATACAGAGTGGCAAACAAATATTTCAACTGTTTTGAGCATCTTACTCAATGTGCGCACAAGAACCAAACACAGGTTCGAAACTACAACTTCTAGACCAAAAACACCAAAATATTGAAACTATTATTTTGTCAGAACATAAATTAGATTCAGTTTGCGACCTTAATTCGTGTTATCAATGGATTACGGCCTGATTTTCAACTCCATTGATTCTATGAGTCATGTGCTTCCCACTAAAACAATGAGAAATTCATTACCGAGATTCTCAACACTGAATAAGCACTCAATTTAATGAAAAACAGGGAATATTTTTACGAGTTGTAGTGAATTGTAGTTTTTTTTGCCTAAATCGTCAAACAAAAAACTTTCTAATCATTTTATATAAAAGTTAGGAAGTTTAATACGTGAGCAGCAGGGACTATCTGCAGACACAACATATAGTCAATACCAATAAATCACCCATTACGGCCGTATAACATCACAACGCATACAGAAGACATCGTCGGCAATGTTGCAACATATTATTATTATGAATGGCTGAGGGAGAGCCAACTATTCAAGTAACTAATTAAATGTCACATAAATAGGACGCCATTTCTCAGATGTTTTGTCCGACCACATTTAGTATAGTAAGGCTAGACTAAAATATT